>CM053593.1:263479459-263517927 GCA_028646575.1 Pseudocheirus occidentalis
CATCATTCTCATTTCTCTTTCCAATTTTTCCTCCACTTCCCTTATTTGGTTTTCAAAGTCCTTTCTAAGATGAACCATAGTTTGTAGGCATTTTTCCAGTGTCTTGGAAACATTTGGTGTGGGAGTTCTGACTGTGTTGTCTTCTTCCCTCTCTATGCTTTGATTCTTTTTGTCCAAAAAAAAGGATTCTAGAGTTTTATTGCTGTTGTTACTCTTCTTCCTTTTCCTCATCTTGGCCAGTCTATCAATTGCTTGGCTTTTTAGCTCTGTGGAACTCTGCTTCCTCGGGTTTGGGTGGGGGAAGCTCTGTCCCAAATCGCTGGGGCCTTCACAGCTGCTGGAGCTATTAGTGAGGTGCTGCAGCCCCCCCCAGCTTTGACTCACTGAAAGCACAGCCCAGGAACACCACTCAAGACCATGATCCACATCCAGGCCACTCAATGCAAGAGCCCTTGGCCTTGATCAGTTGCCTCAGCCCCACTGCTATGGGTGTTTAGGCTGGCTGTGTGGGAGCTGCCAAACTTTGCTGCTTCTATGCCGCCATCTTGGCTCTGTCCCCTCCAATATAATTTTCAAGGAATTATTCTCTTCAGTGAGTTTTTGAAATTCCATTTTCTTCTGTCTAATCCTACTTTTTAAGGCATTCTTTTCCTCATTGCTTTTTGTATCTTTTGCCATTTGAGTTAATGTATTTTTTAAGGTGTTATCTTCTTTGGTCAATCTATTGACTGCTTTTTCATGATTTTCTTGCATCATTCTTATTTCTCTTCCCAGTTTTTCCTCTACTTCTCTTACTTGGTTTTCAAAATCCTTCTTGAGCTCCTTCATGGCCTGTGACCATTTCATATTTTTATTGCAGGCTTTTGATGCAGAAGTTTTGACTTTGTTGTCTTCTTCTGGTTCCCTGTTTTATCCTCCTTGTCCCCCCAAAAAGATTCTATGGTCTGATTGCACTTCATCTGTTTGCTGATCTTACCAGTCAGTTACTTAACTTTTGAGCTCTTTGCCATGGTAGAATTCTGCTTCCAGAGTAGAGAGTGCTGTGTCCCAAATTTCTGGGGTTTTGCACAGCAGTTGTCAGAGTTTTTCCAGCCACCTGCCTCAGAACTGTGAGTAGGACTTTCTCTCCACAGCCTCAACAAACTCTGCCACACCAGCCCTCCTTACCCAAGGACTGCCACCCAAGACTGTGACTCAGTTCTAAGGTGGGGAAAGCAAGAGAATCCTACCTGAGTGCTAGCAAAGAGGTTCCTGCAAATTCCCTCTGGACAATCACTTGGTCCCCCTACAATCTGTAGGTATGAAGTCAGAAGTAGAAGCAGTGGCAGCAGTTGCAGCTGCAGTCACCTCCAGTGCCTCAGGTGCAGGGGCCAGACTGTGTTCTTCTCTCACTCAGGATAAGCAGGGTTCCCCACTGTCTTTTTACTTTATCTTTAATATTTTTGGCTTCAGAAGTCTGGAAACCACCACAACTTCCAGTGATTCACCCTCCTGAAGGCTGATCTGTGACACTGGTGTGGGCCTGTGTGGGTTATGCATAATTGTGTTCGGCTCCAAGCCCAGTGCAATCGACCCTTACTGTTGTTCTGCCAGGCTGCCTTCAGTGGGGAATTTTTTTCTCTCTGTCCCTCTATGGGCTTTGTAGCTCTAGAATATCCTTAGAGTTATATTTTACAGGTATTGGAGGTGGTTGGAAGGGGAGGGAGCTCAATCAAGTTTCTGCTTTTACTCTACCATCTTGTCTCCCCCCCCATGTGATTTTCTATATGCAGTCCAAGTCCAGTCTTCTTTTAATTTGGTTCTGGATTCAGGTAATATTTTATCTGCATCTGTGGTATATACAGTGTTAAAAAATAAACATATTTCATCTTAGAGTTTTCATGGGGCAAATTTTTGGGTAAACTTGACTGGATTAATATGGATCTCACAAGACCTGTGATTTTTAGGGGGCTTGGTGAAATCTATTCCTTTTTCATATTTTTTTTATTATGGATATCTTCAAGGTATATGTAGAACATTCTCCTAATGATTTTGTAAAGATGGCAATGTGGACATGTAGATTGGTGCTTTTTAGTGTATTCAATGTCTTAATCTTTTGGAGGACAAACATGTTCTGATTTTTTTTGCATGCTTTTGGAACTTGCTTATGCTGTCTCTAGCACAGATTTATTTTGTGTTTATCTGGTTGGTTCAATCATTCTTCTTGTCTTAAGTGCTTTAACTTCTTATCTTATTTCTACCTTTCTTTGTGTTAGTTTCACTTCTTAATGCTCTTGAGACAATATAGTTTACTTATTTGGGTCTTAAAACAAGTTTTCTGTTTTATCAGACAATGGTACTTTAGAATCTGCTGCCATTCTCTAAAAAGTCACGTAGTATAAAAATCAAAAGGGCAAGTAAGGAGATAATTTTTTCAGTTAGGGATAGAAATTCATTATGTGGGACCTGATCTAATAAGATGACCTGAGATTTTTTTTAGGAGGGAGGTTCAAAAGAGGGGGTATGATATCAGACTTGATCCATTATGAGGATGATAATTAAAACCTTTTTAGCAGTGAAGAAGCTGGCAAAACTTGCTAGCATTTTCATACCACATGAAAACCTCAGAATAATATTTTGTGGAAGTCACATTTTGAATAATAGAATCTTATATTAAGGGCTAGAATAAACCTTAGATGTCATTTAGTTTTTGACCAAACCAGGGACATAGAGGATAAAAGGAGATTAGAGGATTTTGATTATAGAAAATAATAAAATTTCTGCACAAGTAGGATCAATATATTTCAAATTAGAAGAGAAACAGTCAATGGAGAGAAAAATCTTTACAGCAGGTTTCCCCAGTAAAGGTCTGATATCCAAAATATTTTGGAAATGGAAAGAAATATAAATATAAATGCACACACATCTTTTTCTCTCTGTTTCCCTATCTCTCTGTCTCTATCTTTCTCTGTCTCTGTCCCTGTCTTTCTCCTCTACCCCTCCCCAATCTAGTGTAAATGAGCAAAGGATATAAACTGACAGCTCTTAAGGGAAGTAATATTAGATATCAATGACCATATAAAAAGGCTTCAAATCACAAATCATGAAAAATATAAATTAAAACAACTCTGAGGTTCTATTGAATCCCAATAAATTGGCACAGAAGGGAAAAAGAGGAAAATAATAATTGCTGGGGATGATATCATTGTTAGACACACTATTGTACCATCAGTGGAGCTGTGAATCAGCCTTACCATTTTGGAAAGCAGTTGGAAACTCTATACCCAAGCCCACTAAGTTGTGTATAATGTTTGACGCAGCAATGCTACTAGTAGGACTGTTCCTTAAAGAGATCAAACAAAACAGAAAAGAATACCAAAACTAGTTAATATTAATTGCAAATTACATTTTTATAGCAAAAACCTAGAATTTAAGGGGGTAGGTGTCAATTGGGGAATGAATGAACAAATTATAGTAATGAATATAATGGAATATTATTATGACAGTAGAAATTATAAAAAGCAATGATTAAGGGAAAAAGTGGGAAAATGTATATGAACTTATGGAAAATAAAGTGAGCAGTGTTGGTATATATAATGACTAAAACATGATAAAGAAAATCTTTGGAAAGACTTTAAACTCTGGTAAATGCAATGACTTCAGAGTACTGATAATGAAGCATACTATCTATCTCCCAATACAAAAGTGGTAGACTAAATATACAAAACAAGCCATACATTTTTGTGCATGGCCAATATGGGATTTTGGTTTTGTTTTTTTTTTTACCCCCAATGATACTTATTTGTTAGAAAGAAAGGTTTCTTATGAGGGAAAGAGGAAATAGGCAGGGGGATAGTGAGAGAGGTTTCAAAAATACAAAAAGGAAGGAAAGAAGGAGGGAAGGAATCTGGGAAAGAAGGAAGGAAGTAAAAAAGGAACTAGAGGAAGAAAATGGCACTTTATACATTTTTACAAATGCACAGAAAACAAGGTTAAATTCAGTGGAATACACAGACAAGCAGGATAACTTGGAAACTAAAAAGTCCAATTTATTTTTTATTTTAAAATACAAGCTGTGTGCAGTAAAGACTCACTGTTTCATATCAAAATTATTTTTTGATTCTTTGTATATGTAAATATGTTCATATTCGTGTGTTAAGAAAAAACAAAACTATTTTTTTAAAAAAGAAAAAATATGCTGCCATTCCTTTGAAAGGGTTTTATAAATGAATTTATGGTCTAAAACCCTGTGCCTTTGACTGCCATTTCTTACTACATAAAGGGAGAAAGATTTTGCTTGCTTTTTCCTAATCTCTTTTGTTTTTTCCATTGTGGCAACTGTTTTTTATCAGTTAAGATTTTTTCAAGGAATCATAACAATAAAATCCTCTTTGTTCTTCTAATTCTTTAGAATCGGTAAGATTGAACTGGATCTTGTAGCCAGTAGTCTGTCTTCACATAGACAACTTTAATGATTCCCATTCAGTAAACAACTGATTCTTGTCTTTTAAGATTCTGTAAATTTCATTTCTCTGTTTATGTGTGTGCATGTGTGACGTTTTATACTTGCCATGCCTAAAACCTTCCAGGCATTCATGATACATAGATGTGAGGCTTCTGAATTGTTAAAATGCCATTGTTCTCTTAAGTTCATTACACCTAACTCAAACTTTTCCAACATATAATTTCCTTTCCTTCCCTGTGCCCACTGCCATAATGAGGTCATCAAGTATCAATTATGTGTTGACTTGTTTTAGAGCAGCAATTCTCAACCGTTGGTTTATGTTCAATTTGTAGCAGTGAAAATACATCCTGCATATCAGATATTTACATTACAATTCGTAACAGTAGCAATATTACAGTTATGAAGTAGCAACAAAAATAATTTTATGTTTGGGCATCACCACAACACAAGGAACTATATTAAAGGGTCGCAGCATTAGGCATCAGGTCGTGGCATGAGAACCACTGTTTAAGAGGATCCTAGCCAAGTTTATTGTAGAATTTCTGCATTTCAACCTCTGAATCCAGATACCACAAAATTTGCAGTTACACTCTTAATGGTCTTCCTGCTTATGCTGAACACAATGGCAAGTGTCTTGAAAAATATTTGTAATTTCCCTTGGGCACATTATGAAACCAAATCCTTTATTTGTCTTTATAAGGAGAACTTTTGACCCATTGTTCTAAGCTGTATCTCTCCTATTTTTCTTGTTTTGTTTCTCGCAAAATTAAGATTGATGTAATTAATTTTCTCAAACATTATATCAAATTGCTGAGCTCAGAGAGTGATCTCTTGTTATTTACAATATGGACTGGATCTATCATTTTATTGGCATAGAGGACTCACAGGTGAAGAAATTGTCTTTAATAATGCAGGTCATTACTTTCCCTGCAACATATAGAGAGTTGCCTAAGAGTAGTGAAAAGTTGAGTGACTTGCCCTGGCCACTAAGTCAGTATGTTTCAGAGGTGGGACTTCCTGGTTTTGAAGCAAACTCTCTACCTCAGTGTCTGGTATGTTATCCTACCAGGTAATCTTCAGAATCTTCCTAAAACAATTTAAATGAATCAATTCAGGGCACTGGTATACTGTCCAGGTTTCACAGGCATACAGCAGTAAGGTCATCATAACAGTTCGGCACACCTTCACTTTGGTAGTCAATCTAATACCTCTTCTTTTCCACACTTCCTATGATGGCAGGGAATTGTTTCTTTTTGTCTTTGTCTTCTTTTATTTTTGTCTTTTGTCTTCTACTTAGATTAATGCTTTGCTTATAGTGCTTACTTAATAAATGTTTTATTGAATTGAATTAGAAATATATTTAATTGCTCATCTTCACTACAAAACTTTGATTCATTACTACTGATAAGTCACTAACAAATAATACCCAGTTTTGTGATATTCTTAGGGCCTAAAATCCAATCAACAGAGCTTATTTACATTTGTTATATAGAACTAAATTTGAGTTAAAATCTACAAAGGCTTCTGAATTATACCATTGAACCATCAATCTACTGCAGATGACCACCTGCCAGCCCTATACCCCTGACCCCCAAATGGAAGACTTTTGATAACAAGATAACATAATGGCAAGTTAGTACAACTGTCATTGCAAACACCTTTTAAATAGTAAAATTTCTATTACATTCCAGAGGATTGCATTATAATGAGATTCTGTAATGAAGTCCAAATATATTCATAGAAAATGCTCTTGTGGACTGAATCAATAAATATTCATCTCCATTTCAGAACTGGCCTGTGGTATAATTTTTATGACTTTTTTGTGCCATAAATTGGTCCTGTTCCTTGACACTTGATGTTTTATTTTTAAAAATTGCACTCCTGCTAATTGTCAAAATGTAGTTTTATTTTTCTTTCTTATTTTCTTAAATTATATAATGCCTTCCTCAAACATAAACATTAGTCAATTGAGGATATGACAAAAACTCATTTATTAAAAACATTAATATCTTTACATTGCCAAATTCTTTTTTTTCATTTTTACTTATCTGCTTTCCTCTTAATTTACAATATTGTGCCCCAAAATATTTGGTGCTGTTTTTCTCTGTTTGAATTTGCACTTTGCCTTTAGAAAATTATGTGTCTGTTGATTGTCAAGTATTTCCCTCATGGAAACTATTTAAGTTTGACCTTTCATTTTGAGTATTAGAGATATGATTGCATTTTACTTTATCAGTTGAAAAGCACTAGTTATTGAGGCATAGAAACTGAGTTCAAATACTATTTCAGGCAAGTCATTTCACTTCTTTTTGTTTTGTTTTCCTTATGTTTAAAGTGAGGAGGTTGAGAATAGATGTCTCTGAGGTCTCTTCTGGCTCTTGATCTATGATGCTCTGATGCCATGAACTTGGTGTAAAGTAGTGTTCTCTAGGAAAGTATATGCAAAGGAGGCAGCACATGTAAATTTAGAAAAAGTAGATTAAGCCAAGATGGAGTATTTGGACATTATAGAATAATATTCACCTAGATTGCCACTGTTTAACAATCTAACAATAGTCACCAAGAACTATTTATAGGCACAGTTACCCTCAACAATGAGTAGTAGTAAGAGAATGGAAAGAAAGCTATCAAAGGTGATATTAAACTTGCTTAGTAAGTACCTCCATTTCAGACCTTTAAAATGCTAAACTGCATTTTCTTAGCCACTAGTTAAAAGGCAGTATGGTATAATACAGAATTATGGACTTGAGAATTGAGAGAGACTTGACTTTGAATTTTACCTCTGCGACTTCTTAGCTAGATGATCATGTCAATGATCATCAATGAATTTCACATCAATGATTTTCTCTCATCTCTAGGCTTCTCATATGTAAAAGGAAGCATATTAGAATGCAAAGGGCAATGATTCTGAAGTCAAAGTACCTAATGCTTACTACCTACATGACTTTCAGCAAATCATTGAACCTCGCTGAGTCTGTTTATCTCTAAAATGAGAAGGGTTGTACTGAATGACCTCAGAGATACCCTGCATCTCTAAATCTGTGGTGTCTGAAGATGATTAGTTATTTTTATGAAACAATAAAAAACCAGCAAACTTAAACATGTGAATAATTTAATAATTACGATAATTTTTGATATAAAAATATTACAAAATTTCAACAAGTACAAGCAAAAAATATAGTGAATGAAAAACACAGGAAAGTTTAAAAATTATGATCACCATCCTTTGCAATAAATGGTTGAACCCAATCAGCTAATCTTTATGGTTTTAAAACTGTAATTGTTTCTCATTGGAAAAGCTAAGTAATCAGACAAATGCTTTAAAGTTTGAGCTATAATAGTGATAAAATAGCAACTGTTACCAATCGAACCTGTATCTTAGAAATCTGTAAAAAAAATAGAACAAATTCTAAAAAATGTACAGTGAATTTTGTCATTTCTTAATTCCTAAAATTAAAAAAAAGGTTTTTTGTTAATTTAATAGCACATAAGAAACAGCAGAATAAATTGGGTATTATATATCAGAAAAAAAGAGTGTGTTAAACTTTAGTTGGTACAGTGGCAAAAAAATCTCAGTATAAAGTCTTTATTTTGTCTAATTTGATTTCCTTCTTCCTATTGACTTATAGTCTATTTTTCTTCTTTTTATATTTCTGCCAACAGAAAGCTGACCTTGCAGTTGCCCCACTGGCTATTACCTATGTTCGAGAGAAGGTCATCGACTTTTCCAAGCCCTTTATGACTCTTGGAATAAGTATTTTGTACCGCAAACCCAATGGTACAAACCCAGGCGTCTTCTCCTTCCTGAATCCTCTCTCCCCTGATATCTGGATGTATATTCTGCTGGCTTACTTGGGTGTCAGTTGTGTGCTCTTTGTCATAGCCAGGTAACATGCTCCCTTTTGTGATGTTTTTGGCAATTGTTACCTCCTTTTTCTCACTAATGATTGTCAAAAGTCACAATGGATTTTACTTTTGCTTTTGCTTTGTACTTCATGATGTTTAAAGAATGAATTCATAGGGCTCCCTTATCCTTGATCAAAGAGCACTATGCTGCCTCTGTAGGCAGGCAGTATGCTGATTATGTCTGTAAGCTATATTTTTGCTAGGAGACTTTAAGGCCTTTAATTAGAATCTCTTAGCTATCCATATTCATCAAGATTATTTTCTCCATTTCTAAAAATTTTTGTTGAGTCACAGAATTATAGAATTTGAAAGTTGGAAGGGACCTTAGCAACCATGTATTGTAACTCTTACGCCAAAGGAATTTTCAGTATAACATACCCAACAATTGGAAATTCCTAATTATGAACCAGTAAATAAGGCTATTTGGGGATATGTAAGAGTCAACTAGATCTCTTATCCACACTTCCCCCAACACACACACACACACACACACACACACACACACACACACACACACACACACATGCTGGCCTTCAGGTATTAATATCTCTCTGTCCCTTGACTATTTCTAGTTCCCCATTAGTACAAAATTCAACCCCTCTCAGTTGTCATGGTATCCAATAGAGGGATTGAAACAATAAAATAAGAAATACTACTTTAGTATAAAAGGAAAGAATAAGTTTAAAATTCTATAAATATAAACACTACTAAACAAGTTGATTTTTTAACTTTCTAAATGTAAGCATAACATTTATATATGTCTCTTTTCAATGATTTCATAGTGTCTATTTCACATATTTAAATCATAAACTAAAAAATTCAATAATTAATGGTATAAAAATTGTTAACCTTATTTAAAAAATTTTACTATGTTCCCTATGCTATCACTAACAAGGATAGCACAGAGCCACATATAATTGACTTTCCTTCATTCTTTCCTTCTATCATTGTTATTCAAATTGATAATTCATTATTATGTCATTTAATATCTATTTTTGTCTTAATTGAATAGAGGATAAACACTGTATCTAAGAACTTTAACCTCAGTTATAAGCACAATAATTTGGGAAATATACTCCTGATTTTCTCAAATTGTTATTCTCAGATCATAAATGAGGAAAATAATACTGACTAATTTAGTCATTTAGGTATTCCATATTCTCAAGATATTTTAGACTAATGTTAAATTAACTAATTTTTTTAAAGTATTACTAAATTGACCTAAGTACATTTTCTATGTTAAATTTATTTCTATCATTATTGAAAAGTATTCGTTTTTTCTCATATAATAGACACATACATAAAATCTGATACTTAAAAATTCTAACTGTTGGAGGTTTCTTCTACATTTTATCAATAGTGAAATACAAGAATTGCACTAGTCTGCTTTTCCTGGAACCCTTTCCTTCTAATGCTCCCTTAATTCACCCTATTCATTGATTTCTCCAAATTTTTCCTCCTTGTTGCTCATTTAGTCTCACAATACAAGGTATAAATGCTACAGTAGGATATTATCAGACAAATATTTGAATATATGAATGGCATACACTTTAGATATACTTTAGATAAATGATTATACCTATATACTTAAAAAAATGTTTCCCCAAGTCCACTGAAGAAGAAAATAATTTACCATATTTTATACACTCAAGTGATTCTATATATGTATATATACATACACATACATAAATACATATAATTATATATAGACATAATTTGATAATTAATATCTCACTTAAAGGACTGGTTGAATTATATTATTAATTATAATCATAACTATGTTTCCCTCAAATATTAATTTCCTTAAGCAAAATATCATAGATGATAATTCTTTCAAAAGAATTATGCTAAAATATACAGCTCACAGTTGTTTATATTAGCCAGGATGCTATTCATTTCATTTGTAGTCTATTTTTGTTTCCAAATGAATATAGTCTATTCATAGAAATATCTCTGAATAATATCATTACATATGTATTTTATTCATAATTTATTTTTATACTCTAGTTGTAGAACATGGAAAAGATATAGAATTTTTTTAATACCTAGAAATGAAACGCAGAAAAATGTTAAATAAAGTAGCAAACATGTAAACATGTTTAAGAAAACATGCCATAAGCCACATTAGCGAAGATCTTTTACTTCCAAATAGTTTAATATCATTATATGAAATAACATGAGTCCTTGCAAAACTCTATTTGCACTTGTAAGTAGAATTCAATTTATATTCAGCAGAAAACTTTTTCTATGAAATAGAGTAAACCCATTTAAAAATTCTGTTCCTAATCTGGGCTTCTCTTTGAAAAGACAGAATTTGGTATGTAATTGTTTTGAGATTTTGGATTACACCTTCTGTAATTTGCCCAGAACAAGGTTCGTAGAACTAGGTAGTACACAATTCAAGGGAAATCACCTAGCTTTACAAATTTCAAACATGGTCAAATATTTGGAGAATATATTTTAATATGTTAAATGACTAACCATTTTTAGAACAAAGATATTTATTAAATCTAAGGCAATCTCACGAATTAAATAGCATCAATCAAAATTGAAACTTCCTCAATATAAATGACATTTGAAATATAAACAATCTGATTTTTTTATTAATGCAAATGTTCACCAATAATATTCTCTATTCACTTACCCTCTGTGTGTTGGTTGCACATGGAACAGTGAAGAGAAAACACTAGTAAGCATAGAAGAGCAGATATTACCCTACTAACAGGAATCTACTATGATGTCTTGGGTTAAGGGGAGGTCTTAATGTAACCCAATCATTTCTAGTTCTGTGGAGCCATCACATAACTAGAACATTCCACAAACCGTGAATTTCCTCAAATAGGGAAATACTCCTGGATGTGGAATATCTTTATGTCTAAAATTGTGTTTCCTGTAAGTAATTGTTTTTCCTCTTAAATTTTTTAACTTCTCTCGCAATATTTTCCATACCAAATACTCTCATGATTCTGAATGAGGACACTAGGCACATTTGGATTTTTTTTTCTGTGTCATCCACACAGATAAGAATAAAATATAGTTGCAACAACAAAACTAAAATATATCAAAATATTTTTGACACAAATACCTTTAGGAAAAAAAGATCAGTTTTTGATAAACAGCATCAGTTCTTAAACTTTTTGATCTTAGAATCCCCTTTCACTCTCAAAAATTATTGAGGTCCTCAAAATTGACTTTTGTTTATGTAGCTTGTATCTATCAGTAATACCATAAGAAGAATTTAAACTGATATTTGTCTTTTAAATGTCTTATTTAATTTAAAAATAATATTAATCAACTTATCACATGTTAAAATAGTATGTAGTTTAATGAAAAAAAATATATTTTCCAAATAAAAAATTTGTGAGTGGCATAGCCTATTTTCATAAATATCTTTAATGTTTAGACTAATGGAAGACAGATTCTTATATCTATTTCTTCGTTAAATTAGTTATGACATGTAATTTTGATTGTAGTATATTATGAGAATTCATGAACCCCCTCAAGGGTTCATGTGTCACACTTTGGGAACCTCTATAAACTCATGAAAATTCAAAATTTTACTTCATGGAATTTCACCCTTTTGGGTCATAGCCCAAAGTTTTGTTATATATATTTAAGTAGGACTGTGGCTAATAAGTTATATTTTCATCTTGAATATTTTGGAAGTATTATTTATATTACTCTTAACAATTGGAAAGAAAAATTCCCACATAGTTTTAAAACTAGGGCCTCAATATTCTTTAAAATTTGAGTATTTTTGAGGGTGTAGCATAATTTGGATGAATATGGATTTTGGTTTTTATTTTTGCCTTTTGGAGGGCAATTGGGGTTAAGTAACTTGCCCCAAATCACATGGCTAGTAAGCATGTCAAGCATCTGCAGCCAGATTTGAACTCACGTCCTCCTGACTCCAGGGCCAGCACTCTATGAGTATGTATTTCTTAAAATAGGATAAAAAATTAAAGTATTTACATTATATACTATAAAACAATAAGAAATAAGTTATACACAGTATGCCTTAGATTTTTTGGGAGGGGTTAGTTTTAATGAATAAAAAATGCTGGTTTTATTGATTTGAATATTTTCAAATGAAAAACACTAATAAATATTTAATAAAAGAAAGTCTTTTGAACAGATAACCTGAAGGTCTCACTTAAAGTAAAAAGGCAAAAAAAAAAATCACAAAATTAAAATCCAGTCTGCCACTGTCTTGAACTCTTGTTGTAGTCAAAGTGAAGAGATTCAAATGACATGGAATAAAGTTTCAGTGTCAGTCTAAATTTGTAAGCCTTAAGTCTAATATTTATTTGACTTTTAAAAATCAAAATGTAACTATACTATTAGATTTCAAAACTGAAAGTCACTAATTTAACTTGTAAATATATGTTATCTTAAGTAGCACATATAACCCGCAAAACTAGGTTAGTATCCTTGTTAATAATGATGCAAGTATTTTATTTTTGATGGCTTTTGCTTCAATATTTCAAACATTTTTTTGTAAAAAAGAAAGTTATATAAAGTTTATGGGAAAAATATAAGACAAACTAAAGTTAAAACAAAAAATGTTATAATTTTTACTAATTATATAAAAGAAAAATTTTAAAGTCTACAGCATCCATAGGGTCTTTTACTTTGAAAAGTTAGTGAGAATGTCTGTTATAGGTGTTTATGAATCCTAGATATATTCATCTACTAAATGAACATATAGAGAATAAAAGCAAAAGGGAAAGTGGGAAATAGGAGGGAAGAACAGCTTTATGAGAATGGTTTGACAGCTTATCAAACCTTGTCTTACTTCCACCACCAGTGATTAATTGCTATTCCAAAGATTCTTGAATAAAAGAACAAAATTGAAGTCTGATAGCTAGCAAAAATTGCTAAAGTCTTGCTTCAGTAGCATCACAGCTGGCTTCCAGAAAGAACTGAGGCTTCTGGTAAACAGAAACATAAAAAAGGCAATATATGTTTGTCCAAATTTTTATAAATGGCTTAGATATGGGAAAGACGGATACCATTTTGGACTATGGATTCTGTATACAAAAATTAGATTTTTTAAAAATTAATCTTTGATTAATATCATGAAATTGGCCTAAAATTAAAATGAATAGGAATAAATGTAAATAGTTGAAGTGAAAATGATCTAGGTTTTTCCCCCATGGACTATAGGCTCAATATGAATCAATGCAGTTATGTGATTCCTTTAAAACAAAAACAAACATGCAAACTAACAGCAACAAAAGTTTTATTTGAGTATATTAACAAAACCATAGTTCATAGAATCATCAAGAAGATAGTGCTGTTGTAATTTACGTGCTTAGACTTTATGTGTGATACTATGTTCTCTTATGGGAGTCACATTATAGGAAGGAGGAGGTAAATAAGTTGGAACATGTCCATAGGAGATCACATTTAGCGTGGTTTGGCATGATTTGATATAATATTTTAAAGAGATTGTTTCCACTTATTGGAAATGTCATATAGTGAGGTCATACTCAGGCCCCAGCTGGATTAAACCTTTGAGATTCTATACAGCTCAGATTATTTGATTTTGTGATTTTATGAAGTAGTAATGAGATAAAGTTGCAGAAATCAGCCTAATTACCTTCTATGCACAGCTTCTCTGTAAACTTTAGAAATAAGTGAAGTATAGGACTGTTCTCTTGTTAATATGATGTCCTTCATTGTTTGGAGTTTTTCTCTTTTTTGAATTGTTTCTATCCCTTTTCATGTCCAGTAGTGGGACTTACCTTTCTTTTTCTTAATTTCCATATGTGGAAAACCTATTTATCTAGGTTTCCTATGTAGATTTTTCCAATTGTGAGGTTCACTAATACTGTACCAATAGTGGAAACTCATTAGGAAGCATTGAAAATGTTTGACCAGAGAATGACTTAGAGCCAAAAATTCTAGCTTATCATTATTATTGTTCTTATTTATTATTATAATCCATGGTATCATAATATGAATATATGCAAAATAGTATCCATTTTTCTATTTGGAATACACAAACGAACAAAAAATTCTCAGTCATTTTTTGGCTTCTCTCTTTTTATTTTTGTCTTTTCCATAAGTTTTTTTAAAATAAGATTTATTTTAAGTTTTATTGCTTTATTCAATATACTATACTTTTCTAAACTTCTAACACCTGTTTTTTCCAGCACAAAATTCTGCACCAAATATATACCTGAATGTATGACAGTTACCTAAATGGATATTTAAAACATTTTCTCAAGTTATTTTAGAGAAAAAAATCTCATACAGAATAGACACCATTAATACATGATTTAGTTTATAATTATATCAATAATACCTTATTTTTCTTATAAATTACTTACTGATATATCCAATAATGAAATATAAACTTTCCTGGCAAATAGGAGATATAGCTTTTTCCATAAAATTATCACCCCTTAAATACAATTTAAAAGTAGAATTTTTTTACTGATATGTTTTAAAAATTTTAACTAAAGTCAATATACCTTGTCTGTATTTTATCCCAACTCCATATCCAAACCCCTTTGCACGTTTATAAAGAATAGATAAGATTGAAAGCTATTTGGTAATTGATAATATTTCTTTTTAGATGTATTCACAAGATAGAAATCTTCCCAGTACTAAAGAACTTACTTTGGAGTGCTGATTTTTTTTATTAGTGTGATGTAATTATTAAATATTTTCTTCACAATAGTAACTATTATTCCTATAGCATACTGGCATAATCAGCATAGTGCAAACCATCTAAATAAACTGAGATCCTTTATTTAACGGAAAGAGTGGCCTTAGGCCATTGTGATCTGGTCACAGACTGATATTAACACTGGAGTACTATCAACAGCTTTGAACTGAAGCAGTGTAAGGAATGAGTCCTGTCCAGAAGAGGAATAGCAGCCATTAGCAGAATTTTATACATAGCACTGTTTCCACTACATTTTCAGCGTGTGGTAAAGATAATGTCAAGTCACAAAAAGTCTTTGGAAAAGGGCTATAATTAGTCATATTTGTCTCGGATATTCCTTCTTCTCTTCTTTCTCCTTTCTCTTCTAAACAGGCATGCTAGTATAGAGGTGGCAGTTAATCATGTCAAAATTTCTGGTCAGGGCACCCTTCCTTTATACTGTTAATGAGAGGATTTTTTTCGCATTGCTTCAAATATAACTTCTATTAGACAAAGGGACTACTAAAGATACCAAAGGTTTTCTATAACATGAATCCTTAATGTGGACCGTTTTACTCTCCCACAGATCCTAAAGAATATTAAAAACAACAAAAAACAACTCTACTGCTCTGAATGCAGTTGACTCATGAAAGCTGTTTAAATTAGTTTAAGAAAGGCTCTCCTGGTTTAAAGAATTTAGAGTTTTAAGTATCATTCCAAGAATCCTAACTCCACTCTACCCCCCCCCCCGACCCCATTACCATCTATTGGATTAATTTGGGAGCTTTAGTGATGATTTACATTAAAAAAAAGTTTAAGGTAATGTTAACAACAGTGTGAAGATAAACTGAAACAACAATGTTGTGTATATGTCAGCAGGAAGGGGTGGAGGAAAAAGACCTAGATGTCAAAGGTTCTAGATTGCCCATTTTCTAGGAGAACAGTAGCATTGCTTCTGTTCTTACTTCTAGCCAGCCATTTGATCAGGCAAAGTAGTTCAGGGTTGCTTGTCACATTATAATTCTCTCCCCTAATATTGTTTGCAACCTTTAGACAATCTTAGAATCAGTCTGGGAAAGATGACTGGGATAAGTGCTAATTCCTAACTCTGGCCCTGATCTTTTTCTCTGGAATGTATCTAGTTATTCTGAGAGAAAAGCATTTATGTCATTTGTCAGTGCCCTTCTCTCCCAGGCCTTTGCTGTTGCTTGTGCACTTTTACATTGTTGATATTATTCATATCTATTTGAGAGGCTGCAAGCCATCACAAAGAACAATCCTTGCAGTCACTGTTCCTTAAATTTATGAACTACCTCCCTCTTGTTAAAACTTTATACCTGTGATAAAAAGTTAGCTGGAAAACCAGGGTCTGTTTTTTGTAGAAAATAGCAATCAAAGTACACTATTGAAAAGAATGCTTAAGTGGTAGAATTCTTTTTTCATTTTCCTTCTCTCCCTCCCACATCCCTAAATTATAATGGAATATGAATTTTTTGTTTCATCTTGTATAGAGCACTATACACAGTCTGACATTTTGCTAGAACTTTAGTCAGTACTGTATAAAAACTAGGATAGAGTAATGGGACAGAGTGGCTTAGATGTGTTGAGGATCTAATCAATAAGATACGGCAATTAAAAGTATATACTCACTATAATACTGTTTCACACATAAGGTTTATGGCATGGAGCCTATAGATACTGCTATAGAGAGAGATATTATGTGTTTTAATGGGCATTTTATATTTTCACTCTTATTCTGAAGTAAAGATATTCCAAATGGAACACTTTTGTAAACTTAACCAGGTTAAAAAGACCGCATTGAAATGACTGCATTAACAGCTTTCATTTTGGCTCCTGAATTGAGTGCAATAGCTTTTATATTCCTGTCACAATGACGGGTGACATTTAATGTACAGTGAAGGGCAACAATGAATTATTATGCACTCAAAAATGGATAACTGTTTTGCTGGGATGTTCAATGTTAAACTAATCTGCTGTCAAGAAGGCTGTTGTCACATTGAAATGAAATGCCAATTTTGCTGTAAGCCTTTGGAACCAACCTGCCCCACCTCTCACTCAGAAGATAACATTCCCATTTTATTGTTGAAAAATAGAATTTTAAATGTTATATTTTACTTGGGATCTTCTTTTCTTGAATGAATTGCCGGGAAATCCTTTTATTCATTTTTCCTCTCTCCATCCAACACTTTGTCCTGAAATGCTCTAAATAACATAGATTTATATCATTACTATTGTCAATAGTTTTGATTTTATCATTAATGTGCTACATATACATTGTTAACATCACATATGTTTTAAAAGAAGCATTAGTCTCCAACAAATTGAGAAGCTCCTTTATGGAGGTTTGATAAGAAAGCATGGATGAATTGCTATCTGAATCAATGGAGGGAATTTCTGCATTGATGTCACAGACCCACTGAAGTGAAGTGAATATTAACAAATTTCATAATTTAATATTAATTGAAAACTGAGTAGGTATCTTCAAACTATATATATATATATATTACTTTATACTTGTGTGAATAAAAACAACAATAATCTCTTTTACAGTTATCTTTCCATAATTGATTTGTTAAATCAATTTGGGGAAACTTGACCTCTTATTTTTGATGACACTGAAAATGTTCTTATTTAAAAAATAGGATGACAAGATGCTATCATCCTACTATGGATGGATGATTCTTAAGAAAAATAAGATTAATAAACATCTACCCCTCTTTCACCTCTCTTAGACTAGTATTCAAAGCAATAAAATATTTTTTTTCTGATAACTGAGCTGAGTTGATTTGATCTTTGAAATAACATAATTAAGATCATGGACAGAAAACAATTTGTTAGGAAAGAAATAAAACATTTGTTCACTTTTCCATTTTCATTATACATGTCATGTGCATGTGTGTGTGTGTGTGTGTGTAAAGGCTGACTCTGAAACTTTCATGCATACACACATGTACAAAGAATGTTTTTGGAAGTGTTTTATTTATGACTAGTATCATCAAAAAACCTGTTTATATTTTCATTAGATCGTTAAGAAACTTTTAGAGCATCTGTCATTTCTACAGAGGTATTTTTCTCCCTAAGAAAAACAATTTCCTGTTGACATTTATTCCAAGATAATCAAATGTAAAAGTAAAGACCAAAGTTTAAAATATTGGTGATATGATGCTCTACTTCTACTTTTCACCTCATAAGGAAAAAAAAATTTAGTCATGCTCTGCCTCTAGTTCTGGCCTTGCCTCTTTCTTTACAATTGAATTTCCAGACGCCCTGAGGCAGGCAGACTGCCTAGCTGTAGTCTCTGCAAATGTGTCAGCTCAATAAATATCTTGGTAGACTAGCTTCTGGGAACTGCAGTCAACCCTTGCCGATTTGTTTCAATTTAAGAGCTCTACAATGCCTGGCTAAGTAAATCACAGAAACTAATTGTTTTAGTTCATAGTGCTGCAAGAACATAGGGAGGATGATGGGAATGCCAAAAGCATTCATTTCAGTATATCTGAAAGAATTAGAGACCCTACAAATGGGGCAATTCTATTTCTTCTTAACTTCTTAACAAATGTCTTATAGTATACACAGGAGTCTGCACTACATAACGTGCTTAAAACAAAATGGGAAGAGTACTAATCTGACATAAAAAATAAGAACTTAAAAAACATAATTCAGATTTCTTTGATAAGATTCATGGTGTCCACAGTAAGGGAGGCAATAGTCCTATGTACTCTATTAAGACCACATCTTGAATACTGTGGTCGGTACTGAGAGCTGCTTTTTAAGAAAAGCATAGATAAGCTGGAATGCATCCAGAGGATACATATTGGTGAAAGGACCAGAGACCATATGAAAGTCTTGTAAAAGATCTGAGGATGTTAACTTAAAGGAGAGAAAATTTTAAATAGACATTGTAAAACATGATAGCAGTCTTTAATTATTAAAAGACCTATCATATATTAGAGGCATTAGACATGTCCTACTTGGTCCTATAGATCAGAACTAGGAGCAATGACTGGAAACTGGAGAAAGGCAAGTTTGTTTGATATGAAGAAAACTTTCTTATGATCATAGCTATTACAAGGTGGAATGGAGGTGGCTCAGAAGATAATATGCCTTTACTGTAGGTCTTCAAGCAGAATTGATTGTTATTTTGAGGTATGCTTATAGAAAGCATTTCTATAGAGGTAAAGGTTGGACCAAGAATGCCTCTAAGGTACTGTCCAACAATTAGAATTTGATTCATTTTGTGTCCCTGTGTAAGATAAAAGGATGATGCAATTCTGAATGGACAACTTAAGATATAGGGCACCAGAGGATGGGAAGAACTAATTACTTTCTTCCACAGTTCCTAGACAGAGTCCATTGGTTTTGGCAGTAAGGGCGAGAACCTTCAGAACCTCTCTGACTATAAAGAACTACCAGGGAAAGAATAGTGAGGAAAACTGGCCCATGGGCTTCTTTCAGGTCTTTGTATTCTTCTTCCCCCACCATCTTCAGTGCAAATCAACCACTTTTCTCAAGATCAATATTCAAAACTATAAACTCAATAGTATGAATCATATGATGTTGTCATCTGGTTAGTTTAGTAATGATACTTCCCAAAGTCCAAGTAGTACTTCATCTTCTTAGTTTGGATATTGTAATCCACCAAGCAAAGTTTACAGTTTTCCTATAGCCACATGAAGTTCTTTAATTCTCCATTTTTCCCCCATGGACATACCACCTAACAGTTTTTCAAATGTTGAGACTGTCCTGGCAAAATGACCACATCTGGTCATCCTATCCTGGAAACTTGCTATCTAAATCATATTGAGGTGCCATCAAAATAAAAATAAAGACACCAGATTCTTAAAATAATGATTTGGGGTAGAAAAGAAGTGAAAATTAAGATCAGAGGAACTTAGAAATGATCACTCACTGTGAACATTTTTCTCATCATACCTTTATCCAGAACTTAGTGTTTGACTCATAAAAGAACAAGAATCATAAGTAAAGATTTAGATAAAGTATATGTTTTAAAAGCTGCTAATTTACTCTTGTTAGTGATATTTTACTTGAATAATATTTGATTTTAAAATGCATTCTTAGATACTACAGTGGGCACTCAGATTCACAAAGATCTATGCATTTTCCTTTTTAGTTCATTTGCTCTAGAATGGAGCAAATTCTAGACTATGTAAATTGCAAACATTATTTGAGAGTGGATATAGAGAAATGCACCTTAAGTAAACATTTATTCCAAACCTAATTTAGCATGGAAGAGAGTTGGGAAGGATTTAATAGTTTCTTACCTTTTCCAACCCAAACCTGTTTCTTTGTTCAAACTACTATTCAGACTTTAAAACTGAAGCTATATCATGTCCTAGGTATTTTTATATTTATAGTAATACACAGTCTATGAGGGGAAAGAATGGCCTTTCCATGATTCTGGAAGAGATATTTTTCCCTTTTGTTAATTCTTTTGCCCTTATTTAAACATTTATTACATTTTTAAAAACCTTCATTGATTGTTCTATTAAAATATGGGGAAAACTTAGTGGATTATTTTTTATAGATTCTATCCATTATATATCCATTATCTTAATGATAAGATATTATCATATTATGTAATATATTACAGAGAGATTTGTGGGCTTAAAAAAATCTATTTCCCAACAACTTCCATATAAAAAGGGGTAAGAAATAAAATCCCCAGTGCATTAGGGTAACCAATCTAGAAGAATGCTCTGAAAAGGATAAAACCTGAAGCTTCCTTCTTGTCCAAAACCCAATGATGTCTTGCATCCTCATGGAAAATTTGAACTGCAAATTCCATTCAGTGAAATGTGAAGTGTATTCCTACCTAAAGTATTCCATGTTTTGAGAGTATTAGTGTAAAAAGTAAACCTCTGCAGTTGAAATGATAAAGAGAAATGAGATCAAGCTGTGATATGAGATCATTAACAAGTTTTTATTAAGCACTTACTGTTTGCTAAGGACTATACTGGGCACTGAAGATATAAATTTTCAAAAGCAGCATTCTCTTCATTGAATTTATATTCTAACTGGAAAGACACCACATACATAAATCAGTACATATAAGCTAAATATTAAGTAGATGGAAATAAGCCTAGAGAGGAGTACACCAGCATTTCAGGGATATTGAAAAACCCAGTTGAGGAGGTTGCACTTGATATGAGTCTAAATAAAATGAAGGGTTCTAATAGACTAGTGGGAAAATAAAGCACTCCAAGCAGTCAGTGTAAAGACAGGGAAACCAGAGATGAGATATCAGCTCTTCTTATCATCCATGAATAGAAATTCCTAGGTATGATTTTAGTGTGCTATGTGAAGCATGTTGTGGTGGAAATAAGAACGTTTTCATTTGGCAGTATTGGTTTGAGTTGAGAAAACCAATGAAAGTAAATTTGAGCTTCCAGAGTAAAGCATTCTTATTGTCCCATTATAATTTGAGTTCATTATAGCATGTCATGCATTATTTCCATTTTTAAAAATTCAGTTAATTGTATACAAATTTTTTATAGATTATTATATTATTTATTATTTCATTCCAATCATTATAAAACAATTTTTTATGTTTATACTGCTGACTTTTAAAGTGATTACAAACCTCCATATCCCTACAGTTATTTGTAACCTTCCCCTACAGGGACAGGAATCTTAGTTAATTAATACTTGATTGGGGTGTAAACCTCATGATTCCATGGATTGTTATGGCCAAAGAACTCCTTAAAAAATTTTCACCAGTCTACTTGTGATTTGGTGCCCCATTCATTCTTAGTCTGGTTTTTGGGAAGCAAGTAAAATCCACTTGCCAGGACAGTACATGTCAGGGAAACTTATTTGATTAATAGGATTAGGAAAAAGAAATCAACATAAATCTATTCTATTGACCTCAGATTCTCATAATCAGAAAGGTAGTCCATGTAATCCATATATGCTAAGAATTCCCAGGAAATTTTGGGAGAAGAGGTTTTATAATTATAAAATTTTATTTTATTATTATTAATCATTATTTGCTTTTTCTGATACCATTATTTTTCAAAAATCCTCTCTGAAACTTGCATTAGAGAGCCCAAAATTTAATTCTGGTACTCAGAATTTGTTTTAGGGAAAAGAGCTGCACATATAAATACCTCTGAATTGTTTATTTCATTTTACATGGAAATGCTACATTGAACAAAATTTAGCTTCATTTACATCATCGTTCATATGGTGTACATTTATTTTTCCTTCATGATTTGGCAGAAAGTTTCCTAGAATTCTATCATAGACATGTAACTGAAACTAGCTAGACATAGTCCCCAAACACATATCTTTTTTAAAAAAGAGATAAAGAAGTGTACAGCAGAATTTCCTATTAAGTTATTGAGTTAGTATTTGAAGCAATGGTGAAAAAATGTCTTTGGGATGTTACTGGCATGATAAACATTAAAATCATAATTGGGCTGCAACTGTCATCTAAGTTGGTTCAGAATATGCACCTGCATATTGCTTTAGTGTAATAAATTTAGGTAAGTGTTTCCCTGCTTCCCTTATGAACAAAAATGTTTTTATTTGCATTATTCTGAGTGTAGTAATTATCTGGGCTGAAGAACTGTTTTGGAAACTCATTGCTAAAGTAATTTCTTTAAATGTTTCAGATTGTACAACCACTACATTTTTGCTCATAGAGGTTTAAAAAAAGCATGATTTTAGTTTTTAAAAATTGCGTTAACATCTTCTTAGATGGACTTCAGTAGCTACCATTTAGAAACTGCTCAAAATAATGTTTATGGAAGTTTTATCAAAAGGACATACTAAAATGTGTTGTCAGAGATTTTGATTACTGACAAAATGCATTTGAGTTTTCAGAACATACTTCAGTTGTTTTAAAAACAAAACTGAAATAGAAATCAATATATTAGCATGGCATGAATACAATAATACCTGTTATAACTGTAAGTATATTTATATTTTTTATTTTGGTTCTCTATTACATTATATGCATATTTTCAAGGAGTACTTCTAATTAAAGGAAGGAAAGTTCAGATAACTTTAACAAAATAACAATAACAATAAACCTATATTTAGAAACTCAGCGAAGAATTTAAAATACTACTTATTATTATTTCTTTAATGGTATGTAATTCATCTCAAAGGAATTTTCAGTTACCACACCCCATTCCTGGTGTTGGCATGGAGAGGGTGGTGCATAATCAAAATGTGTTTTGAAAAAATGAATTCATTGGATACTGAAAAAAATGCTTAACTGAAAATGCCTGAATTATAGAAATCTTTGCCTATGAGTTTTTTTTAAAGCATAGTTATTTTAGTTTCATTCTACCAAATTATTCTACAGAAAATTGTCTGGGGCATTTACATTCCAGACATACTGCTTTTTATATTCAGAAATGATAGAATGACACTTAAATATTTGCTTCATTGTCTATAAAACTAGGTACTTTCAGGTTAAAATGATGGTCATATATTTAAAATGGCATACCTTTTAATAATACCATATTTTAGAAATATCACTAAAATGATATATTTATAGACCATAGTGAATTTTATTAGATGAACAGTTTTCCTTCTTTTTCTCAATTTAAAGCCACTCTATTAATTAGAAATGTTTAGAAAATCTGAAAAGGAAATTGGCATGATTAACAATGTAATGAGGTTATATAAAAGTTTATTCTGAAGTTTTAGCATTTATAAATTAGGTCATTGCTAATATGTATGTATATGCAAATATACATATCAATATTGTTATTTGTATGTGTGATGTGCTTTATAAGGGAGTACAGGGGGGAAAAGAGTATATAGAATATTTTTTAATTGACCAGTGGCATGATTTAGTGAAAAGAGTACTAAATTTGGAGTTAGAGGCTTGAGTCCAGACTCTGACACTTAGTTACTGTGGATTATGGGCTAGTCATTAAGCCATGCTGGGTCTTAGTATCTTTACTTATAAAGTCAGATTAGTAACACTTATTTTGAGGGAAGTATTTTGCAAACTTATAATGTATAAATGAATGACAGTCAATCAACAAAACATTTATTAAGCACTGGCTATGTCTGACACTGTGCTAATTGCTAGAGATTCAAAAAGAGAAAACAAAACTCTGTCCTTAAGTCACTTAAAATGTAATAGGAGAGACAACATACAAATAAATATATATATGAATCATAAAAAGTATAAATAGAAAATAATTAACAGAGAGAAGGCACTAGAATTAAGAGAAGTTTGGAAAGACTCCTTGTAAAAGATGGAATTATAACTGGAACTTCAAGGAAGCCAGAGAGAAGTCAGTAGGAGTCGAGGATGGAAAGCATCATAGGCATGAGGAACAGCAAGAGAAGATGCTCAGACCCAAGAGATGGAGTGACTTGTTCATGGAACAGCAAAGAGGTCAGTGTCCCTAGATGGAAGAGGTGGGGGGGAGGGAGTAAGGTATAAAAAGAATGGAAAAGTAGGATGGAGATAGTTTATGAAAGGCTTTGAATGTCAAACAGAACATGCTGTATTTGATCCTGGAGGACATAAAGAGTCTCTGGAGTTTACTGAGTAGGGCAGTGATGTGATTAGATTTGTGTTTTAGGAAAATCACTTTGTTGAATGGAAGATGAATTGGAGTATGGAGGGAAGACCTACTAGCAGGCTATTGCCACAGAGGTATAAGATGATGAGGGCCTACAATAGAGTGGTGGTAATTTCAGAGGAGAAAAGAAAGTGTTATCATGATTATTTTTATCATCATCATCGGCAATATTAGCATAGAGATTTTCATTTGATATTTTAAAATTTGGTGGCAATCAAGATTTTTAAAAATTTCAAAAGACTCAATATTTCTACACACATTAAGCATCTACTATGTTCTAAGACAAGTGATGTATTAGGCACTACAGATACCCCTGCCCCCCCCAAAAGATAATTCATACTTTGTGATAGCTTATGTACTAAGGAGATAAGCTTAAGTATTTTAAGTAAATTACTTGTCAGTGTTGCAAGTACATTTCTTACTGAATTATCTGAACAGAGATTCATTAATTCAGAGGTGTGGATTTGGAAAAGCACAAAGCATGTGTGAGAGACAGTGAATATACCAGATTATCTGCACATAAGAACATGTAGGAGAAAAGAAGAAAATAAATTGAGAAATGCCGAATTATTATGGAGGCCTTGAATGCTTCATCTTGTCTATCAAAATAAATATGGCATGCAAATTATTTAACTATTTTTTTATTGCTCTCCAATTGAGGAAATCTTTGGGGGAAAAACATATAGTAGGATCTAGAAGACTAGCAGTCTTCAGGGAAAGAGTTATTTTGATATAACTGAGTTGTATGAATACCTGAAGATTTAAAGTTTTAAGTCCCTAAATTTTAAAATCTCAGTCATTAGGATAGAATCTAAATTTTGCACACTCTCCTTCATGTGTCATTTAAACAGATTATTCTGAACTTGATTTTCAAGTTGAATTAATGTCATTGTGAACATAAGTTATTGTACTATGTCATATAGCTTAGTAATGCCATCAGAGCCAGTAATAATTCTCCACTCCATTTATGAAATGAATTGATTATATTGGAGAACCAGAGGAAATAATTGGGGATTTTATTCAGGATTCATAGGAAAAAATGGAAAAGAGGAATTGAGAAGATTCTTTTATTCACTTTACTTCTTTTTTGTTTTTTTATTTTATTTTATTTTATTTCATTTTATTTTATTTTATTTTATTTTTATTTCTTTTTTTTTTTGAGACTGGGTCTATCTTGTCCAGGCTGGAATTAACAGCAGCCATTCATGGGCCTAATTTTACTGCTGATCAGGTGGGAAGTTTATATTTCTTTTATTTTCCCTTCCTTCCTTCATTCCTTCGTTCCTTCGTTCGTTCGTTCCTTTCTTTTTTCTTTGTTTCTTTCTTTCTTTGTTTCTTTCTTTCTTTGTCTCTTTCTTTCTTTCTTTCTTTCTTTCTTTCTTTCTTTCTTTCTTTCTTTCTTTCTTTCTTTCTTTCTTTCTTTCTTTCTTTCTTTCTTTCCTTCCTTCCTTCCTTCTTTTTTTCCTCTTACAATGTGACAGTGTCTAGCCTTGTGAATTCATTTATATTTTAAATTTATTTTTTATTTTCAATTCCAAATCCCTTCTTCCTTCACTCCCTCCCTCCCTCATTGAAAAGGAAAGGCATACACTGTCCATGTGAAGTTATGCAAAACATATTTCATGTTGCAGAAAAAATATAAAGTGGAAAATATGTTCAATCTGTTATTATTTTGTACTCCTACTACTGGTAACTTCATTTTGCATCAGATAGTATACGCCTCCCAAGATTTTTCAGATGCCATCACCTTTGTAATTTCTTACAGCTTAATAGGATCCCATCACAATCATATGTCATAACTTATTCACATTCTCCAATTTCTGGGCATTACTTCAATTTCCAATTCTCTACCATGACAAAGAGAGCTACTCAATTTTTTTGAACATATGGGTATTTCTCTTCTTCTTTGATCTCTTTGGGATATAGGCCTAGTAGTAGCATTAGTGGGTCAAAAGGTATGCATAGTTTTATAGCCCTTTGGACATAGTTCCAAATTGTTCTCCATAATGGTTGCAGCAGATGATACTTGCTCTGTTTCTGACCTAAGCTAGATCAGGCTATCTATTTAGTACTGGTCTTAGTTCAGAAATTTGATTGACTTTATCCTTACTCCAACTAGGAATTTTTGAGCTTAAGCAATCTAGGTTCACATTCTGGTTTCAAGAATTAAGATGTGGGCCTTCACAGACATCCTATGCTACTTCTTACAGTTACAGCTAACTGCCCTCTAATTACATAATTTTGTGACGAAGTCACACCTACAAAGAGTAAGGAAAGAAACTATGTACATCAAACAGAATGAAGTCTAATGAAATATTCACTGCAGCCAACAGAAGTATTAAAAGAGTTGGAGATAAGATGGAGTTGTGGTTCTTCATCTGGGTTTTGAGCTTGGCCTTCAGCTGTAGCTATTTATGGAGCACAGAAGCTGTTGTATAAGCTTAACTTGTGGGGAGGAGGCAGCTCCCTACACATATCTCTATATGATATTTAGGTAATAGAGATTTCTGCAGTCCTAGAGCTGTTGGGAAGGGTCACAGCTTCCAGATACTTATGGGGGTAGCAGCACCAAAGACAGGGTAACAGTGCCTGATGTAAGATACCATCACTCTAGAACAGTGGTTCTCAACCTGTGGGCCATGACCCCTTTGGGGGGTCAAATGACCCTTTCACAGGGGTCACAGGGGTAGCCTAAGACCATCCAAAAACACATAATTCTGATGGTCTTAGGAACCGAGACACTGCTCCTCTATCCATCTCCAGGCAGGTCCGCCCACATACAGATATGCCCACATACAAGTATTAAAGGGTCGCGGCATTAGGAAGGTTGAGAACCACTGCTCTAGAATATATGTTAAGATTTCTGATAGCTAGTGGAGGGGTTGTAGCACTGCAAACTGCATAGAAGCACCAAAGATGGTTCTCTTTTTCACACAGAAAAGGTCCCATCTCTGATGCACATCAGAAGAGTTTCAGTTTTCTAGGCACAGGTATTCTAGGACAGTGCTAGATATGGTAGGGGTAGGATCAGAACCCTCTCAGGATGCAAAAATTTATTCTCTATAGTCCAAGGAACAAGAGTTTAAAAACTGAAAACCGTCATTCCCGCTGAGGTGAACATTTAAACTTTGCCAAAAGGGAATAGTTTAAGTGTGACTGTTAGCAGATAGCATAGGTGAACAGAATAAACAGTCAATAGTAACTGACCTCCAATGGAAATGACTTTGAGGCTGCTCTTTGGGTAAAAAGTTACTATAGACTTTGCTTTAAAGATCTTCCCCTTGAATGCTTTATGGCAGGCAATGTCAACTTACTTTGTAGGCTCATATGAGTGTTTTTAAAAGTCTTAAATAGCAGACATTTTCTACCTTTCTGCCTATCTGTCTGTCTATGTCTGTCTATCTATCTATCTATCTATCTATCATCTCTCTGTCTGTCTGTCTATCTGTCTTTCTGTCTATCTATCTATCTATCTATCTATCTATCTATCTATCTATCTATCTATCTATCTACCTGTCTGTCTCTCTGTATTATGAAATTGGGTCCAAGAGCTATACATCCTTCCTTATGAAATGCATTGTTAACCCTGAGTTAATACTAATATAGACTATTAAGGAGTTTGGGGATGATTTTCCCTATTTCAAGTTACCCTATGCCATCACGTCTTTGAAATTCTTGTGTCTGTACTATTTTTGTTTTCTTTCTCCTTTCTTTCTGTTAGACTTTCAAGTACTCTTTGCTATTGTAATTAATAAGCCTTCCTATAGAAACAACTCCCCTCCTACATCAACTTTAGAAACTAGACAGCCCCCCTGGTTAAGTTATATATGCAAAATAATAAAGCAATAGTCTCTTAATGAGGTTCTGAGGGGTTCTTTTATAAATGAATGCATGTATTTTGAAATATGCATTTTGGATTCTGCAATCAAATATTTGTTTTGTTTCTCTTTTTAATCTGGACTAAATTCTTAACAGGTGTAAGACAACTCATATTATAATAACACCATAATTTGAAGAAGAAGAAGAAGAAGAAAGAAAGCATATTTGACTGTTATTTTGTACATTTTCGGGGATTTTTTTTCTTGGTTAAATAGTAGAATATCTCAAGACTCTATAGGACAGTCACCATTAAATACTTTATTCCAGTGAAGTATTTTAGAAAATGATTTGTTCCCTCTTTCATGTCCAGCTTAATCAAAATATTGCTTCTGAAGAATTAATGCACCTGGGTCTCAACCTTCAGTTGTCACATGGCCCTGATAGTAGAGCATTTGCCATTCACAGTCCCCATCACTACTCCAAGCTATTCATGCTTCTGCTTTGATAAGGAACAGATATATTGGTGTTTTTCTATACTCATTAATTTGCTAAAGGTCAACAGTCAGGAATGAAAAAGAAAGGCTGAACTAGGTAATCATAATTCACATTTGTAGAGCATTCTAAAGTAACAAATCCCTTCCTTCATGGTAGCCCAATGAGCTAGGAAGAATATTTGCTCTCCTTACTTTACAGAAAGGAAACTGAGGTTCCTTTCCATAATTAAGTTAGCATATGACCCAAGATTTTGACATCTAGTCTAATCCTCTCATTTTATGGAGAAGGAACTGAAACCCAGATAGATTAAAGATTTTCTCCAGGGTCACACAGCTAGTGTCTGACTTGGAATTTAAAACCTAGGTTTTCCTAACTCCAAGCCCAGTACTCTATCAATTGAGCAATATTACTTCTTCTGAGTCTAAGTCTTAATCCCTTACCCAGGCTCTATATTACCTCTTAAATAAGGACTTATGATTTTTTTTGGAGGGGTGATAGTACTAGTGAGATTATCCTTTAAAAAATAAGGCAAAAAGAAATCTATTTTCTCTCTTTCCCAAACTTCCTCCTTTCCCACTTCTCTGTTGAGAAAGGAAAACAATCTTTCAAGAAATATGTATAAATATGCAAAATAAATGTAGAAAATTATTATTAATTAAGCTTAATTCAACATAGCAAATATCTCAAAACTTACTGTGTGTAAGGGTCTGTTTTAGGCACTGGAGATACAAAAATGAGTTGATGAGGACATCATTGTTGAGGAACTTGCAAAAGATGTAGTAACTCTGATACCAGAAGTACAAAGAGAGGTTCAGGCAAAGTGCTATGAGAAATGTGAGGAGGGAGAGAACATTTTTAGCTGATGGGAGATGTAGGAGGGTAGCAGGATCAAGGGAATGATTAGGAAAGATATCATGGAGGAGGTGTCATTAAAATTGTTACTAGAAGGAAGAAAGACTTCAAACTACAGTGTTAGGTGGGAGAATCTTTCCAGGCTCCTGAAAGAAAGTAAGCAAAGGCATGGAGACAGAACAGGGAAGTACAGAAAGAATATGTGGAGAATAATCCAATTTGGTTAGAGTGTTGAGTACATAAAGGCAACTAGAGCCACAGCTGACAGGCAATGTTATGCAGTAGCTAGATCACTGGATTTGGAATCAGAAGATCTATGTTGCAGTCTTGCCTCAAACATCCATGAGCTAAATGATCACGGAGAATTCACTTAAGCCAGAGACTTAAAATTTTCATTTGTAAAATAGGAACAATAATACTTCTACTATTGACCTTACAGTGATTTTAGTCCAGTTAACCAGTAAACAAGTATTTATTAAACATGTTCAACTACTAGGAGAGGAAAAAAGCAACCTACTGTGTACAGGTAAGATATATAAAGATATTTTGGAGATAATCTCAGAAGGAAGGCACTAGCATTAAGGGTATCAGGAAGGGATCCATCTTTAACTAGAACCTGAAGGAAACCAAGATGCCTATATGAGGAGGGAGAGAATTGCAGGCAGAGGAGATAGCCACTGAAAAAGCATAAAGTCAGAAAATGGAATGTCCATCTCAGAAACAGCAAGGAAACCAGTGTCCCTGGATTTCATAGTATGTAGAGGGATGAAGTGTATAAGAAGAATAGAAATATAGTTAGGTGGCATGTTCTATAGAACGTTAAAAGCCAAATAAAGTATTTTATATTTGATCCTTGAGGTAATAGGGAACAACTGGTGTTTATTTAATAGGGAGATGACATGGTTAGACCAATGTTTTAGGAAATTCAGTTTGACAGCTGAGTAGAAGATGGACTGAAGTGGGGAGAAACTTGAGGCAGTGAGGTCATTGAACAGGTTGTTTCAGTAGTCTAGGAATGAGGTGAAGATAACTTGCACTGGAATGGGGGCAGTCAGAGGAGAGAAAGGAGGGCATAGGAAAGATAGAGAGAGATGTTAGGAAGATAGAATTATCAGGACCTGAGTGAGTAACTTGGAGGGTAACTTACTAGATGAAAAGTGAAAGAGTGGGATGAACTGAGGATGACACCTAGCTTGTGAGCGTAGGTCACTGGGAGAATGGTAGTAAGCTTAACAGTAATAGGAAAGCTAAGAAGAAGGGAGGGTTTAGGGGGAAACATATTGAGTTCAAGTTTGGAATGTTAAATTTTATGTGTTTATGGGACATTGAGTTTGGGATGTCCAATAGGCAGAGAGAGATATAAAATTAGACATCAATAGAGAGGTTAGGGTTGAATAAAAAGATCTGGGAATCATCTGAGTAGAGATCATAATCGAATCCATAGGAGCTAATGAGAGCCCTAGTTAAATAGCATAGAGGCAGAAGAGAAGAGAAACCAAGGCAGAACTATGGGAAGAACCACAGCTAGTGGATATGACCTGGAAGAAGATCCAGCAAAGGAGCCTGAGAGGGAGTAGTCAGAAAGATAGGAGGAGAACCACGAGAGAGCAACATCACAAAAACCTAGAAAAGAGAGAATACCCAGGAGAAGAGGGGAAATCAGCAGTGTCAGAGGCTTCAGTGTGCTCAAGAAAGATAAAGACTGAGGAAAAGGACGTTAGATATGACAAGTTAGAGATCATTGGCAACTCTGGAGAGAGCAATTTCAGTTGAATGATTAAGCTGCAAACCAAATTGCAAGAGCTAAAAAGAGAGTGATAGGAAAGTAATTGGAGGTACCTGTTGTAGATTGCTTTCTCAAGAAGTTTAGCTATGAAAAAGAAGAGAGAAATACAATGATAGCAAATGGAAATGGATAGATCAAGTGAGGGTTTTTTTAACAAAAGAACTTTTATTGGAAAAGTAATTTACATCATAAAGCAGTATTTAAATATGGGTTATTTTTGGCATAGTGGACAAGGAATTTGCTTGGAGTCAGGAAGACCCAGATTCAAATCCTGTCTCTGACATTAATAGTGTGACCCTGAGCAATTCGCTTAACTTTTCTGTGACTCAGTTTCTTCTTCTGCAAAAATGTGTGTATGAGGGTGGTGGTGGTAAGATTGAGCTCAATGGTCCCTTCCATCTCTAAATCATCCTTCTTTACCTCAATATATAAGTTGGATCTTTTTTTGTTTTTGAACGTGATTGATTTTAATTAAATTGAATGGAATGGAAATTACATTAAAGAAGATACATTGCTTCTACTTCGCCTTTGTACCGTGAGAACCCCTGACCTGCAGATAAAACCATGTACGTGTGTTTGTGTGTGTATGTATATGCATATGTATGTCTATGTGTATATGTATATGTATGTGTGTGTTGTCTCTACCACTATTAGAATGAGAGACCTGTAAGAACTGTTTCTATATTCCCTTGCACTTGACACAGTGCTTTGCACATAATAAGCTCTTAATAGATACTTTTTCCTTCAGTCATTTTACACTAAAAACAAAATCATATGCAGACATATGAACAATTGCCAATTTTGAAAATGGCAATGTGTGAAGTTTATTTGCAAGTCGTTTTGAACTTGGAACACATCATTCCCATGTAAACAGGAGTATTATATACATTGCATTAGTTCCCAGACAATTCTGTAAAAAGCTATGCAACCCATTATATAACTGAATAAAGTACTAATTACTACACAACCTATTATATGTAAGAATGTTTCCATGGAAACAGCATTCAGAGTTCTACCTTAGGATGCCAGCAACCAATACCCCAGTAGTGTAGTCCTTATGACTAAAATGGAGAAAATTATACAGTACCTGGTACATGGCATGAGCTTGATGAATGCATATTGATTAATTGATTGATGGTTCCTCCAGGATAATGGACAGGATCTTGGAGCCAGAGTCAGGGGTCAAACCCCGATGGTCATTTATGACCTGTGTAGCTTTGAGCAAGTCACTTAGCCTCTTTCTAGTTTAGTCCCTTCATTGGTAAAATGCAGGATTTGGACTATGTGTGATTCTCAGACATTTTTATCTCTGGTCTCCTTTCCACTTTTAAAAATTCTTGAGGGGACCCCCCCAATAAGAGTTTATGTTTATGTATGTCATAGCTAGTGCTATTGACCATATTAGAAATTAAGACATCTTAGTTTTATTTTGAAAATAATTTTTAGGTTGCAGAGTTGAGTGCCCTCCAACTATAATATTCTGAGATCATGTTATTCCTCCTCATTCTCTCCATTTATTGGGCAGTGAAAATGGAGAACTCCAAATCCCTGGTAATTCAGAGAACGAAGATAGGGTGGCTCTTAACTGGAATGACACTGCGGTGAGAGAAGTAGGAGGCCTAGAAATAAAACAGGCAATTGTGAAGCTCTGGAGTAGTAAGGAGGAAGAGGAGAATTCAGTGAAGTCTTAAGGATAGCAATATAGACACAAAAAATGTTTCTGTGCCTTCCTATGTGAGGCAGCCAGTTTTAGACAACGATCTGAATTCAAAAAGTGTTTCAGATGATTTTTGTTTTGTGACTCTGGGCAAGTTATTTAACCTCTCTCAGCCTCAGTTTCCTCATCTGCAAAATGGAAGTCATAGCATCTACCGCAGGAGTGTGAAGATTAAATGAGGTAATGTATATGAAGTGTTTCATAAGCTTTAAAGTGCTCTATAAACATTAGCTGTTATTATTGTATTTGTATTGCTATTGTTATATGAAGGGAACTACATAGGAAATCCTTCCCATTCTTATAATAGTTGGATAAAAAACATGGTGTTAGATGAAATAGCACGGGGGATGGAGAGGTGCCATTTTAAATTAGAGCAAAGCTCTATGAACTTTGGTTGGAGGAAAGTTATTTCATGCTTCATTTTAAAATGTCATAATCATATTAACAAAACTAAGACCACATCCAGTTTAATTTGGCATTTATACATGTATTAAAGTAACAAATATTATGTTTAATGTTTATTATAGAACCATGTTGAACTTTGCACATAACCATTTCTTAGTTCACATATTTGAATAGTTATTTGAGTCAGGAAAGAAGTAAAAAAAATTAAGGTCATACTTTCTAGATAGGAAAGACAGAAAGAAAAGAGTGTGATTTTAAAAAAATGTGTCTGTAAGATAAAATTATAGGGCTATTAATTTGAGCCCACAGTTCTTGAAAAGAACCTATTCTCTCCAGGCTGTGATTTTTCCCCTCTTTATATAGAACTTTATGTATCTTGTTTTTGACATGAATGGACATGGATGAGTGCCAGGGGTCCGCTGCATTTTAATCCTCATTTGCATGGTAGACATTACTAACCAGGCGCTATTAATATTCTATCTCCATACAGAGTGCATATCTACTAAGTGCAATAAGACACAAGACAAATAGTGAACTCAGCACATCTATCAGCATACCCTATCTAAAACTGGACTCTAGCGTATATTAAACCTGTCCATCTGGAGGACAACCAACAATTTTTATCTGCATGTTTTTGGTTTGCTCATCTTAAGTAGGTTGGACAGGTGGCAATTTTGGATGCTTCATCTTTAAATGGATGCAATTATCACTGGATTATAGAATCTATCGTGTAAGGCTTCCATGCATTTTAATCTTTTGTTTGCAGCTTTCCAGCTCTTCTGAGATACTCTCATTTATAGCTAATGGAAAGTATTATAGCAGAGGTCTCAGGCTATTCCAAATAAAATATATTGTGAGCTAAAAGCTTTGGAAATGGCCACCCCTTTTTCACAAATTATGCCGAGCTTTGTGGGGTTTTTTTGTATGTGTGTGTTTTGTTTTTGTTTTTGTCTTTAGAAAACAATTCAGGTTTATTATTTCTTTAATAGGCAATCAGAAGACAATGATATGTACTCCAGCATATTAAGAATGCGACCATAATTACCTGAGTGTGATTTTATTAACTAAGGAGAACTCTCACAACATTTTTAAGGTTTTTGAATGGCCACAGCCACAAATGAAACAATAGGACATTTTTGCCCTGAACTGTTTTATCAGTGTTCCACTAGCTGACTTACTGAGGTGCAAAACTTTTCAGCTAATATAAACTATATATTGGTTCTAGGATTAGACAAGGATTTTTTCTCATTCATGCTTTCAATATAACTGAGTTGGTTTATCATTGGTTATGAATTAATTTCATCAGAAATGCAAATGGAACTTTGAGTCAGGACATTAGTTTACCCTGGGAAGGACAACCAGGGCTATGTAAAGAAGAGGTCGATACTGATCCTGATGTAGGCTAATTTATTTGCAGTGGACATGGGGCAGATGAGTGGCATAGCTGATTGCAGAGAATGAAAGGAAATTATGTGATTTATATCTCTCAGTTCTTAATAGGAAAACTAATTTCAGACACTTCAGGTTGGGAGAAAAAGATCATGTGAAAACAAATCTTTCCGGAATCTCAAATGGTTCACTTTGTAGATATTCTAAAATGTTTGATTCTTTGAATCTTTGATCAAGATTTTAAAAAATATTCAGTAATATTTTCCAATTATATGTAAAATTTTTAAATATGCATTTAAAAAATTGAATTCCAAATTCTCTCCCTGCCTCTTTGCTCCTCTCTCTCTGAGATGGCAAGTAGTGTGATATTGGTTATACAAGTGCAGCTAGGTGGCACAGTGGATAGAGTGCTGGAACTGGTGTCAGAAAGATTCATCTTCCTGAGTTCAAATCTGGCTTCAGAAACTTCCTAGCTATGTGATGTTGAGCAAGTCATTTTACCCTGTTTGCCTCAGCTTCCTCATCTGTAAAATGAGCTGGAGAAGGAAATGATAATATCTTTGCCAAGGAAACCTCAAAGGGAGTCATGAAGAGTTGGAAGAAATACATGTATAGTCATGCAAAATGTATTTACATATTAGTCTTGTTGTAAAAGAAAATACAGGCAAAAAAATCCCAAGAAAAATTAAGTAAAAAATAATATACTTCAATTCAGATTCCATCAGTTCTTTCTCTGGAGGTGGATAGCATTTTTAAGTCCTTCAGAAAGTTTTTGATATTTGTATTGATGTCTAAAAATAACTAAAAATAATTATGTCATTCACAGTTGATGATCATAGAGGATCATTGTTTCTGTGTTTCTGTGTTCTCCTGGTTCTGCTCACTTTACTTTGTATCAGTTCATGTAATTGTTTCCAGGTTTTTTGGAAAGCATCTTGCTTATCATTTCTTATAGCACAATTGTATTCCATCACAATCATGTACCACAACTTGTTTGGCCATTCCCTAATTGATGGTCATCAACTCAATGTCCAATTCTCTGTCCCCACAAAAATAGTATAAATATTTTTGTACATATAGGTCCTTTTTAAATCTCTTTGAGATACAGACTTAGTAGTGGCAATGCTGGACATGCACAGTTTTATAGTCTTTTGGGCATGATTCCAAATTGTTCTCCATAATAGTTGAATGAGTTCATAACTCCACCAACAGTACATTAGTGTCCCCATTTTCCCATATCTCCTCCAACATTTGTCATTTTACTTTTCAATCTCATTTGACAATCTAATACATATGATGTGGAACCTCATATTTGTTTTAATTTGAATTTCTGTAATCAACAGGGCTTTTGAGCATTTTTATATGACCATAGATAGCTTTGATTTCTTCATCTGAAAACTGCCTGTTCATATCCTTTGACTATTTATCAGTTGGGAGATCACTCCTATTCTTATACAAGTTCTCTATATATGTGTGAAATAAGGCCTTTATTAGAGAAGCTAGCTGTAAATCCCACACCAGTTTTCTTCAAGATTAAAAAAATTTATATGAAAGAAAGCACTTTAGTAAGTATTTAAACTCTTCTTGTTCATCATGATAACATGGTTTATTGTTTTGGGAAATTTTTATGTTTTTGTTCATAGACCAAGTAAAAATCCTAGAAACTACAAAGGCATGAAAATGTACATTTGGCCTTCTATCATTCATTCAACGTTATCCCAGTCTCACTAGGTGTAGTGCAGTGATTAGGTAAAGTAGAGAAGGGTTAGTAATATAATATGGTGGAATGAGATCTGGACTTAGGATGACCTGAATTCAAGAGTTTACCTCAGATATTTATTAGTTGTGTGACACTACAGAATTCACTTAACCTCTCTCAGACTCATTTTTCTCATTTGCAAAATGGAGATAATAAAAATCTAGCTCACAAGGTTGTTGTTAGGATTAAAGAAGGTTAAATATCTGAAACACTTTGGAAATCTTGAAGTCCTATGTGAATGCTAGCCATTATTTCATTGAGATAGAAAACTTCCTGTGTCAGTGCAAACGAACACCTTTCCTGGAAATATATGTCAGAGGAGAGACTTGAACCCAGGTTTCCCTGGGTTTAAGATCAGCTTTCTAACTACTTCTGTCTCTATTGAGTAGGCAGGGGAAGGAAAAGATAAATGCAGAAGAAGCAAGAATGCTTCTTAGGTTTGAAGCGTTTATAACTTGATATGGGAGATAAGAAAAACATATGCATATTATAAAGATCATATAGCTGAATCCAATGAATTTAGCAATATTTATGAAGTACCTCTTATGTGATAGTTGTAAGGAGTCCAAAAATAAAGATGAAATATCTATCACAGAAATATAAGAAGACAGAACTCTTCATATTTGTTTAGTTTTTTAGTTAATAGTGAATTATTATTTGAATGATCACAAATGGGTTGGTTTGTCTAGACAAGCTTCACAAAAAGGATATGATTTGAGTAATACTTTGAAGAAGAGACACTTCATTAAGTATAAGGAAAGAAAAATTGGAGTGGTCTTCAGTGGGCTTCTGTAAAGCCAAGCAACAGTAGATTCCCAAAAGAATGCTACTGTGAACAGCTTTTAAGATTCAGATTACACAGTAGTAGTGGATACTCTGTTTATTCCATTACAAATCAAGATTCAGTACAATATTCACAGTATAATATCTTATTACAGAAAGTCACAATATTTCTTATTACAGAAAGTCACAATATTTAGAACAAGGAACAAAAAAAGAATCACCTAGTTTCCAAGATTCAATCAATCAATTAACAAAAGGAATCACCTAGTTTCCCTAAGGGGGAAACCCTTCTCACTTAAAGATTCAATCAGCAATTCACAATATACTGATCTTCCTTCCACTCATGGGGCAAACATTAACTTTAGTCTCCAACAGAGTCCTTAGAAAACCACATAAACTTTCCACCCCTTTATTTCCAACAAACCTCAGTTTAGTCCAAGGGGAGGCCTTTTCTTCATTTTGACTATGGGTGATCTCTCTGATTCCCTGGATCCCCTTCCCTGGTCCCAGCTACCTCCTGAATCTGCCAAACAATCACCTAGATTCAGGAGCAGACAGCTTCCAGGCTCTCATCCAGTCCTCAGAGATAAACAGCTCCCAGGTCCTTGTCCATTCCTCAGGGCAATCCCCAGCACACACTGAAGTTCATAGGATTCAGCACACCTCAAACCCTTCACCACTTCTCTTGCCTGGAACTCAAGGATCAGCCAGGCCACAAACAAACAAAGTCCCATCCTGTTCATGTTTCAGTCAGCTTCCAGATACTAGGAGAAGAACTCTCTTTCTCTCTCTCTCCCTCTCTTTCTCAGCTGACTTCAGTCTCCATGAATCTTCCTTCACTTAGGAGCCAATTCCAATTCTCTCC
>CM053593.1:263518427-263558427 GCA_028646575.1 Pseudocheirus occidentalis
CTTCTTCCAAGTCAACAGGGGAGTTCACACCTTTTCAACAATGGACAGAGTTCATACCTTCTATACTTAGCCCTAAGTTACTAGGTGCTACTTAGCCCTAGGCTACTAAGTGCTAAGTATCTGATAAACTGATTACTATTACAGCTTCCAAACAAAACAAAACAACTCTTAGGAAGATGGAGAACAGCAGGTTAAGGAACTAGGATATTGTTCTAATTCAAAGGCTATTGTTCTGGGGTTATTTGAATGAGAAGAAAGATCTACATCTTTTAAAAATTCAAAATGACTTTTTTGAGGTAAAGAATGCAAAATTTCATCCAAAGTTTATATTCTTTTGCCATTCTGTGTAATTTTGCTCTAGCATAGTGAACAGTGTTAATTCCTATGTAGCATCAACTAAGACTATAGCTTTGTCTCTTGAATTTGAATTTGGAACAAAGAAGAAGAATATTCTTGCTCTCAAGGACATTCTTCTTTAAATTATGTTCCTTTAAAGTCTAGAGAAAAGTAATATACATAACATTTAAAATAAAGGCCAGGAAAAAGATGTTTAAGCAAGAATGTTACTGTTGAGAAAATAATATTTTTTAGGGAAATAAGGACCATGATCTCATAAGCTAGCTATCCTCTGAGTTATAGATTATCTCTGCCTTTGAAAAGAGAGATATGTCTTTAAAAGGAAAATAATTATAATTTAAAGATAAAGGAATAAAATAATCCAATATGGAGTTAGAAAGAAACAGAAAAACAAACAACACTGGCAGCATTTGCATATGGAACAGATGTATATGCATATATCAAGCCTAAGGACTGAATGTCAGCTAAGGTATTTGTAATGGAAAGTAACACTAAAGTCACTGTATATATCTGAGAAATCATCAGAGGGATTAGAATCACTTTATATATGTATGTATGTAAATAAACAAAATACAATTTAGTTAGAAATTTTAAGCTGGTGTCCAGATGAATTGTTTTTAAAGAGCAAAATTAAATAAATTTGAATCTATTGTAATTAATCATAATGAGAGTGAAGATTCAATAAGCAGTACAATTGATGGATTTCACTTATTTTTCCCATGTTCTTCCTAATAAATGGACTTGTCTTCTTAAAGTTTATACAAATGAAAACATTTTGGGCAAGAGCTATATAGTGTTTCACACTCTTGAATATACCACTGTGCTGTATGTGTGACAAGAACCCCTTGGATTTAGAGTCAGAGCCCCTAAGTTTGAAGACCAATTTATGACCTGCACATACCTAACGTCGCTTAGCCTCAGTTTCCTCATTTGTAAAATAATGGGGCTGGTTGAATGAACAAAATTATTAAGTACTTGTATGTACCTAATACTTTGCTAAGCACTGGGAATACAAAGAGAAAAGCAAAACAGTCCCTTACTCATTCTAAAAGGGAGAGACAAGGCATACAGGAATTATCAGTTGCAAGTCAGATATAAATGGTCAGTTGTCCCATGAATGCAGAAAAACACACAAGAATGCATCTTCTTTAATGTTATTTTCACTGATAAATTTACATAGTGATTATAATTTTGAACCACTTGATTGTGGCAAAGATTTTGTTGACTATTGCTTTTTATGGGTCTTCCATGTTGCCTAAGAAGGAAGGGGTTACTGTACTCACAGAAGTAGTTCCCAGGTCACATTTCGCCAAGGGTTGATTCCCTGAATGATTGCTTTGGGGGCTGAACTTGAAGAAGCTGTCACAAGACTCTTGAATTAAACAATCTCTAAGGTTTTTTCTCACTATAAATCTTGGAAATCTGTTGTCATCAAAACATCTTCTTGTGCTTTAATTTATTAGGTTGCAGCTTTTGTTGGCTTGCCTTTTTTTTTTACTGGATCTATCATTTTATTGGCAGAATGAGGTACCAGTATAGAAGCTGCTGTACCAATGTTGAATACTATATATGTATGTATATGTATGTATGTATATATATATGTATATATATGGAGAGAGAGGGAGACAGAGAGAGAGAAGAGAGAGACAAAGAGAAGAGAGAGAGAGAGATGAGGGATGAGGGACAAGGGAGAGAAAATTCACAAATAATATTTATCACTAAATATTAATTTTAAAGAGAGAGATATTTTATTATAATATATAATTTAAACAGATTGTGGTAAATATGTTTGGATATTTTTCTAAAAATCATAATATTTTAGAACTGGAAGAGACCAAAATGATCTAAATCTACCTCTTTATTTTTCCAACTGAGGATACTAAAGTCTGAGAAGATGAAACACTTTCAATGAAATAGTCAGTTAGTGGCAGATCTGGAATGAAAAGGCTATTGTGTTTTTGGGAGACAAAATTAAATTCTGAGACTCTGAAATAAAATTCATCTTTAGTTATCGGAAAGATTACTATTTATGTCTCTTTTACTGAAAATAGAAACCCCACCACACAAAATTTAGATATTGTAACATTTGTAAAATATTTTCCTCAGAACAACTTTTTGGGGGCAGCTAGTGAATTCATATTATCTTAACTGGGCAGATGAAGAAACTCTAGTGAAAAATGTTTTAAATGATTGGGTGATGGTCACAGAAGAGGAGAACCAGGATTCATACCTAGTCTCCTGACAAATTTTTTTTTTAAATTAAATTTATTTATTTATTTACTTTTAGTTTACAGTTAGTTCCACAAGCTTTTGAGTTCCAAATCTTTCCTGGCTTAAATCTACTATAGCAGTGGTATCAAACTGAAAAAAAGAAATGGATCCCTGTTGGTAGCATGTTGACTTAGAAAAACACAGATTAACATTATCTATATTTTACTGTAGTTTTAAAAATTTTGGTAAATATTTTCCAATTACATTTTAATCTGTTTCATGTGCACTAGTTAGTTTTTGACACCTCTGTCCATACTGCCAAAATTAAGGAAGAAGAAAAAATTTTGAAACATCAATGATTTAGTGCCCAATACATGACTTAAAATTTAAAAATCCTTTTCTTCAACATTATTTTTTCATTTTTCTTTTGTAATTTTTGTTGCATTTTATAACATGCTTTCTGTCAATTATTCAGCATAAAATGTAATTTGCATATGTTTGTACACATAATTCTCTTCAAATTTCATTTTTATTTATTTTTTAGAAAGTATTGAACATTTCCCTTATATCCTTAATATCCAAAGTTAATATTAATTTGAAACTATATTACCCATGGTAACTATTACTTGTGTAATATGGAGCAAGTGCTTGATCTTCCTTGCTCATGTCCTGTCAATCTAAGTAGTCACCAGGTACATTTCCAATATGTACCATTCAGTTTCTAGAATTATTGAATCCTTCCCAATAATTTAATCATTTAAGAGGTATTTATTAAGCACCTACAATGTTCTAGTCATTATGGTAGGTGCCAGATGTATAAATATAAAGAAGAAAACAATCTCTATCTCAAGGAGTATAAATTCTAACAAGGGAGACAAGGCCATATGTGTACAAGTAGAGAATAAGTATCTAGATAATAAATGAAAACAAATATTACAGTTGACTACTGTACAGCTTTAGAGGCAGGCCATAATGCAACTTCCCTTTGCCTTTGCCTAGAAAAAGTGAGACATAGCATAGAGATAGCTGGTTTCTGAACCAGTTCAATTCCCTGGGTTCAAGTCTCATATGTACAGGCTTTGTAGCTGTGATCATGTCACTTAAAGTACCTGTGTCTCAGGTAATTTTTTGAGGCAGTAAGAGTTAAAGAAGGTGTTAATTTTCATTGGTAGAAGAAGTTTCTTATGTGGAGCTCCCCAAACATATGAAATCATAAGACTAGTTACAAAAATGTCCAAAATATGGCCCTTGCTCTCCTTGCTCCCAAGTTCTCTCCCAGATTATATTGACAGCTTTTCAGTGAGAAGTGGTCCCTCCTTTTTGATGGTTAGTCAGTGAACAGTTATTAAGAGTCTACTATGTGCACTGTGAGAAGTGCAGGGGTTACAAAAAGAGACAAAAGAGAGTCCCTGTCATCAAGGAGCTCAAAATCTAATGGGGGACCACTTGATAAGATTTCGGGTTTTGTCAAAACTGACACTTGTGACTCCTCCAAATTAACAATCCTCTACAAATTTCATATAAAGTCTTTTTATGTTTATTCTGAAGATTAACTGAAAAATCTAAAATAAGGTTAGATATAACAAAGTCTCTGTGATATCTTACTAATTGCATCTTCTTTACATAACTTCATTTATTTAGCTCATTATTTATTGTGCTTTGAGTAGTCTTGAGGACATATAACTTGCTTAACCTAATTTGAATGAACAATTATTTTGTTTGTCAGCTTATTTGACCCTAAATGGTAATTTTCCCAGTACCTTTTGCATGTGAAATAATGAAATGTTTCTTCTTGCAACATAATGTGTGTGTGTGTGTGTGTGTACACACACACACACACACACACACACACACACACACACACACACACACTTTTTGGTAGAAATTATAAGGACTGTAATTCAACAAAGAGACAGCATAGCCTAATGATAGAAGACCAGCCTTGGAGACAAGGTGACTTAGGTTCAAGTATTGTGTCAGACAAACTTTTTTTTTTTTGATCACCAAATAAATTTAAGAACAAAACTGTTCCACAACCTTCAAATTTAAGTCAGTCAAGGGAACACCCTTGAATCCCACCAAGGACCTACGTTAACCACTGTAGGAGAGGGAGCCCAGAGATCTGAGGCTGAGTTGGGTGACTTAGTAGATCCAAAGTGAAGAATCGCCTTCTGGAAAATTGGGAAATGAGCAGTCTCATTCACACACACTGGAATACTGGCCCATTCCTTTTCTCATTTGCTTAGCTCTCAAGTTATTGCAGTGATGCTGGCCTAAGCATTGTTTTTGGCCTGGCGCTGCTTTTTAAAGCATTCCTGAAAACCCATCCTATATACACCTCTAGAGAATCCTCTACTCTTTCTTTAGATAACTTGGCTGTTATCCAAGGACCACAAAGGGCTGCTTTTATTATATTAAGAGCATTTGAAATCTTTGGATTTGGGGCCCTCAAGAAGGCAGATTAGTGACTAAAGGGAACAAAGCATATCTGCTAAAAATATTATTTTAAAAAAGTTTTATTTAGTGTAAATCTGATGTTGCTAAACTAAGTCAAAATAGTGGATTTGGTGGGGATAAATAGGGACACCAATAAGCCTTGGGTCAGACAAATGTTGATTGTGTGACCATGGACAAGTCATTTAATGTCTCTGTGACCTTAAGCAACTCTAATACTGAATTGCTGATTAAGATTAGTGAGGATGATTCCATACAGAGAGCTGTCTATAACAAAGAAATTAAGGTTTGCCCACCTGTATCAGCAAGCACCCTAGCATACCAAGGGCAGCTGCTAGCACAGGTTCTTAGATCTGCTTTTCTAAAGGAAAGCAACTCAAAATGGGTTGACAGTCTCACTTTAATCAAACACACATCATTTACCTAGTTCAGGGGAAAAAGTCAGCACCCTGAACTTCAGATAACACAAACAAGTTACAAGCACAAGTTACAAGCAGACCGGCTTCCAACCATCTGACCATCACATTCAAACCTATTCAAGTTACCAGAGAGGGAAGCACCAATGTCTGGGTTTTTCAACGTCATGGGGCTCAAAGGCTTCCCAGAGTCTCATCTGGCCAAATCACACAACTCTTTTTAAAGTGATCCCAAGAAGCAAAACCTCACATCAGGGCATATGCTACATATATATATATATATATATATATTCTGGGTCACAGAATGTCACATCCCTCTTGACCCACTGTCCAATTGCAAAGTAAATGCGTGGGCATTCCCAAAAACAAGCCTCCCACCACATGCTCCATGTAACCACATTCAGCCTATTGGGGGCAGAGTATACTTTCAAATCAGGAAACATAGGCCACTTGAGCCTATCAAAGAGGCTAGAGGCAGGGAAGATCTTTAGATTCCCATTACACCACCTCTCCATGCCCTCAAAAAAGTCACCAACTGAAAAGGGACGTATTAGAAATAGCAATTTTAAAAGGTAAGTAAATTAAAGGTTATTATACACAACACTTAGCATTGAGTACCTTTGCAAAGTCTAACATTATTGTCTAAGTTAAGAAATCTGAGGTAAAAAAGGCCATCTAAAATGCTATATCACAGAATCAAAGACTTTTCAGAGTTAAGAGGTCTTTAGAGGTCACTTAGTCCAACCTACACTTCAACAAAAGTCCCTTCTATAACATCTTTGACAAGCAGTCATGCAACTTTTGCTTAAAGACCTCCCAGGAGAATGAAGCTTACTCCTTCTTGAGGACATTCCTTCCATGAGGCAGCTCTAATTGCTATGAAGTCTTCTCTTATGTCTGGCCTCCCCCTAGTTTTTTCTCCCTAACCTTTACCCACTACTCTTAGGCTAGTCCTCTGGGGCTAAGAGGAACAAGAGTATTGGTTATTCTACATCAGTTTTTCAAGTATTTGAAGAATCTGACAAACTTAAGCACACCAGAGTATGTTCATAGAGAAAAAAAGTAAACACCTAGGAGTTATTTTGGACAGTAAGTTGAAAAGGCGTAAGTAAGATGCCTTTTCACCCCTACAGATCTGTGATTTCTTTGGTCTAGGGAGCTATGAGTGAGAAATAAGGCAGATCAGAGATTCTTAGGGAGTTGCCTGAAAGCACTGAAATGTTAAATGATCTACCGAGTATGTGTCAAAAATAGACTTAGAGCCCAGATCTTCCCTGATACTCAGTTGCTTCTCACATAAGCATGACATGGTAATACAAAACCCATTATTTTCCTTTAGTCAATTAGTCTTGTATATATCTTGTATGCACATATCTGTTTGCTTATTGTCTTCCCCATCAGATTGTGAGCAACACAAGGGCCGGGAATGTCTTTTGTATCCTCAGTGCTTAGTACGGTACCTGACTCATAATAAAGTACTTAGTAAATGTTTATTGACTGACTGACCAAAAGACCCATAACAAAACAAAGGAAACAAAAAAATAATAATAGAATCTTGGGTTGCAGCAATAGAAAGGGAAATGCACCTACTGTACGGCACCTACTGTATGCCTGGTACTATGCTAAGTATTTTTTACAGACATTATCTCATTTGATCCTCATAACAACCCTGGGGTGTAGGTGATATTAATACCTCCATTTCATAGTTGAGAAAACTGAAGCAGATAGAGCTTAAGCGATTTGTCCAAGGTTACACTGCTAGTAAACGTCTGAGGTAATGTTTAAACTCAGAACTTTTTGGACTTGACGCCTACTATGATATCTATTGTGCCACTAGCTGCCTCTTAATAAAAAACAAACAAAAAACTAATTCCGAATAATTTGGGTGATGGCTTTGCTACACTGTCCTTGTCTGACCACATCTGGAATATTCTGTTCAGTTCTGAGCACCACATTTCATGAAGTAGGATTTGGCAAGTGGAAGTGTATCCACAGAAGGGAGTCCAGGTGGTGATTATACTGTAAATCATATCATAAATGAATTTGATTGAAAGAACTGGGGCTGTTTTGCCTGAAAAAGAGAAGACAAAGTGGGACAATGATAACTGTCTTCAGAATTTCAAGAGCTATCAGGTGGAAGGGGGATGGTACCTATTCTGTTCTGGCCTAAATTGCAGAAAGGGAGATTTTAGCTCTATTTAAGGAAAAAAAAATACTTCTTAACAAAAGTGAAATTTGGCTGCTTTGGGAAGTAACAAGTTCCCAATGACTAGAGATATCTAAGTCCAGGGAATATAGCCACTTGTCAGGAATGTTTTAGAAAGAAATCCTGTTGAGATATGCTGTTTTTTAAAAAAATAATTTATGAAATTATTTACAATCGTGAGATTCTCTGATATTCTGACAAATTGTAAAGCATGATAGCTAGCATTTATATAGTATTTTTAAATTAACATATTTCTTATAAATTTATCATTTTATCCTAATAATAATCTTGGGAAATAGATGCTATTATTCTCATTTTATAACTGAGGAAATCAAGGCAGAAAGAAATTAAATAGCTTGCCTATGGTCACCCAGCATTATTTCAACATAATTTTAACTCAGATCTTTTTGACGCCAGTTTGAGGACTTTGTATCTTACATGTATCACTCAGCTGCCTACAAAGACAGAGATTATTAGCTATGACTGATATTAAGTACACAGTAAAAGTATTGTGCTGATTTCAACCTTATAGTTGCATAGCAGTTGCATATAATTATAGAGTATATCATATATGGTTATACCATATGGCCCAACTCATATGTTTTATGATTCTATAATCTTTGACTTTTCTCTTATATGCTTCTCATATTAAAAATTGATTACCAAATCCCTTTGATTCTTCTCTTTTAATCTCATGTTTTCATCCCACCTAGTCTCTTTCCATGACTATTACAAGTTTTCACAACCACCTGCCTGCATCAGTAGTATCTAATGAGGTCTTTCTATCTCTAGACTCATCCATCTTCCCCAATCCATCCACTCTATCTTGCTGCCAGACCAATCTTCCTTATGTATAGATTTGATTACATGATTTTCCTGAATAGAAATTGTCAGTAGCTGGCTATTGACTACAAATAAAATTCAAAATAGCTTTTAAGACTCTCCATAATATGGGACCCCCCTTCCTTTATTTTTTATTGAAGTTTCATTATTTTTTAAGACAGTCCTATCAATTCCCCAAACTTCCCTTGCCAAAAATGCACTGTTTTCCTTTGTATTGTCATCATTGTTACAAAAATAGTTTTTTTTAGTTCTACTTAGTTTGCATCAGTTCAAAACAAGTCTTCTTGTTAATTCTCTGAATTATTCACATTTAACCTTTCTCATAGCACAATAACATTCAATTACATCTATAAAATTTTTAAAACTATTTTCAACTTGCTGGGGACATATCTTTTTCTAGTTTTGTTTTATTTTTTTCTTGCTACCATGAGAACTCTAAAATGAATATTTAGATATTTACTGAAACTGTCCATTCTTCTATCTTTGGTCTCATTGGTGTATATGCTCAATAGTGAAATCCCTTTATTAAAGTGTGTGACAAATGTAATCACTTTTCTTACATGTTTCCACATTATTTTCCAGAATGTCATTTTGGGTCAATTCACAGCTCTAACATTTATGCATTAATGTTCTTGCTTCTCATATACCTTTCAACATTATTTCTATGTTATTATCTTTGACAATCTGTTGAGCAGTGTACCTTTCCAAACTATCTTACCTATTTCCCTTTTGCTTATTATGAATCCTAGCCTGGTTGTGCTATCTTTCCCCTGAACAACTCTGCTACTTTTCTGTTTCCTTGCCTTTACTCACACTTTTCCTATACTTGGAATGTCCTTCCTCATCTATGTCTGTTGAATTTCTATTCGCTTTAAAACCCAACCCCAAAATCACACCATCCACGAAGTCTTCCCTGTTTATATCAGTTATTAATCAACTTTTTCTTTTCAGATCTTACATAGCACTTTGGTTTACATATTTGAAAGCATTTATCATGTGTTACTTTATGTGATCATTATTTATGTGTATATTACCCTTGTAAGCATCTCAAAGGTAAAGGGCTTGCCTCTTAATTGTGTATATCTCTGAGCACCAAGTATGGTGCTGAATAGTCAACAGGCCCTTAATAAATATTTGTCAAATTGGAGAAGGTACTGATTTTATATATGTATGTGTGCGTGCACACACACGCATACATACACACAGACACACAGAAATTTAAGGAAAATAAGAGCAATTGGCAATATGGTACAGTGGAAAGAGCATATAGAGTCTGAGAACCTGTATTCAAATCCTGGTCTGATACTTACTACCTGTGTGGCCCTGGCCAAGTTACTTAAATTCCCTGGGTCACAATTTTCTTATCTCTAAGACAAAGGGTCAGACTATTAAGTTTCTTCTTCTAGATCTATGTTTCTATGAATAATGGTAAATTATACAAAACAGTTGTAAGAGATTATTACAAAATAGCAAATGAAATATTAGACAGGCATTTGAGGAAAGAAAGAAAGATGAATCTAGCTGACCTAATATAGGTTTCCAAATTGGACCTATCCTTGGGTACTTTGACCTAGCTATTCTGTTTAGTGACCTAGAGGGTATTGGTAAGCCAGGTTAAGTTTCTTTCCAAATCCTAGTGTATCCAGCCTCACATCAGACTTAAAGTTAATTGATATTAGTAGTCAACCTTCATAGATTTCATTCTGGATTGACCTAAGTATCCTAAGCCAAAGAATGCCTGACTTTCTGGAATATAGTAATAAGATGCCATCCACCTATTTTTATTTCAGATCAATTCAACAGACATTTCATGAATGACTACTATGCACAGGGAATTGTGCTCAATGCTAGTAATTGGGATATGTTGGGAACAGGAATACATTTTTTTCCTTTCTACATAAAAAATTTAAGAGGTAAAAAAAATTTTACCTAAAATATTAAATTTAGAGACCAGCCTGGAATTTGTGAAATTGGAGTAAGTAATATCCTTCTACCTATAAATTTAATAGATAAGAAAGATAGAAAATGAAGAAAGATGATATATAAATACATAATGTTAAGAACTTAATTTTATCCACAAGAGATTTAAAAAATAGGTAATTTTGAAGAGATATGGATATTCTAGTAAGAGTCTGAGAAATTAGTATTATCCTACAAAGAACCCATGAAGGATGTAGTTTTATAGAAATAGGGAAAGAGGAATATTTCAAATTTGGATATCTGGTTTTCCCAGTTAGGGATGTAATTATCAGTAAAATTAAGAAGACTTTTTCACAAATGGATAATTATTTGAAAATCTCAATAATATTTCAAAGTATATTTTTACAATGTTCTGTATTTTGTTACTTATTTCGAAGAAGAGAGACTGGAAAGAAAGTTCACTGAAAAATGCGGAGTTCTGTAAGGATAGGATTGATTTAAATATGAAATATATAATTAATAGCTTAAGTGTGAACTAAGGTTTATGAATAGTGAAGCAATATTTTTAATAGAGTATTTAAAATTCAGGAAACAAATTATTGAAGAAATAAACTCAGCTAGTCTGCTTAGTGAAGCAAGAAAACTTCAGAAAAAGCATTAAATTAGAAAATTATGATTCCAAGTACTGAACAGGCATAGATAGGCTTTATTTTTATGAGCATATTTTTGTTTTATTGAGAAAAAGTTTTATTCTTAAACATACATAATATATCTCATATATTAAAATAATGTAGCTTATATTTTTCTCACTCACATGTTTCTTCATGTTCAGCATGTCCCAAAAGCCTTTGTTCAGTTTTAAGCTATTAATAATTTTAAAAGCTTAAAACTGAACAGTCTTTTGGGATACTCTGAATAAGAATATTATTTTTGGTAAACAAAAAGTTAAAGATACTGTTTATATTAAATGATGATGCCAGTTATAGGTGTTATATTATGGGTAGTTAATTTTCAAAGTGTAAGGTTCATGAAAAAATGCCATGGGAATTTCAAAATATTAGCGTTTACAAAAGTTTTCTTTTAGTGTATACAAATGCTTCCATCTTTTGAAAACCAGAATTCTAAAACCAGAAAAGTATAAATGTGGTTATAAAACATTCAATTTTTTTGTTATTTAATAGATAATGCAGATTTTTCTTTTATAAAAAAAGATGGTATAGATTATGATTTCAGTTTGTGTCATTTACAACTCTGCCTACCACATGGAAAGGGAAATCATTTAGATTTTTTCCTAAAGCTGTGTTCAGGGGGGAAAAAAAAAGAATCTGTTGCATGCGGTAATTAGTATAAAGTAGGACACAGCAGAAATTATTTAAAAGGCTTATTGATATAAATAAGAGGGAAATTTATTGTTATTGAGTGTCCAAAGAACACACTGATTATTTAATAGGCCTGTATAGTGTATTAACTCGGTCATCTATCTCTTAAAAATCACTTAATATTGTTTTTAAAGTATTGTGTTCATGGTGTAGAGTCAAGCTTCAAATGTACATAATTCTCTGCTTAAAATGAATTGCTCTCATATTCACAGTGTGATGTTTCAAATATTGTTACCTGATTACTACTGTGATTGCTACCATTTATCTTTCATTTAGGTACAAATATCTGAATCAGGTGATTTGATGATCCCTTTTATGTTAATCCAAACAGAGTCCAGAAAATTTTGTACCATTTTTTAGAAGTGTCACCTCTGAGGTCACATTTCAGTTTTTATCAGTTGATCCACAAAGGTAGAAATTCAGAGCTTCTTCATGTACTTTTTGAAAGAGCTACAAATTGCTAAAAACAACAACAAAAAACAAAACAGTAAAGCTTAACAGAATTAGGGAACGCAAATGCCTTTCTAAGTACCTGAATGAAGATCCCTGCTAATATCCACTTTCCCATGATAACAAATATGCAGTCTGGGAAACAAGCTAATTCCTTAACCTTGATCAGAGGTTGATAAATCCAGCAAGATAGTGAAGCATTGCATGTGTAAATCAGTGCAGATCTAACTTTGAGAAAACAATTGTACACACCAGTTTCAAGAGTAGAAACCTAAGTAAAAATGTTGTGTATATAACTATCATGCTATCATGATGACTTTGTGGCACTGTTTTGTTTAGAAAATAATTACAAGAATATTTGTTGCAAAGAGAAACTGAAACAGATGTGTAGATAGAGGGAAATTAAGACAGGCTAAATGATCAACCCAGGAACTATATTGCCTTCAAGTAAATAAGTTAAAAATCTGTCTGAATATGATACCTCTTCCAGATACTATTTATATTAAAAGGGAATTTCCATGCAAGCAATACTTTGTTCTGTACTAACCAACATATTCCATACAATTCTCAATCAACCAACCAACCAACAAGCATTTATTAGATACCTACTATATGCTTGGAATCCTGCTGGGTACTAGAGATAAAAATACAGTGAATGAAATGATCCCTACTTACTGGTATCATTGACTTATAAATCTAAAGTTAGAAAGGACCTTACTTATCTGATATGTTAAAAATTGTTTAATCACTGATATTCATATAGCATTTAAAAGATAAATTGTTAAACTCCTTGCTCACGAATAGGCTGAACCAGATTAAAATGTAATTGAAAAATGTTTAACAAAATAAGTAAAATAGCAGTGCAACACTTTATTGTTGTTCAGTCATTTTAATTGTGTCCAACTCTTTGTGACTTCATTTGGAAGGTTGTTTTTTTTTTTTGAGAAGATACCAGAGTGGTTTGGCATTTCCTTCTCCATCTCTTTTACAGATGAGTAAACTAAGGCAAATAGGGTTAGGTGACAGGCCGAGGGTCACACAGCTAAAAAATATGTGAAGCCAGTTTTGAACTCAGAAAGATGATTCTTCCTACCTCTAGACCTAGCACTCTATCCACTGCACCATATAACTGCCCAGCAATACAACATAGAAAACATTAATTTGTGGTTTTCCAAGTCAGTATTTAGTCTCCAGGGATCCATTTCTGTTTGAGTTTGACAACACTGCTTTAACATTTTTGAAGCACTTTCCTGCCAAGAGTCCTATGATGTAAGTAGTGCTTATCACTTCTATTTTATTACTCCTTTTTTACATATGAAGGAAATGAAGCCTAGGGAAGTATAGGCATTTATTCACCACCAAAGCATTTGGAAATGACAGAGCCAGGACTCAAAGCCTAGGATTTCTAACTTTAAATTCATGGTTTCTTCAATTATACCACACTGCCTTTTCTAATCTGAGCAGTGATTAAGAAAAAAAATCAATATCTGAGGTGATATTTTTCTTACTCTTTCTTGAAATAAACATTTTTCCTATGAAAACATTCAGATTTTGCTCATCTCCATCTTCATCATTATTATAATCATCATCATCTTCACTATTATTCAGTTACTCAATGAATAAGCATTTATTAAGCATCTCCTAGGTTAGGTTAGGTACTGTACTAAGTAAGCATTCATCAACTTTTTGTGAATTTAAGGATCTCTACCTTGTGATCCTGAAGAACCTTGTGAAAATGAAGCTCTTGACTGCTTTCATAAATAAATATTTTTTCCCTATCCACTGAATGAATACTGATAGATTCATGGAAAGTTTTTGCTACAGTGAAATAAAATCCCTAGCAAATGTAACAGTTTGTGTATTAGTACATAAGGATTTTAAAAGGTACAAAATCCATGTTTTTCTGATGTTTATCTAAATAGTTTGGGCCATAAGTAAAAAATGTGTCATTTTTTTCTCTACTCATACAAAGACGTATAGAAAGCCCTAAAGAGGTCCACATGAGCTTTCTGCAATATAAGATTCTACAAAGATCTATTTGGAAGTTTTAATACTGTATAGTCTCAAGTCATTGTTAATCTTGGTATTTTTTGAAATCAAAGGTCATAGAAATTTTGCAAATGCAGTAATGCTAATGAAGGAGAGTGACATAGGACAGAGCTAGATATAGAGTCAGGAACATCTGGGTGTAAGTCCTGCTACCAACTCATATAGTTCTGAGACCATTGGCAAGTCTCTGAGGACTCTAGGCAATGCTCTCAGCCTGGGACGGTAGAAGAAAACAAAAACATTGACACTGGAATCAGAGGTCATATGTTCAAAACTTGTTTCTGATCATTACTATGCATGTGACCTTGAAGAAGTCACTTTTCTTTCCTGGGCCTCAGTTTCCTCATCTAGAAAATGGGAATGTTGGTATAGAACTGGGGTGGGGAACTTGTGGCCTTGAGGATACATTAATTTGTTCTGTGAGGTTTGGATTCAGTCAAGGGCTAGCAGGAGGATGTTGAAGGCCAAATGTGACCTTGAGGCCACAGGATCCCCATCTCTCCACTAGAATCTAGAGTCTAGATGAACTCTTCCTGCTCTAGATCAGTGAATCCACATGAAGTTACAGAAAGTGGTAAATGTGGAGGAAATTTCTCTACAGGGAGTTCCTTATACAGATGAAATTGGAGACCAAGAAATGGAATAGAAGATAGTAGATATCTCAGTTTCCTCATTTATAAAATGAAGAGATTAGACTTGGTGATCTCTAAAGTCCTTTCCAAGTCTGAACCTGTGATTTAAGATTCTTTATTTTCACTTACACAAATTCTTTGATTATGTCAAGGTTGGCCAGTCATTCTAGTATGTTTTACCCCAAATATAAAATAAAATAAGGGTAATTATAAAATTAAAATGAAATAAGTTGTATTTAATACTGATAAAATATAAATATTAGAAATGTCAAGGCAACCATGAAGAAATACAATAAATTTTTTTCTAATACTCTGATTTTATTTTTAAAAAAACCCATTTCCTTATCCAAAAAATAAGGTCAAAATGAGATTTTTTTATGAAGTAATATGCCAAGTGTCAAATGAATTGATTATCAGGTTTTTGGTAGATTCTACTATCATAAATCTATGTCTATTTTTTATTGTTGCATATGACATGTGTATAATGACTTCTCTTTCTTTGTGAAGCCAATAGACTCAGAAATATTTTTTCTAACTTAAGCATTTCCTTGATTACCTAATGTATCAGACAAGAAACTAGGAAATCTATGAAGTGATAGAGCTCTGATCATGTCTGAATGTATGCTTATAAAGTTAATTAAAATTAGGTAACTTGGGGGTGGCTAGGTGGCGCAGTGAATAGAGCACCGGCCCTGGAGTCAGGAGTACCTGAGTTCAAATCCGGCCTCAGACACTTAACACAAAAAAAACTAGCCATGTGACCTTGGGCAAGTCACTTAACCCCAACTGCCCTCCAAAAAGCAAAAAACAAACAAACAAACAAACAAAATTAGGTACTTGACTGTCTTATCTGTAAGTAATGAATGTGTGTGTGTGTGTGTGTGTGTGTGTTGAGTAAATTTACATTAAGAAGGTATTGAACAAAAACCTTGGTTAGTCATTATAACAAAGGTGGTATAGAATTAACTTCACCCGCACTTTCTCCAGATGCAAGATCACAATGTATCTTTAGAGATCTTAAGAAATTCTGAAATCTGTTGACATTCTTGCAATAAGTAAAGCTCCCTTACTCTTTTCATCACTGCATGTTTTCCCAAATCTTCATTTTAATATGGTAAATAGTGCAGGGGAATCTTGCTTCTACCATGTTTAAGCCACATTTATGTTTCAGGTAATTTAGAATTTTAGATTGACATTATTTGCATAGATGGTCAAATGTTCAAAACAGGAAAGAACAATGAGTATAGACAGCCATTCCTACAGTTTTCAAACAACCATATAACTTTTACAATTATTTGTAAATCAAAGGGGGCAACTTTACATAAAAAAGGCACATTGGGCAGGGAGTTGGAATAGATATTTGAATCCCAGCTCTCTATTTATTTCGTTGTTCAGTCATTTTTCATTCATGTCTGACTTTTCATAACTCCATTTGGAATTTTCTTGGCAAAGATACCACAGTGGTTTGTCATTTCCTTCTCTAGCTCATTTTACAGATGAGAAAATAGATGCAAATAAGGTTAAATGATTTGCCCAGGGCACATCTGAGGCCAGATTTGAACTCATGGAGATGAGTCTTCCTGATTGCAGGCCTACCCACTGTTCCACTTAGCTGCTCCTGTATCAACTGGCTATGACATATTGGAATGGCCATCTAATCATTTAACTCCCAATTTGTGAGTGTAAAGCTAAATATTAGAGAGTAGAAGGTAGAAGAATTGGTAAGGGCAGATCTGAGAAAGATGTCTTAACATAAGCAGTTGATAGCTATATTAGAAGAGATTAATCTGTGAAGGTCATTTAAATGAAGAAGGGAAATTTAAACAATAGGTTACACTGTTTATGGAGTCCATGTTGCCAGGCATAGCTAAAGCTAAGCAAATTTAAACTGAGTGTAATAATACTCTCTGTTAAACATTTTTAAATAAGTAACTTGGATGAGGGCTTGAAGGATATACTTATCAGATTTATGGATGAGACAAAGATAGGGGGAATAGTTAATTTTGATGATACGGAGTTGAAAAAAGACCTAAACAGGATAGAATAATGTGCCAAAGGAATACAAACAAACTTAATAGGGACAAATAAAATTCACATTTGGCTTCAGAAATCCATTTGCATGAGAAGTATGTGATGGAGCTGACATGGTAATCAGTAGCTCATGTGAAAAAAAATTGGGGCTTTTAGTGGTCTCTAAGTTCAGAGTGAGTCAACAGTAGTCTGTGTTAGCCAGAAAAAGGTAAGGCTTCTTTCACAAAAGTTGTAGTATTTAGGCTAAGAAGTTAAAATTACAATGCATTCTGTCCTAATCAGAATATATTTGAAATATTGCATTAAGTACTCCCCACCATGTTTTTCTAATCATGGCATAGTTGGTGGCTTAATGGATAGATCACTGGGCCTAGAGTCAGGAAGACCTCAGTTCAAATCCAGTCTCAGATACTTCCTAGCTTTGTGACCCTGGACAACCACTTAACTTCTGATTTCTTGACAATATGGCTCCATTGTAGAGATAAATAGCAAACCACTCCAGTATCATTGTCAAAAAAATTCCAAATGGAGACACAAGCGGTCAGACATGACAGAACAACAACAAATCATTTTTAGAAAGGACTGTGACAAGTGCAGACTGATCAGGTTTGTAAGGTGACTGCAAATTATATATTGCAAGAATTCCTTGAAGGAATTAGTTATATTTAACCTGGAGAAGGCAAAACTTGAGGAGAAGGTATCATAGTTTTCTTTAAAATTATCATGTGGAAGGCAAATTCTTGAGGAGGACTTTTCTTTCTTTGGTTCAAAATAGAATGAGGAGCACAGGGTTGAATTTGAAGGTATAATGGTTTAATATAAGGAATTACACAAAAATTATTTATGATTAGAACTGTTGAAAAGTAGAATAGGTTAGCTGAGAAAGACTCAAGGCCTCACCAGAGGTCATTAAATACGGGCTGGCTGACTACTTGGTAGGAATATGGTAGAATAGCTTCCTATTGAGGTTGGTGTTGAATGTGATGACTCTGAGGTTCCTTTCAATTCTGAAATTCTAGAAGTCTATGGTTTTGCCACCATCCTTTATATTTAAGTTGAGCTCTATCATAATATTTCAAATATTTGATATCAAGTGATATCAAATATTTGGCAGATGAGAAGTAATTTTTTTTAAAAAAACAGTATTTTGTAGAATTTTTTTCTATTTCAATTTGCCTTGTATCCAGTTACATTTACCTATAAGATCCTAGATTGAGGTTATTATCAAATTGTGGCTATCACCAGGCCATCTCTATGAATTCTGTGTTCAGATATTATAAGAATTAAATGGACCTTATAAATTATTTAGTCCAATTACCACATTTTAGTGATGACAAGGTTAATTACCTTAGCTCACTCAGCTTGATTGACTGCTAGGTCAACTCTTCCTATGTGTGAAACCATGTTGAATTTGCTACTTTGTGAAATGTCAGTTGATAGCGCACCACATAAGTTATTTGTTTTAATCACCTACAACATGAATGATATTTTAGGGAGTTAAAAATTGCTGTAATAACTGGTAGAGCCCAGATATATGGTTATAGGAGCACTACGGGAAATTCAGGAGTGAATTTCAGAGCTGTCACTAGTCCTGGAGTTAGTTCTGACCTAGTTTGAGATTACTGCCTATTGTAAACTTTAGAGCAAAACAAAATGAAGTTATAAGTAACATAGTAGGTGCTTAATTAATCAACATGCATTTATTAGGTACTCACTGTGTCAGACTCTATAGAATAAAAGGTAAAAATTAAGCAGTCCTTGCTCTCAAGGAATAGATAGATAGATAGATAGATAGATAGATAGATAGATAGATGCACCTACTATGTGCCAGGCACTGTGATAAGGAGAGCTTTTCAAATATTATTTCATTTGATCCTCAGAACAACCCAGTGAAATACCTAAGATTATAATCGCCGTTTTATAATTAAGAAAACATAGGCAGATTACGACTATTAGTTGCCAAGGATTATACAGCTAGTAAGAGACCAGATGTGAAGTTGGGTCTTCCTGCTTGTAGCACCAGCTCTATATACAATGAACCACCTAGCTCCTCAGATAGGTAGATAAAAAATACATCCACATTAAATTAGAGAGTGAGGTTACTAGCAGCTGGGGGAGACGGTAGTGCTTGAGCTGTTATGAAAGAAGCCGTTTTTGGAGGTGGAGCTTATGTAATGTAGGACTGTTTGGATTCTGAGTGTTGGGGGATCAATAAGAGCAAAGGAACAGAGATGAAAGGAATACGGTATGGAAAGAATAGCAAGAAGTCCTATATGACCGAACTGTAGAGTATAGAAAAGCGAATAATAGAAAATGAATGAGGCTAAGAAGATAAGTTACTGCTGGATTGAAAATACTTCAAAAGCCAGAATACTTTGTTTTATCTTGAAAGCAATAAGGAGCCACTGGAGTTTAGGTGCTTTTTAATTGATTGATTGATTGATCTTGAAAAGTAGAGAAAATAACCAATAATTTTCTGTGGCAAAACATAGAACAGCAATGTTCAGTGACAGCTGCAAGTCAAAGTTTCTGATTTAAAAAGATGAGCCTTAAAGCACTCATTTATTGAATCAATCAATATTTATTGAAATCCAACCTTGAACAGGGCACTGTGGGAAATAAAAGTATGTTATACTTGGTGTCTGTCCTCAAGAAACTCATAGTTCAGCTGGGAAAGGAAATGCACATAAAAAAGATAAGTAGCAGTAGAAGATCATAAAGAATTGTCAAATTATCAGAACAGTGACACTTATGTATATACTCCCTATAGGAGTTTAGAAATGATTTTCAATTGGGAAAACTGGAGAAGGTCTCATGTACAGGGTGGATTATAAATTAGGTATTAAAAACATAAATTACACTTGGGTAGGAAAAGAGGAAAAAGTGGGGAGTGTATTCCATATATCAGAATAAAAATTGCATGAGAAAAAGCATGGAGGATGAGAGGACATAGCAGAAAGACAGGATTAAGGTAATGAGTTTGCAGTGGTTTAGTGGTAGATATGAGAGAAATTAGGCCCAAACAATAGAAGAATTTAAAAGAAGTATATTAACAAAGCCAATAGGCAGCTAGCATTTGTCAGAACAATCTAGGTTCACGTCATGCCTATATATACTGGCTGTCTGACCTTAAGCAACTCTTCAAGACCTTAAGTTGCAAGGCAGGTGTTGATTTCTGTTAGTAGAAATTTACTCAACAGGGATTCTATATTATTGATGAAAACACAGGTGTGGTCAAAAAGAAAGCTTTTACTTTGGTAGTTCTGAACCCAATAATGGACTTTGTTCTTGTCATCTGAGGACCTGCCTTACCAATTAAGAGACTCATATCCAGACTGGCAACAAGGTGATAATATTTAAGTGAGAGCAGCTGTCATGGACCATCTCCTAAATCATAACAGGGATGCTATTTGTGTTGGTGAAGGAAGTATCCATCCTAGTAACAACATCAGAATAATAATTAGCATGTACAAAGTGCTTTCAGATTTGTAAAATTCTTTACACATATGATAGTATTGGTGCATTGTAAAAGGAAGCATATATATATAGATATATATTTATATCTACATATATATCAATATATATGTGTGTATATATATACATATATATATATATATATTGCTTAGTAATAGAGATGGATTTTATCTGATGCATCCACTCTGTCATGACTGTCTCTCTTGTGATCAAATATACGCACGAGACAATTCAGTCTGTGGCAGTGGAAGTCAGTAAAGGAGACTGACCTCCATGGGTATCAAAAGTGTAAATGGAATCTCAAGGGCACATTATACTCATCAAGTAGTAGTAAACTGAATTAGCCAGAAAGAAGAGATTTGAAAATATAGAATCTTTATTTTCTTCTGTTTTGTACTGGTAAAGAGATTTTTCCACACTACAAGTTCCCCACACCAATCAAATCATATGAAAACATATGCATTTGTTTATATGTGCATCCATACACATATGCATACATACACATATATTACATACATATAAACATCATAGCATGTATATATGTTACAATGACTTCAGTCACAGAGAAGGGCTCATTTACCAAATACATAAGGCTAAATACACTTAATAAAGAAATCCCTGCACAGGTTCAGAATTATGATCCCTCCAATCAACAACTGACTCTGCTAATGTCATCAAGGGACAGTGTGTGTGTGTGTATATGTGAGTGTGAGTGTGTGTGTGTGTGTGTGAGTGTATGAAAGAGACAGACAGGCAGGCAGGCAGGCAGAGATAGAGACAGCGAGAAAGACAGACCTTGGGCTCTTATTGGTAAGATTTCATCTATCTAACTCAGAACCAGTTCACCATGACAACTTATGATTATGTCCAAATCACACCACATTCACTTTGGTCTTCTATGTCTCACCAGAACTCAAACTATCACCAAAAGACTACAAAGCTTTAGTATAACTATTTTCTCCTTTTGTACAATTATCAAAAAACGTTGATCTTTGTTTTAAGTTCTTTGTAGTTTTCGTTTTCAGCGTTCATTTCAATTGAACATTTAATAAGCTCTTGCTGTGTGAAGAGTCCTGTGTTTGGAGCTAAAGGAGATACAAAAATAAAATCTAAATATTGTTCAGTATAATCCAGGTCTTGATCATCTGAGATTTCCCAATATCATACTTTAATTTCAATAATTTGCCTAGATAAACTTTATGTGCATTGAAAAGTTGACATCATCTAGCACCTGTCAAATGGAACTATGTGCTAGTTTGGTACAATACTAACTATAGTGTGTTGGACTGGAGAGAGGAGCCAGTAGACATGGGCTCCAATACAATGTAATTCTCCTAGTAACTCATTATATGACATTAGGCAAAATGTTTCACCTCCCAGGACACCGATTTTCTTATCTTATAAAATGATGGGTTGGAACTAGATAATCAGGAAGGCCCTTTCCAGCTCTCCTGATTTATTGCAATAGCTTTCTAATTGGTTTTCTTTATTCCAGTTTCTCCCCTTGACAATCTATTCTCTATTCAACTACCTAAAAGTATCTTCCTAAAGCACAGGTCTGATTATGTCATTACCTTGCTCAAAAATTTCCCTATTGATTATAATAATACATATTCCTCAAGCTGGCATTTAAATCCCTTCACAGTCAAAACTCCACCTATCTTTCTAGACATTTCATATTATTCCCTTTCATGCACCCCTGCATTCCATTCAAACTGGTCTGCTTACTGGTCCCTTAACATTCTATCTCCAGCATCAGTACTTTTGGACAGGCACTTCCTTTTGAAATACATTCCTTTCTTTTGCCTCTTAGAAACCTTGTCTTCCTTCAAGGTTTAGCTTAGATGCTACTTTCTCCATGTAGACTTTTCTGATCCTGATTGTTAATGTGTTCCCTCTCCTTCTTTCTCCTTCTTCTCCTTCTGTTTCTCCATCTCTCCCCTCTCCCCTTCCTCCTCTCCTTTTCCCACTTCTACCTCTTCCTCTCTGTCACTTTCTCCCTTTTCCCCTGTCCTCTTCTCCCTTCTCTCATCTTCTTCCCTGCTCCCTTCTGCTTCCTCACTTCTACCCCACCCCTCTCATCTGACACATAATAGGTAGATAATAAATTCTTATTGATTGATTGTTTGATTGAAATATCTATTAATACTTGTGTATTCCACTACCTAAATATCCCCTTTTCTTTAACGTTCAAGTGTAATGCTCTTTATAATGATCATTATTAGTAGAGGAAAATGTGCCCTTAAAGACAAAATTATAATTGGATTTTATTCTTTACATGTATTGTCATGCAATTATAAGATTGACTTGGAGACTTGAAATTATATTCAAATTCTGAAGCTGCCACTTGCTAGCAAGTAGGCAAGTCATTAATCACCCTAACCCTCTGTATCCTCATCTCTGTTGTTATTTGGATGAAATGAGATACTATGGCAAAGTGTTTTAAAAACTCTCATGTCTTACAGATGCTACCTATTATTATAATTTCATCCCTCACTAGTATAAAGATTGCCTTTTCATTTGCAGTTACAACCCTATCAAAGATTGTTGCATTGTATCTGTCTCTGTCTCTTGGGTTTACAAATGGTGTTGTTTCTCAATAGTATTTTGCTAGCCTGTGGCATCTTCATATTGTGCTCCCAGACTCTTTAAATTCCTTATGTCTACCTTTCTTTGGGGCATTACATTTCTCTGCTATAGAATAGCTACTTGAGTTCCTTGCTGAAGAGTTATTATTTAAGAGGGATGTTTATATTTAATTGTAATGAACTTTTTATCAATGTCCAAATTACTATGTTCTGTTACCTAGGCACCTAGATGGCACAGAGGATAGTTCATTGAGGCTACAGTCAGAAAGACATGGATTCAAATTCAGCCTCAAACACTTATTAACTGTGTAACCCAGGGCATCTGATAATTCTCATCTGCAAAATGGGCACAATAATAGCACCTACCTCACAAGGATGTTAGCATATATGGAGATGACATACACAAACTGCTTTGCAAACCTTAAGGCATGACAAAATGTTTGTTGTTGTTCAGTTGTATGTTTTTCAGTATATGACTCTTTGTGACTCCATTTGGGGTTTTCTGGGCAAAGATACTGAAGTGGTTTTCAATTTCCCTTTCCACCTCATTTTATGGATGAGAAAATTGAGGCAAACATGGTTAAGTGATTTGCCCAGTGTCACACAACTAGTGTCTAAAAATGGTTTTGAACTCAGGTCTTCCTGACTTCAGGCCCGGCACTCTATCCACTACGCCATCTAGCTGTCCCACCCCTCTACTATAAATGTTAGTTGTTTTATTTTTCTCCATTATTTATCTCCTGTGGCATTTATTTTGTCTCCTAAATGATGTTAATGAAACTGTTAAAAAGAAGTAGAATTCATAGGATAAAAGATCTAGAATTAGAAGAGATCTCAGAGGCCATCTAACACCACCCTTTATTTTACACATGAGGAATTTGAGACCCATGGAGGTTATATTATTTATCCAAGGTCATATAGAGCACATATGCTCCCAGCAAAGTGCTAGTGCTCTGGAAGAATACAGATAAAAGAAATAATAAATTGTCCTTATCTTGGATGATTATACAATTCTAACTGAAGAAACAAGATTAATGTATATGAAAAAAAAATGAGAACAATTCAGTGTTTTACTTGGTTTAAAAAAAATTGGTTCTAAGTTCATTTAAGTTCAGAAAATAGAAAGACTTGAGCAGACAGAAGTCAGAGACAGATTCTTGGATGGGATAGGCCTAGCTAGAGTTGTGCTTTGAGATGTGATTAGTATGCAAGTAAATGAAGGGGAAGAAAGGATATATTCCACATGAGAGAAACATCATGAACAGAGGTGGTGGGAATATAAGTGGCATGTTTGGGGCACAGTTAATAGATAGACTGACCAAAGTCAGTAATATCATAAGAGAATCAGATTATAGATTTGGAGTTGTAAAGGACCTCACACTATGTGGAATCCAGTCCTATAATTTTATGGATAGTAGTATAATTAGCAAAACTAGAAAAATCAGCTGAAAATTTAGTGTCATATTAGCAAGAGAACAACCCCAAAGAGGAAGGACTTTCTTTTTAAAACTTCTTATTTATTTTAGCATTTTTTTTTACATTTTCAGTTGTATGTACAAACAGTAGTATGTATTTTCTGATCCTGATTGTTAATGTGTTCCCTCTCCCTCTTTTTCTTTTTTCGTCTCCTTCTATCATAGAGATAGGACTAGAAAGGACCTGTTGGTCACTTAGTCCAACCTGCCTTATTTAATTTTTAAAAATTTTTTATTTAGTTAGTTATTTTTGCTTTCTGGAGTGGGGAAGGCAGGGGAATTTGGGGTAATGTGACTTGCCCAAGGTCACACAGCCAGTAAGCATTAAGTGTCTGAGGCCAAATTTGAACTCAGGTCCTCCTGATTCTAGAGCTAGTGCTGTATTCACTGTACCACTGTACCCCCCCCCCCGCCTTATTTTATAGATGAAGAAACTGGAGTAGGAGAGGAAATGACTTGCCCTGTTTAACACAGGTAGTTTAGTGGTTCAATCAGTATTTTGCATCTTTTTTTTTCATAAACCAAATCCAATGTTCTTTCTACTGCACTATTCTGCCTCTAAAGTCATCCACATAGAGGGGATAATTAAGACCCTGTGAGTGATGAGTTCAGGATTCTAGTGAAGATGTAAAGAAAAGAGCAGTAGAACAAGAGATGAGCATTGGGAGACACTAGAGGTTCTGAGACAGGAGGAAGAGCCAACAAAAGAACCAGAAAGAGAGCTGTCAGAAAGGTAGGAAGAAAAATGGAAAATTCAGTGTAATAGAGACTAAGAGATGTAATAGGGAGAAAGCAGACAAGAGTAATAAGTAGAAGATACATATGCATAATACCATGTTGGTGCCATGTGACACCTGTTTGCAAAGCACTACATTGACCTATCAATCGTTTTTATTTCATGTTTGATTATGTCAGAGCATTGCTAAAGATGAGAAATGAGTGAAATTCATCAATATCTTATTATAGTTTAAGATGTTAGGGTCCATGGTTTACAGACCAAATTTTGATGTTTGCAGCTAAATAATGTATTTAGTGCCGATAGTTACCATTTTTAATCATTCATTGATTTTAATCTAATTTTAATGACTATTATAATTTTTTACAAGTCTCATTTCTTTTCTGATCATAGTTTTAACCATGGCCATATCACTCTGTATGACTGAGCCATTCATATATAAGGACAAGGAATAACACTGTGTTCTTCACAGATATGCTACTGAAAAGTTGAAAGAAAGAATAAAAGCAATTAAACATTTTAATATAGGAATTTTGGTTAAACCATATTCACTAAAAGTTTAAGATATGATAATTAATTCATTTGTCCCTCCTCCTCCTCCCACATAAATGTACACAATTTAGACATTATAGATATGCCAAATGTGATTTATATCTATAATAGATTTTAAGTAAATATTTGCAATTTTTAGCTATTAACCATTTTTAGGAACGGCAGAAGTTTAGACTGATGATGTCAGTGAAGTAGGAAACTCCTGATGAAAGAAAAGCCCTTGATCAATGCAGCTAGGTAATTTCTGTAGTGTATCACCTTAGAAATTTGCCTAGACAGTGAGAGCTTAAGTCACTTGTGCAGGGTCTCACAGAGAGCATCAGAGGTAAGATTTGGAGTCAGCCTGACATCCTGGCTACAAGTTTGGTGCCCTAGTCATACTATCCTGCTTCTCTCATATTAATAACATATTAATGTAGTTTTTAAAAGTTTAGTCATCTAATTAGAGAAAATTTGTCAAATAACTGAGTAAAACTGTAATTGAAATTAATTCTTGAGAGTAGAACTGATTTGTCACATGAAAAATATTATTAATAATAATGGTGGGCAGCTAGGTGGCACAGTGCATAGAGTAGTGGCCCTGGAGTCAAATCCAGCCTCAGATACTAAATGTGACCCTGAGCAAGGCACTTAATCTTGTTTGTCGCTAAATAGAAATAAATAAATTGGGCCAGCTAGGTGGCACAGGGGATAGAGAATTGTTCCTGGAGTCAGGAGGACTTGAGTTCAAATCCAGATTGAGATATCTGACACTTACTATGTGACCTTGGGCAAGTCACTTAACCCCAATTGTCTTACCAAAAACACAATAATAGCTAACATATTTATAATGCTTTCTATGTGTTTGAGCTCCTCAACCACCCATGGAAGTAGATATTTTTTTTTCTTTTTGAGGGCAATTGGGGTTAAGTGACTTGGCCAAAGTCACATGGCTAGTAATTGGGTCAAGTGTCTGAGATCAGATTTGAACTCAGGTCCTCCTGACTCCAGGGCTGGTGCTCTATTCACTGCACAAACTAGACACCCCAAGTAGATACTATTATTATCCTTCTTTTACAATACAGAAAATTGAGTAAAGTGACTTTGATAAAGTTGTACAACTATCGAGGAAGTGTCTAAGACTGGATTTGAACTCAGTTGTGGTGTTCCATACAGCGTACCACCTACCTGCCCCAAAAAGAATATGACATTTAAAGGAATATGACAAGACAAAACAAGGGAATAGACTTAAGATCTGTCTGTGTCTTGTATATCGTTTGAACCTTCTTTGAGAGTCATCATATAGCTCCATCCTCAATATAATTCCTTAATTCAAATAGTTACTTTAAATAGAAAAGACACTATGGTATAGTGAATAATGAGTTGGTTTCAGTGTCAGAAAGACCTAGATTTGAGCACTTCCTCAGACACATAAATCTGTGGCCCTGGGCAAACACTTAAGCTGTCAGTGCCTCAAGCAAATTTCTAATACTACAAAGTTTAGAACAGTGTTTGGCCTATACTGATAGAAGTAACTGGCCAAATTAATGAAATTATAGGTTCAGGCTGGGAAAAATGATAGAAACAGGACCACGTTGAGAATATACTATGGCTAGACAGATAATAAATTAATGAGTTCACAAATATTTATTAACTACTTACTATATGTCTAGAACTATGCTATGCACTAGGCAGACAAAGAAAGGGAAAATTGTCCCTAAGCTCGAGAAGCTTACATATTATAGAGGAGACAATATGCAAATAAATAGGCAATGCATATTACATGCATGTACAAGTATATATGTACATAACCTATTTATTTATATTACATTACCTGTATATACATATTTGTACATACAAACATACATGTTAAGTGGTGAGAGATAGTGAGGAGTGTATATGATATACATTAAACTTATCTATATACATTTGTAAATATTGATATGCTATAGTGTAGTGGCAACCATATTGGCATACCTAGGATGGCTACTAGTACAGGTTTTTAGATCTGCTTTACTAGGAAAGATAGTTGCATAAGCAGTCAATGATCTTTTTAAATTACATTCAGTAGTTCAGGGGAAGTCAGCACCCTGAACCTCAGAGAAAATACAATCAGAGAAATAAAGAGTGACAGGTGGGGCTCTGACTGCCTGAATCAACTATATTCTTTACATACCTACCTGGATCTGGAGAGCTTTTACATCTGAGCATTGGAGGAGCTCTGAACATACTCAGAATTTCAAAAAGGGAATCACAAGATGCTTCTCCTGAGTCCCCAAAAGCAAAATGCCAATTCAGAGTATATATACACTTCTCAGAGCCAGAAGTTGTCACAACCCTCCTGACTCAGTGCCTAATTATAAATTAGCAAAAGGTGTGAAAGCCTTCCTGCAAGTAAGCCTCCCCTAAGCAAGCTTCTCTTAATGAGCTCCACCTGAGGCCTATTTATGGGTGGGCAAGATGTTATATCCCATTAACATTAAGTATAGAAGCAAGGTAATGATAATCTTAGAGGGGATCAATAATAAAGGGTAATAGTTTTAGAGTTGGAAGCAATTTAGTATTTTTTAGTGGTGGTATCAACATTTTACAAATGAAAAAACTGACGTTTAGAGAATTGCAGTGACTTGACCTAGGTATTATGTGGGAGAAATGTGACTGGAAGGTAGGTGCTCTATATCACTATATTATAAAGTGGTATTTGAAAAGTAATAAAACCCGAAATTTGAAATATTAGCTACTTCTGAAAAAGTAACTTGAAAAAATCACCAGAAGCTATAATGATTAAATTTGCAGAGTATTTTCCAGTATTCCTTGGCTTAGCAGATGCTTAAGGCTCCAAATGATGAATATTCATTCCAAGTACAGTTTTCATTGAACATGCAGAATTCATGGATGGAACTGTGCAAGATACAAAGATGAGTAAAGTACAGCCACTGCCTTCATGGAACTTTATAATCTCTAAAAGAAATGATACAGTCAGCTACCCAGATGATTATGGGTTGAAGCATGGTGTGATGTGCCATTAGAAAAATAATGTTTTTATTCAGAGGAAATTGTCTCTGCAAGCCGGTGAGAATCATAGTAAGAGATGCATTTTATTTGTGCTCTGAAGAATGAAGAGTTTTTCCAAAAGCAAGCATTGGGTAAGGGGAAGGACATTTCAGATTGAGGAAACAAGATCAAAAGTGCAGAGGCAGGAAAAAGCAGATCATATTAAAAGAATAATGACTAGTCCAATTTGATCAGAGCATAGTGTTCACATAGGGGAATTGTATTTAAAACAGGGAAGGCAGATTGGTGATTCTCCATGATAGCATGGAGAACTTTGAATAACATGGTGAAAAAAATCTGGGACTATTGTGTTAAACAAAAGGAAGTCATTGAAAGTTTTTCCATAGGCAAGTGACATAATTAGAGGTGTCCTTTAGAAAGATAAATCAGGGTACATAGAATGGATTAGAAAAGGAGAAACTAGACATAGAAAAAACAGTTGGTGGATTATTAACGTCCAGATGAAAAACAATGAGGACATAAATTAGGGTGGTAGTGGTGGTAATGATCATAAACAAAGAAGGGGTTAAGGAGGACATTTTTGCTGAGGCAAAAAAAGGATAAAAATGACTTAGCAAATGACTGGGTGTGGAGGTTACAGAACAAAAAGGAGCAAAAGTTTGTTCCTAAGATTTCCAGCTTGCGTTACTATGTTATCATTCAAATAAATGGAGAAGTCAGAGATAAACTGGTTTATGTTGAGGAGAAGATGCTGAATTTAATGTTGAATATAATGTTGAGTTTTTGTGGAGTTTTACTTGGAATGATTTTTTTAAAGATCACTCTCTACTCATGATTGTTTTAACCTGAAAATGGGTTTATTTTTCTGGGGGTAATGAGATTCTACCTTTTTTTTTTCAAAGGTTGAACTTTAAAATTTTCATTTAATTCTCTTGATCTAGCACATGTTTTAAGAACATGCACTTTTCTGGTGTAGGGTGCCCAAGCTATGGATTACAGTTATGTGAGTTAAGGATGCATCATTTTTTTCATGATCAATGTCAAAATCATATTCAAAGATTTATAGTAGACATGCAAAATCTGTTGATTCACCCTCTTTCATTAAAAAAACATTCATTTTCTATTGGGATGATAATGATGAGTTTTACCAAAAGATAATTCAAATGAAAATTCTTTTTAACAAATAAGCAATCTAAAATGCTATTGCTTGTTTCCGCCACCAAAAATGAGTGAGATATGGCTAACATAATGCACTTCATTTTAAAAAATATCCCGTTAGGTCACCAAAATATGCTGAAACTTTTCCATTTAGCCTTCTATTATAGATATCAAGTGCTAATCTTTTTCTGTCAGGGAAAGAAAAGCAATATTTTTCATAAGAAAAATGGTAACTTAGAATGTACATTGAATTGATAAAAACATGGAATGCAGATCATGATTTTAAAACTAGTTAAGGCTTTCTATGAACTTTTAGATCTGTCAGACATTTGAGTTCTATGGATACACACACACACACATATATCATTTACTTTTGACATTTTAAAGATTCCTAATATTAGGCCTGATCAGTAGTAAATGAATCATCAGCCCCTTTTATCAGTTGAATTTCTGAATGGCATCAGGTATGCTTTACTGCATCTATTCATCAATACATTCTTTTCTCTCATGCATTTGTAATTGCTGTGTATTTGAACACACAGTTGTCATAACATTAATTAGAACCACAGTTCAATATGTGTATATTCACAACAGTAGAGACTAATTTCAGCAGATTAGTAGTTCGGAATATAATATGGTGGTCCAAAGTAATAGTCTAGGTCCTTAATAATTTCTGGGCTATCTTGAACTTTTTACATCATCAAAGGTCAGAGAAGGGGAAAACAGTGTTGCTTTGGGAATCTCTGCCTTATGTGAAGGAGATGGCAGAGAATCACAACATTTGAGACCTGGATGGAATGTTTGAAATAATTTACTCTAGGGTTTTTAATATTTTTGTGTCCTAAGCCTTTTTGGCAGTCTTTTAAAATCTATGGCCTCCCTATTTGGAATACTATTAAATGCATAAAACAAAATAATATGATTAGTGAGGAAATGAGTGATATTTAAATACAATTATCAAAATAATAAAGAAAACAAGCCCATAGAATCCAGGTTAAGAACCCCAAATTCATTCCACTACCTCTATTTTACAAATGAAGAAACAAGCTGGGGGAAATAGAAATGACATGCCAGTAAAGAAAAGCCATTATGTGGTATTTGGCATTTAAGCTCCTTCAGGGAAAAGACTGTTTTCCCTTTCTTTGTATCTTTAGAGCTCATCACAGTACCTGGCAAATAGTAAGCACTTAATATATAGAATTGATAAAGGAATGCTAACTGAACTTACTGAATAAATGAATAATTGACTCTGAGTACAGTGAGTAACTTTTCTACTGCGACATGTTTCTTCCCTAATCTGACTTAGCTGGTTTTGTGGTGAAATACAAACTCTTATACCCTATAACCCTAACCTGCTTATTTTATTCCTAGATCACTTGTCAGTTCATAATACTTCATAGTTATTGAATTTTAGTCTACCTTGTCTGGAGACTGGAGCCCTGAGTCCAGACTGATGCACAGATGGCTATATAAGCTCCTGGGGCTTTTGATAGTGGAAGGTCAGGCTGCTTTAGCTCTCAGGTCTTGGAAGTGTCCCTTAAGGCCTGACCACTTCAAGACCTGTCTACTACTTGGTTCACTCAAATTTTAAAACTTGCCCTTGCAGCTGTTAGCATTTTGTATCATATTTTCAAAAGTTTGTACCTTTTATCAGAATAAGGTCATGTTAAATCTTTGAGAAGTCTGAGAAATCCTCCTGACCTTTTTTGTCCTCCTTTGCACCACAAGCAGGGGCTTTTGTTGTCCATCACCCAAGGATATCCCCTTCCCATTCAATGGAACTAAATATACTTCTGAAAATACTATGAGTACCAGAGAGGCTGCTATTCTACTCACCTGTCTCTCATTCCTGTCTGTTAAGATTTTACTGTAGTATCACATCACCCTTCTAACTTTGCCTATTAGGTCAATTAAAAGAAATACTGGTACCCTTTCTGGCTTCTGGTGGTTTCGCTGTTTTAGGACCAATTTATTCTGTTTCCATTTATGGATAAAATTTGTTTTTAAGGTAGGATTTTTATTCTTTTCATCATAGCAGTTTGGAATGTATAAAATATAATGTGGATAGTGCAGAATGTTCCCTGCCTATTTTTGCCTTACCACATGGATGATTCAACATTTAGACATGTCAAAGATGATCCACTTTTGCATTTCGATAAGTTGCAAAGTCTAGGTGATACAAACTTTTGAAAAGTCCCCTGCCTCATGAATCTGTCAAAAGAAGAGACAGTGTTGGGTTTGCTTCATCTTTCTCGCACCCTCCAAGTGCCATCATGAATCTAGGGGCAAGGAAGGGCAATTCTTTCTTAATTATGTGACCACAGGTTTATGAGAGCAAGGGATTAAAAAGTGAATTTGTACCTGGGACCCTGGTTACCTGTTTGGCTTGTTTCCTAAGTAGACATTAAATATTCATCCAAGGATAAATATATCCATATTTGGAGGTGAACTTAAGATTTTATTTTTATCCTTATGATTTTAAAAGATCTGAAGGAATTAGTTTCTAGAAGGTGAGCTGATATATATCAAGGGCAGTTTCTACATGAAAGAGAATGGGGGGAAGGGGCATGATTCTTGCATCTATGAAAGGGGAAGAAACTCAGCTTCCTGTTCTGTCTTTCCAGAAGACATAGACTTTGAGGGAGACAGGAGATAAAGAGAAATGTGACATGCCTAATCAGCGGTACAGAAATCTTTATGTTCTGGTGAGATCTGAGTACCAACCTCCTGAGAGACTACTATAAAAGTTGTGTTCACTTAAATTAATCCAGTTTTGGTTTGCTGTCAAAGATGGGTCTGAGTCATTTGTGTCTGTTAATTTTTATTTTGTGTGTAGTCATGTTAAGTCACAAACATTTGCTAAGTGTCTACTATGTGACAGGCACTGCGCTGAGGGCTGTCTCTCTTAAGTCTCTACTCTCAAGAAGCTGATAATCTAATGGAGGTGACAACCTGTAAGTAATTATGTATAAACTAGTGATATTAAGTATAAATTAGAAATAATCTAGAAGGGGATGAACCTAACATGTACAAAGAAATACAGATTTCCAATCTGTATCACAAATTCAGTATTTTTCTACTCTCCTATTGAGGAGGACCTGATAGACATGAACTCAAGCTTAGCTTAAAATAATTTGTGCCCTGGAAGTTTCTATAGATCTCTTATGAACCGAAGGGCACCTTAGCCTCTTTCACCTTAGATGCTAAGGTGAAAGTAGACATTAAAGTCTACTTTAGGACTAAGAAAAGGTCCCTTAGCTTCCTTTATTGTAGACAAGACTTCCCTGGGACTGAGCTGAGTTCATCTTGTGCTAAGACCCAGAAAGACTGGGTATCTTGATGAGAAATAGTTGGGACCAGCAACAGACAATGTTGAAAAAACAATAACAACACAAAAACAAAAAACACTGACATTTATTTAGCTCTTTAAGGTTAAGGGTAGATAATAGCATTATTGCCCGCATTTGATAGAATGAGGAAACAAGCAGTTATGTGGCTGACTTTGGTGGCCACATAGCTGGAAGGCAAGTGACCAGGCTGTCACTTAAATCTAAGTCCTTCACAAATCTGCTATGTTTCCTAGTATATTCTTCTAGATTTCTACCACAAAAAAAGAAATCAAATTAAAAATTTAGAATCCAATTTTTCCTATACAATGATTAGGAAATGTTAAAATTGAGTTTGCTATGCTGCAAATGGACAGATTCATAGTTAAAATTAGGAAGAAGAGATGAAATGCTTCTCAGAGAATATTAGGTATGGTGCATTTTAATGGATTAGAAAAAGAAACTACCCAGCTAACACGTTTTGATATTTTAGAAAACCAAACAAAAACATAATTGGAATTTTCTACTTGTTACACTGATAAACATAAATATAAAAACACACAACAGAACATTATAGTGGGATTATGAAATCAGACAAGAAGAAATGGCTAGGCTGGGTTGTAGTCTACGCTGATAGGGAGGATATCCATACTGATAAAACCATGAATATATTTTCTTGCCGCATTATTCTTGACTCTGGACATTTTTTCAAAGACAGCCTTTTGTTTCTGTTTTTGAAGAAACAATTTACTAATAGAGTAATACTTAATGCCAACAACTTTTTAAGGGTCTAATTATCTTTATATATCTATTTCTAAATCTCTCTGTCCATCTATCTGTCAGTCTGTCCGTCTGTCTGTCCATCCATCTGTCTGTCCATCTATCTGTCTATCTATCTATCTATCTGTCTGTCTGTCTGTCTGTCTATCTGTCTGTCTATCTTTATTGTATCTGTATTGTATCTATCTATCTATCTATCCATCTATTTATCTATACCTTATTTGTTCTTCACAAGAGGCCCTTGTGTAGATAGCATAAGTATTATTATCTCTTCTTTACATATGAGGAAACTGAGACTCAGAGAGAAGAAGTAGCTTGCTTAAGGTTACATAGCCAGCAGTGAGAAGATCTGGAGCACACACACAAAAATTTTCTGAGTCTAAGTCAAATATTCTTTTCCATTAAACTACATTCTCTTCAAGATAATAATGTACTTAAAGTGTCCTGAAATTCTTAATGTATCATGTTAATGGAAGCTGGTGTTTATGACCTTTTACATCATTGAAGTTAAAACATATGATGGACTAACCTTATCTTTTCTCTATTTGAGTGAATATCACTGTATACACAATATCTCTAAATAATAAAGTCTTACTTCAAATACTGATTCATAGTCTCAATGGTTTCTTAAGAGGTAATAATTATATAGGCTATTGCATCGCTTGTCCTGGTACTTCTGCACAAGCTAGTCCCCATCCCTGGAATGCTCTCCCTCCTACTTTTTTTTTCTCTTGAAATCACTTCCTATATTTAAGGCATAGCTCAAGTGCCACTTCTTACATGAGATCCTTCCTGATTTCTCCATTTATTAATGTCCTTCCCACTGCCTTGCCTCCCAAATTACTTTATGTGTGTCATTTGTATGTACTTACCTATGCTTAGACTACAAGCTCCTTGGGGACTGTATTCATTTGTTTGCCTTTGTTTCCTAGCACGTAACAGTGCCTGGAACACAGTGGCATTAAATAAATGTGTGGTATTCAGTTGAATCATACTTGATGGGGGCAACATATTGTTCCAGGAATTTACTTCAGATAAGGTCGTGAAGTCATACTGTGTTGTTAACTGAGGCCATTTCTCCATTTCTACCATTATTGACCGTTGTTCAACTCCCTAGTGGAACAGGTTTGCTAATATGTTAATAAAGTAAGCATTTAAGTAGAGTAGGTGCTAACTACTTCAGAAGGTAGAGGGAAAATGCCAGCAGAACAAGTTAGCCATGTGAGTAGAATTGTGTAAATCTGGCCTATTTACAAACTTGAAAACATGATTTACCTGCTATAGACCACAATATAGCAGCTGAGAGTCGTCGCCATTACAGTGTTTGTCAGTATATTTTTTCTATTTGAAATACATTTCCATTTTGGAAAACAGGAAGTCTGATGATTAAGTACTCCCTCCTTCATTATTGTATTTTCTAAACAGCTGTTTCTGGGAGTGGGGAAGATTTTCTAACTTGTAAAATTATAAATGTTTATTTTTCTTATATTTTATAGTCTGATAGAATGGAAAGTTAATGGCATGTGTATCAAATAGAGGCAAGGCTTTGTGACTGTGGACAAGTCATTTGACTCTTTTAGCTCCATTTGTCTCAACAATAAAATGGGGAAGATAGCTATATTACCTGTTCCATGGACTTGTTTGGAGAAAATAGCTTTATAAACCATAAAGTATTATGAAATCTGGGAGCTCTTATATTAATTGCTTGTAATTTTCATTTTTAAATGTAGTTAAGGTTATATGGTATTTACATAATAATAATAGTTATTATTATTATTTTATAAATTCAATACCCTACGATTTTGATATCCTTAGTTATACTTCATATATATGTAGATGATATAGGTATACAATATAAATATGGATATATTTGGATTTTTAAAACCCTTATTGAAAAAATTGCTGAGAAGTGAAAATCATTTCTAGTATTCTAGCTACAAATTAATATATTTTGATTTGATCCTATATTTTGGTATGTAGTCAACCTATAATAGCACATTTGAAAAATTACAGCAGACCAATTTATTGACATCCTCCTTTCCTTCCTCCCCAGGGTTTGTGACCCCTATTCCTTTTTATTCCCTTTAGCCTCTTTCTTCTTCCTTAGAGTTGGTAGGGAAGTTGAAGAAACCAACATAAACAATTTACCTCCTCTCAATTTCAATTACATTTAATTTTCCCCCTGTCAGTCAAGAAACACCTAAGGACTGCAGAAGAGTTAGTGGAAGTTAGTAGGATCAGGCCAACTACTTCATTGATTCAGTCTTTGTTGAGTAAATAACACTAAACTACATGCTAGCCTGAGATTTCTTAGGTTATAGAATTTATTTGTGAAATGGAAAGATGCTCCTTTTACTACGGCTCTATGGGGTAACTAATATCCTGCAGAAAGGAACTAGGACACAAAGTATAAAAAACTCAAACTCAGATTTAGGGCAAAGTAGCAATCTCTGAGCAAAATTGGAAGGGTGTAATGATGGGCAATTTAAAAATATTTTTATATATGTAAATTTTTTCCGTGCCAGAAAAGTACACTTTATATACCATATAGAACTAGAAATTGTTGGAGGATAAATCAAGGAATACAAGTTACAATGAAACTTCAAAGCCTCAAGTGGACAGTAATACAAAAGGGGGACATTTTTTTTTCTAATTTACCTATAGCTTGTCCTGCTCTGGAAGAAATTTAAGGTTAAGACAAAATTTTGCAATTGTTCATTTGATTGGCTAAATACTTGTTTCCCTGTCTGAATCTACTAAAGGTATTTTGAATAGGAAATTAGAAATGAAATGTGAAATGAACGAATATTTCAGTACAATTCAGTTCAGTTGACCTCTTTGGTCTAAGATATTCTACTATGCTCTCAGAATACAAAGATAAAAATAGGATACAATCCCAACCCTTAAGGAACTTACTTTCTATTGGGAAGATAAAGCAAGTACACAAGTAAATAAAAGGAAGTAAATTCAGGAAGGGGAAAGTGATGATAATGGAATGGATGGATTAAGAAAGGTTGCAGGGAATGGCATCTGAACTGGTGCTTTAAAAGATGCTTGGTGTTCTGCAAGGAGGAAAGGACAGAGGATATTCTAGCCATGGGGATTCCAATTACACATAGATTTGGAAGCAAACAATGGATTGTAGTATGTGGGAAACAAGACAGTTTACTTGGGCTTAAAGGGGGAAGAATGAGAATAATGTAAAATGCAGTTGGAAAATTTATTATTTCAAAAGTTTGTTAGAAGACAGTACCAGTAGAATAGTGAGAAAATGCTGATAGAAAAGAGAAAAGAAATGTAAGGTGCAAAAGAAAAAAAATGTATCAAGGAGTGTCTGTTGATGGAAATGGGTATTATTTTTTTTAATCGCTTACTTTCTGAAATTTGAAATGCAGGGAATTCTTCTCTCAAACTTTCCTCCTTCACCACAACTGTAGTTTCACTTTTATATTCCTCTTTCCATAAAATAATTAAACAAGTAAACTTGAAACTTTTAAAGATATTTCCTATCAACTAGGATTAAAATATTTATAAGCAGATTCTTAATTTTTCAGTGAATAGTGTTCTTTAAATATAACTTGCATCAGTTCTCTGCTACTACTAATAAATGGTCAAAATATCTCTGGGCTCCAGTAAAATCCTCTGAAAAATTAGAATTTTGGCCTAGATCATCTTGGGAAGTATTTTCCAGGTTGACAATTCTAGGATTCTATGAAATGGCAATGCATAAGGACCACTGGAGGCAAGGAAGTTTAAAGTTAGATTTCACTGACATGACAGCACTTATTTCTGAATGTGAGTATGTTTTGTGCCTTCTTAAGGAAGAAATGGGTCCATTTTAACAAAATTTTTAAGGAAAATTAAATGTGGACAAAATTTGAACAAAAATAATTACACTATATCTGATCAACAAAGCAAGAAACCTTATGACATCTTTTCTTTCTAAGTTAAACCTGCTTTGACTTACTTCCTGCAGAATTATTTCCTTATAGAAATTAAGCTCAATGAGTGCAAGGATTATTTTGTTTTTGTACTTCTAGTCTCAGTACTTGAGGCATAGTAAATACTAAATAAGTTCTTTGTAATTATTTATTGAGTATTGGTTAAAGTAATATAGTCCTTTGGAAATTTGTAAGATTTAAAGAAAAATAGGAATATAATAAGAACCAGTATAGGCAGTATTTTTTTAAATAGCCAGAAAAAAGATACTCTGGGGAGAAGTTCATTCATCATTCATACGTTTAAATTTTTTATAATTAAAGGCATATATATTTGCTGTCATAGAATTCTTGTGAATGGACTTGTTCCTAGCCTATTTGACCTTGAAGACAACAGCCTGTATTTGATATTTTTGCTGTCTTCATATTTTCTTTGTAGATAATCAATGAAAAACTAAAAGATGACTATTTGGTGGTAAATATCATGATTCATTAAGTCATAACTTACATGTGGAATTAAAATTAAATACATTTGTTCAATTTTTTTAAATTGCATCACAAAATTTTAGTTGTACACAGACCTAACAGTGCCAGAATACTGAATTCAATTCATTTTCATTCAGTTCAACTAAATTCAAACATGAACATTTCCTCAGTGCAATATGAAGGAAATTGAATGGATTAATGATTTCCAATATCCTTTCCTGATCTATTGTTCTATACATACTCTTATTAAATGTTTGAAGGGCTGTCACATTTGTATTGTTCTGAAAATGAAAACAATGACTGGAAGTTATAAGAAATTGTCTTGTTTTTTGAGTTATGAAATAACTTTCTATTAACATTATGGTTTTGAGATTTCTGATAAGTATTTTTGAAAATACCTGCTTTATTTCCAACACTACACAATGTGTCCTTGAACTATCTCATCAACATAATCATTATTATCATAATCATCATTATGTTATTGAGCTCACAATCATAGGGAGAGTAAGCCAAAATTATTAAAGAAAAAGATGAGGCTGCATAAAACACTAACTCAGGTAGCCTTAACTAACCCAAACTTATGATAAAAACAAGAAATATTGTGAGGATTTTCAATGAAAGGGAGAGAAGAATGATAAGACAAAAGTGCCATGAATGAAGTAAGACTTTAAATGAATTTAAGATAACAGAATTTGTTTAGCTTAATAGTTCTCAAACTTTATTTCAGTATCCTTTTACCAGCTTAAAAATTTCTTGAGAACCCTGAAGAGAATTGTTCTTTATGTTGATTGTATCTATTTGGATTTATAACTTCAGAAATTAAAACACCTTAGTATTATTATGAAAATAATTTTGATCTTATACATCACCTGAAAGACTCTTAGGGATGCCCAGGTATTCCTGGATCACACTTTGAAAACCACTGATTATATATAAAGTGGAATCAGAGAGCTTTTCACATAACAGGAATATCATAAGCAAAGGGTTATAGATGAGAAACAAAGTTTTCTAATGCGTAGAATGTAGCTAGTTAGCTTGGGTGAGAGATTAGTTAAATGATTCTTTGACTCATAAGCAAAACTTTACTGTACCTAGCATTGCTGTGCTAGACGGTGAAAGAGCTACAAATATGAGTGTAATAGTCCCTAATCTCAAGGAACTATGAAAGAAGGTCTCTATACAGAGAGATAAAAAGAAGCCTGAGGCTCAAACTTGGGCAAAGGGTTCTTGGGATAATTCAGAACTAGGAGAAAGAAGAGTAGCCAGTGAATGAGTCAGAGGAATTGTGGAGAAATAGCAGAATAACATGATAGTGTTAATAAAGTCAAGAAAAGAAAAAGTTACAATATGGAATAATCAGTAGTATCTGATAAGCATAAAGATTAAAGACTTAGAAAAAGGATATTTGATTTAGCCAGAAGAGATTGTAATAAGTTGATATTGCCTGGGGTTAGGGAAGTAGTGAAGTAGGAACCACTTGGTCATAAATGATAATGAACTAAAAGGGAAAGAATAACTTGAAATAAAATCACAGTCAACTTAAGG
>CM053593.1:263563427-263593230 GCA_028646575.1 Pseudocheirus occidentalis
GGTAGGACTTGAATCCTAAATTTTCAAGCTCTAGAGGGGCTTCTCTATTCACTATGTTATGCTTCCTCTTATGAACATTTATAAATACTCAAATTCATCATTTTTTATTTCTAAGAATTCCATTATAAAATGAAAATACAATTGAGCCATTCATTTCTGAATGACAAATTTTATGTTATCATCAACTAAGAAAATTGGAGGGAAAGTTGACTTAAAAGTAACTCATTTTAAACACAAGGTTGGAAAGAATCATGAAGGAATTGTAATAACATCTAGCCAGAGAACTTTTGGCATACTTTTTCCCTTCAGTTTGGGCATCTTTGTGTCTTCTTTAGGAAGGCTAACCTCTTAATTCATGTCACTTATAAATAAGTTAATGACCAAGAACAATCTGAATTGAAAAGCCAAATCCTATATTTCAGTTAGACTTGTTAAAATGTTTTTAATATTTTCCAAATAAAAAACTTTAGGGATACAGAGCATAAGCCATTTTATGGCTCCATAGCATCATATGAAAATTTGCTCAAAAGGCTAAATTTTCTCTTGTTGGTTTCAAGAGTTGTTTAATTAGTTTAATTCTTTTTTTGTCTATTGCTCTAATTAAAATTTTCTTTGATTGTTGATATGGCCAGGAAGTGAACAAGGGCAACAAACAAACAAAACAACAACAGCAAACCAAAAACTCCAGCATTTAGAATGATAAAAGACAGAATTGAAATTTCCATATCCATAAACATGCAGCTCCTTGGTAGAGATGATGATAAATAATCCCAGCTTCTTGAAATTTAAATATATACGTGCTTTGCAACATACCTACTCCACGGCTGGAAGGTACATGAAAGAGGAACCCATAATATTTCAGCTGACACCCCAGACCCCCAGGAATTAGTGGGATATAGTGCTGGACATGACGTTACCTTGAGTACATGACAGTCAGCCCCTAACCAGGCTCCGATTCACAAACCAAGGTGGCACTCGCTTTAAGTCCTTGGGTAAGATACGAACTTGTGGTAATTGGGACATTTCGTCAAACGTTCCCACTGTTCTTTTCTTTCCCAGTCTTGTTTGACTTTATTGGTGTTTTGTTTTTGTTTTGTTTTGTTTTAATTAAAAAGAATAAGCAGTCAAACCTGCTGAACTTCATGGGAAATATTTTAGTGTTATGGTGTCAAAGTGTCTGTCTGACAGGGCCTAGGAGCAACTACATCAGAAAGGTACTTTTCTACTTTTTTCCTTACAGAATTCTAGGCAGAGTCTGGAGCTGGAGTTGGCTGTCATGTCCAAGTCTGTCTGCTTTTTTTGTTTGAAACAGCCAGGGTAAGATGAACTGCAGGGTAAGATGGGCTGTTTTGAATCAAATAGTCCAGTTATGATATCACTTCTTTTTAATGCTGGTGTTAACATGTTTACGATAATTTTCATTCTATCTGAAGATGTGTTACCTTGCTGGACCAGTTATTATCTTATAGAAAGAATATAACATATTCAATAATGATAAAAGAGTCCATCTTTCCTTCACTCCATTTTACTCAGACACCATAAACATTGATTGGAAGAATTCAGTCTATATTGACTGGTGAATAAAATAAAAGTAATAATAAAATGGATGTAATTTTATAACATTTATTCCCACAAATTGTGTATACTTTTAGAATTTACCAATACCCATCTTACCTAAAATATTATCTTAATTTTAATTTTAAGCTTCTAGTTAGAATATAATAAACTTATAATTAACATGATGGTCTTACACTATCAGCTTAGAAGGTTTAGATTCTCTTTTTAATGTAACCTAATTAACATTAATAATGATTCAAATTAAAATATAATGCCAAGAACATTCCCAAATGTAGTACCATGAGCAGGCAACTCCAGCAATGCTATAATGTAATCTAGGTTTGCTAAATGTGGATGTTTTCAGAGAAGATTAAAATTTGTGGCATAGCCATCTACTTCTTCAGATTATTTTTCATTAGTTTGGGGGCTACTTATAGTGATGGGAGACATTCCGTTTCCCCATGTAATCTGTGCATTTTGCTAAGAAAATTAAGATGAAACTAACACCATGAAACTAAAGAATATGTTTAATTGAAACTACTTATTAATCTATTTTTTTAATGAAACTCTAATTTGATAACAGCATCAAGATCATAGGATTGGAAATTTGGGATAAGTTCTCTAGGAAAGTCAGTTTTCCATGGACACAGGTAGACTGTACATTCAGCGACAGTGACTGATATAGTTCATCCTTGCATGGGTTAAATTTCTTTCACCTCTTGAAGCTGAAGGCATTTCTTCTACACTCCAACTCTAGCATTAAAAAGAGGCTATACATTTGATCAGTATACTGATCAAATGGATACTGCATATTGCCTCATGTTAAAGCTGTCTCCCATTACTATATTTTAACAACAACAACAACGACATCAAAACAGTGTTCTTTTTATTGTGACCAGTCCTTCCCTGCCCCTATGTTAGTTGTTTTCTTACCACAGCAATATGTAAATCAATAACACACTTTTATTACACAGTGATTCCACTCTGCCACTGTGACTTAAAAGTACCTCATTGCTGATGATTTTCTTTGTATTCGTTTCACCCTTTCCCCCCAATCTCTGTTAGGTTCTGAGCTCATGCCCAAAGCGCTCTCCACCAGGATAGTGGGAGGCATTTGGTGGTTTTTCACACTTATCATCATTTCTTCGTATACTGCTAACTTAGCCGCCTTTCTGACAGTGGAACGCATGGAATCCCCCATTGACTCTGCTGATGATTTAGCTAAACAGACCAAGATAGAGTATGGAGCTGTGGAGGATGGGGCCACTATGACCTTTTTTAAGGTAAGATTCCTTAAATAGTTCCTTAAATACATTGAAAAGAGACATTTTAGTAGAACTCTGTTCTCCAAATAACATTCATTTGTGTTGTTATGGTATCATTATGCTGTTATTAGGTCATAAAATATAGCAAATGCTTTTATTTTCTATGCAGTAAAAGCTTAGGAGAAAAATAACCATTGCATATACCTACATAAGACAAACTTCTCAGTAATTTCAAAGTGAAAGACATAATTTGCATGACAAATGCAATATATATATATGTATATATATATATATTTACATTGTGTTCAAAAATAGTGTGGGATTTTCAATTCAGGTGAATTTGGAAATTTAAAAAAAATGTGAATTAATTCTTTGCAGATTGTCAAAAGACAGATGTTTGTCCAGAAAGGTTTAGTAACTTGAGGGCAGTTTTGTGATTAACAGGCCTCCTTACCTTTGGATGAAAGGCAAGGGTCCCAATTCTAGATGATGGAGTAGAAAGATATATCAGAAGGTGTGGAAATAAACATATCAGAGAAGAGAAGAGAAGATTCAGTACTTAGCCTACACATCTATGGCTGGCTTGAGAAACACAAGCACCATAAAATGTATTAGTTACAATGTTTAACAGATGTCAGTGCACATTTGTAGGTGAGATGCTTTGGGGCCTTTGGAAATGGTGAGTTCACATGGGCAACATGTTTGAATTTTAGTGGCCTTCAACTAGCTTCCACTATACCTCTTGCTTAGCTAAATGTCGTTGGTCACACTGATTCACAGAATCCAAGTGGAAAGGTGCATGTAAGAAAATGAGAAGATGGGAGGTCTAAATTCATGCCCTGTTCTCTATTACTCCCTAACATTTCCCTCTACTCTGAGCAATCAGGGTCATTTGATAATTATTTGCTATTACATTTTAGTAAACATTTCCTCTACTTTAATGTAGGGAAACTTCACAGAAAGAACACTTTAGTTTATGCATAAACAGGATTATATAAATGGGCAGTGAAAATAGTAGTTTCAAAAAATTTAATCTATACATATATTTAGATATTAATGTATTGTATATTGTATTTGAAAATTCTTGTAATTATTTTCCTTACTGTTCTTTTTAAGGTATATGTTTTCTACATAGTAAACTCTTTTATGATTGCTTAATAATGATATAAATATGGATATTGTGATAGAAAATGTACATTCTCTAAGTCTAAACTGATTCAGTAAACATATAGTCATATTTTATTTAAATTTTTTAAAATGGGCACTTATGAAATACATAGTCTAAAGAATTTTTCATGTACAATCTAGTCCTGGAGGAAACATTACTATTCCATTATCTAAATTAGGAAACAATCATTTATTCATTCAAAATATTCAATAAATACCTACTATGTACAAGGAACCGTGCTAGGTACTGTAGATTTTGTATACTTCAGGCTCTTATTGATGAATGCTTTACTATAGAACATTACAAAATATAATTTTAAATGTTTTTGATTAGGGTGCTCATATTACTTCATTCATTCATTCATTTATTTTTTAGTCCATAAGGGATTTGTATTTCATTTTTAATTTTTTTTATTAAGATTTTCTTTACCTCTTCCTCTGCTCTCACATCTTCACCAGAAAAGAAAGAAAAAGAAAACTTTCATAAGTTAATGGAGACAAGCAAAATAAGTTCTTATATTGTTCATGACTAAAAATGTATATCTCATTCTATATATTTAATTCCCCATTTTCTCCAGTCAGGTAATATTCTTAATCATGTTTTTCTGAATTAATGGTGAGTCATTATTTTTATCAAAGTTCTTAAATCTTTCCAAGATTTTACAATTTCTTTCTTGATATAGTTGTTTTCCTAATTTAGCTCACTTCACTCTGAATCAGTTCATACATATTTTCCCATGACTCTTTTAAAGTAACTATTTTATAATTTCTTAAGGTGCATTAATATTCTTTTATATTAGTATAGCATAATTTAGTCAATCATTTTTCAATGGATATATATCCCTCTGGTTTCCAGTTCTTTATTAAAACAAAACATATGACTATGAATATTTTTGTACCTATGAATCCTTTCACATAAAAAAAATATGTCTCTGGGGAAGGCTTCAAGTGGCAGTTTTGGATCAAAGAGTATTCATGATTTAGTGACTTTTGGTAATATACTTCTAAATTGTTTTCCATAGTGGTTGGAACATTTCAAATTCTACCAACAGTGACTGATTTCTCATAGGCCCACCAATATTTGTAATTTTCTCTCTGTGTATATGTGTGTGTGTGTGTGTGTGTGTGTGTGTGTAATTTTTACAATCTGATGGATGTGATAAGGAGCCTCAAAATTACTTTTAATGTGGTTTGATGCTTTCCCCCGCTTTCAAATGGCTATTAATAGCATGGATTTCATCCTTTGAAAACTTTGATGGAAAGACATATTTATGAAGTATCCATAAACATTCTTTCAAGAATGCAGTGGATCCACTCAGTGATCTTATTAATGATGTTCCTTTGTCAATATGGATTACAGTCGATTTCTTCCTTCTCATTTCATTTGATTCTTACTCATGCTTTCCAACAGTTCCTTGAGAAAGCATCCATTACAAAAATTGGAAAGTCTTCCTTCAATATTTTTACATTTTGAGGCTTCCAGTGCCGTATTTAGTTTGTTACTTTCCTGGTCTTGCCACAGGAATGCCCTTCTGATGTTTTCTTTTTAACTTTTCTGTAGGAAATGACATCTTTTGTGATATTAGAAGATATTAGAAGGTCTAGTGCAGCCTCCTTATGGCCATCATGCATTTCTAGGATTAAAATTCAGCTACAACTTGAAGCTTTAAAGATTATGCCATTCAATGACTCACAACTTAACTACCTGAAATAACTTGTGTTAAAGCGCTAGGGCTTTGTGTCAAGGATGTGCTTGGTTTTATTACAAATATTGTGTCCCAAATGCAGTTAATCTATTTTCTTGCTTCTTTTAAATTCTTGACCCGTCTAAGTCCACCTGAAAGTCATCTAAGATGTAAAAGTGCCTCCAAAGTCTAAGATTTTAGGGATATTCAGTATGTTCTGATTTGCTAAGTTAAAGGACTTGTAGGCTTATTTCATATAATATGAGCAAGAATTTTGTTTATGGAGCACCTGGAAACTCCATAATATTCTGGGACTTGATCTCATCAGCAAAATGCACCTGTAAATACCTTACAGAAGATATCACTATCTGTTTCATTATTCATATTTAATATATTGTTTCACATATTAGTTGCATCTGACTCTTTGTGACTCCATGTACTTGTTCATGGGGTTTTACTGACAAAGAAATTTGAGTGGTTTATTATTTATTTCACCAGTGTGCTCCCATTTTACAGATGAGGAACTGAGGCAAATCTAGGGGTTAAGTGACTTGTCAAAGGTCCCACAGTTAGTAAGTATTTGAGTCTTGATTTGAACTCAGATCTTCTTGACTCCAGGCCCACTGCACCATTTAGCTATCCTCACCATCTGTAGAAGGAGTTATTAAATTGGGATCCATGGGTCTTTAAATCGTTCATGAATAGATTGCGAGTGTGTCAATGCATTTACATAGGGAAATATTAAATCTTTATTTTCACTAATTGCTCATTGAAATTTATCATTTCCTTCAATTATTTAAGAACATTAATCTGAGAAGTGGTCTACAGGATTCATAGGACTACCAGAGGGGTACATGTTACCCCCCAAATAAAAAGATTAAGAATATCTTATTCTTAATAGATGTATAAGAATCCATCCCCTATTTTTGACTATTAGAAATGACTTTTTGGAGAATACTTCTCAATATTTCCTTCCTTGCTTGACATAAATAACCATGTGACTGATCAATAAACAGTTGTTTTTGTTACATATTTATCAAGCTATATTGCATGACCTTAAAATATAAATTTAAAAAACTGCTTGGAGAAAAGCCTTGAAGACTACATTTTGTTCTTCCAAATCAAATGTTGTTTTGTAATCACCAAAGAATAAACCTAGTTAAATCTGAAAATTTATAGAACCCTAATTTCATTTTTATCTTTCAAAAGATATGGTCTATTTCAGCATCTTAGGTATAATGTGAAGATTTTACTTAAGGGCTGCCAAACGATCAGAGACATTTGTGGGAGGAAATGCTTCACATTTTAATTTTATTTTATATTTTGAAATTTTGTAAAACATTTCCATGTTAGTCATTTTGTACAAGAAAATTCAAATATAAGAAAAAATGGAAAAAAGTGAAAAATAGCATGCTTTAGTCTGTATTCAATATCAGTTCTTTTTCTAGAGGAGGATAGTATGCTTCATCACTAGTCTTTTGGGATTGTCTTGGATCATTGCATTGCTGAGAATAGCTAAGTCTTTCACAGTTCTTTGTTGAATAATATTGTTGTTACTATGTAAAATGTTCTCCTGGTTCAGTTCATTTCACTATGCATCAATACAAGTCATTCTTGATTTTTACAAAATCATCCTGCTTCTAATACTTATAGCACAATAGTATTCCATTATAATCATAAACCACAGTTTGTTTAGCCATTCCCCAATTGATGGACAATCCATGATTTCCAATCCTTAGCCACCACAAAAAGAGCTGCTATAAAATGTTTTTGTCCATATAGGTCCTTTCCCCTTTTGGGGGTTATCTTTGGGTTATAAACTCAGTAGTGGTATTGCTGGATCAAAAGCTATATACAATTTAATAGACATTTTGGGATAGTTCCAAATTGTTCTACAGAATGGCTCTATCCGTTCACAGATGATCCTCATTGCCTATTTTAATTCCTTTGATTTCTTTTTCTTCTCTTATTGCTATAGCTAACATTTCTAGTACAATAATAAATAATAGAAGTCATAATCGGCATCCTTGCTTCACTCCTGAGTTTACTGGGAAGGCTTCTTGCTTATCCCCATTACAGATAATGCTTGCTGGTTGTTTTAGATAGATACTACTTATCATTTTAAGGTAAGCTCCATTTATTCCTATGTTCTCCAATGATTTTTTTTAGGGAATGGGTGCTGTATTTTGTCAAATCCCTTTTCTGCATCTTCTGAGATAATTATTTGACTTTTGTTGGCTTTGTATTATGTTGATCTATGCTGATAGTTTTCCTAATATTGAACCTGCCCTGCATTCCTGTTATAAATGCCACCTGGTCATAGTATATAATCCTTGTGATATAGTCTTGCAATCTCATTGCTAGCATTTTATTTATTTGTGGGGGGGGTAAGAGGGTAGGGACAGCTAGATGGCACAGTGAATAGAGGACCAGCCCTGGAGTCAGAAGGACTTGAGTTCAAATCTGATCTCTGACACTTAACTAGCTGTGTGAACTTGGCCAAATCACTTAATCCCAATTGTCTTGCCTTCCCCCCCCTTAAAAACTTGTGTCAATATTCATTAGGGAAATTGGTTTCTAATTTTTCTTTTCTGTTTTGGCTGTTCCTGGTTTGGGTATTATCACCGTACTTGCGTTGTAAAAGAAATTTGGAAGAACTACTTTTTCACCAATTTTTCCAAATAACTTACATAATAATGGGTTTAATTATTCTTTAAATGTATGGTAGAATTAATTGTGAATCCATCTCATCCTGGCCATGTTTTCTTAGGAAGTCCATTAATGGCTTGTTCAATTTCTTTTTCTAAGATTGGGTTATTTGAGTATTTTATTTAGTCTTCTGTTAATCTAGATTATATTTTTGTAAATATTCAACCATTTAATTTAGATTGTCAAATTTATTGGTATATAATTGGGCAAAATAGCTCCTTATTCTTACTTTCATCTTCACTGGTGGTGAAGTCACCCCTTTTATTGATATTAGTAAATTGGTTTTCTTCTTTCCTTTTAAAAAATGTAATGATTTATCTATTTTATTAGATTTTTCATAAAACCAGTTTCTAGTTTGATTTATTAGTTCAATGGTTTCCTTAATTTCAGTTTTATGAATTTCTCCTTTGGTTTTTGATTTGGTAGTACAATTTGGTGTTTAATTGGGGATTTTTAATTTATTCTATTTTTAGTTTTTTTTTCAGTTGCATGCCTAATTCACTGATCTGCTTTTACTCTGTTTTCTTGAATGCCATGCACCAGCAGATTCCCAAAAGAATGCTACTGTGAACAGCTTTTAAGGTTTGGATTACACAGTAATAGTGAACACTGTTTATTCCATTACAAATCAAGGGAAACATTCTCAATATGTCACAATATAATATTCACAACATTACATCTTATCATAGAATGTCACAATATAGTGTCCATAACAGCTTAACATTAGAATGGTCACACAGTTTGCGCTACAGTGGCCATAATATTTAGAAGAAGGAATAAAAGAATAATCATCTGGATTCCCTAAGGGGGAAACTCTTCTCACTTAATCATTTAATCAGTTCACAATATATCAAACTTACACTCATGGGGCAACCATTAATTTAATCAGTCACTAATCTAAATTCACAATTACTAAATATCATTAATCACTAGTACAGTCATTAGAAAACCACACAAACCCTTCACTCCTTGGTGTAAAGCAAGCCTCAATTTCCTCCAAGCGGAGGTGTTTTCTTCATCTTGACTCTGGGTGATCTCTCTGATTCTCTGGTTGCCCTTCCAGGGTTCCAGCTCCCTCCTGAATCCACCAAACAATCACCTGGATTCAGAAGCAGACAGCTACCAGGTTCTCATCCAGTCCTCAGAGGTAGACAGCTCCCAGGTCCTTGTCCAGTCCCCAGGGCAATCCCTAGAATGCACTGAAGTACACAGGGTCCAGCACATCTCAAACCCTTTACCACTTCTCTTGCCTGGAACTCAAGGATCAGCCAGGCCATGAACAAAGTCTTATCTTGGTCATGCTTCTTCAGTCCTCAAGTTCAGGTGGCACTAGGACCCAGAAGGAATATCAGCCTTCTGGGTGGCCTTCACCAGTTTCTGGTCTCAGGAAAATTCCATCTCTTTTCTCAGTAAGCTTCCACATGCTGGGAGAGAAACTCTCTCTCTTTCTCTCTCAAGAAAACTCCAACTCACTTCTTCAGTACAGCAGCCCAGCTCCCCAATGCTGAGACAATCCTGCTTCCTCCAACAGGAAAATTCCAATTCTGTCTCTCTGTCTAAGGAATTCTTGATTATATACACACACTGGCCTCCTGTGTCATCTAATACCCTTTTTTCCATTTCAACAGGGGAGTTCACACCTTCTCAACATTGGACAAGGCTCACAGCTTCCATACTTAGCCCTGAGTTACTAAGTGCTAAGTATCTGTTAAACTGATTGCTGTTACAGCAATTAAAGGTATAAATTTTCCTTTAACTATCACTTGGGCTGCATCCAATGAATTTTGGTATGTTGTCTCATTGTTGTCATTTTCTTTAATGAAATTATTGTTTCTATGATTTGTTTTTTTGACCCATTTGTATTTTAGCATTGGCTTATGTAATTTCCACTTAATTTTTCACCTCTCTTTTCAGTGTTCATTATTAAATGTAACTCTTGCATTATAATCTAAAAAGGATGTATTTACTATTTCTGCTTTTCTGTCTTTAATTGTGAGGTTTTTATATCCTAATATATGGTCAGTTTTTTTATGTAGTTTCCATGTACTGAAAAAAAAAAGAAGGTGTATTTCTTTCTATTCCTATACTATTTCCTCCAGAGATTTATCATATCTAATCTTTCCAGAATTTTATTCACATCCTTAACTTTTTTCTTGTTTCTTTCATGGTTATATCTATCTACTTCTAAGAGGGGAAAGTTGAAGTTCCCTATTAGTATAGGTTTATTATCTATTTCTTCCTTTAACTCATTGAACTTCTCTTTAAAAAATTCAGATTCTACCATTTGGTGCCTATATGTTTAGTATTGATATGACTTCATTGTCTATTAATTTTAGCAAGATAGAGCTTCCTCCTTTATCTCTTTTAATTAGATCTACTTTTGCTTTTTGCTTTGTTTGAAATTATGACTGAGACCCTCGATTTCTTTGCTTGAACTGATGCATGATAGATTCTGCTCCAGCCAAGTATACCTTTACTCTGTGTGTATCTTCCTCCTTCAAATGTACTTCTTGTAAACAGCATATTATATGATTCTATTTTTTAAATCCATTCTGCAGTCTGATTCCATTTCATGGTTAAGTTCATCCCTTTCATATTTATAAAAATGAAAACTAGCTCTATTTTCTGACATGCAGCTATTTGCTTGTTTGTACCCCCTTTTTGCCCCCCCCCAAGTATTTTACTTCCAATCCCTGCCTTACCAATATATTCTCCCTTTTTATCAGTCTCCCCTCCCACTTCTATTATTCCCATCCCTTTTTCCTTCCTTATAGGATAAGATAAATATTTTTATCCCACTGAGTGTTTGTTATTTCCTCTTTGAACCAATTCTGATGGGTATAAGTTTTAAGTTTTGCCTGCTACCACCTTCACCCCTCATCTTCTCCTCCATTATAATAGCTCTTTAGTGACTCTTCAGTGTGGGATAATTTACCCCATTCAATCTCCCCCCCCCCACTATTTGAATGCAATTTTCTTTCTCATTCCCTTATTTTGTTTTTGAGGTAACATCCTATCAAACTTATGACACCCTCTGTCTACATACTCCTTCTAATTGCTCTTATTGCAGTAAAGTTCTTGAGTTACAAATATTATTTTGCCACATAGAAATTTAAACAGTTTAACTTTATTGAATTTCTTATTTTTCTCTTTGTGGCTTCTTTTTTTTTAACTACTTTATGTTTCCCTTGAGTCTTGTATTTTGAGGTCAAATTTTTTATTCAACTCTGGTCTTTCAATTAGAAATGCTTGAAAATTCTCTGTATCATTAAATGTCCAATCTTTCCCCTGGGGAAAAAATAATTTTGCTGGGTAGGTGATTTTTGGTTGTAATCCTATCTCCTTTGCCTTCTGGTATATCATATTGCAAGACCTCAGATTCTTTGATGTGGAAGCTACCTAGTCCTCTATGATCTTGACTATAGTTCTACAAAATGTAAATTGTTTCTTTTTGGCTACTTGCATTACTTTCTCCTTGATATGTGAGTTCTAGAAATTGGCTATGATGTTCCTGGGAGTTTTCATCTTGGGATCTCTTTCAATCAGGAGGTGATTGTTGGATCCTTTCAATTTCTATTTTGCCCTCTGGTTCTAATGTGTAAGGATAGTTTTCTTTGATAATTTATTGAAAGATGTCCAAGCTTCTTTTTCTTTTATTTCCATCATGACTTTCCGGTAGTCCAATAATTCTTATATTATCTCTCCTGGATCTATTTCCTAGGTCATTTCTTTTTCCAGTAAGACATTTCACATTTTTTCAATTATTTTTTTAAATTGTGTTAAATTGCATCATGATGTGTCATAGAGTCATTAGTTTGCACTTTTTAAATTATAATTTTTAAGTAATTAGTTTCTTCAGTGAACTTTTGTACTTTCTTTTCCATTTGGCCAATTCTATTTTGGTTTTTTTTTTCTTTGGTAAATTTTTGTATTTTTTCCCAACAATTGATTCTTTTTTCATGATTCTTTTGCTTTATTCTCATTTCTTTTTTTTCTCACTTTTTCAAGGGCAATTGGAGTTAAGTGACTTGTCTGAGCTCACATGGTTAGTAAGTATTGAGTGTCTGAGGTCAGATTTGAACTCAGGTCCTCCTGACTCCAGGGTCAGTGTTCTATTCACTGTGCCACCTTGCTGACCTGTTCTCATTTCTTTTCACAATTTTTCTTCCACTTCTCTAATGTAGCTTTTAAAATTCTTTTAAACCCCTTCCAAGAATTCTTTTTTGGGCCTGAAACCAAATTACCTTTTTCTTTGAGGCTTCACTTGTAGCTGTTTGGACATGATTGTACTCTTCTAAGTTTATGCCTTGATCCTTCCTGTTATCGTAATAACTCTATAGTAATGCTCTTTGTTGTTGTTGTTTTGTTCATTTTTTATGCCTTTTTTGGCAAGTTGGTGTTTTTGTGTGAGAGTTGGGCTCTGGTCCTGCACTATCCCAAATTTTTTGTTATTGGGCTCTGGGTCCTACTGATGATTTTCACTGGGCTTCAGGACTTGGCTGCTAACTTTCTTTGTAGGATATGCTTCATTTCTGGCTTTTACTGGGGGATGGGGACTCCTGTTTTCTTCTCCTGGCTTTGGGGTTTAGCTGCTGCTCTGCCCCTGCTGGTTGCTATAGTAACAGGGCATCTTTCTAGGAAGCTCTGGAAGAATAATTTTGTTGCTGATCTGCCTGAGAGGTGAGGCCTGCTTCTGTGGAAAACAGAGTCCTTCTGCAGGTGTGCTGCAGAGACAGGGTCTCCCTGTTGTCCAGCCCCAGGCCTATGCTTTACTACTGGTCAAAAAGTGGTCAAAGCCTCCTTGTTGGCTTGTGCTGGGGGTGAGGTTGCTTGGGTGGAGCCTTGCTGTACAGCATAGACTGCTCACTTGCTGATTTGTAGGAGAGTGAGGCCTCACTGGTGGATTGCCCCAGGCTTAGAGCCCTGCTTCAGGCCCCCTGCTATCAGGCTGACTGCCACTGCAGTTGCTCTTTGACCTCATTCCCTTCTCACCCCAGTTAGACAGAACTTTCCTGCAGGGCTAGACCTAGATTCTGAGATGATTTTCTAGTGGGGAGGGCTTCAGAGGGTTCCTTCTTATTCCACCGTCCTGGCACCAGAAATCCATCTTTTTATTTTATGGGTAACTTTATCTTTTTATTTTTTCTAGTCACACTTCCTGTTCTATATATTTGTCCCAATTTCTCCTCTCTTCAATGTTAGTTTTGCTTTCTCTTTCTTTTCTATTGTATAAATTCTTCTTTATACTCTCTTGGCTCTTTTTTCTCCCGCAAGGGTGCCTCTCGTATCAGAAGAAAATTGACATTAAACAGCTTCCTTTTCCAATGGAATAGAATGTCTTTCAATTTGAAACCTTCTGGAATGTGTATAACTCACAATAAAAATCATACAGTGTTAATTACTAAGTTAACAATTACCTTATGGTGCTGACTTTCCCTCACTGTGAGATGGCATTATTGGAATTAGGAAAACACAAGAATACAATAGCAGTATATAATACCTTGAATTTTTTTTTCTATCCTTAGTATAAACCTAGATGATACTTATTCCAGACTCCATATTGTGACTTGTTAAATCTGTTGTTATCTCATCTTTGAATTTAGAAGTAAAAGGGAATCTTGGCAAAATTTAGAATGAAGGCAAATTCATGCTCATTTTGAAATTCTACACTACATTAGGGACTGTTTGCATATAGAATATTTTCATTTGCATACCTTTTTTTTTTAATTAAAAGTAGCAACACATGCCTACACTCTATGAAACACCCGTAAGGTATTATTTCTGCAGGGATTTCCATCTTGTTTTTACTAATTTAAAGCGACCCTGCTGTTAGCTAATTGTTCTGGAAGACTCAATTCCAGGAAATGATTATTTTCATGTATCTCAGGTTTTGTAACTGAAGGAAAGAGGATCCAACTCAACAATTCTGGAAATTAAATCTTTGAACAGTTTCTCAATCTGTTGAAAAGATGTATGCCATATTATAAAGAATATGTTGCATCATTTGGGGAAATATTCCAAAATGTATAGAATATACTGACTCTGCCCAGATTTTGCTCCCCAAAATATATTTTCTTATCCTCTCTTCCCACTCTTGCCTTCCTTTTTTCTTGCTTTCAAACTCATTTGCAGAAGGACAGAAGATAAAAAGATAGATTATAGACTAAACCAAGTTATTAAAATAATCTCTTACCTCCTGAGGTTACTCTTTATTTGATTTGTAAGTGCCATATATTGGTGTATGTGTGTATCATACATATACATATAATCACATAGGCATATGTGTATGCCTGTGTGTATGTGCAATACTTGTTGTTTTCCCCATTAGAATACAAGGGTCTTAGGGACAGAAACTGATTTACTTTTGTCATTTGTATCCCCAGTGCTGAATGCAATATTTGTACATAGGTGTTTCAGGCAGGATTTTTGATTGCAAGATTTCTCAGAAAAGAAACACTCAAATGCTGCAGATGGTAATTCAGGGGAAAAAAATATCATTGTATGTTAAGAATTATATACTTTTTGAAAAAAATCAAGCTATTTTTAGTAGCTCCTAGGATGAAGACAACACAAAATGACTTATAAAAAACAGCTTAAGGACTAAAGTACTTAAAAACATGTCTTTCAAAGCCTTCTTCTTTGATTCTGTCTTCTGAGCTGGGAATTACATTAACTAATACAATTACTGTAAGGGTGAAATCTCATGTCAGTCTTTCAAAGGGGCTGAAAACACTGACAAATCAATAAGTATTTATTGTTCTTTTTCAACTTAAAGAGTAAGAGGAGCGATGCAAAGAGAATACAGTGCCATGACACAATGAAAAAAGGTCTGAATCTGACCTCCTGTGTCTCAATCCTGGATCTTCCACTTATGCCCTTTCTAATCTTGGGCAAAGTTATTTTATCTCTATGTCCCTACATTTCCTCCACTGTGAAACGAGAGTGTTGGAATAGAGAGATATTGGACTAGATTCAAATGTCTCTCCTACACATACATCTGTAATACTGTAGCCTGTACTCCTTCAGGCTACTGAGTGCAGTGGGGGTTATGTTAGCAAATCTTGTTTATTAAGCACCTAGTATGTGCCAGGCAATGTGTTACACTCACTGTCTCTATATCTACAAAGTGGTTTGTGTATTTTGCAAAATCATGCTGAACAGTGTTATTTCTTTATGTCATGTCATTTTAGTTTTAAACTAGCTCATACATACTATTTTATGCCCATGTCCACCAGAGACCCTCCATAGCAGCAGATCTTCTGACTGGTATTTAAATAAAAAATAAAACAGCATCAATAAAAAACAGCAACTGTTGTTATAATATAGATTGGGTTCCAGTATAACCATAAAAAATTATCTCGCAAAAAATGCAGGAATGACAAAAAGGAAAAAAATTTATCACATGAGCATCTCCTATCATTCATTTTTTAAACTGGACTTATTAGTATAGAAAAGCAAATTGGAAGTAACTTTTTCACAGATTTTATACATAGATGGCTATGTAGTTTGCGTTATGGCAAATCTACAATATGATAGATCTTTCATATGGTTTCATAACTAGTACAGAGAATACAATACAGAACTTGTGCTCTGTCATATGAAATAATTCATCTTTAAATGACAACATAAGAAAACAGAATAAAAGATAGTATTTGGTGTTTTAATTTTAAATATCAAAATTCTACTTTCTACTATTACATACTCTGTGATTTTTTCATTAATTATTCAAGTTTTTGTTTTTCCATGTTTTTAACTAACCAAGAGGACATCAGAAACTGCACTGAAAAATAATTCCTGATTCTGTGTGGAAGGAACTTTAAAAAATTCAGTTTCAGCCTAAATTGATTTTTCCTATTATTTTCATTATATTTAATTATTATATCATTTTGTTGTATTTGGTGATTTTCTCTCATCTTATTCCTTTATTCATTAGTGTAAAACAAATGTTCAGTTGCAATCTGTGACTTCAGGTAGGGTCCCTATTCAGAGTTGTCTAGTAATGTTCTTGATAATAATAACAGAGTTCTATCAATAACCCATATTTCTCTAATGAGCTAAAAGCTGTTTACCAACATTAATCTAATCTTTACAACATTGCACTGTGGCCCAGCAGCATTTAAGAAATTTTTCATTTTGTTATATGAGACTCTGAAATACAGGGAGTTCATGGAAAAGAATTCTTAACCAAAATTTTTCAGTTACTTATACAACACTACCCTTCAAAATAAAGACTGCATTAGTTTTTTTAGAGATTAGGTTTAAGTTGATTCGTATTTGCCTAGATGATTTAATCCATTCTGAAAAGATTATTATTTTCCCCAAGCATTATTTATTGTACATTTCTTTTTGAGGGGATCTCAAAAAGGCTTTCTAAATACCAATTCATTAATCTTCACAACATCCCCCTAAAGAAGGTAAGAAGCAATTAGTATTATCCTCATTTAACAGATGAGGAAACTGTGCCAAGGAGAGGTTAAGTGACTTATTAATTATGAAAGCAATAACCAAGGGATTTATATTATCAGCAATAAAAGAAATACCAAAGATAGCACATCACATGAAATCACACAGAAAAGCTAAAATTTATCTGCATTGATGGCTTATCCATGTCATTATATCTGTTTCATTTTATTAAAATTTCAATTCATTAATATTATATCAGTGGGGCAGATGCACCTGTGATATGTTTTATGATCAGCTACATGTATACTTTATAACCATGCAATTTTAATATATTTATTACACTGGCAGGTCATATGTTTGGGTCCAATAGTTATTCAGAAGCACAGAATTAAAATGCAACTTACAGTCCATCTCATTCAATTTGTTTGGAAAAGAATCTTCTGTATTACATGTCCAAAAAGAATTCATCTCTGCTTTGAAGACATTAAAAAAAAAGGAAAGGAAAACCCTTTCTCTTGACACTGGTTCCACTATTAGATAGTTGTAATTGTCAGAATTTTTTTTCATTAGAACAAACTTAAGTCCCCTTTTTGCTTTTTATATCCATTTCCTTTAATTCTACTTTCCAAAGAAACACAGTAGACTAACTCCTTTTCAATGGCAGCCTTTTGGCCAAGTACCATGCCAAAAAAAGTTTCATCTGTAAAATTTAAGATATTTCAATATTGACTGATAAATATGACCATAGAAATATGTTCATTGACTGGTTATTAATGCTAAGCATTAGTAAGCAGTAAGATGTGTTCTCACCAAAGTTGCTTGCCTTAGTCATAAATAAGAGGTAGATTCTGTATTAATTAGGTGTTCTTAACCCTTTTTGAATCACATGAAGTTCATGGACTCCTTCTCAGAATAATATTTTTCAATTGAAGGAAATGCTAAATTTCAATTAGAGAATTAATCTTTTCTTTTCCATGTTTAACAGTGCTAGTTACTTTAGCTGATATATGGCATTGTCTCAAGGCACTTTAACATGCTGATGATCTTTCTCTGAATACTTTAAATAGTAATGCTATATTTTAGCAAGTAATTAACAAAAAGCAACACTTCACTTTCAGATCTTATAAATAAAATTGATAATTGTGGGCTAAGCAAGTCATATCTTAAATTTAAATAAATTATTAGAAGATCCTAATATTAGAGATATTACTAGAATGGTATACCACATTTTCCATGTGGCTGATACCAGCTTATGTGGACTAGGAATACAGCAAATTCTCATTGCAAGTAAATATATCACTTTAATGTTATGCCTTAGATATTTAATATTTTAACTACATATTATGTCTTTAATATGTTATGAAAAAGCTTAAAGAATACAAACACAAAAAAGAGTGGGATTGACTGTACTGGTCAGTTTAAAGTAACAAATGAACTAAAATAATTTTAAACATATGCTCTCTGAAACAGTTCTCTAAAAATTACAGTGTTATTTTTAGAGTGATAATGATATATCCATTAATGATAATGCAACTGTAGTCACTTAATATAAAGTATTTTACACTTTTGAAAAGAAAACCCTTTAAGAAAATGTCTCTGTAGAACATTTTATCTTTAACAAGTACTTATAAAAAGGTGAGATCATATTATTCCCACTATAGATGAATTGTTTTTTGAGTATTCATTTTATAGGTAGTGAAAAGAGACCAAGAAAGTAAAATTTTGGAATAATCAGAAAAAATCTTCATGCATTTGAATTTATAAACTTCTAATATCCCTTAAAGTTGATAAGATTTTTATGGCTCAAATAAGAATTATCTGACTAAATATAATTTTTACAATAAGGATTTTTTCACTATGTTTTAACTGTTGAAAATATACTGTAAGATATATATGTATATATATATATACATATATACATATAAAAATTACCCTTATAATGGGAAATAAAAGAAAATCCATATTTTGCTGTAGTGGCAATATGTCTTCAGTAATTTGGAAGGGAAAGCAAAACACTCAAATATGAAATTACATTTTTATACTTCTTTTCTTGAAGAAAGATCTGTTTTGCCTCAAATTGGGTAAGAATAGATATCTATATCTATATATTTAAGGTATGAAAATGTGAAAGGAAAGAATAATTGATTATCTGGTCACTAAGATATTAAAAATTGAGGTTCAGCCTTTATCAAATTACAAAATCATAGACTTGAGAGATAGAAGGGGTCCTAAGTCCTTGCAATATAACCCCTTAATTTTACAAATGAGTCACCTGAGAACCAGAATGGCTGAAGTTATTTACCCAAGTTAACAAAAATATAAAATAGAAGAACCAGAATTCTAACCAAGCCTTTAAACAATTCACTGCTCTTTCCACTAAACTACGGTTTCATTGGGTCTGCTTTCCCCTTACTTTCCTTCTCCCCCATATCCCACCCCCAAATCTGATAGACATTTTTTTCCCCCTATGGTCTAGACTCAGGGGTGGGGAAACTGTGGCCTTAAGCCACATGTAGCCTTCTAGATCATTAAGTGTAGCCTTTTGACAATTCAGATTTTGGATTTGTTCTGTAAAATGTGGATAGTCAAAAGGCTGCACTTAAGGATCTAGAAGGCCACAGGTTCCCCATCCCTGGAGAAATTCAGTAAAAATTTTATTAAATATGTTAATATGTGGCAGGTGCTGACCTAAGTGCTAAAGATGCAAAGAAAACCTGGGGGAAAAAAGTTTCTGCTCTCTAAGAGCTCAAAGTCTAACAGGGAGACAATATGCAAACAACTATGTACAAGCAACATACACACACACACACACACAGAAGAAAATGGAGAAAATCAGCAGAGATAAGGCATTAGCATTTAAAGAACAGTAAAATCTTATAAAAGGTGGGATTTTAGCTGGATCTTGAAGGAAGCTATGACTTTTAGAGACAAAAATGAGGAGGGAGGGAATTCCACTGGTAGAGGATAGCCATGAAAATACATAGAACTGAGAGATGGAGTGTTGCATGCCAGGAATTGCAAAGAGTCCAGTGTCACTGGTTTGTAGAATACATGGGATAGGAGTAGAGACAGGAAAGATAGGATGGGACCAGGTTATAAAGAGATATGCAAGCTAAATAGAGGATTTTGTATTTGATACTGGAGGTAATAGGGAACTACTAGAGCCAATTGAATAGGAGAGTGACATGACAAGATCTCTTTAGGAAGTTCAGTTTGGCAGCTGAGTCAAAGATAGACTAAAGGTGGGAGATAGTTGAGATAATGAGTCCAACTAGCAGGCCATTCCTATGGTCCAAGCATGAGATAATGTGGGCCTGTATCAACAATGCAGTATTCACAATATCTACAGTAACTATAAATATGCTGATATGGTTATTAATCACATAATGCAACAGGCTCTCTACATGGGAAATATAGCTAGGACATTTATTCAAATACCAGAAAACAGAGTCCCCAAACCAGAAAGTCAAAGCCATTGCAGTAGTTATGAAGCTGGCACATGTAGTTAATGTAGTAAACACCCACATTCTCAAGCCTTCAAAACAGGGCAGGCTACCTCAGGCAAAGATCCTCTTCTCCTTACTCATGGCAATGGCTCAGTGTCCAGGCAGCTTGCTCTCAAAAGCTCCTGCCTCCCACAGTTTCCTTTGCTGGAAATACTCAACAGGAGTCCTTAGCAGAGAATATGGCTGGCTCAAGTTTGAGCCACAGCCACAGCCATTGCCACTGCTTCTGCTTCTAGTCACTGCCACACAGACTCTAGCTTGGCTCCAGTTTTCTCTTGCTCTACCCCTTCCTGTTACTTCAGCAAGTTCAAGGGTCATGGAAGATCTTCAAATCCCAGTATCATTACAGGGCCTCCTCCAGTGTAGTGACAATATCAGAGGAGAGTAAAGAGTGGATAGGATAGATAGGTACAAAAGATGTTAGAAAGGTGGAATTACCAGGACTTGACAACTGATTGTGTATGGGGGCAGGAGGTGAAAGAGAAAAAAAAAGGTGAGAATAACACCAAATTGTGAGGTTTCTTTCTGTGTGACTGAAAGGATGGCAATACCCTCACAGTAGTACTAGGGTAGTTAGGCAGAGGGGAAAATTTGGGGAAAGTTTGCTTTTGGAAATGTAGAACTTGAGGTTTATATGTGGCATTCAGTTTGAAATGACCAATAGAGTGGAGATGTGAGACAGAAATTTAGGAGAAATGGGAAGTCTGTAAATAGATTTGAGAATCATCTAAAATAGAGATGATGATTGAATCCATGGGAGCTAATGAAATTATCAGGTGAGATAATATCAAGTGAGACAAAAAAGAAGAGAATCCAAGACAGAGCCTTGAGAGCTATCCATATTTAATTGCCATGACTTGAAATTCCAGTAAAGGAGATTCAGAAGAGACAGACAGATGGGAGGAGAACCAAAAGAGAGTAGTGTCAAAAAACAAAACAAAACAAAAACAAACTAGAGAGGAGATTAAGAATATAGTGACTGACATTGTCAAAAGCTTTAGAGAGGTCAAGAAGAATGAGTGAGAAAATATAGTGAAATATGGCAATTATGATATCATTAACTTTTCAGAAGCAGTTTCAGGAGAATAATGAAGCTGAAAGCCAGACTACAGAGAGTTAAAAAGAAAGTGAAAATAAAGGAAGTTGAGGCACTGGTCGTAGACAACCTTCTCAAGGAATTTAGCAATAAACAAAAGGAGATAGGATGAGAGTTGTCAGATGTATGGGTCAAGTGAGGATTTTTTGAGGCTGGAAGAGTCATGAGTGTTTTTTTAGGCAGTAGAGAAGTAGCTGGTAGACAGATTAAAGAGTGACAGGGTAATAGAAAAATCTGTTGTAGAAGATGGGATGGGATGGAATGGGATCACTTGTTCATGGAGAAGGTTTTGTCTTGTTAAGTAAAAGGAACACCTCTTCATGTGAAATATATGAAGGAAGTTTAGGGTGGGGTGGAGATCTTTAATATTTTCATGTCATGAAAAAAACCCCATTTCCTATGCTGATGAAGCCTAATAATATTTTAAATGAATAAAATAAAATGTATAAGATTGCAAAGGAAACCACTTATATTGTAATGCAGTTATCAAAATATTTAAACTGAAAATTGGAACCCCAGATTAAGTTGCTCTTTGTTTACAATCTAGACTTAATAATTAGTTGATGACTAGAGTTGATTGTGATTGATAGGTGGCAGAAACAACAAACCAAGTTCTTGTAAATAGTTTTCATTATATATATGGAAGAGTTGGGTCTTGTCTTTGGAATAAACTACTCAATATCTGATGAAATAGAGTGATTAAAATTGCTTTATGTCTTTGTAAATATATGTTACTATTATGCAAATTCTGAACAATCTGTAATAAGTTTACTCTATTTGGCAAGGAAAACTCTTCTACAATAGTCAGTCTTATATAACAAGTGATTTTACATGTAATTCTACTCATGTAATTCTCACTCTTTAAAATGAGTGTACCTGGTTTTGTGTTCTTTCGAATGCACCTCTTAATTATTTATAATACACGTTTATGTTTATATTTTTATTGAAACTCAAGCTTAATACAGTCTACAATGTAGGTTTTCCAAGAGATAGTACATAACCATAACTCCCATATGTTTTCATGTCTTCTCCTAAGACCGTATTTGATGACATGTAATATAAATAAGTGGGGATTGAAAGGATTTTGATCAAAATATTCTGCTTGTTGGTTAAAATTGGTCAGTACTTGATTGTGATACATCAATGCAGATCACAGTCTATCTCTACTCTCTTGTGTAATGTTCTTGTCTCTATTTCTTGATAGATCTATGAGATGAGATCATAGAATTAGAAAAATAAATTGGTTGTCATCTCAAATGCCATTTAGTAGAATCCATTTATTTTATAGATGAAGAAACTGGGGTCCATCGAGGTTAGGTGATGCCTAAAATAATGCAAGTAGTCAGCATTAAGCATCAGTAGAAGCATTTAAGCCCCATATCCGCTATCATCAGAGTTCATGCTGTTTTTATTGTACCACACTGGCTCCACTTGAACTATATAACTCTCTGTTCCCTACAGCCTGTTCCAACTCACTGCATTTAATCAATCTGTTTTCTCTACAACTCAATTCAACTGCCACTTCCATGACTAGATCAGTAATAACCTTCCCTCCAAGACTTCATGTAGCACTTATTTTTCAACTCTTTAAGGCATTTATCTTCCCCCCCATTATATCTCCACATATCTGTACATATCCATATGCACCTTCAACAATTTTTCTTTCTTTGCCTCTGCTGCCCTTTCCCAATTCCATTTATGGAAAAAAGGAAGGAATTAATGATAATCTAAAATTGAAGACATCTGATCCCGCCCTTCTGCCCCATACTCTTTTTACTCAGTCCAGTCCTCATCAATTCTTATACTTTCTTCTCTCCTCTTATTCTTTCTGATCCCTTTTTAAGAACTACAGTCTGTCATTGAATTTGGTTTTGCAACTAAGTTCCAATTAGTACAAATAATGAATACTCTTGTAGTGATCTCTTGTCTTGAAGCTGTACTATTTGAAATTATAATTTTACAAAATATTGTAATTGGTTCCAGTTCAATGGAAATATATAGTCCAATTTCAAATAATGTGGCTACTTCAGGGGATTCATTATTCATGTTAATAGGGACCCAACCATAATGTGTTCATCATGTAATATTATATATTATAAATCATTTATGTGGTTTTTTTTTTTACTCAGCCTCCAATAGATTTCGCACCTTCATGAGAAGGTCTATATCTTTCCTACACTTTGTATCTTTTCCCATATTTAGTACAATATAAAAGGGAGGTAGCATAGTATAGTGGAAAGAACAGTGAATTTAAATTTAAAATCAAAGGACATGGGTTTGGATCTTGACTCTTCCTGACTCTATGACCTTGAACAAGGTTCTTAAACACTCTAGCTCTTGGTTTCTTATATGTAGAACCAAAGAGTTGGATTAGAGGATTTCTGAGACAGCTAGGTGATATAGTCAATAGAACTCAGCCTGGAGTCAGGAAGAACTGAGTTCTAATCTAGCCTTAGACATTTCCTAGTGTGATCATAGATGCATCACTTCTGTGTTACCTCAGTTTTCTTAACTGTAAAACGAGGATGATGATAATAGCACATATTTCCTAGAGTTGTAAAGACATTTGTAAAGCACTTAGTGCAGTGTCTGACACATAATTAGCACTTTATAGATGCTTCTTTCTTTCTTTCTATTGCAGTATTCTTTTTCACACAGTACTTTATAACTTTTAGTTGATTAAAATGAGGCATTTTTTAGTGAGGGGGAAAGGAGTTAGAGACAATTGTTCTTTCCTTAGAGGACCCCAGGTCAGTTCATATTATTGATCTAATTAACCCCGCTTATTTAGAGTTATATGGAGACATGATCATCCTCTCGAAGCATAAGGTAAATTCTCACTTCTCCACATAGAATCTTCAGAGGATTTTCTGCCATAGTTTTGGATGGAGCTAGATTTTGGATGGAGCTATATTTTGATACATGGTTAAGAGAAATGGGCTCATTTATACTATCCTGGTTAAAATTAAAATTATATAGTTCTGTAGTCTTTGGTAACCTTCCTCACCCCCACCCCCTTCCCCAAATAGTCAGGGTGTTCTCAAAATCTTAGTGCAGTTTTAAACTATTAAAGCTTTGGAGATACTTTAAGGACACAATAATTCCAACTCCATGGGTGTGTTTAGTTCTGGAGCACATTATTATAGACTTCCAATTTTTATTTTACTTTGTATCTCCTTAGAATTCTCTTTCTTTCCTTGAAGCTGAACTAATTGCATAGCTCCTATTTTTTTTAGTAGCAATCTATTTTGCAGTTAATATAGCACCAAACAGAGTAGAGGTTGTTGACTTATTTAGTACTCTGAAGGAAGGGTTTTTCTTGCATGATCTAGTTACAGATCATAAAATAAATCCTTTACCATATAAGAACCTTGACCTTGCCTAATTGTTTATTTGCCATTGTAGATTAAAGAATCACGGATGAGAATACAATTTTGGTTACACATTATAACCTTTTTAGGTAAAAAAGAATTTGGAATTTTTTAAAATTGACCATTAACCTAATATTTGTTTAGCCCATTTGAGGTAATAATAATAAGAACTGGTATTGAGGTTGCTGCCATATGCTTATGTGTCTGTTTTTCAATTTCTATCAAAATTTATTTTTAGCAGACTAGATGAATGAATTCCAAAGGTTCTAATGAGCTCAGTCATATTTTCTTTATCCTCAGAAACTACTTGTATCTTGGGTAAGCATTCTTTCAATAGGAACTAATGGGAACACTAGGAATATATTGCATTTAAAATTATGCAAGTAGTGCAATTTTGTATTACAAAATTAAGTTTGTGATTTCAAATCTTTAGTCATTTATATGTTCTCTCTGCTAATGTGATTTATTTTATACAAATTAGTGATATTTGAAATAACATTTAAAACCAGTTCTGGATTACAAATTGGAATGGTTTACATAGCAAGGGGTGAACCTTGGCACAAAGGAACTAAGGAGACATTCCCCCACCTCTCTGTATCTTACACACAAGTATTCTGTGTGAGTCCTGATCAGATGTTTATTACAGGGATTTGCATAAGGCCTACAGGAAACCAACGGCCATTTTACTATGTTCCCATTGCAGGAAATAAAATGGTGCCTTTGAGTAGAACTGCTTCATCAGACACTAGTTTAGCATGCCAAGTTACAGCAATCAATGGAGAAACAGCAGATGTGAAGGTTAGTTGGCATCAAAGCATATGAGTGGAAGACTTTCCTATGGGAAAGAAAGTGCATCATTACACTTTATCTATAGTAAGAGCATTAGTTCTATCAAATTGTCTGAAAATTAGGATATGAGAGGTTTTATTAACTAAGTTCTGTTGGAGTGGACTCGACAGTTTAAAAAGTTAGGGATAACACCATCTTGGGAATTATGAGAAGTATTTTGAACTCGGGCACTTAAGGAGCAATGACTTTTATCTTAGACTAAAGTAGCTTCTCTAAAATGTCCACAGGATGGAAATTTCACCCTTCAGCGAATGTTATGTTTTCAATATGTACAAGTATATCTTTGGGGTTATTTTAATTGAAGTAAGAATTAATGTATGTGATTGAAGTATAAAATCAGAGATACTCTGAAATGCTTTGGAGCAGAAAGAAAGCAGCTTTTCAGAGATCATTGTTCCTCCCTCCCATCCCCTTTTATCAAGTATATATGCGCTAGTGGTGTTGTTTGTCAATCTGGGAATGGCAGCTGAAATGCTCTGTGTCTCACCACAAACATCTGTAGTGTGAGTGCCCCATAGGAAGAAGGAAACTTCAAAAGTCACTTAATATAGTGATCTTGAGCTGACACATCAAGTGCTAGATAATGTGTAATTGTTATCACTCAGAGTTTACTGTTCCTGGTTAAGCCACACGTTGAACTGTATCTCAAGACAGATGCCTTATTTTGTATCTAGGATACATTCTGAATGGAATATTAGGGGACAACAGAAACTATTATAAAGGATACTAATAAGTAAAAATTGTTTTAGCCATTTTATTAGGTAAATGTTTTATTATTCTTTTAAAATTGTAAGACATATACAAAAATTATATCTTCCTTTTCAGTAATCAGTACCAATATTTCCAGTTATTTTCATGCGTTTGATTTAAAAAAATAATTGCAAGAACATGATCTTTCACATTTTTAGTTTTGAGAGAAAATGACATTTTTTGTCATTTCAGATGTGGAGGCATTAATCATGTTGAATCACTGTCTAACCCAACTGTAGTTTCACTGTAGATATGGAAATATTATCTTCTAGCTTTTATATTGTCCACTAATTACAAGATGAATGTACCAAAAATGTGCACTTAATCCAGAACCACATCAACTATTTATGTTCTTGATACTCGGTATCTACTTGTATCCCCTTGGGAAATATTTTTCTTTGTCAGGGAGGCATTTGAAATTAGTAGCATTCCTTGGTCAGCTGAGTTTACCTTTGTATTTTTGTTTTTTCCCCACTCCATTTGAAAAATACAAAAGTAGCAGTTATTACAGCTTACTTGAACACTGCGTGCTCTCTGTTAAGCTTGTTCTTTCATGGTATCATTATACATAATGACATTTACAAGGATGCTATAGCTGCTGCTCATTCTTACAGTTTTTTTGGAGACAAGACAAAACTTTTTCCCCCCCTTGGCAGCCAAGAAGACATGAGGCAATGCTGAGGTGTTCTGTCATGCACATGGTTTCTCTCAAATTTTCTTAGCACCTCAACAGGCATAGCAATGAACATCAAATATATCTTCTAAATCATCTCTTATCTTTACATTATTTTTTGTTCCTTCTTTTCTTTTCATCCCATGAAGACTCTGAATAAGAACAAAATCAACTCAGAATCAGTAATTGGCATCAGCAAAGTGGTTTCTGAAATTATAGTTCTGCTTTTAAAGTAAAACTTCAAGATGGTAAAATATTATTAACATTAAAAAGTCATAATGTCCTTGAAAGGACAAGCTGTTCTTTATCTTATAACTATAATGCTTCTGGGGCCTTACTGATTTTTCTTAAACATTGACCTCGTCTTATGTGTGAAAGAGCCAATATGTTTTCTTTCTTTATTTTTTTTAATGTAAAAATTTCCAAGAGAGACAGTATGCATAGTGGATAGAGAGTTGGCTTTAGAACAGGAAAATATGCATACAAATTTACTCTCTGCCACATATATTATTATTATTATTATACCTTATAAGATTTTTCATTATTATTACATTCTATAAGATAATACAATTAATAATATTAAAAATAATACATCTCTTTAAATATATATCTTTATATATGTATATCTATATCTGTATCAGGATCACACAGCTAGTATGTATATCTCTATATCTACATATTTGTAGACATAGAGATATAGACATAAACACACTAGCTGTGAGATCCTGAGCAATCCATTGAATTTTTCCGTCCTTTTGGCAGCTGTTCAAGATTGTAAACTAAGGAGAAGCTGCCAACCTATATTGGTTGTTAGAGTTTCCTCATCCAGGATTCCCCTATGCCAAGGTAATGATATGCCCATTCTCCCTAACTATGATGATTTCAAAGGACTTGTGACTATATTTATTTTGTTTTTATTCCTGTTATATTCAAATAAGTAGGGACTGAATTAATTCAAGTTATATTTCAAAGAACTTTACAATTTGTTTTCTCATACCTTGTTTTCATAATAAAATTTCAGGTTTAGCCAGGGAAATTTACTTTTACTTTTCAGTTTCCTGTACATTACCAAAGAATTCCTTATGGAATTAGCATTGGTAAGTGAAGAGATTTGATTATCACTAATGATAGATGTCTCATTTATTAACTATTGCAATGAAAGTCAACTGTAATCTATTAAGTAAATTGCTTTTCTTTGTAGGCTGTGTTTTAAAAATCTCTAAGTTCCTACTTTAACTTGTTATGTAAACAAATAGTTGAAAATTTGTGCTTATGATGAATATAAAAGTTTGTAAATATAGTGGCTTCAGAGAAGGGCTATTCAAATATATCCTGTCACCAAAAAAATGGAAACTAAAGTCTTAGATACTTATCATAGTAAAGTGGAAGAGTACACTGGATTTGTAGTTGGAGGACCTTCATTCAAGGCATAGTTCTTCCATTGACCTTTTGTGACCTTGGACAAATCAAACTTCCTAAGTCTCAGTATACCCATTAGTAAAATGGGGATGATATTGCCTATATTTACCTACCAAGTTATTGTGATTAAATTGCTTTTAGACTTTAAAATACTATTTACTTATAAGTCATCATTTTATACATATATATATACACATACATACACAAAATACTTTAAAAACATACTATATGAATTAATATGAGAAGTTACTATTGTTTTTGTAATCTGGTTCCAAGTTTCTCAAAAAACGAACTTCGACTAATGTCCACAATATGAAAAAATTTAGTCAAATGATATGTTCATATGATCTTAGGATTTTGAGGGAATAGTGATCTTGCAGTCAAATCTCTTCATTTTCACAGAGGCCTCAGCTAAAGCCAGTGAGGTGAATTGCCCAAGGGTTGGGGTGGGGGACCTGTTGGCTGAAGCCACATGTGGCCTTCCAAGTCCTTGGGTGTGACCTTTTGACTGAGTACAAGTTTTTTCCTTTTATTAAGGGGATTTGTTGTGTGAAGTTTGGATTCAGTCAAAGGACAGTACTTGGGGATCTAGAGGGCCATAGGTAGCCTTGAGGCTGTAAGTTCCCCATCCCACACCCAAGGTCACAGAGAGGAAGTAGTAGAGATTGGAGCCAACATGGCACAATGGCAAGAATGCTAAATCTGGAGATGAGACTTGGGTTAAAACTCTAGCCCTGCCACTTACTGTGTGACCTGAAATAAGCCCTTACATCTTTCCAATTCTCTATTTCTTTAATGATCCAACAAACTTAATTGGTTAAATTGATATACACATAAAAATACTATGAGTTAATGGTTGAACTGCTGAGTACACTGAGGGAAGAATAGGTTATAAATTAATACATTGGATATCTCTTTAGCTTTTAGCTGGCAAAGCTAATTGTTTCTGTAATAGATTTTTACCATGATTAAAATAATCAAAAATGTAAGAAAAAAATATATCTGGTAAAGTTAAAAAAAGTTCCAAAAACTTGAAGCTTTGTGTTGTCATTCATCCTAAATAATTTTTTTGTTATACAGGCCAAATTACATTTATGTCCTTGCTTGAGAATAAACTGAAATAACTGTAGAATTCTTCTCCATGCTACAGTTTACTTCTGATAAAAGACTACTGGAATTTTTATCAGTAAGATGAATTTTAATCCCACTTCCCACAGCTGTGTGAAATAGGAATAATAATAATAATAATAATGAATAGAGAGCTATAATTAAGATCAAAAGAAAGGCAATCTGTAAAATATTTTACAAACCTTAAGAGATGTTTTGGAATTATTTTTATAATTGTTATAATTA
>CM053593.1:263593730-263609089 GCA_028646575.1 Pseudocheirus occidentalis
TCCCAGAACCCCTGAAAGTATCAGCAAGCTCCCCTTCCAGGATTTCTGTGAACATACAACAAGAAAGTCCTTCTTCAGGGCTTCTGCATCAACAGCCAGGTTCTAAGACCTCTACAACAGCAGCACTGTCCACCATCAGGTGAATCTGGAAAAACAGCATCAAAGCAGACAGACAAAATACCGGTATTACAGCCATGCCTCCTCAGTTCTCAGCAGCTACAGGTGGCAGTCCTCAAAAGTCCTGGGCAACTCCAATGGGCTCTTAGCAATCTCTCTCAGCAACTCAGGCACCACTGGATACTGCTCTTCCCAAAAGTACTTCTAGCTTTCCCTGGGCTTGAGCCTTTCTTTCCATTCATGGCTCCTCCCAGGTCAGCCCCTTCTCTTCACGTCAACAAGTCCATCCCACAAGTGGGATTCACATGCTATGGGTCTTAACACTCAACCCAAAAGCCAAGTCAATTCAGGGGCATTTCCAAATTACATTACCATTACATCCTCCCAGTAACTGGAAAGGCATGTCTCCCATCCTAAGGTGATTGCTGCAACTATTATTAATTTTGTTAACAACCTCTCCTTCAAAATATCCTGTTTGGGATTGGCATGCTTACATGGCTCTGTGGGATTCAGAGGAACTTTTCTTTTGTTAACATTATTAGTAATATTACTTTGCTTGGCAACCTAGATTTTAGTTTTATATCATTCTCCATATGATATGAAGTAAAATACATTTAAGGTTTTCCCCTCCTGTTGCCATATTTGATAGTAGCCACTTGAAAGAGAAAAGCAAAAGGTTCCTAATGATTTTTATAACAAAATACCAGAAGAAAAACATTTCAAATATCTTATCACTTTTTAAAAGACATCTTTATTTGTCATATTTCCTTTATTCCTCCATTGCATTTCATATATACTCCAGGGGAACTGGAGGATGGTAGAAAGCATCATTTCAGAGAATTTTAGCTCAAAATAGTGATGGGCAGAAATCTCGTACATTGAGGATTTCCTCCTCATCTTCAGGATCAGAATATCAGGAAATTTGAGAACTAGAACAGACTTTAGATACATTGAGTATTACAATTTCCTGGTTTTACAGGTGAGTCTCAAAAAGGTGAAGAAGTCATTCCATCCAAAATCATTCAGTTAATCAATGGCAGATCAAGTGCTAGAATTCTGATTTATTGGTCCATTGGTCTTGACAAATCACTTGGATGAGTTCTTTAAAAGAACATGTATAGGAAACCACAAATGACATGTCATTGTATTGAACTGATGATATTATGTGAAAATGCATATTAAAAGGGCAGAGAATGAACTAGTGTCTTGGTGTGCATGTACATTGATGAGTAGGTGCCAAAGGGACAGGGCCAAAATTTAATATAGGGAATTGATGTCCATCAAAACCTGAAGGTTTCAAATGACACATCTTGCTGCAAGTGGGCTGAGAGGAATAGCAATATTTTTTCTTCTCAAGCTTATTTACACACAGAGTAGCATAGCGAATAAAGCACTGAACTTAAGTCTTGGCACTAATTTATTCTTACCAGCTGTGTGATGCTAGACAAGTTACTGAATTTCTCTCTGCCTCAGTTACCTCATCTATAAAATGGCCAGCTAGATGGTACAGGAGATAGCATGCCGGGCCTGGATTCAGTAAGATCTGAGTTCGAATCTGCCTCTGACACTTTTTCTCTGGGTAACCCTGGGTATGTCACCTTTTTCTTCATCTACAAAGTTAGCCAGAGAAAAAAATGGCAAACTACTCTAGTATCTTTGCCAAGAAAACTCCAAATGGGATCTCAAAGAATCAGATGGGACTGAAATGACTCAACAAGACAACAACAAAGAATGGAATAAAAATAGCATTTAGCTTACAAGGTTACTGTAAGGATGTAATGAAAGAGTATGCGTAGTGTTTTGCATATCTATCTATCTATATGTATATATATGCATATATACATACATTGTAAATATACATGTGTATATATGTGTGTGTACACACACACATATATATGTACATATTACAACATACATACATACACGATATGTTTGACCACTTAGTTCAAATGTCAAATGTATATTTTCCTAAAAGACTATTTTATAAAGCACTCACACAAGACAAATGCTTACACAGAGATCAGGAGAAGCAATATAAGGGCACTCTCAAGGTCTCTCTGAAGAGCTTTCGAATCAGTTGTGAGACATGGAAGACTTTAGTGCAGGACCATCCATCATGGTGTGCCCACATCAAAGAAGACACTGTGCTCCATGAGCAAAGCAGAATTGCAGTAGCTAAGAAGATGTGAGATGCACAAATTTAGAGACATCTCTATTCCAGATGTTCATTTGAGTTACTTGTGTCCAACCTGTGGTAGAGCCTTCAGAACTCATATTGGTCTGTCAGCCACAGTTAACACATTGAACTTTGACACTGACGTAGGGATGTCATTTTGGTTCTCTTTGAGAACAAATGATAACAACAAACCAACTATTGGGCAAGTGCATAAAATGACTAATTTTTTCAATTGAATTGAAATATAATCTCATCTGCAGGCTCACTAAAAGCATCCTTTGGCCAAATGATGATGACAATGCCACTCATTCTGATTAGCAATAGCCTATACTGGGGAGAAAGAGGGGGAACTCCTAGATGACTGACCCAGAAACTGGAAGTTGCCTGTAGTATCAGTGGATTGGAAAAAATCATTGAAACATACTATGTCTCATATATACAGAGTAGCTTAGCTTAAAATATATAATGATAAAGTATCTTTTACCTTTGAGTCCAGGAATTTGTTTCTCAACCATGAAGAAAAGTTGGAATGTGGGATGTGCCAAGAACTGTCAGTTTGCTCTTAGGCTTATACTCCAGGAAGAACCAGGCTTCATTTCTATGATCTGGGGAGGAACCAAGACAGAAGGTCAGGATGAGCCAAGATACAAACTCAGATGATGATGCCTTTAGTAAAGAAAAGGAGAAAGTATATAAGCCACATTCAAATTAGAACATCCAAAATTGGCAAGCAAAGTTTTGACCACTTCAAAAAATTCAACATTTCCAAGGGCAAATTCTATTTGAAAATGACTTATTTTGAGAACTGGGAATTATATAGAATTTGTTCATCTATAATAATTTCAAATGAGATTGCATACGTAAAGTGCTTTGCAAATCTTAAAACACTATACAAATGTTAGCTATTACTACAACTACTAGTATTACTACTGTTAGCCCTCCCCACTATTATTATTATTATTACAGAAATTAAATACTGACATTCAAGGAATGAAATTTGAATGACAAATATTTAGCTTCCTCTTGTTTCTAAAACTTGATGACATACTATTTTAATTGACCTGTTTTGATATATAATTGTAACCAAGTTAAGGTGTTATTTTAAAATGTCTCTTTAAATTTATAAAAATCCAATGAGATGACTCTAGATTGCCAGGATTAAGCTTTATAATTCAGTTTGCTTCTTTATTTTGCCTGAACAATATTGAGATCTGTTCTCAAAAGACACAGGAAAGATACATATAGCTTTGTTTCTGGAATTCTTGATAGCATATATATCAAAACAAAAATTCTTTTGCTAACTGGGATTGTGAGGGCAATAACATGATTCTATATGCATTATGTTCCAGAGACTTCTCTTTGGAAGAAATGCATCATTCATCATTATTTAAAACTTTTTAGTGAGGGAAATAATGCCTGAATACTCAAAAAATATCAGCTATTTTGTAAGATTTCATGTGACAGTAATTTTTTTTCTTTCTCGGTTGGGTACTAAACTTTTATCGAGTAGTAATAAAGTTTTCAAGTAGAGAAATAAGTATTTTTCACAATCATCACAAAAAATCATAAGTAAATTAAATTGAAAACATGAATCTGAAATGGTAGTGCATTTTATCAAAGTCAACAATGGAATTTCCTATGGTCATATAAATGTATCTTGCTTCATTTCAAGTCTGTTACCCAAATAGACTGATCTTTTATTTTTCTTTCTTTATCTTTCCTCCAACTTCCTCTGTGGATGCTCTCTGTCCTTCTTAAAATGAATGAACCCTATTCGTTTGACCATTTTCTCTCCTCTGTCTCCTACCAGTGTTTAAAACATCCTCTAGCATAGAAGCCTTGAAATTACTCTTTCAGTGGCGGAATTCATAGTATGTGCACTTCAAATAACAATAGCAATAACAATTTGTTTTCTTGTGACAAATATCTTAAATTCTTTGGTTGAGTATAAAAGAAAGTACCTCTAATTCCATTCCAGCTTTACTGAAATATGTTTTGAAATGTCATGCTTATACTACCTCTGAATTTTTCTGAATCTTATTTAAACTTATATTGTAAACAAAAGTAGATTATCCCTAGTACTGGTATACCAGCACTGGACAGTGGTACAGAACACTACAGCACTAAAATTGAGTACAATTCTAGTTAGTTTCTTATTATCAGCCAGAGTTCTTGTCTAGATGTTAGTGTGATATAGACACTATCTGAATTTTTAGAAGTTCTATATAACATCATAGGTGTTTCCAGATAGTAGGAAAATAACCTCAATCAAAAACCTAGTGATTTATGTTTTTCATTGAAATTTTCCTTTTATGATGAGAAGGATTTTAAGACAAGTAGGCACCCATCTCTGCCACTTATTTTTTGGATCTTTAAAAAATGACATTTATGTGCAAAATGATTGATTGTAGAATGGTACAGGCCTGTTCAGTTGTCATTTATTGACTGTCAGGTAGTAACCTCATAGTATCATCTAATTCTGATTGGCAGCTGTTGGGTATTCACCCTCATCTCATTCTTTTGGAAAATTGTTCACTTTCAGCTTATTATCTCTCCAAAATCTGTGTGTCATAGACTTTAAGTAATCTGGCAGTTGCTGACAGAAAGAACTGAGAATCCCACATCCAATGGAGTGTTGTCTCTACCGTTAAATATCCTGGCACTGTAGCCGTTACTCCTGTGACAACTCAAAATATTAGGAAGCAGAATTGAATTAAGTCATGTCAGTAGAATGTGAGCATAAATAATTAATCACAATCCAGTTGCACTAAATATTTCCATTTTAAAATGGTTGCTAACAGGCTGCTTTTGCTATGTTTGGAAATTTATTTCATATTGGCAAGTCTAACCATCTGATAAAAATCTTCTTTATAATCTCTAAGCATGTTCTGTGTGTAAGGTATAGCGCAGTGCTTAATATAACATCTAGAGTTCATTTTTTATTCCCTTATATGCATTAAATACTATTGATTTTTTTATTTCATACCTGGGATTTAAAAAAAAATAATTTACACGTTTTAGTTGAGTAGAAAGGATAATGGTCTTAGACTTAGAAAATCAACTTTCAGGATTACCAAAATAAAAGTTAAAAACACCCTCATTCCCACAATATCATTTCATCTCATAACATCCTGTAATATCATATAATTATTCAAATTTGCTGCCAAATTTAACATTATCTACTATAAAGAGGTACTGTTAGTAAAACCTTGTGGAAAACTTTAAAAGTGCTGTAAAAAATATGATTTATCATTATTTGATAATTGAGTAAAAGAAATCCTCCATGTCTCAGACTTCTCCCATATGACCACTGAAAATATCAGCATTGTTTTCAGGCAATAAATCAATGTTTTGTTTCCAAAATATGATATACCATCTTCTGTCACCATGCCTTTGTATTGGCTATCTCCCATGCCTGGATACATTCCCTTCTTCCATTTCTAAGAATCAATCACTTCCTCTGAAATGCTTTTTTTGTCCATCCCAACTCCTACCATTCTCTATTCCTAATGGCCTTGTATTTACTTGGTAGTTCATATATACTTGTACATATATTTGGTGTGTGTCTGTTTCCTGATTGAATGTTAGCTCCTTGAGAGCAAGGATTGATTCATTTTTATCTTTTTATCTCTCCAGTGCCTAGGACAGTGCATGTCACATAGTAGATGCTTGATAGATGTTTAGTGAGTTATTGTTGCATGGTTGATCCAGTTATCCCATGGTTGATTGTTAGGTAGAAAAAAGAAACCTGAAAGTCACATGAGGAAAAGTATATGGATAAGCATTTGTTAAGAGCCTAATATGCTGCAGGTTCTAGAGAGAAAGAAGAAAGAAGAAAGAAAGAAAGAAAGAAAGAAAGAAAGAAAGAAAGAAAGAAAGAAAGAAAAACAAAAAAGAGGAAGGAAGGAAGGAGAGGAAAGGAAAGGAAAGGAAAGGAAAGGAAAGGAAAGGAAAGGAAAGGAAAGGAAAGGAAGACAGAAGGAGGGAAGGAAGGAGGAAGGAAAGAAGGGTCCCTGCTTTCAAGAAGCTTTTATTTTATCATGGAAGCTTATCATTTTATCATGATATCATGGATATCAAGGAAGATATCATATACATGAACAAATGTGGAAAAATATGTGTGAAACAAATACAAGTTTGTTTTTGTGTGGGGGGGGGAGCAGGGGGCAGGTATATTCTAGCAGCTGGGGAGATCAAATAACAGATGTAGGAGATGTTGTCTCAACTGAACTCTGAAGGATACTAGAAGTCCTAAAAGATGAAGGTAAAGGAGGACTTCTTTCTAGACATGAAACACTGCTTGTCTATAAATATGGGGATGGGAGACAGAATACTGTGTGAGTGAAACAGCAAGAAAACCAGTTTAACTGTCACGTGTTTGAAGGCAGTGATGTATTGTAAGTCTGCGAAGGTAGGTTGGGACAAGGTTGGAAAGGGCCGTAAGCACCATGCAAATATATTTGAAATTTATATTGGAAATAATCAGGCAATTCCTGCTAAAGTAAACATTAGGAGAATGTCTAATTTCCTCTTTTGGCCTCCGATTTTCCTATATGTGAAAGTGTCTTAACCTCTAAGCACTCACCAAAATAAATACTTTTATTAAAGAAGCCACAACCTTGACTACTGCACAATGATGTGGTAAGGGAATTCAATTTTAGCAATTTTTAAAGTTAGATTCGTACAACTTGGACATTGTTGTTCCTCTAGGCAGTCATGCTGAGATGAGAGAGCTGAGTGAGCTGAGCACTAGCATGCAATATTTTTAGAAACTTTTCATTTCAGTTGTAAGAATGACCACAATCAAGGAGGTGGATAGTTGATCTGGAAGAGCAGCAAAAACATTAGATGCTGCCAATAGCTCTAGTGAGCACATCAATGGGGCTTTTATTATGACACTGCTTGTAGGCCTCTTAGAAAAATCAAAGCTAACTCCACCTTTGGACCTATATTCACAAAAACTGTCCTTACACATGAAGCTTTTCCTAATCCCCATTGCTAGTGCTCTCTGTAAGGCCAATATGATACCCATAGCAGCTGCTATGAATATGCATGCATATTTCCAGAACAGATTTGCAAAATATAATAAATTCTTTTCCTCAAAGGAAAAACCAAAATATTTATTTGGCATATCCTTAGAATACCAGGAGGTAAGATTTAACAGGGTACTTATCACTAATTCAGGGAGCCCCAACAACCCAAGCCTTCTACCTGTCAGGCCTCCCCACAAAAACAAGTTCCCCTAGGCAAGTGCCTCTCTCTTGCTCACTCACAGTTTGCTCTACCTGCTCTCTGCTCTTTCTCTCCCCTCCTTCGGCAAGCTCCTCCCACACTCAACTCCATGTTATCACAGGCTCCACGTGGCACAGGCACCATATGACACTGCTCCTTGTGTTAGGCTGTTAATGGGTGGGGAAGATCTTCCTATTCTATCAGTATTATACCATCCCTCCCAAACTACTTTGCATTTAAGTACTTTGTTTCTATTCTGTTTTTATATGTACACTGTTTGTATACATATATGAATACAAGCATGCGTACATAATACATATATTCTTTTCCCCTTTGTTAGAATGTAAACTCCTTGACCACAGAAGTCTTTTACATTTTTTCTTTATATTCCCAGAGCCTATCCTAATTCTGTATATGCAGTCAGCACTTAATAAATTGACTGTAAGCATAGAGTATAAAGATCTGAGAAAGCAAAGAGAAAGAGAAGAGACAGAGGTAGAGAGAGAAAGAGAGAAGAAAGAGAAAGAGAGAAACTGAAACTCCAGGTGATACCTCTTTGAAGGAGGGCATCACTGTTCTGGAGAAGTTGAGTCTATGTGGTAGCTTTCTCTTCATTTCTTTTTCTGTTCCCCTATGTTCTGTGTGTCCTGGAGAGAGACAGTCTTGTGCATTGACTTTACACTGTATCTGTCAACGTTGACAACTCTCTTGACAACAATTGAATAGTTGCTCAGTCTTCATGATCTCAGCTGGGGTTTTGTTGGCAAAGATACTGGAGTGGTTTGCTATTTCCTTCTCCAGCTCCTTTTACAGATGAAGGAACTGAGGCAAGCAGGGTTAAGTGACTTGCCCAGGGTCACCCAGCTTGTAAGTATCTGAAGCTGGATTTCAACTCAGGTTCTCCAGACCACATAATCTCACATTCCTCCCACTGTACCTCCTACCTGCCCCATCTGAGCTATATTTTATTGCTATTGAATGCTATCCTGTTGCTGTAATTAGTTCATTTTAAGCATAAGGGCAATATGACTCCTTGGGAATACATTCTTCTTTTTTCAGCTGTTTTAGGAAACTTATATTCAACAAAAAGTAGTGCAACTTCAGTTGTTCTGAGGGCCAGTTAGGAAAATCTCTAATATTAAGCAGAAAGTTTGGCTCTCAGCCTTAATTTGTATTTATGTTTATCTCTGGGTACATTCAAGCCTTTTGTGGTTGAGAAAAAAAATTCAGGTTACAAAAAAACTGGTAAAAAGGAAACAGTATATTTTAGTGACTCTTAACAGGTTGGAGCTGGGAGAAGTTAGGGAGAAATTAGTCATTTCCTTGGAGCTTCTCTTAGTTCTTGAGGAGGATATACATACATACATACATATATATGTATATGTATATGTATGCATACATATATGTATATATACATATGTGTGTGTGTGTGTATGTGTGTGTGTGTGTGTGTATAAACTGATGGTGTCAGACCTAGTCTTCTGCTACAAGTAACTGCATGGCTGGTGACCATTCTTTGTTTCTCCTTTCTTTGACTAAGCTCATCCCACTTTCTTTTTCTCCTTTTACCAGTTATTCCTATGCTTCCAGTTGCTCATGGGTCAACTCTTGATGTCTCTTTCTTCTTTGCTTCCAGATCCTTGAAATCTCCCTCTGGTTTTGAGATAGCTTCTCTTTTTAAACATGTTTCTCAGACCATGGACAAATCATTGAAACAAGCTTTCTGTTGTACCTAGTTGAAATGTCAGTTCTAGTCCACACCTACTTCAGACTGATTGACTCAATCAAGTAGTATTCTAACCTTAATAAATTGATTTTCAAGTGTGGTAGAGATAATCAATGTAACCCCATCTTTATACTTATGTCAGAGTTTGTGAACTATGGTAGTGATTGCAGAAATCAAGTAGTAAGAATCTCATGTGGTTTAATTAACATCAAGAGACTTTTAAAAATATTCAGTCATCATAATGATCTGAAAGCTTCTTGGAAGATGTTTGATTCAAATTCATCCATTAATCCATATTAGTTCCTGAAGCTGGAAAAAAGTATGCATTACATTATTTTTTATGCAATGACTCAAACCAAAACCAAGATCAAGAAAAAAACTGCAATATATTTCTATAACTTTTGCCTTTTATGTCATTTTTTCCTTTACCTTTAATCCTTTCCTACTGGGCATAGAATTTCCCCCAATTCCAGAAAGAAATGTATTGGCTAATAGCAAATGAAATAAGGAAATTATCTGCATTAAGTGACAAAGAATCTCAATCAAATAAATGGGGAATGCCTTAAGAGAAAATGCTTATAAATGCTTATAAAATATTTATCACAAATATATTTAAACAGATGATTTATTAAAAAAAACACCACTACAATCCATCATCTGTAGTATATGAAAGTGTCTGTTATATTTCATCTATAAAAATGTTAAATTATAAAACACATTTTTAGAAAAAAGAAAAAATATTAGTCTTAGCATTTGAATAATAAATTTGTGATTAATAAAATGATGGACTGAATGAAAATTGCTCATCCAAAGCACAAATAACCTTTTCACTTATTATAGCAGCTAAAATAAAGATCTAAACACCTATTTCATTAAGAATGCATATATTATATAATATTTAGTAAGATATATAATGACATTTCATTAAAAACAATGAAATGGTTTCTTTTCATGTGTGCATAAAATGGATCTGCTATGAGCCCCAGTTAGTGGTCTGCTTTTCTTCTTTTTTTTCTTGCCTTATTTCTCAAATAATTAAATATAATAAAATGATAAAATATGATAAAATAATCTTTTTGAAATATGTGTAGTCAGCACTATATATCCTCTGTTGTTAACCTTTACTAACTGGATATTATATTTTTCTGTAATATAGCAAGAACCTAATATATACTTACTGGCTAATTGACTTCCCAAATGGTGAGTGTACAAAGCATCCCCCAATCAAGGAGCAAACAGGGATCTCCTCTACCCAGGCTTTGTGCTAAACACTTTACAATTATTATTTCAATTGATTTGTAGGAATCATATTGATTCCCCACATGTTTAGGTATTCTGCATATTTATTAAAAGAATGAGGTTGGAAAGAAAGAAGAGAACTGTCTTACTGTTTTTTTCTTTGCTTTTTTTTTTTTTTGGAAGTGGGAAGGCAGGGCAATTGGGGTTAAGTGACTTGCCCAAGGTCACACAGCTAGTAGGTGTTAAGTGTCTGAGGCTGAATTTGAACTCAGGTCCTCCTGACTCCAGGACCTGTCTTCTATTCACTGCACCACCAAGCTGCCCCTTGCTCTGTTTTTTGTGTAAATCTTGGCTTGACATAGACCTAGTTTGCAAATTGAGGTTTGAGGAATGTGGCTCAATGTTTTATAATAAGAATATAGATACACAATTAGGACAGAATATTGGTCATTCCCTAAATAATCAAATTCTTCCTTTAAACCTTAACTTCTCAGTTCCAAGTCAGTATAATAGAAAGAACAGTGGACTAGAAGCCCAGACCCCCAAATTGTAATCCTGGTTCATTCTCTAACTTCATGTTCGACTATCTTCAAATAATTTTTAACTCTCCCTGTTTTTGTATTCTCATTTGTCAACTGCTGAAGTGTTGGAATAGATTATCTTTATGGGTGTCATATGTTAAGCACAGAATTATAAGTTTGGAATGGAAAGGGACTTTAGAGGTATTCTAGTCCAATTGGCTCATTTTAGAAATTAGAAAACAGAGATCCAGAAAGAACAAATGACCTACTCAAGATCTTGTAGGTCATAAGATATAGTGCCAGGATTTGAATTTAGATTCCTTACTTCTAAAGTTAGTCCCACCCAGTACCGTGCTGCTATGATTCTCTAGGTACAGCTATTTGAAGAGCTACTGACACTTACATAACTGGACATGCTGTAAGCCAAACTCCTCATATCTCCTTACTTCTACAAACCAGCTATTTCTTGGCCCTTCCCTAATTATTTTAACGATACAGTTAATTCCCCTAGTTACCTAGGTTCAAAAACACAATAACTCAGGACTTCCCTTCCTTCTTTACCTTTGTCCTTTTTACAAACATAGCTGTTCCTTGTTGTAGAAGGTGATTCGGTAGAAAAAAGACAAACTTGAAATTAGAGTACTTTGATTAGAATCTGGGACCTGCCTCTCACCATCAGTTTGACTTTGGACAAGTCATTCAAGATCTTTGGACCTTAAGTTTCCTGACGTTTGAAATGAGGGGTTGGACTCGATAAAGTCTGCAGGATTTTTTAAGGTCTAGAGCTACTATCCTAAGATCCTTTTCCATTCCTATTCCCAGTACTCTAATTCAGGCTCTGATTATTTTATCCCTCTATCTCAGGGTCTCTTAATACTTTTATGTCATAGATCCCTTTAGCAATCTGGTAAAGCTGATAGAACTGTTCTTAGTATAATTCTTTTAAAATCACACAATCCATAAGATTACAAAGGGAACTAACTAAATTGAAATACAATTATCAAATTATTTTATAAACTAATTAATGGAACCTAGCTTAAGAACTCCTCTTTTAACTATGTTGTCAACTCCACCAGGGCAGGAAATGTGTCTTCCATGCTTTGTATTCCCCCTCAGTATCCAATTTTGAATGCTATAGGTATTCATTTACCATTTTGTATTGATTAGTATATGTTTTGCCATCTTACTGTATCAGTCTTTGAAAGTGGGAATAACACAATATATAAAAGCAATGTAACAAAAATATTGCTATCTGGCTGGCAAGAGGAAAGACCAGTTGGCACCTGAGGAGAGAGAGGAATCAGAGGAGATATCATGAGACTGCAGTGGGGGTGGTGCCTGTGACTGGGACCTGAGTAAACTTCACTGCATGGAGAGGGGTCAGGGAGGAGCTGCAGGGTAGGAGATGTGGAAGATGAATGAGGCAAGAAATGAGGTGAGGTGGGCAAGAAGAAAAGGGAAAGAAAACCAAGGGCAAGGGGAGTGACTAAGGAGGAGGAGCATGGGAAATGGGGAGCCAGGGGAGAATGGGGAGCATGAGGAAGGGCCAAGGAAGAATAGGGGAATAGGAGCTGGGGATGTGTTGGGAATGGTGGCAAGGATGAAGTGGGGGACCAAAACCCTGGGGGCCATAAGAAAGGGGTCATTTAATTGACCTCAATTCCCTCTTTGTGGGGTGACTAGCTATGAGCATCTTAGAGCCTTTTCAGAGAATGGGGTCCTAGAGAGCTTAAAGAAGGCCATTATGTAGGGTATTTCCATCCATTTTCCTCCTCAGCCACAGTACAAATCTAGCTGTAAGAGAGTATTGTATTGTAAAGACCTAAAAATGGGCCATGCTTTGTGATCCTCCAGGTGATACTGAGGCCAAATGGTGTTGCAAAAGAACATAAACCTTTTCTTTTTAAGTTCTTTCTTTAGAGAAACTATCTTTTTTTTTTTTTCAATTTTGTAAGACAACTGAAAGGTGAATTTTTGGGAACTGAAAAGGATTGACCTATCACAGGCCTGAAGCCTGGGAGTTCCTCCCTCGATAAGAGAGTATCTGGGAGTAAGCCTGAGGAAATAAATGAACGAAACCACAAAAAAGTACCTGAGGTTTTCCTAGTACCTTAGCACCAAGAGAACTGAGAGAATTGGAAATATGCCTGTTCTTGTCCTCTACACTGTAAAAGATGTGCCTGGGTCTGAGACAGCCTAGTAACCATCTGACCCAACTGGAACCTTACAGCATCAGGCCAGGTGCAGATAGCTTCTTAGCTGTCTGATCTAATGGGGCCTAAGAGGTCATGCCTGAAAAGCACCTCTGAACCTTCCCACGTGCTTAGAGAGAGAACCCAACTGTAGGGTGGGAAGGGTAGAGGGGAGAGACTTACATACCTTCCAGTCTTGGCTGGAGAAGAGTGAGGTTAAGCAGTTTCATGGTTAGGAAACCATTTGTTGAGGGTTAGGGGTATAAGGGATGTTGAAGGTTTAGGGTTAGGACCCCTATATATTGAAACGCAAGTCCTGCCTCTAATGAATTTGACGCAAGTCTTTTTTCAGACTAAGACAAGGTTTATTAGAATTTCTGTCAGGGTGGGCATGATTCTAAAAATCCACAACATTGGCCCAACTGAATCTGAACCTTTGGCTAGGCTCTTAAGGAATCTGAGCACCTTAATGGAGGCAAGATGGATCTTATGTACAGAAAGACTGTGGGAGGATTATAGGAATGGCTAAGTAGTCTAAGGTGGCTGAGAGGTAACAAGGAAGGACCAGGAACACCCAGAAGGTAAGGCCAAGGGAGAATAGGATCTGGATAGAGTCAAGGGTGGGAAGTAGGTAGGGGTAATCCTAGAGGCAACAAGACAATGAAGGGTTAGGGGTAACAGAGAATTCCTAGATTGGGCATAGGCTACTATGAAAGGCCAGTTGATTGAGATGGGTTGATGCCTCAGATGAATTCCAGAGATTAACCAAGTGAGAAAATTTAAGGAAAGGTCAGGGGAAAATTTCAGGGAGGGTTTTCTGAGCCTGTAAACAAATAGGATCTAAATTCTTCTGGAATAAGGGCAGAAGGTCTTGGCCTGGACCCTTATGCTGTCAGAAGTGTCTTGCATGCTTTCTATTCCTCCTCACTATTCAATTTTGAATGCAGTAGGTATTTCGTTACAATTTTGTATTGATTGGTTTATGTTTTGCCATATTACTGTGTGTATTAGTCTTTTGAAATGAAAATAAGATAATATGTAAAAGCAACTGTAAAACTTATTACCGTAAATTCAAGTCATGATTCGGTCTAGTGATATAACTATTTTGATTACCACATAGATAGATAGATAGATAGATAGATAGATAGATAGATAGATAGATAGATAGATGAATGGATATAGATAGATGGATAGATAGATAGACAGATAGATAGATGGATGGATAGATGGATAGATATAGATAGATAAACAGCTTTGAGGTGAGAAGCAGCCTCATATAGTAGACAGTTAGTTGGCCTTGGAGGCATTAGACACTGGTTCATGCCTTCCCTCTGACACGTATTGGCTCTGTGACTCTTAGAAAGTCAATTAAGTTCTTAGAGTTTTAAGAATCATTCCATTTTGGAGAGGAGGAAAGGCAGAGGACGAACTGAGTTACCCAACTAGTTGGGTCCCCATTCAGGCAGCTTGGTCTCTTTACAGATTGTGTTTGTCCTTTGTTTTTGAAGGGGACTGTGGCATCAGGGAAATGATGACAGGACTTGCAGTTGACTTTGATTTGAATGAGGGAGAGCTGTGCATGGTCACCAGCCTCACTTTCTCCTCCAGAGCCATCTGAATCGGTGGACCAGATATTCATCAGGATACAATGGGAGACCCTGGCCCTTTCTAGGCTAAAGCCTTTCCACTGCTCACTTAGGGTGAGGTGATGCCCATTCAGTGAATAGGCCTCTTTAAGAAGTGAGTCAAGGAACGGCCCCTTTAATTAGAAAAAAATCAAAGTGGGAGGGGAATACCCTCAGGGTTGCTGTTCCAAAGACAAAGTTGCCTTTGACATTTTCACTCTAAGCTTGGGAGGGCCCAAAATACAACCAGTGAATAGACCTAGCTGCCTGAATGGGGACCCACCTAGTTGGGTAACTCAACTTGACCCTCCTTCTCCTCCTCCTCTCCAAATGAAGGTAAATTTTGATGGCCAGAAGTTGCCCACTTAACTTGGGGTTTACTGACTAGATTTCTTTTCTTTTCTTTTCTTTTCTTTTCTTTTCTTTTCTTTTCTTTTCTTTTCTTTTCTTTTCTTTTCTTTTCTTTTCTTTTCTTTTCTTTTCTCCTTCCTTCCTTCCTTCCTTCCTTCCTTCCTTCCTTCCTTCCTTCCT
>CM053593.1:263616149-263643766 GCA_028646575.1 Pseudocheirus occidentalis
CCTGCATGTAGGGAAAGAGGCACATAGAAAAGACAGTTTACCATGTATGCTTATATCATAAGCACTAGCTGGTGCTGGAAATAGAGTTAGGAAGACAAGTTCAAATCCAAACCAATCTCTTATGCTTAACTAGTTGTTTTAACCCTTGGCAAGTTGCTTAACCTCTGTTTGACTCAGTTTCTTCACCTATAAAATGAGGCCAATGTTAGCAACTCTAGCTTGCAGAGTTTTGTGCAGATAAAATGAGATAATATTTGTAAAGCATTTTGCACACATTAAAGCATATGAATGTTATTTTCTATTAATGTTATTAAATAACTTGGAGATCTTGAAAATTACCAGGGATGATACCATCATTATACAAATAACAGATAAAATAACTTTTTTCAAGGTGACATAGTGGGAAAATATGGTTTCAAATTGGGTCTTGATTTCTTATCAAGAGCTCGGTCTATAATGACACATTTAACTCTATCACTCTTCTTTTCCCTCAGCTGTTTTTCCATTTCCCCACATGCTGGGAGAAAGATGCATTTATCGAAAATGAAAGAAAAAGTAATTAAAAGTAACCTAGAAATCATCAATTAAGTGACTATGAAACTGAACTTGAAATTAACATGAGGTTAATGCTTAGTATGAAGTCTAAAAGAAGAATTTGAGACTAACTTTTTAGCCAATTGCAAGTGTTTAAGTGGACAGAATTCTTAGACACTAGGTAGCAGGCTCTGCTTTTTTTTTTTAATGTACAAAAGTCTCTGGAGTAAAAGAGGATAATTTCTTTAGGTCTCTCCTTGACTGAATAAACTACTTAGCATCAACGATTTTCCTATTCTCTCATTCCAGGCTTATCTAAACCACCTGCTGATCTGTAATTGGATTTCTTAAGCAGAGCTACATGCCAGGAAGCAGAAGCCCTATGCAAAGAATCAGTCAGTCCTAGGACACAGTACACCTCCCACTGTAAATTAATAAACCCACACACTATCTTACAATATAATCTCCTATGAGTATGAAGAGCATGAACCAGTTCACTGGGAAATAGAAACTCCTTGCTATAGTCCTTTGCTTTCTGCCTTTTTTTAATGTCTTCTTTCAATAATAACAATACCATTGACCAAAAAAAAAGTCCTAAATACCTAGTCACTCTTTTATTAAGTATTCTGTCTGGTTTAGACACACATGGGACAAGCCAATAATCATCCTGCTTCCAAGTTCTCATTGTGAAATGCATATTCACCAGGGAAGTCAACAGTATAAAAATGATAATGATGAACTGCTATTATTTATATAAAGCACTTTAAAACTGTACAATATTTTCAATATGTTATCTTATTTGAGACTCACAAGACTGTGAGGAAGATACCATTATTATGCCCACTTAGCAGATAAGGGAACTGAGAGTAAGAGAAGTTAAATAATTTGGCCAGGGTCACACAATTTCTGACACAGGATTTAAGCTCAAATCCAACAATATTCACTGAGTCAAAAAGTTGCCTTCCTAAATGAGGTGATCAACACAGAGAAGAACTGCTCTATTTCTTTATCTGGACACTGAGGATGCCTTTCCAGCTATGCCAGTTTAGCATCAAGTTTCCACAGGTCTACAAAGCTGAAAAGGCTTTAAAGCACTTTGATTTTAGCAACATTTGAACACATGCCCTCTGTGGAGTCACACAGCTAAGGGTAGGGAGGCTCACCACCAGAAGAGAGGCAAAGATATGATTTGTTTGTATGTGTTGAGTGAGGGCAGGAGGTCCATAAAAATGGTGTTATAATTCTATCCAAAAAACTCAATGTTTTCTAGCATTTTATCTTTTTTTTGCCACACTAAATACCAAAGTAGCTTCCCTTAATTCTCTTCCACCTCCTCATTTATTTCTGTTCCCTCAACTTCCTAATTTCATATAGCTGATATTCCATAGGCTCAGGCTGTTGATATCTGGGAGTATTTACTTCATCAGACTGCTGAGCCTGGTAAACTCTCATGTAAACCAGCTGATTGAATTTCTGCTGCATCAGCATCAAACCAATCAAAACCATTCATATAGAACTCTCTCCTTTGTAACGGCAGTTTTCATGGCCCATAGAGCAGAAATAAAGAAAGGCAGAAAAGGTGCTGCTGTCAAGAAGAGAGTTACAAGCTATAAGAAATGCAGCACATGGAAAATGATTTTTTTTCTCAGGTGACAGGTATGCTTACCTTTTTTTGTCTCAGGAAACATAATTCATATTAAATATTTAAAAGTCTTTAAAGGAGAAGTTAATAAATGGACATGATAAGACTAGCCTATCAGCTAAGCCAACAGAACTTTACTTTTTTTTTAATATGGAAATAGGTTGGGACTTTGTCCCTTCAGTTCACTAAAGCACTGCAGCAAGCTTCCTTTTCTTTTAAATACGTCATTTAAATAAATCATTTTCTTTGTTTTTTCCTTTTTTGTGTGAGGGAGGAAGAGGAAGGAGAAAAACAACTTGATTATGTATACAGAGCATTAGAACTGAATGCAAGCCTGGAGGTCACATTTTGCCTTCGTGAGATAATACCTTTGAGAAAACAATTTACAAATTTTAAAACATCATATAAATACTATTATTATAGAAAGTAACTTAAACTCTTTACGACTCAGTTTCCTCCCCCATAAAGTATGGATAAAAGTATCTTTTTTACCTAACCTTAGGTTTGTTATGAGGCCTAAGTGAAGCTATATCATTTTATTTGTATGTGTGTTATATTTATAAATACGTTATATTATATATATATGTGTGTGTGTGTTTTATATATATATATATAAATATATATTTATATGCATGTTAAGTATTTTATAAACATATATATATCATTTTGTAAACTTTGAAAATTATATAAATAGAACTTATTATAAATCTTATTTTCATCTTTTTGATGGAGTTCAGGTAAAGTCCTGAATAAAGGCACTATCCTTTAATATTCAATGCCCTATGGAATACATTGCTATGTAGTCATTCAGTCATGTCTGACTCTTCATGGGTAAGGGGTTTTCTTGGCAAAGAGTACAGTGGTTTGCCATTTCTTTTTCAAGTGAATTAAGGCAAACACAGGTTAAGAACTCTATCCACTGAGCTACCTAGTTTCCTCAAAGGAATATATAGATGACTAAAATAACTGATTGCTGTAGTTGAACAAATCTCAACCCCTATAGAATAACTGAAAGCATCACTGCACAACTTCAGTAGCAGACTCAGTAATAAAAATGGTATCTCTCTTATTCTCTTCCTATTTGGTTTTGATATCCTCTGCTAGGACTGTATTTTGAAACTTGTCCCATCTATTTTGTTATTGTTGTTATTCAACTCTTTGTAAACTCTTTGTAAGGGGTATTCTGGACAAGGATATTGGGCTATTGTACTATTTTCTTCTCTAGCTATATAAGCAACTGAGTTAAGTTTAAGAGTTAAGTGACTTGCCCAAGGTCACACAAATAGTAATTGTCTTTGGTGAGATCTGAACCCAAGAATGCGAGTCTTCCTGAATCTAGGCCCAGTGTACTATCCACTATTCCAGCTAGCTGCCCCTATCTAGTTTGGAGATTATAAATGCCTGGTATGGTGACTGACATATATTAAAATGTTATTCTTAAGTTTTTAATTGAGAAATGACATATTCACGTCATCATGGGTTATCATTCTGTGAAAAATTTGCCCTTCAGCGGTTTCTGGTGGTAATTCCCTGACATTGAATTGCCATCATAATCCCCCTTCATTTCAACAAAGACATTTGTTTGATATCTGTAAACATGGCATTAGAAAATCTAACAGTATTGGCTATTATCAACTTTTGTTATTTTCTTTGGCCTTTTTAAAATAGAGACCTCAAGATAATGTGCCTGGGGATTCATTATGTAAGGAAAATTTGCAAAATTCTTATGGTTCATTTCATACTTTCAAAAGTGTACATTAAATGGTATTGTGTATGTGTGCATTGGTTTAAGTACATTTGTTGCATTCCACTTTGATTTCAGGATGCCAGTAGTTACAGCTATTAAAACAAACTTTTTAACATAGTTATGCTTGATACTTTATGCCTGGAGAGACCAAGATACTCATATACACTGCCTGCAAAGCAAATGGTACAAAGAAATTGTAACTTTCCTTGTTGTAGAGTAAGAATTCTATACTATTTAATTATAAATGACATTTTCATAACACTGGAGAAAGATTCCAGGAAGTGAAGGTGCTGTTTAATAATACATACATACATATATATATATATATATATATGCACACACACATACATATATCTGAAGAGTCATATAGCTTGATGGCATCCACGTTCATCACATGACTAAAAGATGTTTTAATTCGATTTCCCCTTTGAAATGCATGCTTAGTTCTATTTAGGGAAATTATTGTGGATTTGAAACTAATTAGAACCATTATGAAATTAAACTATCTTCTTTAAAATGTCATATTTCATACCAATTGTTCAGGAAATTATTTAATATGTTTTAAATTGTATGCAATTCTCCATGTGGACATAAAATATTCCAGTATTCTTGCTATGTTTGGATTTGTGTCGAGGGTTTTGAGTACATCACTAAGCAATGAGAAATTTAAGTCAAAAGCTTTGTGATTATACACAAAAGCATTTTAAATGTTATGGCAGTTTAATTATCATGGCATTTTACGCTTAACTATTACCAAATCAATAACAAGTTGTTCCTTACAACTTTTGGAACATGCCATTTTTTCTTATCATCAAAAATATTACTTTTGACATGATTATCCCCGGTGTTTTTAGTGATACAACATGCGAAAACTTTGTTTAAAGCATACAAACATACATGAGTATGCTGGAGACAGCTCATACCAGCTTGCAAGAGCCAACTGTTAAATTTTAGTATGAGTATTTACACCTCACATATTGGCAAATGCTATAAATTAGGGCTTGATTTATTGTTTTGTGGATTGCCTAACTTTAAGAAAGTGATGAAAAAGGCTAATAATGTAAATTAAACTTAAATGTATGATATACATTTTCTGATATCCAGTTATTAACATTTACTAGTGAACCCCTACATTCGATTGACCAGTTTTTCACATCACCCTTCTCCAAGCATTCTCTCTTCTGATTTCTTTTTAAGACTGTCATCTTCTGATGACAAAACACTTTTGATGGATGTTGATTTCTAATTTATTAGTGGTGGCTTTATCAGGTGCTGGTTTTTAAAAAGTCACAGTTGTAGTATAATATATCTGCTAATGGGATTCATGTTATCAAACTAAAAGTGGGTTTTTCATCACTCTAGTCTAGTGTAAGTATACCTATCTCCAATAAAAAAAAATCTGAAATGGTTGACATCTGTTTTGTTATTATATACAATTTGCTGAGTTTGCACTAAATATTTTCAAAGGGTCTTCAACTTTTCCTTCTTCAGAATTTAATAGCTCATCCACTCCTTCTAATTAGGAGGAATTACAAGGATTTTTGGTTTTGTTCTTGGTTTATGCTGGTCAGCAATATGTTTTCCACATGTTCGAGTCCAAAGTATCATTGACAGAAAACAATATGTGGCCTTTGCTCATTATTAATGAAATCTATTTTCAGTTTTATGATATTATGATAAAGTACTGATGCATAATTAAAATAATTAAGTCTCCAGTCTATTTCATGCTTACTTAATGGACTACCCAATTTAGTAAACAGTGCCATAATCCAGTCAGTATATTCCACATTCCAGCAGGTAGGGTAACTGATATTTCTGATTTGTCCTGTTATATCTTACCTTTTTGGTATCAGATACAAAGGAGCTCCATGGTCCTCTATGTCAGTCTCATCATTACGACTCTTTTTAGTTGAGTTAGCCTACAATTTACCTCATCTATTTCTTAGATTCATGTGATTTCTTTAATCACACTGGTTGTGGTATAATGATACCTCCAGAGTCCCACTGGTCAGTATTTCAGGGTTCGTGCCAGGCTATCAGAGCTACCATTGCAGTCTCAGGGCATACAGAACCCTTCTTGCATAGTGTCCTAGATGCCACTTCCTGACTTTTCTATTGTCCCTCTCTTATGACATGAACAGTGGATAGCTTTCAGAGATATTATTATTAGTAGTATTATCGTATTGTTATTACTGTTGTCATTAGCCTTCATTATTATAAGACTTTGGGAGACCTCATTTCATATAGTGGGGAAACCTAATGAAATAATATGTATAAATCACTTTGCAAACCTTAAAGCCCTATAAAATGATATTTCTATTACTGTTGTTGTTATAATTCACACACTATAAGAAGTTAGTTAATTTTATTAAAATTAATCAAATAAAATTTCATTGGTTTTTAAAAGAATGTCCCCTAAACAAGTTATTTTAGAGAAATGAATAAATTCATCACCCCTCCTCATTCTGTTTGCTCTTACACAAATTAGAATTTCAAAGTCAGCTTGAAGACCCTCTAGTTTCTTTTATATTAAGAGAATTGCCACCTCCTAAAGTAACAAGACAATAATTGTCACAATATTTGTATTACCTCTTCAGGATGAAGCTAAGATTTAGCTTTAAAGATGATGGCCAAAAGTAAAGTTTATTTAAATCTGTTGAATGAAGATTCTCAAACATGTCTTATTTTAAATAAACCAGTCATACAACATCAACAGTCAGAAGAAAACTGTTCATGCAACATTTTGCAGTATCATTGTTACATTTAATACTGGAATTAATTCCACTGCCAGTATGGTTGGAAGAAAACTACCTCATTAGGCAGTTTCTCATTCTTAAATCACTATCACAATGAAATAGCCTAATCAAAACCTTAGCATAGATTTAAAAATAAATCTCAGTAACCAGTTTCTCTGCCCTCCCATCACAACTTAATTCACTATATCTTCAGAAATTTCCACATTTCCATAATCCTTTCTAATCCGTAAAACCTGAAGAAATTAACTGAAATTCAATTTGTTTGTTGGACCCAATAAAAAGGTCCAGCACTAATCTCTGACCATTCTTTCGAGCACTCTGAGAAAATTTGAGAGCAGGAAAGCAGTTCCTCCTATTGTTTCTTTCCAGTCCATCTCAGGCCACCACTTCTTTGACTAATCCTACTTCAAATATTTGCTGATAACCAGTTATAATAATATTTTACCTCTTCATGAAAAATGTTACACTTATTAAACCCTAATATGTCACTTGAGTGGAGCCCACACTAGCATAGGGAATTTGGCTCTGGTTTCCATTTTATTTTTTTTTATTAGAGAAAATAAATTAACAACAATACTGGAACATATGTGCTAGGTAAGACCAGCTGAGCCCCTCTCTGGAATCATCTGACCTTGGGCTCAGGAAATTAGAGTTAATTCAGGAAAACAGGACTGAAGCCATATGTGGTTCATAGCAAAGGTGGAGCTGAAGCTAGGGACAGGATCTGAGCATCAGTCTGTTGTTAACAAACCTGTCAGCCCTTGGAATAAATCTAGTAGTTCTATCTTAAAGTCTCTGCAGTGTCTTAAACAAGTTATCTGAAGAGATGTTCAATGAAACAGAGATTTGTTCTTCTCCATATTATAAGATAGTCAACAATTTTACAAACATCTAAGAACTGTTCCTTGTGTTTCATGATTAAATGTAATTGAACTGAATTTTATCTTATTATTTAGAATTCCTGACAATAATTCCTATATTCATTAGATTATTTTCTAGTGAGAGATCTTGAAATTTCCTTCAACAATAAGCATTTATTGAGAACCTAAAATGTGACAGACACTGTGTTAGGGACCGGGCATACAAATACCCTTCCTCCCCAAAAAATACAGTCCCGAACTTCAAGGAGTTTAAATTCATTTATATCACGTATTATTTTTCAAGTAAATAGCTTTCTGAAAATATTGTAAATGCAATATAACTAATTAGGATAGACAGTTGTGATACCACAATAAAGAATTCTAAATCTGGAAGGAGTCATTTGGTTCAAATCCAAAGTCATTCACATACTTCTACCACATGTGTGACCTTAGCAAAATTATTTGAAGTCCTTTCAATTAGAATAATAGTACAAGTACTCCCTCCATCGTAAAATAGTTGGTAGTGTCAAAAGAGGGAAAATATACAAAGCACTTTGTAAATGGTTGTATTATTTAAATACAAGGTAGGAGGCTACAATTTTCACATAATTAAAATCAGGAACCTTTGTTCTATTGCCTAATATATGAAACTGTAGCCAGATTTTCCTAGCAAGTTACTGTCATCTAACTTCATAGATGATAGATAGATAGATAGATATCTAGATAGATAGATAGATAGATAGATAGATAGATAGATAAAGAGATATCTAGATATAAATATCTGTGTGTGTTCGTGTAATGATATATTTTGTACCTACTATACAGGGGTATTTTTTTAGGCTCAATGTTTGAAAAAAAAATAAAGAATAGGTATTATTACTAAAAATTTGTATTAACATGGTATATGAAGCCTGTGGTATAATTTTAGAATATCTCTGGTTTAAATTGCTTTATCACTTCTGTGCTAGCTGCTTCAGAGGCCCTAGAATACCTTTTAATCTTGATGGGTTTGAAACTGAGGTCAGTACCTCTCTGTGATCCCAGGTTTTGAAACAAGAAGCTTATTTGAAAGCCTGGGGCCAGACTGAATACAGGTAACAGCCCTACCTCTAATAGTCTCGCTCAATGAACCTCATTCCATGGAATCTAGGCCAACTCAGAATCTCATTCTATTATATCATCTGAAATATAGCTTTTATGTCCAGGGATTTGTAGTTCACTCCACTCATACCCCTCCTTATTGGTTTCCTAGATCACAGACCGCACAAGCTATTTTCATTCTTTCATCTCTCTCTTAAAATACTCTGACCTCTTCTTATATCTTCCTTGATATCATGAATGAAAAACTCAATACTTACATGACAGAGAAGACTGAGTATGTCAGGGCAGTATTCATCTCTTACCCAAATTGAGATATAATCTCTTCTCATTTTTCCTAGTAGTTTCTATTGAGAAATTCCACCTCATGAATGAGGGTTTTTCCTTCTGTAATCTCTATCATTATCAGTATCCCATTTTCTTTTTTTTATCTTAAAACTCATATCTTCCCACCTTCCTTCTTCCAAAGTTACATTAATGGCTTCCAATTATTTATTCTACAATTCAGAATTAATGTCCTCAAATCTGTAGTCTACACCCTCTGATTTAAATGTATTAGATCAACTACATCCTTCACTTCCTTCCATTCTAATATCAATTGTTCCCAACGTATCAAAACTTTATGTTAAGGTCACAAACGATCTTATCTATCTTTAACTTTAACTGTACCTTCTCATTACATTATTTGGGAAGGGGAGTGTATTTCAGTTGATTTTATACTTCAAACAACCTGTCATTTTAGACTCTAACTTAAATAAAAGGCCAGGAATACATAGAACATCTACTTTGCTAGTCATCAAAGCAATGGATCTAAAAATATTTCCATAAACTAGAAGTGAACCATAAACAGGATGAAATATTAAAAAATCTTCATGAAAAAGGGAAGAGAACTTTTTTAAGAAAAGAAAAAAACTAGTGATTTTAGAAAAGAGCTAGATAAAAGCTTACTCTAAAGAAAAATTACAACCACAGGGCCTGAATAATAGTAACTGAGGTAACAAATTCATGTGAACTGAACACTAGAGGAAAATAATTGTTAGACATAATTGACAACCGCCAATAAAAGTTGCTAGATTCTAAATTATTTTAAAAATATAAATCTACAATAGGCAAATACAAAATAAATAAGTTAATAATAGCCAAAGATATGTAATATGTTAAACAATCACAAAAGAAATCTTGGTAAAAGTTTGTCACTAACTGGAGAGGGGTTTAAATTCAGAACAAATATTTTGGATATCTGTAAATATACTGTGATATTATAAAAATACTGTGAGTAAGAGAAGCGACAGAGACATAGCGCCAGATTTAAATATAAAAGTTCAAGTGGCTGAGATGGCCTGGGACCCAACAAGGCCTACCTAGATGTTGAAAATGGCCTGGCTAAAGCCTGATGAGCCTAGTCCAGGAGCAGAGAGGAAAAAAAATCATTACAGATCCAAGATAGTGATATCTATAGCTATCTGAATCACAAAAGAATCAACAGCTGTACAAATGGAATCATGGCAATGTTAATAATTTGGGTTTTTTTTCACTTTATATCAGATGAGATCAAATAAGATAATATTTGTAAAGCACTTAACACAGTGTGTGGAATGCAGTAAGTACTACGTAAATGCTTATTCCCTTTCCACTTCCTCCTTACAACCCCAGTGCTTAGCATAGGACTTCAAATATAATGAATACTTAATAAATGCTTACTGTCAGACTAAAAGTATACCACAACATCATCTTATTAAAATTCTCTAAGAAATTAGCAATTAGAAAGCACTAGATACTGACCTTCTAGAGACCAATATGAGTAGTACCAAAGTACTCTAGTATCCTCACCAAGAAACCTTTAATGGGATCATGAAGATTTGGACATAACTGAAATGACAGAACAACACTTGATACCTTCACAGCCAAGCCCATTCTTGATGCTTCTCCATTAAGCTTAGAGTTTAATGTTTTAGTTCTTCTTCTTCTACTGAAATATCTTCCCCTTTGGTAAACTAAATCTTACCTTTTCTTCAAGAACTGTTCCAACTCCAAAATGTCCTTTCCTTTACAAACTTGGCATTATCCTTCTCAGCTGGCCTACTCTACTACACCTCCTAATTTGTCTCAATCTCCCATTCTTATCCATTCTCCAAACAGTTGCTAAAGTACTATTCCTAAATTTTAAGTCTAATCATGTCACACTGTTTCCTCCCATTAATAAACTCTAGTAGTTCCCTACTATTTCTAGTTGTGAATAAGAACTCCTCTGTATATAATTTAAAGCTCTTCATAAGCTCACCCCTTATCTCTCTCATATTCTGACACGACTCCCTTCCACACTTGCTTACTTGTTGTTCTTCACCCAATGCTCCATCACCCATCTTTGTGCCTTTGCATTGGCTATCCCCTGCCATGGGTAGAATGTTCTCCTTCCTAGATTCAGCATAAGTTCCACTTTCTGCAGGAGGCTATTCCAGTCCCCCAGATACTAGTGCCTTCCTTTAAGTTTATATCTACTTTGTGTGGATCTTGTATATGTTGTTGTTCAGTCATTTAAGTCATGTCTGATTTCATGAGTCCATTCAGAATTTTCTTGTCAAAGACACAGGAGTGGTTTGGCATGTCCTTCTCCAACTCATTTTACAGATGAACAACTTAGACAAACATGGTTAAGTGACTTTCCCAGGGTCACACAGCTGAGTCTAGATTTGAACTCAGAAAGATGAGTCCTCCTCACTGCAGGCCCAGCACTCTATCCACCACACCACCTGGCTGTCCTCTCTTCTTGTATATGTCTATACCTATATAAAAGCTTCCTCATTAGATTGAAGAGTTCCTTAGTTCCTTGAAGAAAGGGACTGTTTTTAGCTTTCAAAATTGTATCCACATTACCTAGCATGGTGCCTAACACAAAGGAAGGGCTTAATAAATATATTTTGTTTGGTTGATTCTTTCTGTACACTCTCCCTCTAATCATCTCCTTTTCAAACATAACATATATAATAAAAAAATACAAACTGGATCTTATAGTCCTATTCTCTCTGTTCCATGCTAATTATAGAGCCAAACAAAGCATGAATTAAGCATAAACATTTTTCCAATTTTTGTCTTTTCTGACTTTCCCACTGGCTTTTCACAAGCCTACAAAGGAATCATGACATTCTCAGGTTAAGAACCCCTTATCTAATCCAACTTGATTCTGAAAATGAATAACTGACTGCTGGACAGCTCCTTTGACTTTTATACCATCACTTAGAATTCACTATTTATGAAACTAATATGAACAAGATATGGACAGGGAAAACACTCCATACCATATCTCATCTCTCTGACTTTATACGGAATAAAATTGCACCGAGGTTTCTGAGACACCCTGTATATTAATCAGAAATTCCTAGGAGTGGGACATCCATTATCACTAGTTTGAATTCAAATGGTTATGCTTCTAAGTACTTGTACTACAAATTACACAAAGTTCATTGCATTTTCAGAAATGATTTCAGGAAAACCTGAAGGTCTGGGTTTTTGTTGTTGTTGTTTTGTTTTGCTTTTTTTTATTTTACATTTCTATTTAATTTCCCAGTGACATGGAGTGGTAGAATTAGCACTGGACCGAGAGTCAGGAGAACTCAATTCTAGTCTTGTTTTCCATTAACTAGTTCTATGGCCTTGTGGAAGTCATCTGACTGCTCTTGTAATCTATTTCCTCATTTGAGAGATTAGGTGCTTAGATGTGACAAATGCTAAGGCCCTTTCTATTTTTGATCCTGTAGGATTCTAAGATATTTCTCTGAGAATCTCATTCAGAAAAGATTCAGTTTCAATATAATTTATGATCTGTGCATGCTATAAACCACTTGATTGTCATGTGGTCATTTGCCCTCTATTTTTAAATGGTAACTAATTTAGTGTCCTTGCATATATAGACTTTAACCAAAATAACTGTTACCAATTTTATAAATGTGTGATCTTGTCTCCCTAAAACAGATACCCATTTTCAAATCAAATATAGAAATAAAATGAGCACAAAACAAAGTGAATTTTAAGAATCTGTGAAGGATACCATTTTCAGCACTGACACTGAACATCTCAAAGATAATATACAATATCCAAACGAAAATCCTAATCTATGTCAATCAGTCTGAATCATATCAATCAAGAAATTGTCCTAGATTCTTTAAACTAAGGTTCTATTAAGGAGTTTTTTTAATATCTGTTAGTTAAAACCCTGTATGAAATTATAAAGTGAAGTGACAGTTTAAAAAATAGTGTTCACATAAGTTTTTAAGGTAGAAAAAACACATTTAAGTTTTGGTTGAAGGTTCAAGGACTATTCTTTTTATTATTCTAACTGGATAACTCATCTTTCATAATATACAGAAATAGGAGCTCAACTGTGACTAAAAATGCATGAGAATTAGATATGGGTGAACTTATTCAAATAAAAGAAAGTCTAACATGAAATATGGTTCAAAATGCAAAAAATGAACTTAACTTCTAGAGGCCACAATGAGATGGGGATGAGAGAAAGTGAAAAATCTTGAAATCTTGACATAAGTATGTATTCATACACACACACACACACACACACACAAACAAAACAAACCACAACCGCATACATGCATAGTTTGAATTCTACCAGCAAAAATTAATGCAATTTTAAAAATAAAAATACATATGAGATTGGGAGTAAAATAATCACACTTATTATCCATAATACGTTTATAAATAACAGAATAATTGCCTAAGCAGCAAGTGAAATTGAATTAGCATAAAATATCTGACTATTTTAAATGTTTAAATATATTATGTACGCTATGTTCAGCACTATTCAGTACAGTCAACATCTAACAGAGTAGAGTAAATAAAAGACAAAATTAATCTAACCATCTAATATGGCCTACCAGTAAGATAACCCTATATACATAGAAACACTGTATGCTAATAAAACGTAATCAATTTCTAATAAGTAGTAAGACCATTTTAAAAAGATTACAGCAATTTAATTTCTTTGATTCCTAATGAACATGTTAAATTCCAGTTGTGTCTTTCTACCTCTGCCATCCTACTAAATATCTTTCCCAAATGCAGGCCCATGTTTTTGAGAATGACTCAACAATAAACTGCTCATATTTAAACAAAACATCCCCCAAACTGAAATGAACATATTGCCCCAAAGCACTCTTTTTTTTAACCGCTTTTGGAAGCAATGGTATTCCGCCTATGTGCAAGCTCTGAAGCCTTTTGAGTTAACATGGTTTAGTGTAAAGAATATTGGATTAGAAGTCAAAAGACCTGGGTTCAACTATTCCCATGGGTAAAACTCAGCTTTTCTCATTTTCAGCTCCCTAATATGTAAAAAGGTGATAAAGCCTGCTCTGCCTACCAGAGTGGTATTGTCAGTGTCAAATAAGATAAATTATATCTACTTTATCTAAGTGATCATTAACAAAGTACTCAGTTATTGAGGTTGAAATTTGAAGCCAAATTATAGTTTTATTTGGTGTAGGGAACTTGCTTTGAAGGAAATCAATGTGTATTATAGAGTAAGAGAGCTGAATAAGTCACTGAGAAGGTCTTCCTGAAATGGAAGTCAGTTCTCTAGCCATCATTCCAGGTTGTCTCTTTCTGAGACTGCATAAGGGAACAAACAAAAGAGAGGGAATATATTTTTGATGTCACTGATAAAAGGGCCACCCAAATAAGGAAGCACCATATACCAATGCAGGTTGGCCTCTAAATGTATAGTCTTAAGAGAGTTACTAAAAATGCAGAGAGATTGTTACTTGATCAGGGTCAAACAATAACTATGTACCAGACTTGACCCCAGGTTATCCTGGTTCAGAGACCAACTTTCTAACTATTGTACCATACTGCCTCTCTAAAGAGCTGACCACTTATAAAATTCATCTTCATTAAATCATCCTTCTTCAGTTAACAATCATATCTATTTTTACATATCTCTACCAGGGTCAGCATTTCTCTTGGTCATTCTCTAGCTGATTGCTATTATGACTTCAAGAAAGAATTATTTACATATCAAACAATTTAAAGAGACATTTAGAAAAACTGAAGAAGTTGTTGGCAGTCTTCCTTTATTAGTTATTTATACACCTCAATATATATACCAACAACCTTGCATTATTGGAATGAAGGTACTACCTAAGCCTTAATATGAAACAAAAATGTGAGCTATTGATTAATACTATTTCTGAAATTAATGCTAGAGAATTATCATTATTTTTAATGGCATTTCCCTCTCTGGCAGAATCACAGATTTAAAGAAATCATACTTAGATCATACTTCAAAACCCATTTCACTTCCCCCACTCCAGTGACTTCTACCTTATTCTCGCACTTCTAGAATGTTGACACTTGTTAAGTAAAATAAAAGATGGCCAGCTTTTCTCCAAACCAATTGCTCAAATCCTGCCTTCTAGCAATTAGAATTTTTATTTTTTGGCATGTACTAACATAGTGTGTCATAGCTGCAATACTGCCAAATGTGCTGATGATTCTACATATACAGTGTAGATGTAGAGAACAATTGCCATTTCTCATAGGAAAATGCTGTCTTAATACCTTAGGGATTATTTTCTGTTTTTAATCTGTCCATCAAAAATGTATCCTGTCAAGTAGGTGTCAAACTAATTTTTTTTTCTTTTTTTTAAGTGAATAATAGATTAGGCTGTATGGCACTGACTCAGATACAATTCTTTCCATTTTTGCTTTTCTAATGAAGCACAAAAATAACTTATCAGTGCTATCAGCTGATTCTAGTGAATTCTATTTGGCAACAGAAATCTATAAATATGTCTAAATTAAAATTATTCTATCAGCTTTTTCTATTGAATTGTATTTATTTCATCATGTACTTCAATTGCTAGGAATGAACACTCTGCTTAGAAAATAATTGTTTTAATCATTTCATAGCAAAATAAATCATAGTAGCAGAAACATTTAAAATAAAAGGTATGCTATAATTATGCATCATAAAGTTTTTAAAATAGTGTTCTTTAATCTTAAATTTTATTTTTTTTTAAAAACTACCATCATCAAAACCTTTGGAAGTAATCTCTGGAATGCACACCACATTTTAGCAACAAATGAAATGGTACTGGCACTATCATCTCCTAAATATCCTAATGATAATAATAACACAGTTGTGTATATTTAACTGTTCTTCCAGCCTGTGGCTTCAATGAAATGAACAAATATAATTTTGCTCTCATAATTGATCTTTGGAGAATATACTGACCATTTTCCCAATGATTAGTGCACTACCTGGCATGTAGTGGGGGCTTGATACATGCATATTGATTGATTAATCCCCAGAAATTTATTTACATATTTCTTTCCATCAGGCAGCATGGCATACAGAATAGAAGGCTGAACTTGGAATCAAGATGACTTGAATTTAAATCCCACTTCTGGAACTTATTGACTATATGAGCATAGGCAAGTCATTAATATCTCTGAGCCTCAGGCAGCATATCTTAGCAGCCTCTAACTAGATCACAACTATTCTGTTAACCTAGAACAGTGGTTCTCAACATGTGGGTCACAACCCCTTTGGGGGTTGAATGACCCTTTCACAGGGGTCACAGGGGTTGCCTAAGACCATCAGAAAACACATATTTCAGATGGTCTTAGGAACCAAGACACTGCTCTTCTATCTGTCTCCAGGCAGGTCTGCCCACATGCAGGTAGGTACATCTACATATGAGTATTAACGGGTTGCAGCATTAGGAAAGTTGAGAACCACTGAGTCCTCAAATCTTAGATCTACTTAGGTAAAAGGTAAATCCACATACGGAGTTTCTATAGAAATGAAATATGAGGTCCATGATATACTTAACTCCACATTTTACACACATAGTGTCATATCCCATATGAGGACTTTCATGCAAAATAAACAAAAAACGAAAGAGTCAGTATATTTTCTATACTAATAGATAAAAGTTGGTACAATATCTAAAATAATGATAGTCAACATGCTTAAATGTGATAATTTATGTAAAGTACTTCATAACCCAAAGGTCTATAAGCTATTGTATCTATTATGCTTAATACAGTACACTTAACTATCATATTCACATTTGATATAATGTAATGAAACACATAAATTATCATTTCCCTTCAATTTTTTATTTTTTAAATTGCTCTCTTCCATTCCCTAAAATCACTGAAACTCCTTTTGAGACTCTACATTCTTTAGATTTTCTTAGAATATTGAAATTGAACTTAATTGCAAAGATAAGAACTGAATTTAGACAGTTTAAGGTAGAAAAAAGGTGGTTTATGTCTTTGAACTGTTATAACTTTGTGCCTGTGAAATTACAGAGACAAGATACAGGTTTTTGACTATCTTTTCCTTGACTTTATTTCCCTTGGAATTAGAAAGATTTGGAATTAAATCCCAGCATCTCAGGCTATGTGACAATCAGAACCTTCTTTTAAAAAAAAGGTAATAACCACACCCATACACACTCACACCCCACATCCACCCACCCACAAACATATTCAAAGTTGCTGAGGGAAAACTGTTTTTGCAAAATGCAAAGCATCACATAAATAATAGTTGTCAATTTATCATTGCCTGAAATAATACTTCTGAACAATAATGCTATACTGTTGTAATATAGCCTTAAATACCCAAAAAATCTAAGATAAAGGTGACTCATAAGCAAAGGTATCAAATTCCAAAATATCTCTATCTCCATAAAGTCCCAATGCTTCAATCCAAACCTTCTGTTATAATAGAAATGGAGACCATACATAGAGTCAGGTTAGTCAATCAACAAACATTTATTAAGCATTGATTATGTATTCAATGATGAGAACTTTTTTTAAAAAACAAAAAACAATCTCTTCCACAATAACCTATTTCCCTTCAATAAAAAGGAAGGCTGTATCTACAATTCTAACAACTATAACCATTTTCACTGAACTTACCAATCAATCCAGCAAGAATGGTGTTCAATTCAGTCAAATAATTGCAATCAAATATAAGAGAAATACAATCCACTTTCCCTACAGGGCAGTCTATAGGACTTGCAACTTTAATATTTAAATTATTATAAATATAGGAAGTTATTAATGAAGCATATTAAAACATGCGAGTATATATGCAAGTTACTATTTAAGTATATTAAAATAACTTGTTTCTGCTGAACTTCAAGTTCAAGCTTCGCTAGGTATGGTGAGATTGGTCATCTGCAGGTAAATTTTGACCATAATAATTCATGAATAGGATACACATGTATAAAAGTCCCTTTAGCTAATCATGTCAGACTCATTTTAGAATGCATGTAGTAGACAAAGTTTTTTGTCTGCTTTTTGCTTTTTTTCCCCCTACTCCTAAGTAAGGATATAGCAGTAGTGACACTAATTCAACTTGAAAAATACCTGATTTATGTTTAGTAAATAACTGGGCCATTGAACTTTATTATCCCATGAATAAATACCTATAAATATAAAGATGACAGAATGGGCTCCTCTGTGCTTCCTAAGAGCCAAAACTATACAGATGGGTAGTTGAATTACTGTGCTATAGGCCAGAGTCTACATTTTGAAGTCATGCCTTTCTGTGAATCATTGAGAAATCCCACAGAATATAGAGTACTGAAGACAATCAGAGCATTCTTCAGACCAAATTATGTCTTCTACGATATAGCTGTGTCTAGCAAAAGCAAAATAACATGTGAAGTCTGGAAGTTATGACTGTTATCCAAATACTAGCATTATAGAGCTAGTTCTATTAGGTATACTTTGTATAGATAAAGAGATAGAAATTTATACTGATATATAAAATGGTAAATTACATATACACATAGTGTATCACACATATAATAAGGTATATAAAACAATGTTATATTATATATGTATGCATGTATGTATGTATGTATATACATACATAGTTGTTTATACATTATATCTATACACACATATATGTAACTACTAACATTTAAAGCTACATCAAGACTCTTGGGACACTATATAATATAAATAAATAAAACACTGAATATACATTTAACTATTAAAATTTATTAATGTGCTTTTACATGAAAAAATCATTTGTTTCTGGATGACTAAATCACAACCATTTTGAAGCTTATTTTCAGACGTTATAAGCAAAAAGAAAATAGAATGAGAAAAATTGAAACATCTGCTGTCTTTGAAATGTAATATACCTCTTTCTAGAGCTCTAGTCTACTTGAAGGCAAAAACACAGACTGATAATTTCATCAAGGACTACTTCTTAGCTCAAAGTGGGCTAACTGAATGACCTGACTGACAGTATATACAAACTAGCATACTTTTATTAAAGTTCCTGTTCTATACAAAACAAACTAGTATGCAATGGGTTGGCAAACTGTTTATGTGTGAATATACATTCACATATACACATATGTATATACATACACACATGTATGCATATGTGTGTATGTATGTATGTATGTTAGACGGAGAAAAACCCTCTGAAGCCAACATGCTTCTTGAACCAAATCCTGGTCTTGAAAATGTCCCAAGAAACAATCAAAACCTACTATGAATAATATGAAGTAGTTCAAAAGGGAAGACATCTCAATTTCAAGCTAAGCAATACTACATGATATATTAATGGTTACATTGTTAGAGCCACAGACCGAAGAAGTTTTTGTGGCTGACCAAAGAACAGCAAAGTATTAAAAAAAAAACACAACTTAGGACCAAAATGCAGCCCAAAACTACCAAATAATGTCTAAAGCAAACACTTTAGAAAAAAGAAGAAAGTCTGAAAACTCATAACGGCTGAGGATGATATTGAGAAAATAGCAGAACAGAGTGGGAAAAGTGCTGGATTTGGAGTCTAAGGGCTTATATTGAAATTCTCTGCCACTTACTACCTTTCTGACTTTCAGCCATTCACTTATGTTCTCTAGGCCCCAGTGTCCACAACTGAAAAATAAGTGGATTGGAGATGAGATGACCTTGAAGGTATCTTGCAGCTTTAAATATGTGATCCTATGATCCAATGAAAGGAACTTCTAGCATTTGGATGGAAACAATGCAATCTCATTAACACTTATCATGGATCTTTTTAAACACGCCTTCCTTGAGCACTGATTAATCCTCCACTTGGTACTGACAGACAATATGTAAAGACTGATTCACCTCTCAGACTTAGTCAACAGGAGAAATTTGTAAGATTCCCTGGACCTGAAGATAATTCTGCTGAGACATTTAAAAGGTAAAGCTGTACCTGTTATTGGTAGGCTATATTCTTAATGAATAACTTCCACTGACAGATTGTTTAGAAATTTTACTAGGATTACTGTATTCAGCAGGAAAGAAGAAAATGATTGTGGAAACTTCTGAAGCTCATTTCTTCATCATCTGCTGCATTCTGGTCATAGTTAGGTCACACAGTTTCCTATGTTTTCACTGACTCCTGACCTCCAAAATACTTTGAGACACAATAACTCTAAACTGATCAATAGGTGAGATAAAACTATTGGGGATATTATCAAGATTTCTACAACAGCTTCTCTAACATTATGACTCTATTCAATATTATAATAACATCTGTTTCAAGTGGCAGGCCTAGGGTGCATAAAGAAATCATCATGATACTAGAACAATGATATAATGGTGCTGCTGATCAAAGTGGAGACCCATTCCTCATCAACAGTTGGCCAATGTTAAGCTACAAAATGAATCCAGGTCACTCAATCTCAATTACAGGCATGCTTGATGATGGAACAAGAAATGTGGATATGTCAATGGTTTTCTTTTAACTCTTCTACGCAAAAGCTCCCATATTTGATAGTTCTTTTGTTCCACTGAATTAACTAAAAATTCAGTCAGGTTCCCTTTAATTTATTGCAGTATCACTACAGTTCTGAGCTATTAATCATAAAGACACTGATGATAATGGTACAGTTGATGATAATTCAACATGGATCTAATAAACATTAAAATAAATCTGCAGGGGCAGCTAGGTGGCATGGTGAAAAGAGCACTGACCCTGGAGTCAGGAGGATGTGAGTTCAAATCCAGCCTCACACATGTAATACCTACTAGCCATGTGACCTTGGGCAAGTCACATAACCCTAATTGCCCTGACCTCCCCACCTTCCAAAAAGCAAAAATTAAGTAAACAAATGAATAAATCTGCAACTCAAAAACAGATGAATAAGCAGCAGTATGTGAAGGTTCACTAAAAAGTTGGCAGAACTCTAAAGAATTATAAGCAGACTAAAGAATGCAGGGTCATTTATAAACATGTACCAGGCAAATCTTAGGGTGAAAAAAATTCAAAATAAATGTGTGTATTTCCCCTAGAAATGTAGTTAAATCTGTCAGTAATGCTCCTGCCTTTACAGTACACTGACAAATCCATAGCAATATAAGCTAGCACATTTAGGAACTAAGCAAATAGAATCAGAAATCAGAATGACAACTAACAGTCTAGGTTTCTGAGACCAATTCCAAGTGCCACACTCAATTTCTGATCAGTCAGTGGTACATAAACCTCATCACATTTCAAGCCAATAATTATAGCCTGAGGTTAATTCTGTCCATTCATCTCTATAAAAGCCATATTCATCAAAACAGCTTTATAATGATGGTACTTTGAGGAATATAGATGACAAAGGCAGGATGCTCAAAAGACCAGATGGCAAGAAAAGCTGTTTCAAACTAAGCAACGCCATATGGAAAAAGCACTAGACTAGGAGGATATGAATTCACACTCTACTAATAATTATTTCCAACTGTTTTACCTTGATCAAGTCATTTCTCCTCTATGGGCCTTAGTTTTCTTAGCTATAGAATGAGGATACTGAATGGTCTTTGAGTTCCCAGTTCTAAAAAATACGATGATCTAAGATTGTGAAAGGAACTAACAAATGTCACCATAGGGGAAGTACCACCAAAAACATGCCAAATGTCCCGCTCAGGATCAATGCCTACAAAAAAAGGACTCGGTGTTCGAGACCTCTCTATGTCTAGTCTTATTGAGGTTGTGGTCAAAGTAGAAGCTATGGGGCCACCAGACCTATGCTAACTCAGGTGCTGACAGTTCATTCCATTTTGTCCTCCTCCCTTAGCAAAGAGATTCAGTTTTTCAGGCTGCATGAAAGTAGAGGAACTTTTTTCAGAGACTATTTTCAATAAGAATCAAGAAAAATAGGATATGATGAGCATTTAAAAGTAAAATTATACCTATTGTTTGTGGACATGAACATATTGTAAGTTATGTAACATAATAGGATAAAGATGTTGGTGGAATGATAATGAATAATAATACAAACTGAATCTGATACTTTGGGGGGACTGGATTTGCAATTTCATCAGTATGAGGAGAAACTGATGAGGAATTTTCTCTACCAATGAATATTGGCCCCTCCTCTAAATTTTAGAGTATTAGTGCCTTGGGCACAGAGAGGTTGCTTAACTTGCCCAGGGTCACACAGTTAGTATGTGCCAAAGGTGGGATCTGAACCCAGAACTTTGTGCCTTTGAGAAAAGATCTCACTCTGTCATGCAAACTCTCTAATGGACATTAAGATAGAAATATTTTTCTTGTTGGTATACCACATTTCTATTTGAATACTCTTTCTTTAATTTTCCTTGTGCAATCGTACATAACATATCTTGACTGAGTAATTATATTAAGTGGACCATTTTTAATTTTTATGTTTACTGTGCATATATTTGGTGTGCATAGTCAATGATGTTAAACTAGCATGCAAAAGCTAATATGTGCATAAACATAAAGGATGCCTCTATCTAAATAAATGGCAAAGTAGGCAGAGATTATTTTCTTTGTTATGAGTATGACAAAGGGGCAGGTAGGGGAATAGGTATTGGGAGGGGGAGAAAAGTGGAAGGATGGGCAGGAGAAGTCGTACAGTGTAATATTATGCATAGATTTTGTATAGTTGTGAATAGAATAGAAATTCTATAAGGATAAGGTCTTTCATTTTTATTTCTGTATCTTCAGTGCATAGCACAGTGTTTTGTGAACAATCGTTGTTAAATAAAAGTAATCAAATTCAATTAAATCAAATTAAGAATATGTGTATATCTATATACATAGTAGCTTTCAATGAGTATGAACTGAAGTTATAAAATATATGGCACAACTGTAGTACCATAATCACCAAAACAAAAATTTTTTAAAGTTCTGATATATATGTGACTCTGTGCTAGATAATATGGGCAGCTAGATGGCACAGTACATAGAATGCTGGGCCTGGAGTCAGGAAGACTCCTCTTTCTGAGTTCAAACAAAGCTTCAGACACTTATAAGCAGCTGAGCCTGGAGTCAGAAAGACTTGAGTTCAAATTTGATCTCAGTCACTTACTAACTGTGTGACCCTGGACAAATCACTTTATTTGCCTTAGCTTCCTCATCTGTAAAATGAGCTAATGGAAAACCACTCCCCTTTTGCCAAGAAAACCCCAAAATTGAGTCACAAAGGGTCAGACACAACTGACAAAACAATAAATGCTAAATGATGAATACTCAATAAACGCCAGATAGGTTGTCATTCTGGCTTCCATTTCCAAATCAAATGTCAGAGGGGGCATTCTAATATGAAAATTACTTTGTTAATTCTACAACAACAGATCAAGTAAATATGTAAATAAGTAAAAAATCTGTATTGCACACAATGCAATCTACATATTATTAGGATGCAGAATATTAAAAACTTGTAGGAATAGATGACATTAGAAGAAAATTCAGTGCATGTCCATGTGCTAGATATTTTAATCATTAAAATATATTAATAAAATACAAAAATACAAAAGTATATCTTCACAAAGTCCTATTCTTACTCCTCATTGGAGTGTGAAGATGAACCTGGGTTCTCAATAGATATGCTAGCTGAGCTGAACCAAGGTTCCACCACACCAGAAAGACTTTGAGATTGGACCTGATAGCAAACTGTCTCCACTTCTGAGGACCAGACTAGTATGTAGAGAGAGGCTCATTGTCTGGAGTCTGTCCCCCTGGAGATGCATTTTGGTCCATGGAAACCCATAGAAAAGAGAGAAATGCAAAATTCACCATAGTTTTGTATGACTCCTTTGTGCTTCCATAGTGACAACAGCTTAGTATAGAAAAAAGGGGAAGAAGGTTCTAACAATCATGTGATCTTTTTCATTTTGCTGTAAATATAAGCACCAAATAACAAAACAAAAAATAAATATTCCTCATATTTTAAGACAGGGATTAATTTTTATTAATATATGAGCAATTCATGAATAATTTCTCTGTATTTATGGTCTGATTAGATAGAGTTAAATTCAAAATTAAATCAAAATTAATTTTAAAAAGAAAAAGATAAGGGATTTAATGTAAACAATTCTCACATAACTTATTTAAACAACTCTCATATAACCTATTTAAACAAGTTCTGCTGAAAACAAGAAAGGGATGAGGAAAGGATACTTTCACCAATTATAACAACTTCATACAAAAGTTGAATAGAATGGTAGCTCTAAGTCTAAAGGAGATCAAAGAGGTTATCTACTTCAACCCCATTATTTTAAGGAGGAGAAAATAAATGGATCCATGGAGGGTCCAAGGCACTTGCTCAATGTCAAATACGAAGTAGGCATTGGATCTGGGATTTAAAGCATGACTCTAGGGATACTGCTTCCCTCCCCAGAACCCAGACACTGTAATATATTGTCGACATAAATTAATGAATAGAGAAAGAAGAGGAAAAGAGTCTAAAAACTGATGCAATTAGATAACTTAAGATTTCTACACCAAGCAGGCAGATACAGCAGATAAGGCCAACACCAATGTAAATTATAAACTCATTCATAAAATCTTACAAACAACATTAGTAGTAGATTACAACCAGTTTTGTAGCATAAAAATATATTGAAAAGCAAATGGAAGAAGAAAAAAAACAGCTTGAGAATGTTTAATGAGGGACTCATTTAAGAAAAGTTATCCTTAGGACATTTAAGGATGACAGTGGAAGGATAACAAACAGATGACAAAATGTTAAAAATCGGTAAAGATTTTTATAATAAATTGTTCACCATAAAAGACAGTGGGGAAGCCACTTGTAGGTTCTAATATCACAGACCTAGATATGTGGCTGAAGGAAGGAGAAGCTGAATTGATTCAAACAAAGATGGAAGAAGCAGCTATTCTATAATAAGAGGGTCTTTATGCTCAAAGAATTTTAAGAGCACTGACAAACTGATCATTAACATATAAGAGAAAATTATGCCAAAGTTGTAATGGCAAGCAAAGTAGTCCTTTGCTGTTTGTAACAGCTATTCCAGTGCCTTTGATTTGAGACCAGCCTTTGATTGTATCAAGAGTCTTTGCTGGAGCTTATATACTTTATGTTGTCCTTAGGCCTAAGGTAATTTGAAGATCTTCCCTGCACTTAATAGGCCTAAATTGGAAATTTAGGGGATACCCATCAACTGAGGAATGGTTGAACAAGTTATGGTATATTATTATGACAGAATAATACTGTGTTATAAGAAATGATGAACAGAGTGGTTCCAGAAAAACCTGGGGAGACTTATATGAACTTATACAAATACAAGTGACCAAAACAAGGAGAACATTGGGAGACTCATCTAAGAAAATTCATCCAAATACATTTAAAGATGATGATAGAAGGATAATAAACAATTTTTTTAATGTTTAAAATATATAAAGATTTTTACAACAAACCTTTCACCATTTAAGACAGTGGGGAAATCACAGTACAACAACACTAATATTGCAAGGATGATCAACTGGGAAAGACTTAGCTACTCTCATCAAAACGGTAATTCAAGACAATTCCAACATAATGAAAAATGTTATCTCTTTTCAGAAAAAGGACTGATGAACTCTGAATGCAAACTGAAGCATACTTTTATTTAACTTTTTTTTCTTCTATTTTTTGTTTGTGTTTTCTTTTTCAACCTGGCTAATATGGAAATAGGTTTGTGTAACTTTACAAGTACAATCTCTATCAAATTGCTTGTCTTCTCAAGGGCAAAGAGTAATAGGGAGGGAAAGAATTTGGAACTCAAAATTGTTTTTAAAAATGAATGTCAAATAATTTTTACATTTAATTGGAAAATATTTAAAGAAATATATACCCACATATAGATGTGTGTATGCATGCATGCATGCGTGTATACATATACATATGCATATCACGCATGTATACATACACATATGTGTGTAGATATAGATATTAAATGTGTGACCTTGAATCAATAATTTAACCTTTCTTGGATTCATTTTCATCATCTGAAAATTGGAAAAGTAAAATCTGCATTCTCTTCTCCAAAAGGATTTTGGAGGAAAGTCCTTTTTAAATTATAAACTGTAACTGAAATTATTTGTTGTTACAGACATCAATAAGAGGAAGATACTTAGGTGATATCCTCAATAGAGTACCAGGCCTGGAGTAAGGAAGACCTGAGTTCAAATCCAACTTCAGATACTTGCTAGCTATTTTACCCCAAGCAAATTACTTAATGTCCCTTTGCCTCATTTTCCTCAACTTTAAAATGGGTATAATAATAGCATTTATCTCCAAAAGATGTGAAATGAGAGAATGTTTATAAAGTGCTTATAGTTTGGCACATGGTAAGAGTTGTATAAATGTTAACTATAACTATTATTACAAATATCTAAAATCACATTGTAAAAAAAATGTTTGCTTTGTTTATTTGGCAAGAGGTCAAGAAAGTCATTTTAGGTGGAGCCAAGATGGCAGAAAAAAGGCGGCTACTTTTCTGAGTTCTCCAAAAGCCCTCCAAGTACCTTTTTTAAATGCTGTAAAACAATTCCTAGAGCAGCAGAACCTACAAAAAGATAGGGTAAAATAATTTTACAACCAAAGACATCTCCTAAGGTCAGTAGGAAAGGTTTATCACACCTAGAAGTCTGAGATGTAAGAGTAGAGCACAGTGCAGCACAGGCCACAACAGCAGCTGCTGCTTTCAGAGCTCTCAGCCCAGACAGTATGTGGATGAACAACTGTCAGGAGTATCCAAGGGTCTCTTTGCTAGCTCAGAGGCAGGACTCTGCTGCTTTACACATAATTGGGTCAGTGTCCTGGTCCTGGGTGGCAGTCCCAGGGCAGGGAGGAACACTAGCACACTACAGCTTGCAGTGGAGCAGGGACACTCCTCACAGTTCTAGGGGAAAAAAAGAGTACTTATGGTCACTCATATACCAGAGCATAGGTCAGGAGAGTAGTAAATACACCCCTACTCAGATCATAGCACTTTGGAAAGAATGGAAATTTACATGTCCTTAGAAGTATGTCTGAAAAGAGCTACACAAAATTCTTGAAGCTTGGGACCATGCCCCCTCCACTCTGGAAGCAGAGTCCAACTTTAACAAAGAGTCAAAAGTCAAGAAATAGGCTTAGAAAAATGAGAGAGAAAAATAGAAAAAATTCTGACCAGAGAAAGTTATTATGACAAGGAAGATCAGAACACACACTCAGAAGAAGGTAACAAAATCTAAGTTCCTATATTTAAAGCATCTGAGAAAAAATATTAATTACTAAAAATATTAATCTGAGAAAAATAATTAATTAGTTTCTGTAATGGTAATTAATTTGTTTGATCAGATGTTAAGTAGATCCTAGTAACCTAGTGTTAAGTATAGAACTCTGTCCATTGTTGATAAGGTGTGAATTCCCAGGACTCTGTCCATTGGTGGGAAGGTGTGAATTTCCCTGTGACTTAGAAGAATGCTATTGGCTGAGAAACTCCCCTGAACCATGTTGACTTGGGAGAAGGCCAGTTTTTATAAGCAGGAGAATTTCAGAGACAAGACAGACCTTGGATTTGGTTCCTGAGTGGCTGACTGCAGATATGAACAGGATGAGACTTTGTTTGTTGGTGACCTGGCTGATCCTTGAGTTCCAGGCAAGAGAGGTCCTGAGGGGTTTGAGATGTGCTGAACCTTGTGAACTTCAGTGTGTGCCGGGGATTGCTCTGAGGACTGGACAAGGACC
>CM053593.1:263644266-263665273 GCA_028646575.1 Pseudocheirus occidentalis
AGCTAGGCTTGGGGTCAAGAAGACTCATCTTCCTGAGTTCAAATCTGGCTTCAGACAATTATAAACTGTGTGACTCCAGGCAAGTCATTTAACCCTGTTTGCCTCAATTTCCTCATCTGTAAATGAAGTAGCTGAAGAAGGAAATGGCAAATCACTCTAATATCTCTACCAAGAAAACCCCAAATGAGGTCAGGAAGAGTCAGGCACAAGTGAAAAAAATGATCAACACCAACAAAGTAACAAGCTTAGATTTAAACCTAGGTCTTCTGACTCCAACCCCTACATTATACTTCTCTAACCCCTCTATAATATACTTTTTGGGAGCCAGGGTGAGGATATATTTCCAGCACTCAGGCCAAATTAGTTATCATAGTTAAGAAATCTTGAAAAGTTTACAAAGATAGTTGTAACTCTCTCTCTCCTTCCACACATAATATACATACATACATACATTCATACATATGTATACATATATATTTGTCATACATTAGAATAGTCAAATAAATAGGGCTTTGTTCAGTGTCTTCTGTCAATATATAGCAGGCACTCAGTAATGGATATTTTACAGTTTCTTCTAAAGTCTTATGTCCATGCCCTTATTGTAGTGATTCAGGATTCTTGAGAGTCCTATCAAACTTTAAAATTACGGACCTGTGAACTACTGTATGTTTGTTGTCCAAGGGCATGCCTACCACACTTTGGAAAGACCCATCCCCAGCTACAGTGTGAACTCTGACCAGAGCAACTCTTAAATGTTACAGGTAAATTGTGGCAGAATTATTAGCTGTATGAGCTGAGGGAGTATCACAAACTGACAAATTCACAGATGCTTGAATTTTGCCTTTACTTCAGTTTTACTTTGTTGGGGGAATTTGGCATAATCTATATTTCCTTCACCTCTCCACTGGTGCCCCCATGGTGCTTTCTATATGGACCAAAGAAGTAGAAAGTTATACATGCAGGTCCTATATCTCCTCTGTGGCATAATTTCCTCCTTACAATACAACTGCATTTGTAAGAAAGAATATATTTTACAGATCTAGGGGATTAAATATGGCAGGGCCTCAGAGCCATCTTGTTCAATCCTCTCATTTGCAGAAGACAAAATTGAGATGTAAGAAGGTTGCGACTTGCTCAAAGTTATATAAGTAGTAACCAAGAAAGGTGGGATATGAACCTAAGGTCCTTTGATTCCAGATCACAGTTTCTTCTACTATGTCAAGCTGCATGTTGCCACTTTTCTTTAATGTCCCTGTGTGTCTTAAAGACTAGAAGAGATATATCCAGACTATTTTAACCTCCTTCAATCTCCTTTTGAACTGAAGGTATCTGACTCCCACTAGTATTTCTTGTGGAAAATCTTTGAGACAACTTGCCAACTAAGTGCATGTAGGAGGATTTACAAATTTATGCTTCTACATAAAAGTTAAGAAAAGGTCTAAACATGCCAATTCTGAATCAGTATAAGATCACTTGGCATTGGGTAGGAGAAGGGGAGAATTAGAGGAAAGTGTACAGAAGTATAGAAAAATTATTTCTGTCATCAAGGAGCTTGGGAAAATGGGACATACATAGGAAAATGGAATAATAAAGTATGGCAGTATACAATGAAGTGCCTAAATTAGTATAGATAGCAATAGCTAAAGGAGATCCGAGGAAGGTAAGATTTCTGTTGTGAGAAAGACATTCAATGATTTTGTATGAAAATAAATGCAGCATTTTCTTTTTTTCGATGAAGGGCCAGTAACACAATGCATATCATTTAAAATCTTACAGTGCACAGAAAGATGCTCCTATATATTGATTTCTTTCAAAGTAATAACATTTTAAAAGATTCAGGTTTCAAGCATCTCTTAATGTTTATAGGTTTACAATTATATTTGGAATGAACATCTTTGACAAACACATCCTTTGGGTATTATAATGACAAAGTGTCAAGAACATTCTGCGTGTTTTCCTAAAGAAACACAAATTCAGCTTCCTTCTCGAGCAAATGAAAAATGAAGAATCTGATACTTACTGTGTCTTTGGTCTAATAGTTATGGTATTTACATAATGATACCACTTATGAATATATTCAGTAGTCACAATGAATGATCAGGCATGGATTAGTTGTATAATTTGCATCTGTAGAGAGAGTACCCATACAGATTCTTTGGATAGAAACAACTCCAGGAAAGATGTTTTCGATGATTAAAAGAGATAATCATCTAGTTTTAATTTTTAATGGATATGGAACTTCCATGTATTGATCTAACTGATTTGGTATATTTTTCTTAAAATTGTGATAAATTTCTTACAATTGGGTATAATCCTTAAGATTTTACTACTGCACTGTGCTTTGGTATTATCTAACTGTAGTTTAATAATATTGACATCTTACCATTTTGAATGGATAGTTTTCTTTAACTTTCTTATATACATACTGGTCCCACAGTCATTTTCCATGGTTATATTTGCTACCTGTATTTTACTTCTATGAATATAAATGGCTCCAAAAATAACATCTTAAATGGTCCTTTTCTTAGCAAGTGCTTACTCTATTAGGTACCTAGATAATTCAACCAATAGGATTTTTCTTTGAATTGAACTTAAAGCAAATTAATCTGTTTCAGATAAAATACTATGTTGATATTGTATAGACATAATCCCAAGTGGTGGAAGATCTAGTTTTTTTCACTTATTTATTTAGAGAAATGGTTTTTCTTTCTCTATGTCACCATTTTATATCCCACTTCTTTGGGAAGCCACCTGATTTTTCTGTTGGTTATTGCGTTCTCTTCTGTCCTTAATTTAGTATCATGCCAACCATTTACTCTACTAATACCAGTCATCTTACCTTTGCAGCAAGTATACTTGTTTTTATAGATTATTGCTTAGTATTTTGGGCTGTAACCATGACCAGTGTTGACATGTAGCATGTCACAAGGTAAAAATAATTACAACAGAATTTTACAAGATATAAGGATTACTGAAAGGTCACTTTTACACCTAAAATGAAGCACATTTTGGAGGCAGTTATCTATATAATTCAGGTACTCCTTTGTCCCGCCCACTTTCAATCTTTTTTAAATTCTGGATATTAGTAATGAACCCAAATAACGAAAATGGTATTTCCCCCTTCCATGACAATATTAATTATGCAAATAGTATATGAATGCTCATACCTCTTTGAATATCACACCATTTTCTACTGGATGATCTGTTTTCAGCTTACCAATTCTACTAAGTCTCTATTTTTAAAACAAAACCAATCCTAACAGACAAATAAAACCTCAATCACTTGTGATAGTGTTTTTAATTTATTCCAAATCCTCCCCAATATGGATAAAATGCAACTCAAGCCTTTTATGCTATTCTCAACCTGCATCACTGTCCCTTCATTCTACTAAGAAGATTTCATTCTAAATATCATGCTTGACTTTTTTGAAAATGTGAAAAATAATCCAGATTTTTTTTAGTCTTGAAAATGAAGTTGAATTATTCTTTGCTTTTATCTCTGTCGATATTCTACTTATTTGGGTAGATAAATAAGTACAGACCATTTCTCATTAATTGTTTTAATGATTTAGATCTAAACTCCATCATATCTTACATTTCCTTTAATTTGTTTTCCATCTGTAAGACTTTGTTTCTTTTCTAGAGGAAGCTGACATGTCTGCACATTGCTAACGTCTGTCATTCTAGTCATCTTAGTGTAGATGCTTTCATGGCCTCTTTTTTAGACTATGAGCCCTGACATTTTCTATATGCTTTAGTCCATCTCTGGAGGATATATTTACATTTACAATATCTATGAGCCTTCATTCACTTTAGAAGCATTGTCTGTGTATGTAATTTTTTTTGATGAGACAGTACATCAGCACATCATTAATTTTTATACTGTCATTACAACATCCATTTTAGCACCATTTTCTCCTAACTTTTAGTGAATATAATGGCATTTTCATGTCTATGAATGAAATTTGCAAAAAATAAAAGTGTGTCCAACTTACCAGTATATTACATATAATTTCATATCTGAGAAGATAAAGCCTTGCACTTTTGAATATGATATCATTCCTATCTATATGGGTCTGCTCTGTAGAAGAAAGACTTTCATAGTATATGGCTATGACATGTTGTCAAGGGTAATGATTATGAAATCAGACTTCAGTGGGTAGGTATGAACTAGTTTCTTCAAATGCATTTTTTTATCAGTGCATTCTGATGATAACCCCTTCTTCCACTTTAGCAATGTAACCCTGATAAAGCATCCTTGAACTTTGTCTGTAAAATATAAAAGTACTTAATTTTATTTGTCTTGACTATTGTTATTTAAAGAGTTCAAATGAAAGATTTCCTATTGTCATGTGGCAAATGGAAATAAACTTCACACTGAATAGACTATCTCAGTGGTGATGTAAATTCATATTTATTTGGAACAAATACCCTCAGCCTCTTTCACATATGCAGAGAACTCTATGTCTCTGTAGGTTAAAGTGACAGTTGTTATAGAACCATTTTCATGGAAAAAAGTCCTGCCAGTTTTATTTCCCAAAGTTAAAGAAAATAAAATAGTAAAGTTAAGAATGACAGATGAGTTATTGCCTAAAGAGTACATATACATACCACTCTCCTAATTTTGTTTTAAGTTTCTAATTTACCATTCTTGCTTTGAGGCAATATTAGCGCACTATTTCATATAAGGTTTATTAGGCTTTAGAATTTTGGGGAAGAAAATGATGCATTGATAAGAAAGGTTTATAAAAGGTTACATACAATGATATCCACTCATCTGTGTATTTATGCATATCTGATGCATATATATATATACACATTTAAACATAAATATATAATACAGTTGCATTCATAGCAATTCCATTTACAGCTTTCATATATCAAATATAAAGTAGAACTTTTGCTCTTTTATGTTATTAGAAAAAATAATGTCCTCTTTTTTGTTGCAGAAATCAAAAATCTCTACTTATGATAAAATGTGGGCCTTTATGAGTAGCAGGAGGCAGTCAGTGCTTGTCAAAAGTAATGAAGAAGGTATCCAGCGTGTACTCACCTCTGATTATGCCTTCCTAATGGAGTCAACAACCATTGAGTTTGTCACGCAGCGGAACTGTAACCTGACACAGATTGGAGGCCTTATAGACTCCAAAGGTTATGGCGTTGGCACTCCCATGGGTAGGTTATGCGTCTGCTATTTGTACTTTGTTCATTAATCTTAGTTGCAGCAAGAGGATGGAAAAACTTATGATTCCATATGCCATTAAGGATTTTCTGTATGACCTCTGCAGTATGCTTTGCTCTTGGAGTGATTAGAAGCAGGACAACATTTGCATGTTTAAATTTGAATGATCATGTGGAAAAGGAGAATGAATAATTGTACAAGTAGTAAATATGTACATAAATATAGCATGTTTTTATTGCTCACTTCTTTCCTAAAAACTAGTCCTTTTAAAATAATTTTTTCTACTGTTTACTACATACAGGGTAAGTTTAAAAAGGTTGAGTTTGGAGAGTTATGATCTTGTCCCACTTTCAATACTAACTAACTGAGATAACTATGTAATACAGTCAATAGATGCCTAGGTTTGGAGTTAGGAAGACCCAAGTTCAAATCCAGCCTTAGACACTTACTAGTTTTGTGACCCTGGGCAAGTCATAAAATGTCATTTTGTTTCAGTATTAGAACAACCCTCCCAGAGTTGTTGTGAGGATTACATGTGATGATGTTTTTAAAGCATTTAGTATAGTGCCCAGGCCATAATAGGTGCTTAATAAGGATTTCCATTCTGCCTTTGTTTTTTCATTCCTTTATTCCTGTGTTCCTTTCTTCCTTCTTGTGTTGAGCAAATCACTTTATCTCTTTGAAGCTCAACTTTCTTATCCATAAAAAGAAGAGGCCTAGATTATATCCAGAGACATTTCAATCCATAATTTTCTATTGAAAAAATCCAACAGCCTAAGATATAAATTAACTTAGAGTCAAAGTCTTGAAAAGTAGTTAAATAAATCTAGAGATAGAAGAACTAATATGTTTGTATTGTCGGAGTTTTAGAGCCAGAGCAATTTTCCTTTAATTACAAAAAGGGAATGATACTTTTAAATGAAAATGGTCACATTCTAATCCTGCCTTGCTGAAAGCCATGGGAGGATCTTAGGGTCTAAATCTTGGTAGACTTCCACCATATAAACAAGGAGGGAAGAAGCAAATGGACTGCTATATCAGGGTCAATATACATACATACATACATACATACATACATACATACATACACACCATTGTACATATACTTGTACCTATATACATACATATATATGTATATAAATGGTACAAATTGATTTAAATAAGAAATTATTTATGTTGACCTTTGCTTAGTTGAGAGTAATATACATTTTATACTTCAAAAATGTTAGGATATTGCCAGTTGTTCAGGTAAAACAAGAGTGTACTATAGACAGTTCTCATTTTGAATAAACACTATAAGAATGTTACCTATTTCAAACCTTGAGAGTCTGGAACTACTTGGTTGTAAACTTTCTAAATCTTTGAGGTTATACACTTCAAATATTTGCACCAACACTAGTACCAACATGACAAATCTTTATGGAAAGGCTTGGTTTAAGGAAAAATCTGTGATTCCTGGAACAATCCTTAAATGAAGAACCACCATTGCCCTCTCCCACACTCAAACCACTTCTAAAAGAAGTAGTACTATTTAATCCTAAAGATCCAACTGTGAGTGGTTATATTGTAACTAGAATACTACAGTATGAGCATGTCACAAATAAACTCCCTTTTTCATAGACACGCTGAGAGAGAGAGAGAGAAAGAGAGAAGAGAGAGGGGGGAGAGGGAGAAGGTTCCTGTTTAGTCTACTGGAGGATAGATTCCAGTGAGATCTGTTTATTTATAATACTTTTGTTGGGAAAATAACATTCTATAAAGCTTTACTTTGTATATATTTTTTGAATAGACACGTTATTCTATAAATTGAAGATTTCCTATAATCTAATTCTCAAAATATCCTAGGGTTGACAGGCAAGATCGACAAATTGTAAGGTAAAGACTTTTGAACCTGGACAATTCTTGGTACCTATCTAGAGAAAGCAAAGTTATTAACAACATCTCTTTGTGATGATAAAGTAATATAGCATGGTCTTCTAAAACAGAACTTGGGAATCCAGACAGAGACCTAGGTTCAGATATTACTTAAATATTGATTAGCTATATAATGCTTGCCAAATAATAACTTCTGCAAAATGGGTGTATCTATAGTTTCATTTCTTATGTCAGAGTTGCTGTGAAAAAATAATTTTGCAAACCTGAAGCCATTATATAGTTGTGAATTTCATTCCAATATTTGACAAGGTCTGAGCAATTTCAGCTTCATAAAAAACATGCAACAACTTTGAGAAATATACTTTGTGGCTCTGTGACTGCCTCTATATAGAACTTTTTATATTTAAGTTTCATACTTGTTTTATATTTTAACTAATGAACTTATAAAAGGATTGTGTTTACTATTGTAAATCTGATCTTGTATGTGAGTGTGGCTCAAAGCTTTCTGGTAGAGCCTCCTGGGAATTTAATAGAAGAGATCAACATATATCCATATAAATTCAAAAGATCAAAATAAAATCGTGATGCTCTCACCTAGTATTATTTCAGCATGATTGTTTTCATTTCATTCCTATATACATTCTATACCAAAGGATCTATGAACCACAGTGTGTATCATAATGATATTTCTCTCTTCATTTTAACAACAAATACATGCCCAGTACATTGATTTTTATTCCAGAAAGGAACATATTTTATGTATCTATTATTTTTCTGTTTTTAACATAAATCTAACAGGGAATGTATTTGGACAGGATGATTTGAATGCAAAGGTGTCACTTGCTTGGTCATTTGCCCAGTGATATGAATCTTGAGATTTTTTTTATTCTTCCATTTCAATTTAATTGTTTTCCTCAAATTTAACTTATAAACATTAAAGCCAAGCCTTTGAATGAATAAATTTTTATATTCATTCATAACATAGAACACAATTAAAATGTTATTTGGAATAGACACATTTTGAAAGCAGTTTGTATTCATAAAATTTCATCAAAGAAGTGTGATGTAGGAAAAGGTATTTCACACTCCACTCCCTTAAATTAAAGACTTCACTGCAGAGAAAAAGGTTTCAGGCAATAATTTATGATCTGCTATTTCATACTTCTGCTAGAAATATGACTTCATGAATTATTTATATTTGACTCTGCCATTAATAAGCACAATACCACGCAATTCTATAGTAGTTGAAGATGAGACACTTGACTTCCCACCCACCCCCCAAAAACACCAAACAAACAATTTTAGGCAAACAGAATAATCTACACCTGCCAAATATTCTGTCATCATATTTCACCCAATTATACTTAGCAAATTCAATCATCTTTATTCTTTCCTTTAAAAACTATAGAACAACATATTTAAAACTAGGAAGGAAATTAGATGCTTAAAAAATCCCAATTTTAGAGATGTAAAAACTAATACCGCGAGAGGTCAAGTGACTTGCCCAAGACCATTCAAGTAGTAAGTCACAGTACTAGGATTCAAAACCAGGTCCATTGGCTCTAAGTGCAATACCATTCCTTCTTTACTATAACAATTTTCCCAGGTAAAGGGAATGAGTGAGGTTTGAAATACAAATCTTTCTGAAAGGGGGAATAGTAAAATTATTTTAAAATATTTCCCAAATCATCTATCTAAAACTGACCAAATAAAAATTGTAAGTCATGAAAAAATATATCCTGATGTCACATCCTCCTCTCTCTCATCAAAGATTAACTTACTGTCCAGGTCTGGATGATGGCAAGGTGAGAACAAGTTCCTGGGAGATTGAGTCCCACAAGTTCCTCTTCTGAACAGGTTGAAATGAAACTCTCAGACTTCGCTAATATGGAAAAAGAAAGGAACTTTGCCTTGGTGTAATGTCCATGTTGTCAAGTTGTAGGTTCGTTTATATAGAGCTAGAAGAAATTTTAGAAATGATCAATTAACCTCCCCCCACCATATTGCAAATGAAGAAACTGAGGTCCAGATAGAATTAACTTGTCCAATGTCACACAGATAAGATGTAGAGAAGCTGAGGTTCTAATTCAAGTCCTTTGTCTTGAAGCTCTATCTTCTTTCTAATGAAGCACATTGTGTGTCTATAGGTTCAAGAAGAGAAAGCTTCTTAAAAATATGATTACTCTTTTGGAAAGGAGAATAGAAATATACTGCCATCAAAATCAACAAACTCATTCACTTTTTATCCTTATTCACTGGCTTATTAGTAAAGTCAAAGTGTGCTTTTGGCTGCTACTGTTTAGTTATGTACTGTAATTTCTCCTGTGTGATTCATTTAGTGTATGTGTCATCACATTTCATCAATGGGAGTGTGTCTCATTGCTGTGGAACAGGAAAACTGAATGTGTCAGAGGCAAGCTATTTAATTAGGGAGGTTCTGTTTATACCAAAATACCTTAGTGGAGTAATCAGCAACAAATACTGTGAAGGTAAATGTTGGAGAAACATCAGCTAGTTTAATTATGTTTGGGCAATATTAAATTCTTTCTGGAGTTTAAAGTTTGTAAGGATCTTTGCCCACCTTTTAAAAATAAGACATTTCCTAGGTTGGTAGTTTGTCAAAGACATATGTGTTCTGACTTGTAATGAGTTAAATGAACTTTGCGTTACCTTACATTGGAAAGGATAGAAAAAAAATGTCATGTTGGAGAGAGGAGAATGGCAATTCATAGCAGTTTTCATTAAGGAGTATTTAAAAAGTGGAATCCATGAAATCACTGTTTCTTTGCTCACCGTAGGCAATAATCTATCTTATCAGAAAAGAGAACATTGCTACCTAATGATGTTTTCTGAAACATTTCTTCCCCTCTTCCTGATTGTCAGCGTTAAAAGCCTATTTATTCTCTCCCTCTGCAATGTTGATTATATGTACCACTTTGTGGAGTAGGGCAAGAAGGCCCAGCAGGCAATGTGCTGGCAGGAAAACCACAGCATGGGAAAACACACCCAGGCTGGTGGCTGCTATTTTGTTCTGGTTTAGTGTAGTTTTGTTTTTCTTTCCTTTCATGGGAAAAATTCAAGGGAAAAACGATTGAAAAAATAAGATAAAATATTATTAAGAAAATACTTTTTTTTTCAAAATTCATTTTTATAAGATTGTGATTTGCAATCTTTTTCTTCCTCCCTCCATCCCCTGCCCCATCCTGACCACAATAAACATTATCAACTAGGTTACAAATGTGCAATCATATAAACATATTTCCACATTAGTCATGTGAAAGAAGAAACAGAACAAAAGGGAAAAGAGAACAAAAAAAACCCCAAAGTGAAAATAGTATGCTTGATCTGCATTCAAGCTCCATAGTTCTTTTTCTGGATGTAGATAGCATTTTCCATCCAATCATAGCTGGTCATTGCACAATGTTGTTGTTACTGTGTGCATTATTCTTCTGGTTCTGTTCACTTCACAGTCAGCATCAGCTCATGTAAGTCATTCCAGGTTTTTCTGAAATCCACCTGCTCATCATTTTTTATAACACAATAGTATTCCATTAAACTCATATGCCACAATTTTTTCATCCATTTTCCTCTTAATTGGTATCTCCTCAATTTCAAATTTTTGCCAGAACAAAAAGAGCTGCTATAAATATTTTTGTACATGTAGGTGCTTTCCTCCTTTTTATAATCTCTTTGCAATACAGATCAAGTAGTGGTATTGCTGGATCAAAAGGTATGCACAATTTGATTCCCCTTTTGACATAGTTCCAAATTGCTCTCCAGAATGACTGGATCAGTTCACAACTCCACCAAAATTGCATTAGGGTTCCATTTTTCTGAAATCCTCTCCAGCATTTATAATTTTTCTTTTCTATAATATTAGCCAATCTGATAGGTATGAGATGTTAACTCAAAGTTGCATTTCTCTAATTAATAGTGATTTAGGTCCTTTTTTCATATGATTGTAGATAGCTTTAGTTTCTTCATCTGAAAACTGACTGCCCATATCCTTTGACCATTTATAAATTGGGGAATAAATCATACCCTTCTAAATTTGACTTGGTTCTTTGAGACATGAGGTCTTTTTCCTCTCATTGTAAAATTTGTTTCCCATCTTTTTGCTTTCCTTCTGATCTTGATTGCTCTAGTTTTGTTTGTGCAAAACCTTTTTAATTTAATGTAATCAAAATGATTTATTTTGCATTTTATAATATTTTCTATTTTGTATTTGGTCATAAATTCTTCCATTCTCTATAGATCTGACAGGTAAACTACTCCTTTCTTTTCTAATTTTCTTATGGTATCACCCTTTATGTTTAAATCATGTACACATTTAAACTTTATATTGCTATAGGGTGTGAGATGTTGGTCTATGCTTTCTGCCATATTGTTTTTCATTTTTTTTCCAGCAGATTTTTTCAATAGTGAGTTCTTATTTCAGAAGCTGGGCCTTTCGATTAAAAAAAAACCAACCAAACAAACAGTAGATTACTTTAATCACATATTACTGTGTCTTTCGTACCTAACCTATTCCATTGGTCCACTATTCTATTTCTTAGCCAGTACTAAGTAATTTTGATGATTTCTGATTTATAATATAGTTTTAGATCTGGTATAGCTAGGCTACCTTCCTTTGCATTTTTAAATTAATTCCCTTGATCTTCTTAAACTTTCATTTTTCCAGATGAATTTTGTTATTAGTTTTTCTAGCTCTATAAGATAATTTTGATAGTTTGGTTCATATGGTACAGAGTAAGCAAATTAATTTAGGTAGGATTGTCATTTTTTTATTATATTGACTTGGATGACCCATGGGCAATTGACATTTTTCCTGTTATTTAAATTTGACTTTATTTGTGTGAAAAATGTTTTGACACTGTGTTCGTGTATTTCCTGAGTTTGTATTGGCAAATAGACTCCCAAATATTTTTTCCAAATATTTTATAATGCCTACAATTATTTGACATGGAATTTCTCTATTGATTCTTGTTGGGCTTTGTTAATATTATATAGGGTTGCTGATGATTTAAGTGTATTTATTTTATATTGCCAAGTTGTTAACTATTTCAAGTAGTTTTGCAGTTCATTCTCTAGGATTCTCTTAAGTATACCATTGTATCATCTGCAGAGTGGTAATTTTGTTTACTCATTGCCTACTCAAAATCCTTCAATTTCTTTTGGTTCTCTTATTGCTTAAGCTAACATTTCTAGTAAAGTATTGAATAATGATGGTGATAATGGGCACACTCTTCCAACTCTCCTCCCCCATCTTAATCAGAAAGTTTCTAGCTAATCCCCATTACATATAATTCCTGCTGATTGTTTTAGGTAGATATTGCTTATCATTTTAGGGAAAGCTCCTTTTATTCCTATACTCTCTGTTGCTTTTTATAGGAATGGGTCCTGTATTTTTCCAAAAGATTTTTTTTCTGCATCTATTGAGATATCATATAATTTCTGTTGGTTTTGTTGGGCAATTTACATTTTTGTAAATATTCATCCATTTCACTTATATTGTCCTTTATTGGCATACAGTTGGACAAAATATCTTCTAATTACTACTTTAATTTCCTCATTTGTGGTGTATTACACTTTTCATTTTTGATACTGGTAATTTAATTTTTTATTCCTTTTTTAAAAATCCAATTAACCAAAGATTTATCTATTTTATTACTTTTGTTTTTGCTTTTTTTTGGAGGGCAGTTGGGGTTAAGTGACTTGCCCAAAGTCACACGGCTAGTTAGTGTGTCAAGTGTCTGAGGCCGGATTTGAACTCAGGTCCTCCTGACTCCAGGGCCAGTGCTCTACTCACTGCGCCACCTAGCCACCCCTACTTTTTTAACAGAAACAGTTCTTACTTTTATTTATTAGTTCAATAGTTTTCTTGCTTTCAATTTTATTAATCTCTCCTTTGATTTTCAGAATTTCTAATTTGGTATTTATTTGGGGATTTTTACTGTGTTCTTTTTCCAGCTATTTTGATTGCATGCCCAATTTATTGATCTTATCTTTCTTTATTTCCTTCAATGTAAACATCTAGAGATATAAAATTTCTCCAAAGTTCTGCTTTGGTACATCCCATAAATTTTGGCATGTTGTCTCATTATTATCATTTTATTAGATGAAATTCTTGTTTTCTGTTATTTGTTTTTTGACACCACTCATTCTTTCTGATTAATTTATTTAGTTTACAATTAATTTTTAGTCTTTCTTTACATGGCCCTTTTATTACACATCATTTTTATTTCATCATGATCTGAAAAATGATTTATTTAATATTACTGCCTTTCTAACTTGGATAGTGAAGTTTTTATGCCTTAATATATAGTCAGTTTTTGTGTAGGTGCCATATCCTGATGAGAAAAAAAAACTATATTCCTTTCTATCCCTACTCAGTTTTCTCCTGAGGTCTATCATACTTAACTTTTCTAAAATTTTCTCCACCTTTTAAACTTCATTCTTGTTTATTTTGTGTTTAGATTTATCTAGTTCTGAGAGCAGAGTTTGAGGTCCTCCACTAGTATAGTTTCGACCTCTATTTCTTCCTGCAACTCACTTAAATTCTCCTTTAATAATTTGGATGCTATACCACTCACCATCTGTGGTTAGTATTGATATTACTTTATTGTCTTTGTTAACTTTTAGCAAGATGTTTCCTTCCTTATCTCTTTGATTAGACCTATTTTTACTTTTGCTTTATCTGAGATCAGGATTGGTACTCCTGCTTTTTTTTTTTAATTTCAGCAGAAGCATAATATATTCTGCTCCAGCCTTTTACCTTTACTCTTTATGTGTATGTCTTTGTTTCAGATATATTTATTGAAAACAATATATTGCAGGATTCTGTTTTTTTAATCCACTGTGCTTTCTACTTCCATTTTATGAGTATTTCATCTCATTCACATTCACAGCTATGATTACTGTGTATTTCTCTACCTCCCTATTTTTTCCCTGTTTATACTTTTCTATCTCCCTTTTCCTCCTATTTCTTTATTGGATAAGATAGATTTCTCTACCCAACTGAGTGTGCATGTTATTCCCTTTTTGAGCCAAATCTGGTGAAAGTAAGGCTCAAACATTACTCAAACCCTCCCTTCTCTTCCTTTACTGTAATAGGTTTTTCATACCTCTCCATGTGATATAATTTACCCCAGTCTGCCTCCTCCTTTCCTGTTCTCTCAGTGCAACCACTTTTTTACCCCTTAATTATATTTATGTCACCACATCAGAGTCTACATGTACTCTCACCCTTTAAATATACTCCTTCTAACTGCCCTAATAGAGATACAGTTCAATTGAAACAACTATAATCTTCCCATGTAGGGATGTTAACGGTTTGACCTTATTAAATACCATGTTTCTTTTTTCTTTTCTGTTTTCATTTCTATGTTTCCCTTGAGTCTTATATTTGACAGATTTTCTGCTCATCTGTGGTCTTTTCATCAGAAATAATTGAAAGTCTCCTATTTCATAGAAAATCCACCTTTTCCCCTGAAAGATTATGCTAATTTTTGCTAGATAGTTGATTCTTGGTTGTCATCCAAGATCTTTTGACATTCAGAATATCATACTAGAAGCCCACTGATGCTTTAATGTAGAAGCTTCTAAACCCTTCATAATCCTACTGTGGCTCCTTGATATTTGATTTTTTTTTGTTGGTTGCTTGTTTTTTCTGAGTGCTTGCAGTATATTCTCCTTGACCTTATACTTCTGGAATTTGGCTACAATGTTCTTCAGAGTTTTCATTTTAGGATTTCTGTCAGGAGGTGGTTGGTGGATTATTTCCATGACTGTTTTGCCCCCCTGGTTCTAGTATATCAGGGAAGTTTTCCCTGAAAATTTCGTGAAAAATGCTGTGTAGGTGCTCGCTCTCTCTCTCCCTCCCTCCCTCCCTCGCTGTTTCTCTTTGTTTTGCTCTTGGCTTTCAGGTAGTCATATAAATCTTAAATTATTTCTCCTGGGTTTATTTTCCAGGCCATTTGTTTTTCCAATGAAGTATTTTATATTTTATTCTATTTTTTCATTCTTTTGATTTTGTTTCACTGATTCTTTGGCCCATAGAGTCATTAGGTTCCACTTGCCCAATTCTAATTTTTTAATTGCATTATTTTATTCATTTAGCTTTTGTACATCCTCTTCCATTTAGTTGATTCTACTTTTAAAGGAATTGTTTTATTCAGTAGATTGTTTTTCCCATTTGGGCAATTCTACTTTTTTAAAAAAGGTTTTCCTCAGTTAATTTTTCTACCTCCTTTTCCAAACTATTGACTCTTGTTTCATAATTCTCTTGTATAACTCATATTTTTAAAAGTTTTTCTTCTACTCCCTTACTTGATTTTTAAAATCCTCCTTTAGCTCTTCCAGGATGACTTTTTGGGCTTGAAATCAATTCATATTTCTCTCTGAGGTTTCGCATGTAAGCATTTTGACATTTTTGTTCTCTTCTGAGTTTGTGTTTTGATCTTCTCTGTTGCCATAGTAGCTTTTTCTATAGTCAGGACTCTTTTTTGGTTTTTGCTTATTTTTTAAAGTTGATCTCTACTCCTGGGATATAGAGGAAACTATCTCAAGCTTCTTGCACTGGGGGCCAGGGGCCTGATCACTGGTTTTTACTTTGGGACCTCTGTAGTGAGAGGCCAGCTAACTGTACTAAGGTGGCCCAGCCTTGTTTCACCAGTTGTGCCCTGGGTTCCAGGCGGGATTGGTGTTTTGATTGTGGCACAGGGTCTGGAGGCCTCCTTGCTGGCTTGCTGTGCCATCGACTTGCTGAGACTGAATGGTGGTTCCTTGGGAACTGATCTGTGCTGTAACTGAGAGCCTCCCAATGGTTGGACCAGATAACAACTGCACTGGGCTGTGTTTCCATTTTGCCAAAGTGAAACAGAACTTTCTCAAAGTCCTTTTAAGTTATCTTGGACTGGAAAAATGTTTCACTCCATCTTTTTGTAGATTCTGTCTTACCAGAATTCTTTTAGAGAGTTGATTTAATGGTGTTTCTGAGGGAAACTGGAGAAATCTTCTGTTGTCTTGGTTTCTCTTTACCATCTTGGCTCCACCCCCAATAAAATAATTTTTAGGAACATTGCAAACATAACATTTTATTCAAGAAAGGCATAACTCCACCTCCCTACCAAAAAATAATTCCACATTCTCATCAAAGTTACATTTTTGCAAGGAGGTTATCTATCCTTTTGTCTATTAAAGTTCTTAATGATAAAAGATTCTATTTTTTATAGAAATAATTTTCCGTTAAGAAAAGAGAGCTAAATTCTTACAGATAATTTTGACAGAATCCTGTCTAATAGCTGGTGTTTGGAACACCATTAAGAACACCATCTTTACTTGGAGCTTTAGAAGTTTTATTATTTTTCTATTTTTGGATTGGGGAGAGCTAAAGAGACACACAGTGAGAAAGAAATAGAGAAATTAAGAGAGACACAAACAAGCTGGAGAGGAAGAGAAGCAAAAAGACAAGTATAATGAATAGAAATTGAGCTTCGAAGAAAGACTAGCTGTTTATATGAATAGAAATCGAGCTTTGAAGAGTGGCTAGCTCTTGATTCATGTTGCTTTGTGACCCTAAGTTACTTTCAGTGCCTTCTGCTCTACTTTTATGATTATAAATTGTAGAGAAGATTCCTACTTGTGGTAGAAAGACTTTCTTCATCTGTGAGTGAAATCACTGTATCTCAAAGCATCTATACCTCTTCATAAAATCATACAAATATGCATGCATATATACATATATATGCATACATGTGTATATAGATGCATATATGGTTTTATTACATATGAGAGGAGAAACTAAAGAAAAAAGATGAACAATTAGGAATACATGGTATAAAGGCAACTCAAGATTCAAATATATTGTTTGTCTTTTTTAAAGCATATTCTATAGCTCTCTAGTTTCCTCATTTTCTGATAACAAGAGAGTTACAATTTGTAAAAGAAGAGCTGTGCTATTGGTTTAAGACAGATGACAGTGTTTATAAAAATAGAAGTCAGTAGGAGAAGCAATTTTTACCCTTCTTTGCTCACAGTCCATCTCCAGTATTCCTAATCCATCACATAATAATCACTGTAATATTCATCATTACAAATGCATAAAACTGCTGGCCTTCAGTTCTTCAGTTTCTCTGAAATGAATGAATACATTTGTCTTCATTAGTTGAACATAATGCACAAAATGGATGCAAATTATGTATCCTTCTGCAGGTCAAACCTTGGATAAAAATGAATTCCATTCTTTTATAACAAGAGCAGCATTCTTTAAATGCTGGAGAAATGATTTTGTGATTCTGTGTTTATAGTTTAAAATTTGAAAGAATTAAAGAAAAAAGAAGTTTATCATATAACTCAATAAAAGTCATTCTCCTTGGGGTGAGAGTGGGGAATTGGGAAAGGAGGCAGATGGAGACTAGACTTTGTATCATTATAAATTTTAGCCTGTTGGGACCCAAGCCCACACACGTTTCTTTTTGAAACAGATAGTTTTAATGTATTTGCTTTGCATATGGTAGGGCTTGTTCACTTATTTGGTTAAAGATTTGGTCTGATATGCTTCCTTCAAAATTGTTTTTTTAAATGCAAGTAGAGAAAAGTACCTAGTCTTCAGATGAAAATACTGTCACAAGCATATGATTTGGTTAATTACTTCCTAAAATAAATTCAAGTGTCACCCACCTAGCAAAATGTATGAGATCAGCTTTGAACTCAGGTCTGCTGACTCTAGGCCCAGCACTCTCTCAAGCCACATACTTGCTTCTAAGCAATCTTCAAATAGAGGGTGTTTCCATAATGCAGCAAAATGCCCATTTGCAGAAGAGAGAAACACACTTTTTTTTTCAAAACCAAAGAGTTATTGACTTTGAAAGTAGACATTTATCTAAATTTCATCAATCTGTCTGCATTATTCATGGGTAAATCCCAGATTTTGTTAACTCTTAATGCCTTTGTGTGATGAATCTTGGTGGAGAATGATTGCACATTGATTTAGGAAAATTAGATTACTCATTGATGTAGCATCTTTTAGTCTTGACTGACATGATAGCTTAGCTATGCAATGACAATAGCAAGTGAGTTTACTCTGGCTGCTGCATGCTTCAACCATCCTTCAGCTATATATGACATATTCTCTAGAGAATGCCACATGAAAACGTATGCTCTTAATAGGGATAGGTAAAAGACCCGTAATTTTTTTTGGTATAAGAAACTCCCTCTGTAGATGCAGGCAGATACCTTCTTTGCAACTTACAGCCTAAGAAAAATACCTGGATCACTGAGAATTTAAATGACTTGCCCAGGATAATGTATGGACAGTGTATTAAAGGTGGAACTTGAACCCACATCTTACAGATTCTGAGGCCGACTCTATTCACTTCAATATGCTGCTTCTCATCTGAATGATTATAGATCTTAAAATCAAATATTTTTAAGAGATGGAAGGGCCCCTATTAGTAAAGAAAAGTTAGCTTTCATAAGCAATGTTCCACAGTGGACCATACCCTTACCATTTCACAGTTCCCTGAAAGATGTTAAATAATGCATAGGATGAAATATGGAGGAGTTTTGATCTACAAAGTAGAGGGCATACCCTTACTAATGTAGTATCCAAAATTGAGAAAACACCCCCATTTTGGAAGGGAAATATACAACTGGAAGAGCATCCATAGAAAGGCAACAATGAAGTCCTTTGAATCCATACTATGTGAAAGATTGGTTAGATGAACTAAGGATATTTAGTCTAGAAAAGAGAAAGCTCAAGAGGAAGATGATAGCTACTTATAAGTATTTGAGAAGTTACTATGTGGAAAAAAGACTAGATTTATCTGTTTGGCCCCAGAGAGCAGCAATAGGAGCAATGGGAAGAAGTGACAAAGAGTCAAATATAAGTTTCATATTGGGAAAAACAAAGAAATTAACAAAAACTTTCTTAACACTTAGCACTTCCTTCAAATCAGATAATTTCCCCACTAACAGAGTTATTTTATGGGTTTTCCCATATACACATTATATTGGAGGTCTTTGGGAAGAGAATTGATGCTCACTTGGATCGTAGGGAGTAGGATTTTGGTGAGGTACTGTGTTGACATTCAGTCATTTCAGTCCAATCAGACTCTTTGTGACTCCATCTATGGAGAGATTTGTTATTTCATTCTCCAGCTCATTTTATAGATGAAGAAAATGAAGCAAAGTTAAGTGACTTGCCCAGGATCACACAGCTAGCAAGTGTCTGAGGCTGGGTTTGAAGTCAGGTTGTCTTGACTCCAGGCTCTGTGCTTTATGCATTGTACCACATGGCTGCCCACTTAAGCATGCTTACTAACATGCTTTCTTAAGGTGCTTAGTAAATGTATATCAATATCAGAAGCAGAATATTATATATATATATATATATATATATTTCATTATGTGCTATTCATTTTTATTCACCTTTCCTATCTTTTCTGTATCAGTCAGATGGTGCTTTTCTAGACAGGAAATGCAGAGTATGAACAAAATACAACTTCAGAGATTTATTCTATGCAGTTTAGACATTGTTCTAATACTTTTTCATAATCTAGATTCATATCCTTTCTTTAAGCAAATCTGTCATCATCTCAGAATTTAAATCTAAGAAGCCTATGAAAGTGTGTTCAAAGAAAGGGTGTTTCCATAATGAAGGGAGGATTCTTGTTCTTATAAGGTTTAGACTAAATGGTCACTGAGACTCCTTACAATTCATAAATCATGTGATTTTATGCTAGGGTCATAGTTCCACTGAAATATCAAGTTCAGTGATTTAAGGAAGCCTAGAAATTCAGGATCTGGGTCTGGGTCTCTGAGACTCTGATATGTTTTTCAGTTTAGTTTAGTAAACTTAGTATTAAAGTTCCTTAAAAAACAATTTAGGATTAATGCAAGCTGAGAGGCTCTTATTATGGGTTATATTCCAAAATTGGTGCAGATAACTGAAGAAGTGATAAACCTGGAAAAATAAAGTTATAGATTATTTATAGTTTGCACCAAGGAGTATAATACAAAGCTATGTTCTTTTATTGGACTGCCTTTAATTAGGAACATAAAAATATCACCATCAAGTTTCATAATGAAATGACAGTAGCACTAAAAATCATATAAAACTCTAATAGGAGATGCTAAGGTTCACTAATAAGTCACTGTACTATTGTGGAAAGCATTAGAGGTTCTTGAGTCAAAAGATCTGAGTTCAAATTCCATCTCTGATATTTTGTGATGTACGTAAGTTACTTAAGCTTCTTCCTTCTGTCTAAGATGAAAGGGTTGGACCATATGGCTCTGCCCATTTCAACTCCACTTATATTCTTCAACATGATAAAACCTCTGAATTCCAGAATTGTAAAAGTCTTTTGACTCAAGAACCTCTAATGCTTTCCACAATAGTACAGTGGCTTATTAGTGAACCTTAGCATCTCCTATTAGAGTTTTATATGATTTTTAGTGCTACTGTTATTTCATTATGAAACTTGATGGTGATATTTTTATGTTCTTAATTAAAGGCAGTCCAATCAAAGAACATAACTTTGTATTATACTCCTTGTCTAATTAGTTGCATTGTTTTAAAAATTATAACACTGTGGAACACAAAAGTGAAGTGACTTTTACAGTCATAGAGGCAGTATATTAAGGTTGTTGTTGTTTGGTAGTTTCAGCCGTGTCTGATTCTTCATAACCCCATTTGGGGTTTTTTTGGCAAAGATACTAGAGTGGTTTGCCATTTCCTTCTCCAGCTTATTTTACAGGTTAAAAAACTGAGGCAAGTATATTAAGTGACTTTGTCCAGTGTCACACAGCAAGTAAGTGTTTGAGGCTGTATTTGAAGCCAGGTCTTCCTGACTCCAGGCCTGGTTCTCTACCACTGTGCCACCTGGCTGCCTGAGCATGTTCAAGTATCTAAAAAGGGTATCTCAAAGAGGGTAGAAGATTCAAAAGGTA
>CM053593.1:263665773-263711111 GCA_028646575.1 Pseudocheirus occidentalis
AATGCATAGTATGTATGTGTGTATTTATATATATATATTAAATATATATATTATATATTAAATATATATAAATATATTAAAATATATAATATATTTATATATATATAATATATAATATATATATATATAAAATATATATAAATATATTAAAATGTGCCCAAGTATATATATATATATATATACTTGGGCACATTTTAACCATGCTACATAACTTTAAGAAGCATAAAAAACATAAAAGCACAGAACAGTAATAAGCATTAAAATGATAACATTAATAAAATATACTTGATTAAGTGGATGCAACTGATTACACTACAACAAGAATGTTGAAAGTAGAGTAGCAGTGTGGGACAGAAGACATTCAAATATGGTTGTGCAGGGCCAATGTAGTTAGTTATTCTAGGATGCATGTAATTTCCCCAGAAAAGAGGATTAAAAAACATACTTTTCCTTCTGACCTTTGAAATTGATTTCAGATTGCAGAAACCAGGGCTGAAAGTAAAAGCTTTGACAGGAAAAAATGGGAGATGACCACAGCATGTTTAGGATGGTTTTAGTGCACTCTACAGCAGCTTTAGAGCTTGGTAACTTGCTGTGAACCTTTTTTAAAAGCCACTCATTCATCAATAAGCATTCACATGAAGTTAAAAAAGCAATTCTGATTTCATTTGTGACTTTTGTGTTTTCCTGGTGTATACAAACATAAGAAAAGTAAACCTGTGAGTTGGTAAAACAAACAAAACTTGATTTGTTTTCAGGGTTATACTAATGATATAGGCAAAGAGACAATCTGGAAATGTATTCTTTACATGAAATAATTATACTGAGGATCACCTAGATCTGGAAAAATGTGAAAATTTCAGTCTAATCAGGGGAATTTTTGCAATTAATGTCATCATCATTGTCTTGTTGTTATAGCTAGTATTTATATGTGCAAGGCACTGTGCTAAGTGCTTTACAATTGTTACCTCATTTAATCCTCACAACCTGGGAGGGAGCTGTTTTTATTAACCCCATTTAGAGATGAGGAAACTGAGGCAAACAGATTCAGTGACTTGCCCAGGATCACACAGCTAGCAAGGCTCTACGGCCAGATTTAAACTCAGGTCTTCCTGACTCCACTGTATCCCCTACCTTATTTGATCCTTAAAGCAACCCTGAAGGGTAGTCAGACCTTATCATAACCATTATATGTGTGAAAAAACTGGACGTCATATAGGCTAAGTGACTTGCCTAAGGTCTCTTTTTGGCAGAGAAACAATCAGAATTCAAGTTTTCTGACTTGTTGTGTGATCATTGTTCTATCACATCCACAGCTTTGTTGCAAAAATCCTAAAATGATAATAATATTATAAATCCAGTTTATGTATCCACAAAGAATCAAAGTTTAGCAAGCCCACGAAGCAACACTTTGAAGTGGTTAAGAACAAGTATCAACCCTATTTTACATATGAAGAAACTGAGTCGTTGTGTGCCCAAGGTCAATTGGATATCAGAGGTGGAACTAGAATCTGGTCTACCAGACACCTGTGTCTAGGGACCCTTCATTTTGTACTGCTTCCCATTTGACAAAGCATTCCCTATATTGTTAGTACTGATAAATCTTAATATTTACCTTACAGGCTTATGTTTAGTTAAACCTAATTTCTATTAAAATAACACTCCAGTAGCACTATGTGATTTTTTACTCTTGGATTAGTTAATTCTGTGGATTTAAATGCAGCATTGATATTGCTCCACATTTCCTTATAAAAGTTGTTGTATACAGTAAGCATTGTTGAAAGTCTTCTTTGAATGACCATAACTTTAGAGCTGAATGTCATCTTAGGGGTCATTGAGTCCAAACTCTTCATTTTTTACAGATGGGAAAAAGACATGCATATATGTGAGTCAGGTTATGTAAAGTACACACAGGCAGTAAGTGGTGGTCAGACCATGGATGTAAACCCAGGTCCCTTGACACCAAATCTTCTGCTTTTTCCACTGCACCATGTTGCCTCCAAGGAACAAGGTTATCCTAAAATGGAACTGTTGGTTACCAAAAAAGTAAAAGGCAAAACAAAACCAAGAACAAATAGTATCTTGCAAATAGTCATCTAAGTGAGTCAGTGGATAGAATGCTGTGCCTAGAGTCAGAAAGACTCATTTTTTTGAGTTCAAATCTAGATACTTCCTAGCTGTGTGACCCTGGATGAGTCACTTAACCCTGATGGATGTAGTTCCTCATCTGTAAAATGAGCTGGAGATGGAAATGACAGACCATACCATTATCTTTGCCAAGGAAATCCCAAAGGGGGTCACGAAGAGTTAGATATACCCTAAAAACAACCAAACAACATCTTGCAATATCCTCCCTATAATATTCTCTTTTTTAAATTAAATCTTGTTTATTTTTAGTTTATATCATTCATTTCAATAAGATTTTGAGTTACAAATTTTCTCCCCATCTTTCCCCACCCACCACTGCAAAACAGCAATCCCACCATCTACCCTCTCCCCAAATCTGCTCTCTCCTATATCCTCCCCCATCCCTCCTCCCTCTTTCCAATAGGACAAGAGGGATTTCCTTACCCCAGTGCCTGTATATGTTATTTCCCAGTTGCATGTAAAAAATAATATTTATTTTTAAACATTTGATTTTAAAACTTTGGATTCTAGATTCTTTCCCTTCCTCCCTTGTTCCCCATCCTTACTGGGAAGATAAGCAATTCATTATAGGTTTCCATAGTAGATATATTGTGAAAGACTGACTATATTTCCCTTCATCCTATCCCGCCTCCCACTTGTTCTATTTTCTACTTTGACCCTATCCCTTTACAAGAGTGTGTGCTTCTAACTACCCTGCCCCCACAAGCTGCCCTCCCCTCCATCATCCTATAATATTCTTATAATCCATATACTACTGCAATTAAACTTTGGATTCAACCCTCAAATTAGGATGACATGTTTACAGCCAACTTTTCTAGGTAGAAATAGGAAACCACATTTCAGCATAAACATTGTTTAAAGAAACTAATTCAAGATATTCAGGAGAAGGTTTTGAATTTGGTAACCAATGCAACTGTATCCCCTTCAGAAGCCATTTCAATGATTATAGTGCGAATATCAGTCATTTACACCTTTCCTTGTTAACCAATAACCATAATATTTCAATATTTGAGTGTAGAAATAAGCCATTCATATTTAGGCTTCCCAGATAGTTGATTAACAGTTTGACTGTGTCTTAAAATGAAAATCTTAGTTGATATGGTAAATAGATAGTATTTGGCTCCCTTATCAAAGCTAGCAGTGTAAACATTTTATAAGATCCATTTATTTCATGGACACAAACTTGACAAGAACAGCAAGGGAAGTAGTCATTAACATATGTATCAAATTTTCCATGAAGGTTGATATAAAATTTAAAGAATTATATGCCATGATAATCTGGAGAGATGAAATCTGACGACTACACATATACATCAAATTTCACCAACCAGTACCTAAATAAGTTTTAAAACATTCACTGGTTGACCAAGATTAAAAGTAGCAGCAAAAGTCTCTTTCAGATAAAGTTCTACTTAATGGTGAAGTAGGACCTTTGAGTTCATCACACAAGAAACACTCTCAATGGAAAATCTGTCTATCCATTCCAGTCTTCTACTTATAACCTCAGAGGTTTGACTGAGGACACTTAAAGGCTAAGTAACTTGCCCATTGTAACTAGTATGTATGAGAGATGGAACCTGAACTAATTTCTTCTTGATTTCAAGGATAACTTTTTATCCACTAAACCATTACATCTCCATAGTGGAATAATATTAAATTGATGTAATGCGCCCCACCCCCCCACACCAAGTATTTAATAATAGATGATAGAAACACCAGTCTAGACCTGAAAAGGGAGTTTAGCATCTATCTAGTCCATACTCCTTAACTGAAACATGAGGGACTAATTAATGCCTAGGAAACTTAAATGTCTTACCTAGGATTATACAGATAGAAAGCATCAGAGCCAATAGAATACCATTTAATTTCATCCAATAAGCATTCATTAAGTGCCTGCTTTGTTTTTGACACTGTGCTGGATGTTAGTGAGACAAAGGTTTAAAAATATAAGATATCATTACTCTTCACTTTAGGGAGATCATACTCTATGTGACAAATTGTCTTCATAGGCCGGCAAATGTACAGAAGTAATTGTGATTCAGTTTTCAATCCTCGCTTATTAAGGAATCACTCTCTTCTGTTCTCCTTCTACCACTCTAAAGCATTCTTCCTCTGTTTCATTCCCAAAGTTTCTGTCCTTGGCCTTATTCTGTTCTTTCACGTAGTAATCTAATTTCTTTCTCCTGTGGTTTAAACTATCCTATCTTTTACAATGGCTAATAATCTATTTGCTCAGTTCTTACCTCTCTTCTGGGTTTTAGAACTGCATATTCATGTCTAAAGACTATTTCCCACCTCAAATCCATCATATCCTAAATTAAGTTTATAGTCCACAACTGGACCACCCTCTTAAACATCTGCTTTCCTCTTTAGATTTCACTATTTTGTCAATGGCATTGTCCTTCATTTTATCATCCAAGTTCAGATTTTGGGGGTTGTCTTTGATTAGCCCTGCTGCCTCACCTCTTATTCCTTGTCAATGACTAAATCCTGCCTATTGTTACTCTGTAATTGTTCTCATGTTCACCCCTCCTCTTTTTGTTTCACTGCTTTCATTCTAGTATGAATCCTCATAAGCACCCCCCTGAACTATCATAATAGGTACCAAATTCCCAGCATTTTTCCCCATTCCCCCTTTCTTCCTCCTCCAATCTGGTATTCATTCAACTTGCAGAATAATCTTGTATCTGTACAATTCCTTATGTATATATGCTATTCCTTTGTTTCAAAGCCTTTAGTGGCTCTCTATTGCGTATTATTTTAATGTCTAACCAAGAGCCACATCTTTCAGTTCAAGTCAACAAAATGTTATTGTGTCTGTTTTGTCTTTAGGACCAGGTTTAGTAATGGAGTTATCATGGTATGGAGAAATGGTTCTTTTTGTTTGTTAGATTTTCTGTATGGAAATGATTGGACCATTTTGGGTGGATGGTAATCCAGTTAACAGTAGTCCATTTGACTTAAACTATTTATTTTCCTGAAAAAACATTGAATATCTGATAAAAATGAGTATATGGGTATGCTACATAGAAAACTGCTATTCCTTCTACACTCAAGATTCTTAAATTTTTTTCTTTAACTTTTAGAAGAGGTTCTTATAAAACATAAATTCTAAGATCATATTATTAGACCTAATATTTATTCACATTACCCTTTGAAGAATGTGTTTGTGCATAGTAAAAACATTCTACAAAATATATTTTAGTTTCAGTTCAGAAATAAGCATGTCACATATGCTGTCTTTGTGTCTGAGTTAAATATACAAGACAAGCTTTCTTAGAATATTTTCTGTTCTCCAGGGACCTTGAGTTAGTTATTTGATGGAATCATCACTACATGGAACTACCATAGTTGGTAGCCTAGCAACCTGTTTCTTTTCAGTTGAATGTCACCTAGAGAAACCCTCAATATTATAACCTGAAGAATTTTTTGACTATCAATATTCCTACTATGTGCAAAATTCTTTGCTAGTGTGAAAGATAAAAGACAAAACAAAACAAAACCAAGACCAACCTCTGACCTCAAGAAAGTTCATACACTGCCTGGGAAGTGTGAGATACAATATAGAAAGAGCTAAAAAGATATAGTTTAATTTGAATAAGTCAAGAAAACAAAATTAGAGAAGCAGGAAATTTTGTCTAAATAAGGTGGTGTATATGAATCTTAAGAATCTAAGACTTTTGAGAGAGAGAGGCAAAGAGAGAGAACATGGTAGGGCAACTTTCAAAAGCATGGAATGGTGGGGGTGTAATGCCAAGTTCAGTGAATTTGTGGACTGGCTTGGATGGATCATAGAGTGTATGAAGAATTCTGGAAAGGTAGGATGAAAACAGGCTAGGAAAGATTCTAATATCTGAGAAATTTGTAGTTTACCCTAGAGGCTACTGAAGATTCTAGAGTAGGAGACTGACTTGTGCTATGAGAAGAGTATTTTCACTGTTAGGTAGAGGATAGATTAGAAATTGGAAATATTTGACAGAAGCTAGATTAGAGGTGGTAAAGGATGGAACTTTAGTGGTGACCATAAGGGGTTGTATTCAAAGGATTTCATAAAAGTACAATTGGAAAAAAATGAAGTAAATTCTTTGACATTGAGGGGAAGGGAGTGAAGAAGAGAATGGGATTGAGGTTGACTTCCATGGCAAACTGTGATATTAATCTATAAAAATTACTTATAAAAGGTATTATTAATAGCAAGAATATGAAACAATGTAAGGTAAAACTAACACGATTAAACTGGGCTATATTTTAAAAATTGGCATTCTCTAACAAACTAGGGAGGCTCACAGTTTACATTTATATGTTTCTTTCAAGGTATCAAGAGATACCTTATATCTATCACCTCTTGATAGCTAGATGGCTCAGTGGATAGAGTATTGAGCCTGGAATCAGGAAGACTTGAGTTCAAATACAGCTTCAGACACTTACTAGTTGTGTGACCCTGAGCAACTCACTTGATCTGTGTTTATCTTAATTAGCTAAAGTATAAATACTGAAATGATAATATGAACTAGCCTTTATCTCCCCAGGTTGTTGTAAGGATCAAATGAGGTAATATTTGTAGAGTGCTTAGCACAGTGCCTGGCACATTGTTGCTTAGTTATTTGGTCACGTCTGACCCTTTGTAACCCCATGGACACCAATGATGTCCCAGGGTTCTCTTGCCTGACACACATAGATGCCTATTTCCTTCTCCCAAAAGCCATCTTGAAGTTTGTAGCCCAGTTATGTCTCTCAGCCAGTTTCTGATATGTTATAGTTCCACCTTCCCTTCCCAGCCTCACTTCTTAGCATCTTTATTGCAAATAGGAGTGTACTGAGCACACAGGGTGTCTACATATCTAATTTTTTGCCAGATACCAGGCCTACCTTCATGACCTCTCTATCTATCCACTTTACTCTCATGTCCCCCACACTAATTTAGGACCTTGTCACCTCACACTAGTACAATTGCATACTGGGACTCAGTTTCTTGGTTGGTCTCCATGCTTCAAGTCTCTCCCTGTTCCAAATCAACCTTGACTCAGCTAACACAATATGCTTTCACACATTGCTGATCATGAGAGCCACTACCTACTCAGTAAACTCTAATTTCTCCCTATAGCCTCCAAGATTAAATAAAAAGTCTGCTTAAAAGCCAGGTCACTTCCTACATTCCTCTCTTTATACTTTTCCACACTTTAAGATCCAGCTGTATTGGCCTACCTGCTATTCTCACACAAGATACTCCATTCTGTCTGTCTTGCTGCCAGTGTAAACTGTCCCCAGTGCCTGGAATGTTCTTTTTCCTTATTTCTATGTTCTGGATTCCCTGCCTTCCTTCAGCCCAAATACCACCTTCTATAGGATGCCTTTCCTTTTCCCTGCAGGAGCTGCTAGTGCTTTCCTCTCTCAAAGAGCCTTTCTATCTGTTCTGTATATACCATGTATATTTATTTTTTTAGTCATTTTTCAGTCATGTAAGCCTCTGACCCCTCTTTGAGCATTTTCTTGGCAAAGATACTGAAGTGACTTGTAATTTTCTTTTCCAGCTCATTTTACAGGTGAGGAAACTGAAGTAAATAGGGTTAAATGACTTGCCCAGGGTCACACAACCAGGAAGTGTCTGAGACCATTTGAATTCAGGAAGATGAATCTTCCTGTCTCTAGGCCTATGCTCTATCTACTGTGCCACCTAGCTGTGGCATGTGCATCATGCATGTACCTAATTGTTTTTACAAGTAGTTTCCTCCATTATAATGTGAGCTCTTTGAAGCCATGAACTGTTTTTGTTTTGCTTTTTTGGTATCCATAGTGTTTAGTACAGTCCTTGGCAAACAGTTAATAAATGCCTAATGCCTGATGGATCAATATTCATACCCTATGATTCTATTTACTTTTTAAGAGTTAAATCTTTAATGATTCAAACCACATGGAGGAGGAAAACCTTTCTTGGGTCTTTATTTTTTGTAAAGACTGTTCAATAAATTATCTCATTTTATGGTTGATATAGGGATGAAATCAGAATCCACACTGAAAAAAGATTAATATAACTCTCCCATGACATAATAAAGAAATGAGAATTCATTACCATTTTAAAATATTTTCTTATTTCCTACAATTAAAATTATGATATCTTATAACTAGAAAGCCAAAACATGGCTTGGTTCTTAGTACTTTCCCAGAACATGTTCTCACCAGTTCCTTCAAATTGCTATCATGTTGTTTCTACCCCCCAGAAAATGAGGGGTATCACTGATGTCAGATTGATTCCAACACAACATCAGACAGAGAACATTAGTAGTTTATTTCTTGAATGTAGAGAAGGAGCTCCAGGATTTGTTCACAGTGGCAAATTATGATATTGACAAGCCACAATGGGACCATGAAGAGCATCTGGCAAGAGATCAAGTTGAACCCATCATAAATTTCCTTAAGTTTGGGGGTCTTTTGTGGTTGGTAAAGTAAGGGGAAAATAGCATTATTGAAGACATTGGAACATTTTTGCAGTTCAGTAGGGATGACAGACTGGCAATAAAAATGGTGATTCTTTCAGCATAACCCAAGAACAGAAATGAGCTGGCACAAAATATTACTTGGCCCACTCCCAACTTGATAGATACTTGCAAGTCTGCTTTCCAAGTAACCACCCTGTGAAGTCATGCTTGGTAATCACACCTCCAGAAAAGCAACCACATAAAGCTTTATCAGCTAGACATTGTCATTCTTACAAGTCCTGTCACTGCAAGAGTTATTGCAGAGATGGTAGAATTGGCTTTTGTTCAAAAGGCCAGATGGAAGAAAAGAAGACTTTTCTATTAGAACTGAAGTGATGCTGTAATTTCAAAGTGTCTTCATTTTATAGGGAATATGCACGACTCAGCAAATGTTTGACTTCACCTAAAAAATGACTGTGTCTCGTCTGTTCAGTAGAAACTCAAATTAGATGTGAATGGCCAGTGTTGTGATGGGGTTATAAATTTCAGTGGATCAGAGACAAAAGGGTGTGTTAAAAAGAGTGCTGGATTTGGAATTTGAAACTGGTTTAATTTTAAAAAAAGCAATAATTAGTATTATATAATACTTTGAAGTTGCTAAAACACTTCACATATATTATTTGATTCTCACAATTCTGAGAGGTGCATGCTGTTATTAAACACATTTTACAGATGAGTATAAAGGAAGGAGAGGGAAGAGACATGGATTAAGCACCTACTTACTGTGTACCAGGCACTGTACTGAGTGCTTTATAAATGTTGTTGTTGTTCAGTTGTGCCTGACTCTTTGTGACCCTATTTTTGGGTTTTCTTGGCAAAAATACTGAAGTGGTTCACCATTTCCTTCTCCAGCTCATTTAACAAATGAAGAAACTGAGGCAAGCAAAGTTAAGTTACTTAAGGTCTCACAGCTAGTAAGAATCTGAGTCAGATTCGAACCCAGGAACATGAAGTCTTTCTTGCTCTAGGCCCTCTACTCTATCCACTGCCAACTAGCTTTATCTCATTTGATCCTTACAGTAATCCTGAAAAATAGGTCATGCCATTATCCACATTTTACAGTTGAGAAAACTGAGGCAACCAGAAATTAAGTTACTTACTCATGGGGCAGGTAGGTGGTGTGGTTAATAGAGCACTGGCCCTGGAGTCAGGAGGACCTGATTTCACATCCCTCCTCAGACACTTAACAATTAATAGCTGTGTGACCTTGGGAAAGTCACTTAATCCCAGTTACCCTGCCTTCTCCCCTCCAAAAAGACCAAAAAAAAAGTTACTTACTTATGGTCATATAGCTAAGAATTGTCTGAGACAAGATTAGAAATCAAGTCTTCCTGATTCCAAGTCCTGCACTCTATCAACTATACTACTTAGCTGTTCCAAGTTTTGTGTCATACTATCTTACGTGACTTTGGGTGAATAATTTAAGTTCTTTGGGCTATGGTTCTTCATCTGTAAAAGGAGAGAATTGGATTAAGCAATTTGTATGTTTCCATCCCACTCAAAATCTATAATCTCACAAAGAGATGCTCTGTCATAGAATAATAGATGCATGTTAATATATTAAAAATAATTTGTATCATTCTTCAGTGAACTAAGATGTTATTCAACAGACATTTATTTGTGAGTAATATCTACTAAATATTTGTGATATAAAGATCACATGAGAGATAACCCTTGGTATTAAGAAGCATGCCATTTAGTTGAATAGAACGTCAGAATGTACACAGAAATTAATCAATAGCTATACAAATAGGAGAGTGCTATTATTTTAATAGAACTATGATATCATCAACGCAGGCTCTCCCACTAGTGGTGAAGATGATAACCCAGACACACTTTTTCATCTTGTGCTAGTCTTTCTCATGTGTTCCCATTAATTCTCCATAGAAGAGCTACCTCTCTAGGCTAAAGACGAGCCTTTAATTCTTTTAACATTTTATAAGGACTGCAACTGCAATTCTTCTTATTACTACATGACTGGCCTGTGTCTTTTTCCAATCATTTATTTTCTAGATCATTATGAAGTAGCCTAAGTTAAACACCAAATGACTGTTACAGACTGTTAAGTGTTATAGGAGATTCAAGGACAAAATGATCACAGAAGGCAAGAGAAAGCATAATGTAGTGGATAGAATTTTGGATTTGAAATCAGGAAGATTTGGGTTTGAATCCCAGCCCTGATACTAACTGTGTGATCCTAGGTAAGGCTCTTCACTTTTCTGGACCCTTGCTTACTCATATATAAAATAAGAGGGTTGGACTCAATAATCTTTAATGTTCATTCTAGCCCAAAATCTATGTTCCTATGAGTCATGGGGGAAGGATTTGTGGAAAAGGAAGAACTAAGAAGAAGTAGAAGAATTTAAAAAAAGTAAAGAGGAGGGGAGAGGGTAGGCTAGAGGAAGAAAACTGTATGAGTAGAGTTGGAAAAATGTTCTGGGGCTAGTAGGTTTGCTTAGGGGAGAAATGTGAGATATGGCCAGAAAAATAGATGAGGATCAATTTGTGTCTGCCTTAGCATGAACAGCTTATTTATCACAGAATCAGGGAATTTAGAGCTAGAACTAGGTTGATAGATATCGCATTGGAGGGGATCTGAGAGGTCTGCCAGTTCAACCTCATCATTTCATAGATGAGAAAACAGGCCCAGAGAGTTTAGTTAAGTTACTTGTCCAGAATAGGGAATATAGTCATAGATACACCATTTAAATCTCCATTGTTTAATGCATTTTTTAAAAAAAGCAACCTAAAACTTAAGAATCTTCAATACTCCCCTGTAGGCAATGGGAAGTCAGAATCTTATGGCATGAGGATAATATGTATATATATATATATATATATATATATATATGTAAAGTAGTGTGATAGGAAAATTAGTCTCACAATGGTGTGATCTCATATAAGCATGCAGTCTTTACTTATAGCCTTTCTCCTTTCACTCTCCATCTCTCTCTCTCTCTCTCTCTCTCTCTCTCTCTCTCTCTCTCTCTCTCTCTCTCTCACTGCTCGCTCTGTCTCTGTCTCTCTCTCTGTCTCTGTCTCTCTCTTTCACTGCTCGCTCTGTCTCTGTCTCTGTCTCTCTCTCATTCACTGCTCGCTCTGTCTCTCTGTCTCTGTCTCTCTTTCTCTCACTGCTCGCTCTGTCTCTGTCTCTGTCTCTCTCTGTCTCTGTCTCTCTTTCACTGCTCACTCTTTTCTCTCTGTCTCTTTCACACACACATTTTTAAAAACTTTAACAGTATTTTATTTTTTCCACAGTTACTTGCCAAAAAAAATTTTAGCATTCGTTTTTACAAGATTTTGAGTTCCAAATTATTTCTCTCTCTTTCCTCTCCTCCCCTCTTCTGAAAATGGTAGGCAGTGTTGATATAGTTTGCACATTCACACACAAATTTTAAGAAGACAATTTTCAAATATATATTTCCCCTACTAATTCTTCACTCCACCAATTCCCAACAAAACCCCTCTTTTCTTCTATAAAACAGCAGTTGCTGTTGTCAGCATAGACTTTTCTTAGCAGAATATTCTTTGCCCTTTCCAGAGCAGACAAAGGATTAAATTAAAGGAGTATTCTGGCTGGGGGTATAGAAAGGGCAGAGCTTGTTAGCCTCAATGCTTCTAACCTTGCCCAGCTGCTCCTGGTCTCCTGTGAATCTGGAGTTCCTCCTGCAGAGTTGTGTATTCTTGGTGAGGAAACATTCACTTTTGAGTTTGTCTTACTGCAGCTAGGACAAAGGAGCAAGATTTTCAACAGTACCATTAATAAATCTGTCATGTTTTCTACATCAGTTTTTTATGTACAATTTTTAAAGCTGTCCATGTCTTCAATATACTTGTTGACTGGCATTGACTTGTGAAGAAATAGAGGGGGAGGCAGAAATGTATGTGAGGTGATATAGATGAACCACATGGGACAGGAAATATGCAACTTTATTTCCACTTTCTTCAGCCCTCTTCAAAATGACAGAGAACATTTTTTCTCGATATGATACTACTTGTTTGCTTCTGGTGATCACATGCCTCATGTCAGCACATCACATTTTGAGTATTTGTAGAATCATAAGTAAAGCCGACTAAGAGCCAGAAGGGACCTTGGTAGCTGTCTAGTCTAACCTTCTAATTTTATAGGCAAGGAAACTGAGGCGCAGAGCAGAAAAATAATTAACTCAAAATCATACCAGCAGTATATAGCAGAGCCCAGATTTGAATCCAGCTACTCTGATTCTAAATACAATTTATTTTCCATTATACCTCTTTCTCCCACCTTCTTAAAAATGAAATTTAAATTTAAAAATAAAAAATACATTTCCTTCCTTGTAAGAACTCAGTCATGTGAACAATTCATTGTAATGACACTACTGTCTGGAAATAGTTCAATCAAGGGGTTTTAGTTTTCTGAAGACTACAAGAACTCCCACAATCGTAAAAGAGGCTTGTGATTGTTGTTGTTGTTGTTGTTGTTGTTGTTGTTGTTGTTGTTAGTCCTGTCTGACTCTCTGTGATCTCATTTGGTGTTTTCTTGGCAAAGATTCTGGAGTAGTTTGCCATTTGCTTTTCAATTTTACAGATGAGAGACTGAGGCAAACAGGGTTAAGTGACTTGACCAGTGTCACAGAATGAAAACTACATTAGTCTTTATTATTTAAAGACATTAAACAGTTCATATATATTAATGGATATGCATGGTTAGCATTCAATTGTTTCTAATCTGTAGCATCTACTAATAATAAAAAAATCTTTGATAATTTCATAGCTAACCATGGTTTCTATAAATCATAAACTGAAACCTCAAGTTCTCTATTTCCACAGCTCCCCTCTTTGCCAGAGACTTTAGTTTGATGTGTGGAACTTGAACTTGTTTCTTCAGTTAAAATCATGGCTCTTTCCCTATATAATGGAATTGAGCATGAAGGGTTCATTCATTCCTTCCTTCCACACACATTCAAATTAAACACTGACTTTGTGAAGAGAATTATGTTACGTGCTGGTGAGGATGTAAAATTTAAATAAGAAAATGACTGCCCTTATGAATTTGACCATCTAGTAGAAAGATAAAACATGTAAGCTGCTAACTATGAACACATAATACTATGTGATATCATATAGTTGCCCTGTTAATATACAAGGTCATAGATTACAGCCCATCCCTGGGGGAAAAGAGGGACTTTCTAAAGGAAGTGACATTTGAATTGAAATTTAAAGCATGGGCAATATTTTAAAAATCAGAAGTAGGGAAATGATAACTGTCTAGTTATAAGTATTAGTGTGACCAAGATGGAAACTAGGAATCAGAGAACATGCTCAAGGGCCAGCAAAAAATAGTTTCTTGAAGCAGAAAATATAGAGTAGCGTAACATGAGATGAATCTGAACAGAGGGTTAGCATATTGTAGGGGGTTTATAGACGAGCTAATAACAGTTGAGTGCTGCTCAGCAGGCAGTAGAGGGTTACTGAAGATTTATGAGCATAGTAATGACACCATGAGATACACATACACACATGCATACATGTATATATATGTGTGTATGTATATATTATATGATCTATATATACATATATATATATATATATAAATGATTAGTCTAGCACCAATATATAGACTAAATTGGAGAGGAGGAAGTAGAAAGGCCTGTTGGGATATTTTTTTCTTTGTCTTTTTTTTTTTTGGAGGGTTGAAGGCAGGGCAGTTGGGGTTAAGTGACTTGCCCAAGGTTGCACAGCTAGTAAGTGTTAAGTGTCTGAGGCCAGATTTGAACTCAGGTCCTCCTGACTCCAGAGCTGGTGCTCTATTCATTGTTCCACCTACATGCCCCTGAGATATTTTTAATAGTTCATCTGGAGGGTCACAAGGGCTAATACTAAGGGGATTAAGAGGAGAAAAAAACATATGTATATGATGTCATGGATGTGAAATTAGTGAGATTTGTTCACCAATTAGATACAGAAGCTAAAGGAATAGTAAAAAAAAATAAGCCCATGTTCTCTGATCACAGAAATGGAAAGGTAGGTGAGAAGTAACATTATAAGTAGAAATAGTGAAGACATAAAGGAAAAATGCTTAAGGAGAAATATAAGTCCGTTTAGCAAATACTAAATTTGAGATGCTGATGCAGCATCTGGATCATGAAAGAATCTGTATTTTAGAAGAGAGGTCAAGACTAGAGGAGGAGACCTGCAAGACATATGCATAGAATAGTCACAAACATGGGAGTGAATGGCTCACCAGGGATAGACTGAAAAGAGAAATGAGAATAAAATCAGCAAAAACTTGGAGAACTCCCATATTAAGATGCAAGTCAGATTGAGTAAGATAGAGGAAAGAATGGGTAGTGAGGAACTGGGCACATGGAGAATAACTTTGTTTTCAAGAAGATTAGCAATGAATGTGAGAAGAGCAAAACAATATTTTCCCCCCAAATCAATATATTTTATGTTCCAGGTACCTTCCATGTGTAATACATACCGAGAACAGTGTTTTGACATTGAGTACACATGCATGTGTACATACATATATAGGTCTAATATATGTTTAATATATTAAAAAGGTGTATATATGATTATTTTAACATAAATTTCATTCATATAGAGATACTTCTGTTAAGGAAACACTTTCTCCTGATGTAGGCTAAAGTATTCATTTATTAATTGATTATTATGTGAAATGACATTTTCCTGACTCAAAATTTATTTATTTATTTATTTATTTATGTATTTATTTAGTTGTTGTTGTTTGTGTGTGTGTGTGTGTTTGTGTGTGTGTGTTTCTTTTTGGAGGGCAATTGGGGTTAAGTGCCTTGCCCAAAGTCACACAGCTACTAAGTGTGTCAAGTGTCTGAGGACAGATTTGAACTCAAGTCCTCCTGAATCCAGGGCCAGTGCTATATTCACTGTGCCACTTAGCCTCCCCCTGACTCTAAATTTAGCAGTCTATCCACCATTCCATGGCTGCCTGTTATTTTTCCCCGTTGGGGAAAATAAAGCATCTATTTATGAGATATTTAAGGAAGTACTACGTCAACTAATCCATCTTAATTTTCTCAGTCCAATGTCTTTGTGTTTTATGCGCTAAGACATGTACATGCATGGGTATATACATATATACATGTGTATACATATACATATATACATATGTATACAGGGGGAAAAGACTCAGTGGTGCAGAAAGTGAATGTACGTGAGAGAGAGGGAAAAGAGATTGTTGGGGCAAGATCCTGGAAGAATAAGGATGAAGTAGGAGAAAATACAGTAAGGACTAATGAGGGGTAGGGAATTTTTTAAAACTATTTTGAGTAGGAAAGAGGAAAGAATGTGTGTTAGCACTAAACAGCTTTGAATAAAAGTGAAGTCAACATCTAAGTCACATGTTGTAAGAGGGAAGATTAAGGGGTACTTGTGAAGTGAGAGGTGGAAAGACAGAGTTTGTAATAGATGCTATGAGGAATATGGAATAATACATATATATGCATAAACACATGTATCCAACAGTATGATATAGTAGCCTAAAGGGCAATATATTCAATATAAATCAAGAAAGACATTGTGTCTGGGACTTGGTGATAACCCTCCTATATTTTGCCTTTATCTGAAGTACTATATTTAATTCTTAGTGTCACATGTTAAGAAAAATACTAATAATCTGGAAAGTGTCCAGAGGAGGATGGACATGTGTGACATAGGTCCTTGAAATTAGGTCCACTGAGGTTAAGGGGATTGGATGGTCCACTGAAGTTAAGGGGACTGGATCTGAGTGAGGCAGGGCTATGCAAAGTCACCAGTCTCATTTTCTCCTCTGGAGCCACCTGGGTCCAGTGGCAAGATATAGATTAGAACAACTGGAGATAGCCAGAGGGTCTTCCCCTCACAGACTGATTTTTTTTGACTGAGTAAAAGAGGTCATTATTTTCCTCATTTTTTGCTTACTCTTAATTGCTGAATGAGTCTTGCCTCAGAAAAACTGAGACCTGAAAAAGATTTTAGCTTAAGAAGACCATCTGGGGCCACCTCTTCTCATGACTTTGCACAGTCCTGCCTCACTTAAATCCAATTCACTTGAAAGTCATGACATCACCTTCCCAATATCATTGTCCCCTTTGAGAATGCAGGACAAACAACAATTAACAATCTGTGAACTGCCCCATTGGGGACCCAACCAGCTGCCTCAAGATATAAACAATTTCTCCTCACTAGAGGGTCTTTGAAATAAATCTGCATGACCACTTTTCTATTATTTTGAAGAGGACATTCTTATTTAGTTGGACTAGATAAAGTCTGAGGCCTTTCTAACCGAAATTCCATAACTGACTCCACCTTCCTCTTATCATGGCGTGGACATTGACATGTGTAATTATCATCATCATGCAAAAACTTCTCACCTGGTGGCTACATTGGTGATTCCTAGAGAATAGCTTAATGCCTTATTTCTGCTAGTTGCTGACTCTTAGAGACATCCACTATATTGGGGAGAGTGCTTGATTTGTAATCAGAGGACCTCACTTTAAACATAAGTCCATCACTTTCAGCCTCTGTGTGAAATTGGACAAGTCATTTCAACTCTCATGACATCAGCTTCCTTAGCTGTGAAATGAAGAGGATTGACTGAAATGACCATGAAGGGGCTTTCTCACCTTTCACAGTTAAGAAGATGATGATATTTTCTTTAACTGCCATTTTTTCAAGCTTACTTTGCATTGTTATAGAGGTGTATTTTTTTCTCTTTTAAAAGGTGATATCCATGTAATTGTTAAGAGAATCTTCTATACATTATGTCTGCAAATTATGTTCCTTATGGTCCTATTATATATTTCCATTATCTTTTAAAAAATTGCTACAGTAAAACTGACTTCTTTGTACAAGCACAATAGCATCTCCCAAGATAATCTTTCCTTATGAAATTCTTAGGGTGAGAAATAGTTAAAATATATATTTTTTGGCTTTTGGGTTTTTTTTAACACATTCTTTCCTGTGTTGTAGGTTCTCCATATCGAGATAAGATTACCATAGCAATTCTTCAACTCCAAGAAGAAGGCAAACTTCATATGATGAAAGAAAAATGGTGGCGTGGTAATGGCTGTCCAGAGGAAGAGAGTAAAGAAGCCAGTGCTCTGGGAGTTCAGAATATTGGTGGCATCTTCATTGTTTTAGCAGCTGGCTTGGTGCTTTCAGTCTTTGTCGCAGTTGGAGAGTTCCTGTACAAATCCAAAAAAAATGCTCAACTGGAAAAGGTAAATACTGTTCTTTTACCACTTAAAACCACTGTTGTGGGTTTTAAGAAATCCATGCTTCATGATTTCACCAGCCAAAAAATTTACCTAGTCCTGTGGCTGCTAATAGTCTTTTCTAATATTACTTATGTGACAAAGGTTCACAACAAAGGATGTGAGGCATCACCTTTTGCAATTTTTAATTTCTTTTTAATATGTTTAATTGTAGCCAGCTTTCAGGACAAGTGACTATTTCTCCTCTTATTCAAGCCTGAAAAAAGAGAGCTTTTTACTGCTGGAAGTTCACTGCAGTTAATTAAATGGAAGAGGAAGATACTTGAAACTGTAATATGAGAAACAAATTACTCTTCTACAAATCAATCTGGTATTAAGATGCAAAAACTGACTATAAATGTAGAGTCAGAAAACTTAGAAATGTCTACGAAAAAGATCACATTCTGATAATATTTTCTTTTGAACAAATTGCTTTGGTTGCATTTCTAAAGGATAAAATCAATATTATTGCCATGGATCAACTGCTGAATATGATTTAATCTTCTGTAACTTTCATTGATTTCTGAAACATGGATGTTTCTTTGTTCTTCTTTGCTAATATAATCATTTCTAGGTTCCTTATCTCCTTGGAGTACTGACAACTGACAAAGAGTTTTGCACTAAAACATGAATATGTACCTGTAAAAGCTAAAGAAAAACATTAAAACATGAATATTTGTTGAACTTCAGTACATGATATATTTTACATAAGCTTTCCTCAATCAATAGAACAAAAATGTATTGTTCACCTGTCTTCACATCCTTGAAAAGTTTGTGACCTCAGTCAATCCCTCAATTTATGGTGCTATCTTTCTTCATATAAACAGGAGTAGGAATTCTTGGGATCTTCCCACATATAATTTTTTTCCTATTCAGATATTGTAAGATACCTTTTTTATAAAAAAGAAATTGTTTAGGAAACATTGTTACTTCATTTTAAAAGCTATTTTAACCCTTCAGGATTTATATTGATTCATGTCTTCTAAGTAGCTTCTTTTTGGTAATACTGCTTAAAATAAGGCTTAATATTGCTTTAAAAAGGCTTAGCTCTCAAATATTGAGGTAGAGTGAGGTCACAAGTTCCTTTAATATTTGAAAAGTTTTATGGAATTATGTTGGTCAATATGAAGTAGATAAGTAAGATATGAATATTACCCTTGATTAATGCAGGATGACTAAATTCTGTCAACCTTTTGGAACCTTTGTACCTTTCAAGTGACTTTTTAAAATTTGTTGCTAAAAGCATTTTCATTTCTTTTAAATAATTCATGAACATCACAATTACTAATTGTCCTTGGACATATATTCTTTAATAGAGGTCCCTTATATTTTCATTTTAATGATCTAAATAACTCTATATCTTTGGTTTTAAAATAAACATAATTTTGATTAATTTTATTATGTGTATATATATATATACATACACACACACACACACACACACACACACACACATATATATATATATATATACACGGAGAGAGACAGAGAGACAGAGACAGAGAGAGACAGAGACAGAGAGAGACAGAGACAGAGACAGAGAGAGACAGAGACAGAGAGAGAATAGTACCTATTAACACCAAAACAACCTATTGAAAAATGAAAAAAATTCAGCCAATCATTTTTTGTGGTTTTGACTTATTTAGCTGGTTATACTGATGCATAATTGTAGTCATAATATCCAAATATATATATTTTGCCTTAATAAACTTTGTTTTAAATTCAACTCCATGCCCTTTAATAATATGTTAAGCACAGTGTGCACAAGGTGGATATACCTCTTACCTCATCCATTTTGGTAATCTTGTTATTTAGGGTGAAGTATTCTTTTTTTTTTAATAAAGACACCCCTTAATGTTAATAAATACCTTTTTAAAAATAGGATTCATATTTGAGTTAAGGGGTTGGATAAGATAACTTTGGAAGATTTGTATAGTTTGGAAATTCTTCAATTCCAAAACAATATCATTTTTGTAATAAAGATTTGCATGTTAACCTTCATTGTATACACAGAAATATGACATTATACTTAGAACTTCTTGCTACCCTGTCTTAGATGATCTATATACCTTTTAAAGGTAACTGATATTCTTAAATAATAGAAAAAAATTGAAAAATGAGAAAAGTAATTCTAATTTCACTTAGTATTGTCTACACAACAAAGGAGGATCTGTAATCTATTTAAATCACCTGTTTCTGCTATAACAAATTAGCAGTATGATTTTTCCCCATTGATAAACTTTGCCAAAGCATAGTCACACAAACCTTTGCATTGCTTTTACCAGAACATTTTAATTTGGCAAAAAAGTCCTAATTTTATTATTTTGGGGAAAGGCAAAGATGTAAATAAATAATAAATATATTGAATAAACATTTCAAACTGTTTCTTTAAAAAATTACTGATGTTTTCCCTATAAGCAATGTACATACCACATCTATATGTCTATGAGAGCAAATATGTTTTTAGAAGGGATAGACTGCATAGTTGAAATTGATTTGAAAGAGTGAAACATTCCACATATTTTGTTTCAGTATATTTCCTTGTGACATCCTGAGCAGATGCAGTAGGGAGTAGAGGAAAGTCTGCTGGTCTCCAGCTGGAAATGCTCAGATATTCCCTTAGGTTAACAGTGGTTCTCAACCTTCCTAATGTCGCAACCCTTTTATACAGTTCCTCGTGTTGTGGTGACCCCCAACCACAAAATTGTTTTCATTGCTACTTCATAACTGTAATTTGTCTACTGTTATGAATCATAATATAAATATCTGACATGCAGGATATATTTTCATTGTTACGAACTGAACGTAACCCACAGGTTGAGAACCGCTAGGAAAGTCGCAAAGTTATTATAAGAACAAATACAAAAACCCTTCAAAAAGGAGGGAACTCCCTAATAGATATCTGAAGAGGGTATCAATAAGAATTGAGGAACATAAAAATGAAATGAATTATTCCACAAGTATGATTCATTCAGTAACAGCCCTTTATAAATGTAATGCATTATGCTAAACATGGGGAGAGGTGCTAAGAAAGGTGAAGGTATAGAGTTGAAGTCAAAACAAAACAAAACCCTCTTTTGAAAAAGTGAATTCATCTTTGTCCAGACTTATTAGTGTGTACCGCCTAAGTGGCAAAAAGCACTGAACAACATAAACAAAAGCCTGATACAATAACTGTTAGCCACATTGCTTATTATGATCCATTAACTTCTTGAAGTTCATTATTTATTGTTTTTGAGAAATTAATGTTTTATTATATTGTACTTGCCTGCTTGTTTACAACTTACTAGATTTATTAAAACATGCTATAAAAACACTCTTGGACTTCTGTTATAAAGAATATGCATGAAACCAGAATTAACAAAAACTATTTTATAATATTAAAAATTGCATTTAACTTGCATTCCATATATAACTAAAATGTTCGTATTCAACAAATCTGTGTTCATTCCATTCATATAGCAAATATTTATTGAGTGATTGATATGTACAGGATGCCTGGGATGTACAGAGATGTGTAATATTCAGCTTGGACCCTCAGAAAATTTATATTTTATCTAATATCTACCTACCTAATTATTTTACTTTCAACATATCAATATTTACTTATCAGTAACACCGCAACTTGTACTGCAACAGGGTCCTGTTTTTGTATATTCATGCTCAAAATATACTGCTATCTCACATCACAGTTTCATTTTAAACTGTGAATTAATGCTATAGCTGTGTTCATAATTAATATTTTTGTTGGTCTGACTAATATTGCATATTATTTGTAAATTCAAAGTGGAAATAAATCAGGTGAACATACTCATATATTGTAAAATAGTAGGTGAAATGAAAAATAAATTATTTTTCTATTTTCCAGTTGTGTAAAAATTGAGAGTACTCTAAGACTTCAAATATGTTTATTCCAAGAGGTGAGGCTAAAAAGTTTGAAATGTGATTGAAATGTGTGGACATTGAAATTTTTGATAATATGAACTGCATTCCTTCTAAGTAACCACAAGATGGTGTATTACATTATAATAAATCATTTAATTGCTTGAATTTTAATTTAATGATTATTGTGCTAAAATGTCTATTATTTTATTGCATTTAAAACCAAAAATTTTTATATTGCTTGTAATACAAACTATGGTGTCTATTAAGAAATATTTTGTTCCATAAAGCTATCTTTCCATAAAATGAGCAAGTGTTTGTATTTGGTAAAAACTCATATTTATTGTATTATGTTGATTCTTAGAGGTCAATCTTGGAGGAAATATGGGAAATAGAAGTTCATTTCAAAAATCTTGCGTATATTTGATTTATTTTTGTCTTTTGTTTAAATTGTCAAATTTAATTCTCATTTTGCTATCTTAATTTTGATTGAAGCTGCATACATTTTCTAGGCAGAAAGATCTAACAATTATCTGGTAAACTTAAGGTAAAATATTCTCTGTAATATGAGAATTTTATGATTTCTCATTTTATTTTTAAAATTTGTCTCCATTAAATATTCCATTAATTTATAGTGCCAGTTAGGCACTGCTTCTTATATATGTGGATATGTATATTTCTTTTATACATAAATATTCAGGGTGTCGCAAAACTCATAGTGCAGGGTATGTGTGTGTATGCATATGTGAGATCTGAATGAAATAAAAATAAAACCCCTTATTTATATATGGACATAGACATATTTATAGCTATAACTAAGTTCTTAAGAAAATAAAACCCATTCTTTTAAAATAAATACTCTTTTTTTCCTAAATAAAATACTTTAAGTGAGAGACATCATTTAGTTCATGGTTTTTTTCTGCTTTCATTCATATGAAAAGGGGTAGATGGATAGATAGATGATAGATAGATAGACAGATAGATAGGTACATAGATAGATTCCTGCTTTGTCTTCATGTGTAACAGAAAAGTAACTCCAATAGTTTATGTTCTCTTTAGGAAATCTTATATACGGATATATTTTTCCACATTTCTCTAATTGAAAATTGTTTTAGAGAGATAAAGTGTTCTTCTTATTTGAACTCTTTTGGCCTGGAAACTGTGAATCCAAACATAATAGTAGCCAAATCTTGGTTTTCTTTGTTCTTTGGTGTTCAAACATAAAGTAATTTCAAATAAACTTAATGACCCTTCAGATAAATAAAATAAATAGAGCATCTCTTCAGACTAACTTTAGAACCCTTTTACTCTTATTGCTGCTCTGACCTACATTTTTATTGAATCCTTTACTTAAAAATGAAGATACTTATTCAGCATTTTTAAGGCAGAATATCTCGTTTTAGCTTATTTTAATTGACATTGCCAGCTATGTCATTTGCTAAGCCAAGTCCAAGATAATTTAAGCAAATCAGTTTTTTCAAAAGCTGCAAATTAAAAAAAAAATCTTTGAAAACAAAGAAGATGTTGGTTTTCAGGCCATGGCTAAATAAAAAAAAAATGTAGAAGTGGTGGTAAATCAAAGTAGGAGGCACAATAAATGAAATGCTGCTATTGGGGAGCTGCTAATGAGAAACTTCACAGTGGTGCTGATATAACATGCAGTTTGGAAAAGATAATAGGTCAGGTGTGGTGTGTCAGGAAGCATTTTTCTAAAATTGCCCTACCTTCATTCTATGCGAACTCTGCTTGAATGCTGACTAGCTGTTAATAGATCCCTGTACACATCACTTCATAAATATTTTTTTTTCTCCTTGAAGGAAACTTGAAAGGAGAGCAGTGTGGTATTTAAATACCTTCTCAAAAATTGCTTTCTTTCCCTATGTCAAAGTATTAGCTCTCACAACATGAAGGAAGTTTTGAAGTACCTTATTGTGGATAGATTATTAATATTTTCAAGTCTCAGGACACTGACAATTAAGATTGTATAATTAATAATGTTTTTTTAAATTTGGGGCCATTTGCAAAACTAAAATATTGTTGCCTCTTTCTTCTTTCTTCCCTTCCTTTCCTTCCTTCCTTCCTTCCTTCCTCACTCCCTTCCTTCCTCCCTCCTTTCCTTCCTCCCTCCCTTCCTTCCTCCCTCCCTTCCTTCCTTCCTTCCTTCCTTCCTTCCTTCCTTCCTTCCTTCCTTCCTTCCTTCCTTCCTTCCTTCCTTCCTTCCTTCCTTCTCTCCTATCTCTGTCTCTCCTTCCTTCCTTTTGTGTTTCTTCCTTCCAACATGGCATTGACTTGTCAAATGAAGGAAGCTCATAATGTAGAATTTCCTCTACACATCCAGTTTGGCACATTCTTTACAGTTTATAGTCTCATAGAATTGCCTTGGGCCCTGACAACTAAACTGACTTGCTTGGGTAGCCCAATCAGTGTGAATAAAGGATGGGACTTGAATGCCACCAAGCCCAACTACCTTTCATATTATGTTCATTGGATTTAATATAAGCAGAAAACAAACTATTATGACATTTTTCTTTCAGATTTGAAAATGTCAGAATGAAATCTGGGCAAATAGCAGATTTATATCTCCTCTTAGATGCCTTTATATTCCCATTAATCCTTTACTTAATAGTGTATGGCAACTAGGTGATGCAGTAGGTAGCACTCTGGCTTAAAGTCAGGAAGACCTCAATTCAAATCTCATCACAGACATTTTCTAAATATATGACATTGGACATGTTCTTTGTCATACTGCACACTACATAAAATAAAGGATGGGAGGCCTAAGGAGCTTCTTGGTTAATTTGGCCATAAGTCTGATTGGTGAGGGGAGAGAGTTGAGGAGTTTTGGGGATTGAATTAACCAAAATGTGTGTAGGAAAGAAGGAAGGCAGGTAAGGAGGAAGGAAAAATGAAGTAAGAAACCCTAGAAGGAAGGAAGGAAGGAAGGAAGGAAGGAAGGAAGGAAGGAAGGAAGGAAGGAAAGAAGGAAAGAAGGATATATAGATTGCCTATCAGATTCACCACAAAATTCCTTACTTATCCTCACCTGGTTCCTATGGAGATATAATAACAAATACTCCATGTGACTCACTTTCATTTCCACAAATATATAATTTTTATTTGTAGCAAAGTACAATTATTGCCTTATAAAGCTAGATGTATTTTACAAAGTGATCCATAACCAAATTATGCTTTAGGTATTCAAATGATAGATGTGTATTTTATCTGCAAGACCACACTCACAAGCCAGGAGGTGGTAATTAGCAGTGCTTTTACTGAAAATGTTTCACAGCCATATTGACTACAATGGGATTGAAGCATGTTAGACCTTATTTATTGAATTTTTTTTGGTAAGCCCAAATAGGGAAATGTGAAAATGGATAACAATGTTCCATTTCTCTCAGTTTCATTGTATTTGCAGAATTCAAGATGATTATATAGAGCCAATGTTCTGTGATACGCAAGTTTTCAGAGGTTATTTTAATAATTTGTTTAAGTATTTGTCAATATGAAAATTATAGAGCTAAAATAATCAACTGTCATTTCTAATTTACTGGGTTGCACTTGATAAAAAATGAACCAATTTATCCCTCTCCCCCAGTTTCCTCTGTCTAAATGATTGAACATAAAGGGGGCAAAGGGTCATTTTTTTTTAAAAGATTAGCTTCCAAGTAGATCATCATTGAGCCTATCTTGTAGAAGTCACCCTAGTAAAATGGAAAGACAATCCTTTCAACTGCAAGGCCCTGGGTTCAGATCCCAATTCTGAGTCTTCCTACCTGTGTTACTATGGACAAGGAACTTTTCGTATTTGGATCTTAATTTCCTTATCTATAAAACAAGGGAGTTGTAATTGAAGGCACCAAAGAGTCCTTTCTCCCTCTGTGGGGAAACAGTATAATTTTTTTTTCTGAGTCAGTAAGGGTATTACAGAAAGAGAAGTATTAGAACTTCTGAGGCTTGGATTTTGGTCCTGGATCTCCCGCTAAGTATCATATTAAGCTTCATCTTTCCAAGCCTCTGTGTCTCTTCTCTGTTAAATAATGGAGTTTTAGTAAACTATCTCTATGGTCCATAGAATACACATTTCCCTTGGTTTATACTCACCCTGTGCTAATAAACAATTGGATTAGAGGGTCAAAGTTTTTCTATCATATTCTGAACGTTTCTTATCGACATTTTTTAAAGTATAACAGTGTTTTATTAAATACATATGACTTTAAGCTTGTAAGCAATAAACAAGAATCTGTTAAACACCAACTATGTGCTAGGAACTATGTAGTAGAATTCATCATCAAGTATTCGTTTTGTCTTTGTATTTGGGCATTTAGTAGGGGCCATATAAGGGCTTATTGAATCAAATTGGGTTTTGAAGACTGATAACTTTCAAACAATATAAGTTGGAGGAGTCTGGTACATATTAAATAAATATTTTAACTTTTCCCCCTTTTCTCCCCCCTCAAATTTGTGGGTTCAACTTGGTATAATATGGGTTTTTTTTTAAATTACATTTGTTAGTTTAAAGTCGAATAAGGAACAATTCTCTAGGATTTTGTCTTTCCTCGTTGGGTAATAGTAATTCGTTTGACAAATCCTTGCTAGATACCATTCAGAATTCAAGGGCAAAAATAACTAATAATATTGCTTTGTCATAATAGATAAGAGGACATTGGTCCAAAATCTGTGATAAATGCAGGAGGACTATTATTGTTGTTTGTTTAAAAAAATTGTAAAGGACTTAAAATATGATATGAAAGACTAAAATAAATTAACTCATACACACACTCACAATCTATAATCCAGTTTTACAATGATTTTCCATAAAAAGGCTACAAGAACCTTTTACAAATAAGTTATAATAATTACACGGAGGGGTGTGTGAACAAGCCTTTATTAAGCACCTACTACATGGCAGTAATTGTGCTAAGTGTCTTCACATTTGTAATTGACAGCCATATACAACATAAACATCTTACCATTCAAATGTAACAACATAAAAAGGGGGAAAGGGCCAACATTTCAGAAACAGTTCTAGTATAGTATGTAAGAATTTTTGATCCTGGGACCAGAAGACCTGGATTGAAATCTTTGACTTCCTATCATGTAGATCTTACACTAAATATCCCAAGATTCCTTCAAACTCTAAATCTGTGACACAGATTCCACTGCATTGACACTGAATGTAATATGATTGGGGGTGGGGAAGAATGCTAATTTTTTTTTTTTTTGCTTTTTGGAGAGGGGAGGGAAGGGCAATTGGGGTTAAGTGACCTGCCCAAGGTCACACAGCCAGTAAATGTTAAGTGTCTGAGGCTGGATTAGCACTCAGGTCCTCCTGACTCCACGGCCAGTGCTCTATTCACTGTGCCACCTACCCACCCCAAGAAGCTGTATTTGAAATCAGAAAGATTTAAGATCCTAGCTTAGCTTAGAGATGTGCTACTGAACACTTGAATCTCAGTATGTCTTGTTTTCTTTGTCAATAAAATAGAATAGTATTAATGATATTTTTCCAAGTCTCCTCTATTTCTAAATCCATAATCCTCTGATACATCCTTGCTCTATATAATGTGATAAGTACTATTTAGGTGGGAAAAAATGAATCACATATTTTAGTCTGGTGATTTGTTTTTAAGGGTTAATTTGAATTCAGGAAAAAAGTACACATTTCAGGTCCTTTAAGTTTCATCTTTCTGAGCCTCTGTTTCTCTCCCCTTTTAAATACTAGAGTTTTATTAAGGTAGAACATAACTTTACTATTTCTCTAATATAGCATTTCTATCCATATGCATGCTTCATATTGTCATATCACACTGTCAAATAGTTATGTTTATCAAACTTAGAAATGCTTGTAATATTTAAGAAAACATTCATGCAGTTAATTGTGTTATGGAAAGCAAGTATGATTTCTCCTAATTACTTCTCTAAACTACATGTGTATAAACATTTTTGTGTATGTATGTGAATATATGAGCATATGTTTATACTTGTGATTTTTATCCACGTGGAAATACCCATTATGGAAGATCCTTATACTGATGTGAATTGACTACTTGTCTTTATGTTATAGTGTTAAAGAGTGGTACGGGACAAGAAGAAGTTGAATAATTTTCCTACTATTACATAGATAGTTTGCATTAGATATAAGAATAAGTCCATATCTTCTTGACTCCAAAGCTAGTCCCCTATGTAATACCTTGTGCTTTTTATTCATATATGGAGATCTATAAAAATAAATGTAAACACTCCCAATCTCTTGTATACTAGTATTTTAAAAGTGTTTAAACCCAAACTATTTCAGGAGAAAAAATATATGTATAAATGCTCTTTTCAGTTGCAATGTATTATTAACTGCTTTTTTTATGGAACTTTTTTTTTAGCCACAAATGTATTTTTTTATCCTAATGTAAAATCACAGCTATTACTCTTAGATATCTCATAAATTTAGTGATAAACCCTAATACGTTTGCAAAATCTGCCAAACAATTTTAAACATACAGGAGGAGAAAATTTTAAATAATGATCAACATGCTTTTACCCTTAATCCTTTTTTTCCTGATGTCTTGTTATGTGAATGCAGAACCTCAGTCATTTAGTTTTTGACGTTTAAAAAAGACATCTTGATTATCATTTCTGAAATGACACCACTTAACTCTCTGACAATAAAGTAATTTGAAAAACTAAATTTATGATATTGTAAGGAGTCAATGGAAATGATCCTTTAAAAATATTGCTAGAGGGACAGCTAGGTGGTGCAGTGGCTAAAGCACTAGCTCCAGAATCAGGAGCACTGGAGTTAAAAATCTGAACTCAAATACTTCCTAGTTGTGTCACCCTGGGCAAATCACTTAACCCCAATTGTTTCCAAAACGACAACAAATAATAATAATTTTAAAAAATCATTTCCAGAGTTACTACCAGGTATTGTTTTGTTTTGTAAATTTAATTAAAATTATTTAAGTAAACATTCGAGGATTATCTTCAAATTTGACTTCAGTGAATACTAAAATACTGAAATTCTAAAGATCATCTTTAACTGAACTTCTCAATTGCTATATCTCTTTTTTGTAGCTAACAGGCCCATCAAAAGTCTTTTGAAGTTTGACTATGTGTAACTCTAGGGTACAAACATTGTTCTTTAGTTTACAAACATTGTAGACATAACCTATTTACAAAGAGGAAATTTAGAAAATGTATGGTGGCTACATTAATATCTCAACCAAACAGATGTTACTGAGATAGTTTGCCTACCATATTTACCACCATATAGTTTTGCCTACATGGCAAAATCTTACATACCACAAATCTTACAGTCACCACAGACAGACATCATTTTTAAGATCCTATACAATTGGGGCAGATAGGTGGTACAATGAATAAAGCACCTACCCTGGAGTCAGGAGGACCTGAGTTCAAATATGATGTCAGACACTTGACACATTTACTAGCCATGTGACCTTGGCTAAGTCTCTTAATCCCTTGACTTCCTCCCTCAAAAAAGGGGAAGACCTCTGAGGTCCATATAGGTTTTTCTTATTCTCTATGATAGAGTCTCTATGATATAGACATAAGTCTATGTCTATAACACGGCAGACAATTGATCTCTTCTTAGACCCCAGTTTTGTATTATTTACAATGAGGGGACAAGAATAGATGAACTCTGAAGTTACTTCTAGATTAAAATCTGTGAATATATCACTAGTCCAGACAATGGAGGTACAGTTGGATAGCTGTCATTTGTTTTTGTCTGTACTTGTAATTTAAAAAATTTAGGAAACCTCAGTCTGAAAATGTTCTTCCAAATGCAGATCAGCAAGTCTTCTAGAATGTATAGTCATAGAGAATTGCCCAGGACACTGAAAGGGTAAGTGACTCTCTCATGGTCACATCGTGAGAGTATTTAAGAGGCAGGGGATTGAATCTAGACTTATTTGAGTCAAAAGCTGTAGTATGGATAGCTAGACTATACTGTCTCTGGATATGCTTGACATCTTGTAGACAAAATGATTGGTAGGTTGAAAGAGAAAAATTTAACACAATAATTATTTGACCACCTCAGAAAAAGCCTGAAATATGCTCAGTACAGTTTTGATATTAATTTTAAAAATTGGAAGATGATGTGAAATTATATGTAATGAAATTTAAAAGGTCATTTTAAATAATAGAAAAGAAAAAAAATACATTTTCTTCTGGGATTAAAATTAAATATATACTTCCCAATGTCTAAATATGCATTACTTATTTATTTTTTTACAATTTGTGTGCTCTAAAAATAACCATCATTTTTACAGACTTCTCTTTAAGTAAAATTTGGTGAAAAAGAAGTGCTTAGTACATGCTATCCATAGTAAGTATATGCTAATTATGACAGACCTCACTGCTTCACTGCACTAGAAAATGATTAAAAGCAAAGCAAAAGAACTTTGAGTGGTTTCCCTGTGGAAATTGGAAGTATATTAATGAGACTAATTGGTTCATTATAATCAATTGTCTAGACTGATCTCCCAGTGTGGACTAAGATCAGAACTGAGTAGAAAATAATCTTTGATAGTCTTTTTGATAAAACAATATTGTAGGAGATAATGTAGCTGTGTAACAGAATTTTCTGGATAATGCTTGACACAGAATTTAAGGTTGAGTTTTTTTTATGCCCAACTTTATTTTAATGGACAATTCAAAGAGTCACATGCAAGGATTTTCAATTTACAAAATATTGGAAATGAAGTTTTAACATTACATAACATGGTATAGTGTAGAAAGAAAAATGAATTTGAAAGCAGATCTAGGTTTAAATCCTAGCTCTGCTACTTCCTGCCTGTGTGACCCTGAGAAAATTCCTTACACTCTCTAGCTCTCAGTGTCCTCTCATGTAAATTAAAAGTCATGGACTGCGTGACTTCTTAAATCTCTGTCCTGTGTCACTCTATCATGTTTAATTCTGCAAAATGACTGTACAGAGAAGCAAGGCCAAATAACTTTAAAATCTTATCTTTCCCCCTTTTTGAAATCAGGTTCCTCTGTTTCTTCAACAGTGGTAAAGAACACTGAATTTGGAAGTTGAATAACAGAATTCAAATCAGGTTTCAACTCTGCTACTAGATGTGTGACATTATCTTGTCATATACAATTCTTAGCCATGTTTTCTCCTAGTCCTCTGTAGCAGATCCACCCTTGTTCTTTCCTTCTCTTCCTTTTAATATCTCATTAGAACTACCATGTTATAGTTAACCTTGTGTTCTTAAGAAGTAATTATCAAAAGGTGTCACTTGATTACTAAACACCCACATAACACAACAGACACATCACTGGATAGCCTGTATTTTTTTAATTAATTAAAATAGATAGAATGCCTGTCTTCTGAGGACATACATTATTTCTTAAGTAATCACTTATAGCAGTTGTTTGATATATAGGAGCCGAAGTATCTCTCTTCTCCATCACAAATACCACACCAGGAAAAATTTGATGTCCACGTAAGAAAAAAATAAATCTAAAAATACCTAACATTATTCCTCTCTCAGTTGGTTTTTTGTGATGAAACATAGTTCATAACTAATTTTAGATTTCCCCCCTTTTTTTACTTTATACATTTCTCGAAGCCAGCAACCCAGCTAATGTGGCCTTTTTTAAGAACTAAATTTTCAAAGCTATCTGCTGACTGAAAGCTAAATTTAGTATGTGTGTATGACTACAGTACTCTCTGTGTGGCAAGAGTTGTTTGAGCCCATTTCACATGTAGTAGCTTGGTCCTGTGAGGGATGAAAAGGACTGAAAGAAATAGGCCTTGCTCTTTAGTAGAAGTGATATCAGAGCACGTATGTATGGCACAACTAGAGAACAGGTGCTTATGGATGCCAGCACTTATTGCAAGTGTGTGCTAATGCACGGTACAATATTTTTGCTTGTTACAAAACATAATATGTAAAGAAATGATCAGCACGGGACCCAATGAATTACAGAAAGCTTCCCAAAGAGATAAATTTTTAACCATGTCTTGAAGGAAAAATGTATAGAATTGACAGAGAGAAGGAAACTGAACGTTGAAGGCAAGAGAATAGCATGAATAAAGTTGGCCAAGTGGGAACAAATATGTGTACTGAAGAGAGTAAAGAGACTGAACTGGATAGAACAGAGAGACCACATGGAATCGAAACCAAAACCAAAGTTAGAGTCACATAGAGATGGGGGTGGGGAAAAAGGATGGCGTTTGGAAATGGTAATTTATAAGCAAATGGGTTTCATGAAAAAATGGCTATTTGATTATAAACTTCTTAAGGGCAAGAACTTGTAGCTCTCTCTTTGTTTAACACAAGGCCTTGCACATAGATGAGCAATATGGGGTCTATTAAGTTCAAACAAATAAGATTCTTGTGTATGAGGTAGTTTGAAGTAAAGATATAAGAGATATGAGTCACACAAATTTGTTCAGTGGAAAGAAATGGGTTCATAAAAATTGAGTTCAAATCTCAACTCTGCCTCTTAATAGGTTTTTCACCTTGTGTAGATAACTTTACCCACCCTAATTCTCAGTTTTGTTATCTAGAGAAAGGGGTAATACTTGCACTGGCTAGTTTGCAGCTCTTTTGAAGATCAAATCATATAATGTATGTAAACCACTTTGCAACTATAAATTTTACCTTGCTAATAACATGAATATAATTTATAAAAACTGGAAGGTGCACATTTAATATAGGTCTTACTGAAGGCAACATAGTTTAATAAAAAAAAATAGTGTCCTAAGAGTTCAGAGACATTAGTGTAGCTTCTGCTCTGCTGTTGGTTTTCCATGTTACCTTGAACATGTCACTGAACATCTCTGAGCTTCAATCCTTCATCTTAAATACTGTCATGTAAATAATAATAAAACCAAGATATTTAAAGGGATTATTGTAAAGAAAATACATGCAAAAATGTTTCAAAAAGTATAAAAGACACATGTAAGTCATTTATTACTACAAACAATATATTCTACTCTTCATCTCAAATCTAGGCAACATCAGTAATTGGACAAAAAGTGAAAAGCTATGATATATGTATATACATATGTACATATGGGGAGAGGGAGAGAGAGAAAGAGAGAGAGAGAGAGAACTTTGTTTACATTCAGAAACTTCATATATTTGACATCCTAGAATCAAAATGGCTTAATTTTCAGAAATTAGAATTATGATGTACTGAAAATAACATGCTATAATATGCCCCACTATAGGAATATGCCACTCTAAAGCTCGCATATTTAGGACAAAGGGAGTGGAGTTTGATTTTGCATGTTGTTAAAAAATTTCTTCATGGTATGGACTCCAATCTTGTGGTTGAGATTCTAACATATGGTATCTGATCCATTAAAAATGAAGAAAGAAAAAGAAAAAAATAGATTTCAATGCCTATAATATCAACCATAGAATTACCATCCCCCTGCCCACCTTAATGCCAGTGGTTTAAGAATATCCAAACCAAGATACTTTGTTTTTTGTGATTAAAATAAAACTCAATTTCTATTTATCTCATTATTAGATACTTATTTGTATATATATGTATATGAATGAGTGCATATATACATGCACACATTCATACATCTATGCACATATATTTGGGTTATGCACGTGCATGTTCATATATAATATGCACATATGATATGTATATATACTACATATGTGTGTATACACATGTTCCTTTTTTCTAGTGGTAAAAATATAAGGGCCTGGCTGAGATGGATTTCTCTCATGGCTTTATGTTTTTGCAATGATATTAAGAAAAAAATATTACTGTAAAGTATAAAATCAGTTTGTCAGGAATCAAATGTTGATTATTTAAAATTAAATACAAAGAAGACTTTCTGGTTTTATGTGTATTTAAAATGTAGTGGAATACAAAACCTTCTAGTGAGTCATAAACTATTTTTAAAAAGCATCTGCCCAAATTATACATATGGTATATGTCCATATGTGTATTATATACATAGCTAGGCACTTGTTTTAATTCCATCAAACAAATATTTATTGGACACCTACTATAGTCAAATCATTGTCCTAGATTTTTTTTTTTGGCAGGGGGGAGGGTGGCCAGTGTAGAGAATAAAGACATTAGCTTTTCCTACAAAATAAATGATTTTGGCATAAGATGAAATTTCCAGTGGGTCATCTCATTTTGTTGAGCCATTTTAAATATTATGTTATGCTTACTTAAAAGAGAAGCCCCATACCACTGTTGGACTGAAATGAAATAATCTTCCTCAGGTGCCAGGTTTACAAATTTACATTATACTTGGATGATTTCTTGACATTACAGGTTTATACTTCTAATGATTTTTCCAATTTTCTTCCATAGAGGTCCTTCTGTAGTGCTATGGTAGAAGAGCTGAGGATGTCTCTGAAGTGTCAGCGCCGGTTAAAACACAAACCCCAGGCCCCTGTTATTGTGAAAACAGAAGAAGTTATCAACATGCACACATTTAACGACAGAAGGTTGCCAGGGAAAGAAACCATGGCATAAAGCTGGGAGATCCAAATGCCCAAGCACAAACTGTCGTCTTTTTTTTTTTTCAAACAACTTTAGCGAGAATGTTTCCTGTGGAAATATGCAACCTGTGCAAAATAAAATGAGTTACCTCATGCCGCTGTGTCTATGAACTCAAGACTCTTGTGATCTAAGCAGTTGCAATGGTCAGACTCGATTCACAAGCATCATGGAGCAACTAAGTTCTGCGGGGTTACACTGTTTATCATGGGTTCCACCATTCTTCTGAATGAATGTGATAAATGAGGTTTGTGGCTGGTTTCAAATGCAGTCCAGTGAGATTACAGGTTCCCTTGGACGTTCAACTGTAGCCAGGAGATGGAGTATCTATGCTCAGAGGGGCAGTCATTCAAGGAGTCATTAAACAAACAAACAAAAAGACTTGGAATCAGCAAAAACTGTAGTGTAACAAGACACAATATGTTCTTCTGAACTTCCAGATATAGAGGTGGTGAGGTTACTGGCCCCCAAATGCACAGTATAATAATCATCTGAATAGACAATATGTGTTTATTGGATGTGAAAAAATATTGTAACACAAAGCAAATCTGAATTTCATAAAAAGAGGAATATAAAGTGGACTTGTGTCTGCTTTGTGGACTGTCTGTGTCACTGACTGAAATAAAAATGTCGGTAACCAAGGCAATAATGATTTTCTTAAATTCACCAAGCCAGGAAATGTAATGTGAGACACCCCTTCCCCAGTAAAATGAAAAACAAAAGAAAGCCAACAATCAAACAGTTGACCTAGTTTTTCTGAGTTAAAAAGGATATATTTTGTAACCTTTCACTATTAAAGTAATCTTGTTTTAAATTGTGGAAAGGGGGAAATAGGGGTGGGGATTTGGTGGTGATATGGACTGTTGAAGGCTCACATTTTAGCATCTCGTGGTTTCCAGACCTTTGTTCCTGCTGCAAATTGAACTCAATGGAGCCTGTGCAGTTCTCAACAATAGTGGAAATGAGATTAGTCACCTACAAGAAGTGAGCGGGAGAACTTTACGTGGACTGCATTTATCAATACAGTCACAGTGTTAAAATGAACAAAATTCTTGAGCAGTTTTTTTTTCAAAAAAAATGTTCAGGTTTATTTGTGGAAATGCAAGATTTCTATGAAAATAGTTTTTGTATGGAAATTTTTGTAATACTTTTTATCAACAAAAAAAAAGAACATGCGTTACCGTCAGGGGTGTGATGTCAAGCATGAATGGTAGTGCGTGTGCACCACCAACGTTTGGTGAAAACTATTTTTATCAAGAAAAGGAATCATAGAAGAGAAATATTTTCAAGTTAGATAATATAAAAGCTAGGTGCACTACCAACACTGCTTACCATGCTACACCCCTGGTTTCCACTAGGCTGATGACATACTGTAATGACCAATTGTGTGTAAATGGTAAAAGACACAGACCTCTTGACCACATTGTGATAACAGTTGAGTGCACACAGTTTGCTGTTTGAATCCAATGCACAAAATTAAAACAAAATCATTAAAATTATGTCCATTTTACTTTTAGTTTGGGCTCTCTGTTCTTCTGGGAATGCAAGTGAATTAGAAGCTCCCCTACACTAGACTGGAGGAGAGATTCAGAACAGTCAGAACATTGCTGGGAATGCACCTACTAGGAGACAGGGAAAGGTGGATTTTATCTAATTGAACTTATGACCAGATGGAGGAAGTATACCTACTGGCAGGCACAACCCCTTCAATGTCTCTTTTGGTATTAATTAATAGTTATCATAGATCCAGATTTTTACAACTGGGAGGGCCTTTATAGGCCATCCAGCCTAATGCCTCTCCTATTTACAAATGAAAAAAAAGTGAATAGTAGAGAAATGAAATGAATTGCACATGTTTACAGTCAGTTAGTAGCCTCTTAGGAACCAGAACTCATGTTTTTCAATACTATTTCCTGAAATCATTAGGCTGTTGTGCCAAGTAATTGTGGTGGTTTTCTATCCTGTGTTTGAGACTACACTTCTCTCTACATTTAGATGCCCATTTGCAACAGGATGATAGTCTAACCTCAAAATGGAAAGGAAAAATTAAATTCAATTTTCAGATTTGATGAGAGTATGCATTTACCACCACCATCATAATTCAATTTGGTTTCTAATAGATTCCAAAATATAGTTTTAAAGATATAACTTTACTTATTCCTTTCTTAGAAAATATTTTATTCTTCCTTGAATCCATTATACTCTCACAAAGAACAATCAAAGACCTGAAATTTCTAGCATCAATTTCTCCTTCTTTAAAGTGTAATGCTTGTCAGACTGCAAGTTCCTTGAGAATATGAACCAAGTCTTTCAACTTCATGTATTCTCCATGCCAAGTACAGTTTTATGTACATGAAGTGTTTAATAAGTGCTTGATTAATGAAAGGGGGAAAGTAGCAAGTAGATAGATAGATAGATAGATAGATAGATAGATAGATAGATGGTAGATAGATGGATAGATAGATAGGTAAATAGATAGATAAATAGATGATAGATAGATAAATAAATAGATGATAGATAGATGATAGATAAATAGATGATAGATAGATGATAGATGGATAGATAGATGATAGATAGATGGGTGGATGGATAAATAGATGAATTTATACATATAAATTTATACATATAGATGTTTGGATATATAGATTAATATAAATGGATGGATATGTATCCATACAAAATATAAATGGATGCATATCCATATATACATATATATGGATAAATGAACATAAATAGATGGATGGATTTATATAGGGGGTTATCATCTATCCATCTACTAATATAGATTCATTCATCTATATATGTCTTTTTTCTACATATCTATCTATATCTATAGAGAGATGGATGATAGATTGATAGATCACATTCATAGATTGATATAGACATCATATATACTATTATAAAGTTTTTATAAGACTATCATAAGATCATTACTACCAGGTGTAAACTATAACAATCTCCCATTCCTAAACCATGTACTAAGAGATATGGATTAGGTTTAAAGTAAATGCTACTTTTCACCCATAAATTATCTGTTAAGGGACATATATTTTAGAATCTCTAGCAATGAATTGCAGAAATGTAGAAATTCTGATTTGGAAGGGACTTAAAAGATCATGCAACCCCCTGCCACCTGAGCAATAATACACTATACTATTCTTCCAAGGGAGTCAATATCAAATTACTGAAAAGCCAGAACTTCACACAGGAGTCTGTGCCACTTTGCAATACTTCTATTTGTTAAGAAGTCCGCCTCCTGCCAGTCTGCCAAAATCTGTGACTACAGTGTCCTCAAGTTAGTTCCAGTTCTGCCTTCTGGAGTCAGAAAAAAATAAAATTATCTCCTTTTTTTCATGACAGCCCTTCAGAGACTTAAAGACAGTGATCATCTTCCTTCCATCCTAGTTCTTATCTTCTCCATGCTACATGACCATATTCCCCTGAAAAGTCAACCTTTCTTTGATCCAATCACAACTTCTGTCACCATTCATGTTAGTTTTTTCTTGTTCCTTTGTATCAACTACAAATTAGATAAGCATGCCATCAATGCCTTCATTCATATTCTTGCTAAAATTTGGATATATAGTACATGAAAATGTACAATCAAAATGTACAATCCTTCGTGTACTCCACTAGAGTTACTCTATTATAAATATCTACAATTTGCCACTGGCGCTTTAAGAGTCAAACATCAGATCTGATCATTCGACCAGGTTTGAAATCACCTGATTATTTTATCATCTAGTCAATATCTCTCCATCTTATAAGAATTTCACGAAAGACTTTGTAAAATATTTTGCCAAAATCTAGGCCTAGTGTGTGTTTGTGTATATGCATGTATGTATAATACACACAAACATACATACATGCATATGCATATATACATATACATATGTGTATATATGTATGCATGTCTGTATGTATGTATAGCATTGATCAAGCTATTAGCTTAGTAACCAGATAAAAAGAAGGAAGATTGATTAGTCTGGTAAAATGAAGCTATACTATGTCTTTGTAAATGTAGTTTCTGTTTTCTAAATGCTCACTCACCATTGCTTTAATAAGACAGTCTAGAAATTCCTCAATAATCAAAGTCAAACACAAAGACCTACTCTTTGAAGACACTGAGATTCTTTCTGTCTCTCTGTCTTTGTCTGTCTATCTCTCTATCCCTCTTTGTTTTTGTCTCATACACACAAATATAAGTGCTATTATTATCCCTATTTTACAGATGAGGAAACAGGCAAAGAGGAGATAAATGACTTAGTGTTACACCACTAGCAAGTATGTGAGGCTGTATTTGAATACAGGCATTCCTGATTCCAGACCTGGTGCTCTATCTTCTACCCTACCTAGTTCCACCTCGTTACCAGGGTTCCCAATCTCTGCCATTTTTGACTCTTCAATCTCTTTCAAGTCATAAGTGTAATTAGTAATCTACCATGCTATCTCTTGAAACTGTTTCCTTGCTTCCACTCACATAGCCACCACTCTAGTTCTAGTTCATCAACTCTTACCAAGACTATCAAAACAGTTTCCTAACTTTTCTCTCTACTTCAAATTCTCCCTACTCCAGGCCATCCCCCTTTCAAAATTAAACTTGATTTTAAAAAATTAAAAAGCATCTAATTTCTCTACTGCCTTCCCAACACCACCTACAATTAAAGAATAAGATAAGAAGTAAAAGAAAACCTTCATAACTATTATTTTTAGGCAAGCAAAGCAAATTTCCCCATTGTTCATGGCCTAAAATATATTTTATTTTTAATCTTGTATCAGTCACACTGTCATTCAGTGGGTAGCATATTTCACCATCTCTCCTCTGGAAGTATAGCTGGTTAATATATTGGTCAGAATTCTCAAGCCTTTCTTGGCTGGTTTTCCTCTAATATTGTTGTTATTGGATAAAATGCTCAGAGGTTTCTACTCAATTCTCTCTGCATCGGCTCATACAAACATTCCTAGGCTTCTTTGAACTAATTCATTTTACATTCCACGTTGTGAAATAACATTCTATTACATAATTACATAACACAATTTGATTAGCCATTCTTCATTAAATAGTTTAATTTCTAGTGTTTTTGCTATTTCAAAAAAAGCTGCTACATATATTGTTTCAATTTATGAGGTCTTTTCACTTCTTTTTGATCCCATTAGAATATAGGCCTAAGAGAGAAAAACCCTTAATTAAAGGTTTTAGTGACATTTTGGGCAGAGTTCCAAATTCCTGTTCAGAAAGACTGGACTAATTCATATGTCCACCAGCAGTGCATCAAGGTACATGCTTTCCCCCCAGCATTTACAACAATTATCATTTTCCTTTCTGTGTCATCTTTCCCAATCTGATGGACATGAGGTGGAACCTCCAAGTTGATTTAGTTTGCACATCTCTAATTATTAGTGTTCTAGAGGATTTTATATAGCTATTGATGACTTGGTTGTCTTCATCTGACAACTCCCTGTTAATGTCCACTGAGTATCTATTAGAGAATCTCCAGTGCATCCTCTACAGAGCTGTCAATATTTCTAAAGTACAAGCCTGCTCCTGTCACTCTCCATTGCAGTAATCACTAATGGCACCCCATTACTCCTAACATCAAATATAAGCTCTTCTATTTGACATGTAAAGCCTGTCAGAGCTTTACCTTAACCTACCTTTACAAATCTGAGTCAGTTGACTTGAACTCATCTGGGGCAGCAGGTGTTCCTTACATAACAATCTGTTCTCTATTAGCCATTGTTGGTTTTTTCCATACCCAGATTATTATCCTTGCCAGAGAAAATAGGTATGAAATAAAACTTAATTTCTTTCTCTCAACTTTTATTGCTGTTCTATCCATCCCAAGTAACTATTCTATTCCCTTTTGATCTTTTATTCTCCAAAATAACTTTAAAGAAAAAATATCCTTAACCATCCTTGTTAGACTCAGTTGATTTTTAACTTTAGTCATCTGGAAACTGTTCTTCTAGGAACATTATATTAATTTCTTTATATTAATTTCTGTTACTTGCCTTTGCTCCGACCTTCTGTACATGTTGAACTGAAGTTGGTTGATAAGTTCTCTATAGAGTGATATCATTCTCATTAGAACACTTTACTTTTTCTTCATCAAAATTGTTTTACTTTGTGTTATTTGTTAAATACCCTCACAAAAATTCATTTTGATTAAATTGTTCAGAATCCTGTCTTAAGTCAAACACCTATTTTTAAAAAATTTAAAATCATGTTCCAAATAGATTTCAAATTCAGTTTGGTGCTTGTCATCTTTATTATGATAGAAAATTTTACTGTGGAATGTGCCAGAGGAAAAGATAAATATTGAAGAACTATTTTTTAATGGAAGTAGTCAGGGAATCAGTGTGTTTTGCTCTATGAAGGAATATGCAATTGCGTGAAAAGAATATAATATGGAAAGCAGAATGAAGTATTTGACAAAATGCTTTAGAGTCAGGTACACTGGGGTTCAAATCCTGACCTTGATGTTAATTAACTACTTTTGCTACCATTGGCAAATCATCAATTATTTAACTATTCTATGCTTCAATTTCCTCTTTTGCAGAATGAGAGGATTTTAACAGATGTCCATCCAAAATTAAATTTCTGATTCTATACATGTATTACAGCCTTTTAAAATGACAATTAATGAAGTTCAATTCATTTAATTTAAAAAGATATCAAATATATAAGGAATTATGTATTTTCCTGATCATTTGTAGTGAGGAAACCAATATAATCAATTATCTAAATTGTTATCATTAAATTCCTCCATTTTCTAGAACATCCTAATCAAAGTATATCTTCTCCTATTCATTATGTATTTAAGTGCACATGGAGGCCAGATCTTGCCTTCCCATGCCAGTAATAACCTTACTTATTTTAACTGGAGTAATATTTAGACAATATAATGGAAATATTCAGTTTAAAATCATGTTAAAGATCAAGGGAAATTTAATGAATGCCATATTTTCATTTAATTCATAATTAATTCAGTAAAATTAACAGGAAGAAGAGAATAAACTTAATAAATAAATACATTTGGCATTTTATAACTAGAGATAAAAATTCCACTTTCTGTTTTTTTCCATTATTTACCTACAAGTAATTGCTTTTCATTTCTATTCTATCTCTCCTACACTTGAAAGAAAAAAAATTCAAATCCATTTAATTAAGTCGTTAATAAAAGTGAATATGTCCTTTGTCAATACTATTTCAGAAAGATCTCATACATGTTCCTGGAAAGGGAATAGTTTCTATTTTAGTATCTGTCAAATAAATGTTGAATCCTAAGTCAATGAAATCTACACCCTAAGGGCTCAAGTCTAATTCTGAACACTCCAATTGCTGTTTTATATAGAATGAGTAAAATAACTGTTATAATGTAGGTAAGCACTTTCCTGGCTAATCAAGCTGAACTAGAAGAAATGTGGAAGCTCCACCACAAGTTATTGTCTTGTACTTTGCTTTCAGGATTATTAAGTGAATCTTAGATAGGAACAGAATTAAAAGATCATTTTCCTAGTTCTCTGCCAAAGGGAATTGGCACCATCAACAAGAGTGTTCAACCTCATTACATTTGCAGAAGTGTAATGTACGGAGTAATATCACAACACTTCAAAGAAGGACAAACTCAATATTTGGGTCAACGTATTAAGTAAACTTCTAATGACTTTAAATGATGTTTAAATTCATGTTCCACAGCTAATCTGCACTCAGTTCACTCCTCCATAGCTTTCTGGGAGAATCTCATTATTTCAGGCCCATTTCTTTCAATACCACATGGGCCAATAACCTTTGCTTTTTCTATGCACACCCACTGTTCCCCTAATCCAACCTATATTACCAAAATGTGCTATTCATAATGAAGTGAACATACATGCAACATCATAAGGTATCTACCATACTTCTTTGAACTTAACTCCAAGGGCATGCCCAACTATTGGCAGGCTGGTAAATAATGATGGTTGATTAGCACTGTGATCAATGCTCAATAAATATTTGCTGAATGACTGCGAAAATCATATGAGCAATGACTCATGTAAGATAACATAATTTATGATTAATGGCAAATAATCTGATTAGATCATTTTTCATTATCAAGTCTACATCAGGTCATGGATAAATGCTTCATGATTGGTAAGGAAAGAATGTGTGCTTGTGTCTATGTAAAGAGAAAGACAGACACACAGGCAGAAATATCAAACTTAATTGAAGCATGAATCCCTTGAGACTTTTTTTTTTTGCTTCAGTAAGGAAACAAAAACATGAATTAGACCAAGACTTCATGTAACAGTAAGATTTTTTTATAAAGCAAGAAAATAAATGATATCTCAGGCATCAGTTCACTGCCTCAAAATATTTTCTGCACATTTCCTTTACAAAATATAATTTTTAGGTATTTCTGATAATAGAGAATTCTGAATTTGACAAATGAAAACAATCCTTTGATAAAAATTAATTAGCTTATTATTATCTAGTAAAAAGTTAATGTTACTCTTTAGCTGATATTAACTTAATATATAATAAAATTATTTAAAAAAATAAAAATGAAAGTTCGAGGGATTTACAAAATGTAGTAGCTTCTTTTATAGGTAGATGATAGATATCTGCCTGGGAATACATCTTAATGGTGTGTGTGTGTGTGTGTGTGTGTGTGTGTGTGTGTTTGTAAAGAACTATAGCAATTATATGTTGAGAGGAGGTAAGGGGAGGGTTTCTCATCTCAATTCTCAGATCGCAGAGAATTGTCCTTTTATAAAATGCTGTTGAAATGAATCCCATCACAGTAATATACTCCACAGTCTCAGTTAATCATTAGACTCTCTTTGATATATCCTAACTGATTCAGCAATGAGCAACATACTAATCCATTTAACCAATTAACATTGAATTATTTTTAAAAAGAAAAAATTACTGAGAAGACACCGTAAAAGCATAAGTAGGAAACGTTCATTGAAATTGGAGCAAGTTCTATCCTATACCACTTTAAGAAGTCCCTGGTAAGTGAGAGAGATAGATTTTGTTTTGTTTTTGTTTTTTGCATTTTTGCACCACCTACATTTCTTTCTTTCCTTCCCCACCCATCCTCCCAGAAAACCATTGCACATAACAAATATTTTTAAAAGGAAAACAAGAGCAAAACCAATCAATACACTGAAAAATTCTGAATATATATGAACATACCACACCAGTGGGCCTCACACATCCTCAAAGGAGTGGGGTGGGAAATGTCTTTTTATATCTCTTCTTTGGGACCATATTTGTTCTTTGCAATTTTGCAATAATCATTCTTTTATTATTTTGTGGTTATTTATTTTTATTTCTATTGTGGTCACTGTGTATATTATTTTCTTGACTCTGCTTACTTTATCCTTGATCAGATCACAGTTCTTTTTTTTTGTTTTTGTTTTTGTTTTTGTTTTTTGCTTTTTGGAGGGCAGTTGGGGTTAAGTCACTTGCCCAAGGTCACACAGCTAGTTTTTCTCGTAAGTGTCTGAGGCTGGATTTGAACTCAGGTACTCCTGACTCCAGGGCTGGTGCTCTATTCACTGAGCCACCTAGCCGCCCCCAGATCACAGTTCTTAATATTCATTACATAAATAATTTCTTATTTGGCACAATAATACTCCATTACATTCATGCACATAATTTGTTTAGTCATTTCCCAATCAATAGACATCTACTTTGTTTCCAATTCCCTTCTACCACATAGAGGGCAATAAATATATTGGTATATAAGGTGACTTTGTTCTTATCAATTGCTTTCTTGGAGTATAAATATTATAGTAGAATATATGGGTCAAAGGCCATGAACATTTTAATCATTTTAATTCCACGATTCCAAAATGTTCTACAAAATGGCTGAATTGATTCACAGCTATATCAACAATTAGTTTGTGTTACCTTCCCACATCCTCTCCAACATTGACTATTCCCATCATTTGTCATTTTGCCAATTTACTGATTGTGGGGTATAGCCTCGGGTTTTGGTTTCCTTCATTTATTTTTTTTAGATAATTCTTCCACATGGTAGAAAATACCTTGCAATTCTTCTTCAAAGAATTCATATTCTTTGACCACTTTCTGTTGGGGAATGACTTTTAGATAGTCTGAGTTTGTGTATGTGTGAGAAAGAGATAGAGTAAGAATGAGATCAAGATTGAGATAGAGATATATGATATGAATGTGTGTATATATGCATATGTATATGCACATATAAATGCATTAGACATATGTATATATACATGTAAAGCATATGTGTATATATGTTATTATAGCAAACTCTTATCTGATTTTTATTATAATGCTTTATTTATATTATAGTAAACCTATTTTCATAGGTTCTTGCCCTCACACTCAGCCTTCCCTTCTGTTTGTCACTCTTCCACAATTTTGAAGTTTTTAACTTATTAATTATTTTTCTTTCTTCATTTTATATAGTTATTTAATTCTGACTCTCTTTGTACATCTCTCAGTTTGGTCTGGTCAAATCCCATTAATATGCCCTTCATCTGATTTTATTTTCTTCACCTTTTTTCTTTTTTTTTAAATTTTAATTTATTTTCTTGGTTACGCCATTCATTTCCACAAGGTTTTGAGTTACACATTTTCTCCCCTTATTTCCCCTACCCCCCAGCCCAAAACATTGATCCCACCGTAAAGCCCCTCCCACAATCTGTTCCCTTTTATGTGTTCCTCGAATGCCCCTGTATTCTAGTAGGTCAGGGAGTGTCTCCCTGCCCCAGTCCCTGTATGTATTATTTCTCAGTTGCATTTGATTGTATAGCTTTAAATTCTAGATTCTTGCAATTCCTCCTCTATCACCCACTCCCACTGGAAGAAGCAGCAATTCAATATAGGCTGTACATGTATAATTACACAGGACAATTTGCCTCTCACAGGCAAATTGTGAGAGGATGATTATATGTCCCTCCTTCCTATCCTGCACCCCACCTTGTTTTGTTCTCTAACCTGTCCCTGTCCCTTTACTGAGGTGTGTGCTTCCCACAACCCTTCCCCCACCTCGCCCTTCCCTCCATAGTCGCCCCTCTCATTCTCATACTCCCT
>CM053593.1:263711611-263781386 GCA_028646575.1 Pseudocheirus occidentalis
TTCTCATTTCTCTCTCCAATTTTTCCTCTTATTTGGTTTTCAAAGTCCTTTTTCAGTTGATGTATAGCTAGTAGGCATTCTTCCAGTGTCTTGGAAGCATTTGGTGAGGGAGTTCTGACTGAGTTGTCTTCCTCTCGCTCCATGCTTTGGTCTTTTTGTTTACAAAAAAGAATTCTAGAGTTTTATTGGTATTCTTACTTTGCCTCCTTTTTCTCATGTTGGCCAGTCTATTAATTGCTTGGTTTCTTAGCTCTGTGGAACTCTCCTTCCTGGAGGGGAAAAGCTCCTTCCCAAATTCCTGGGGCCTTCACAGCTGCCGGAGCTATTAGTGGGGTGCTGCAGCCCCTCCAGCTTTGGCTCACTGAAAGTGCACCCCAGGACCACCACTCAAGACCATGATCCAGATCCTGGCCGCTCAAAGCAAGAGCCTTTGGCCCTGATCAATCACCGCAGCTCCCCTGCTATCTGCAGGCCTAGGGCTCTGAAGCAGCCCAGTGGAGGCCGCTGCTGCTCTCAGCCTTTCCTGCTGCTACAGCCGCCTCCCACTGCTTCCTTGCCCTGGAAGCAGTTTGGGCGGACCCGCTCTTCTCCTCCCGAGTTAGCAAAATCGACTGACCTTTCTCTTAGCCTTTTTTTTTCCTTCTGGAATGATAAATGTGGTAACTGTGCCTCCAGTGCAGCCAATCTGCTCTCCTATAGACGCGGCTCCCCGCCCGATGCCCCGGGGCCTGACCCGGGCAGGGGTTTCACCGCTGCTCCCAGACTGCTGTGAAGAGCCCCCTCCTGAGCTGCCTGTAGCAACAGATGTGCTTTCTGTCTTTTGGAGAGTTTTGGAGCTTGAAAATCTGTTTAGATTCCCATTTCATGAGTTTTTAGCATGTTTCTGTGGGAGCTGTGCTGCTTTGCTGCTTCTATGCCACCATCTTGTCTTCACCTTTTTTCTAAAAAAGTTTTTTTACTTTCTCCTCCCCCCTTTCTGCCTATTCTCCCCCTTTTCCCTTTGATTCTTGGTTCCTAGGCTTTTTTGTGTCTTCTTTACTCTTTACTTCTAATGGAAGCAAGGCTTCATAGAATAAACTTCCTTTGTCTCATACCCCTACTTCCTCTGCAAAAGAGGGAGCAAAATTGAGTTCTGGTGTTCATGAATACAGAATGAGGAATGGGGCAGGTGTGTTTGCTGACAAAGGATACTGCAGAAGCAAAGGAATTGCTGAATGGATCCCAGAGTACAAACCTACGATTGTGGTTGTGCAGGCCCAACACTGCTTGGGGACTTTTGAGAATTAGTTGCTGAATGAATGCTTTGGGGAGCAACCGGCAGTTTTCTCTGCTATTATTTCCTCGTTACCAGGGATCTTGGTGTTGGTCTGTGGAAACGACCGCAACTATTTTGCCTCTTTAGCATGGTTCTAGTTTTGGAGATGTGTGAGAAATTGTGGGGATCAGAGAAAACTCTATTCCTTCATTTTTTTAGTTATGTGACCTAAAATTCTTGAGGGAATACAATCTCAAAGCAAATGCAATAAAGCGTTTACTGCACCAAGTTCACTCCTGTGAGTGAAATTGCTAATGTGTGAGTCTGCCATAGAGAAACATTCCTCAGATTTGATTCACTAGTCTGGTGCATCCTAAAGCTTGTCCTCACTAGCCTCAGCTGATTGCAGTCTCTGGAAGTTTACAGGATCATGATCATTTCTAATGCTCCTTTTTCTAAGAAGAGGAAGGAATAGATGCACAAAAAACTAAAGTAGTAGCAAAATATGCAATAGTGTGTGCCATGGTCCAGGAAAGAGAGGGTCTAATGCCTCTCCTTGACCCAGAGGATGATACCAGTTCTTTCCCACTCAGAGGGGAAAGAGAGATGTTGATCTGACCAGTTAGCACTCTTTTGCATGCATGCGATTTCTAGCTGGGTATCTTGTCTTATGCACTATCTTTGGCACATGACAGAAAGGAAACATTCATAGAATAACTGCACATACCTCCAAGGGCTTGTGGGAGGATTATAACATGTAAAACAATCTGAACATTCTTATAATGATGAAGATATCATTCCCCAGTCTCCTTTTAAATAAATATATAATTAATAACATTGGCTAGCTGTGTGAATCTGGGGAAATCACTTAATCCTGTTTGTCTCTGTCAGTTTTCTCATCTGTAAAATGAGCTGCAGATGAAAATGGAAAACACCTCCAATATCTTTGCTATGAAAATTCCAAATGGAGTCACAAAGATATGTGTGCAAATGGAAAATGACTGAATAACATGATTAATAGAACTAAGCAATATCTAGGATATAGAAATCATTAAAAATACTCATTTCTTTTTTCTTTATGTTCAGCTTTTACCATATGCCTGTGCCTTTCCCTCTTTCTTATTCCTAAGGATTGTAATCTACCTCACTAGTGTAAATATAAAGGAACTACTGGGATTTGGAGCACCTTCTTCTCCCAAGCAGCTCAATATATACCATGGTGGCATTGCCAACAAAATAAAGTTCTCTCCAAATTACATCCTTCTTTCTCTCCATTTAAATCATTTTAATCAAATAGAACAGTGATAGAATCAAAATGTCCATTTTCTTTAAAATAATGCAGATTCCAACCTATCCAGATCTGTTGATCCTTTGAAATCTGGTCCTCCTATCTAGGATGACCCAATATCCTAGGTCCTCTCCACTTCTTCTCTTGAAGTACAATGGTACTGGCACAATAGACAGAGAGTTTGCCCTGGAATTATAAAGACCTAGGTTCTTATTTTACCCAAGATACTTATTAGCTGCATGACTATGGGCAAGTCACCCCAACTCTTAATTTCCTTATTAAAATGAGGAGATAGAACTCTATGACATTTGAGTTCCCTTCCAACTTTTTATCTGTGATCCTATGATTCTACTCATATTGAAAGTACATAAGTGGATATAAGGTTGTAAAGGATATAAGGCTGTTTATCAGTTATTTCCTCATTTAATCACGAACAGGCCAAATTTCTTCTTTTTCACTGATAGGTTTTTAATGGCATCTTGTCTGAATAATTCCTTGCTTGTAATGTGTTGCCTCCTGCTCCCACTCACCATGTATCTCTTATTAATTATTTAAAAATTGTATAGATTCATTAATTACAGTTGTACAGCTCTGTAAGAATATTAATATTAAAAGGATAGATGTTGTTTTCATGGGGAAGTTTGGGTTCATCAAAGAAACTGTAATTACCTAAAGGCAATTCAACCCAATCTCCTCTTCCTGTTTAGTTCTGAGCTCAATTGTTTGTCTTTTTGCATTTTCTTTCTGAGATAAAAAGACTTTAATATGTTACTACATATACATAGAATGATATCTATGTGCATATATATATATATATATATATATATATCTTGGCATATTTATATACATTATTCACAATTGTATGCAAAGAGACAAACATGAATGGTCTGGCTTATGAGCTGTAGAGGGAGTTGTACATCTAAATGCATATCATAGCCTGAACAATAAGCATTGTTCATCCTGTTAGTCTACCCTCTTTTGAATGGTTATAGATTTCATTCAGAAAATATTGCAATTTTCCAGGGTTTCCTATAATCAGAACAATTTTATGTGCAAACAATGCTCCATTATCAATAGGGAATTCCTATTCAATTTGGAATCTCAACTTGGTATTCTGCCAGAAATTCCTGTGATAAGTACCCTCTTCCCTTGTTTTAGTCTTCTGATTCTTAATGACTACACATTCATCACTAGGTTGTCTCAGTTTTTAAATTTTTCAAGGACTTTTACAATTTTAGTGTATGAATAGGAGACCTCTTGCTGAGAGATGCCTATTTTGTTTTACAGAATCTAATGCTTTTTCCTATACTCAACTAAGAATTACAAAGGTGTCCTTTTTAAAAAAAGCACCAAGAATTCCCTAACATAGTAGAATAGAAAAAATGATTGCACGTCAAACTTGTTATTCCTTTTGAATATATATTAAATATTATATATATATATACATACACACAAATATATATGTATATATACATATATACATATATATTTATTAGCAAGTACATTTTCTCCTTTTTTCTTCCCCCTCCACCCTGCCCTAGAGATGTATACCATTATATATGTGTGTGTGTGTGTGTGTGTGTGTGTGTGTGTGTGTGTGTAAAGCCGTTCTATGCATACTTCTAATCGTCATTTTTTTCTCCTTCTAGATGCAGATAGCATCTTTCTTCATAGGTCTTTGACAATTAATTTGGGTGTTTATAATAGTCAAGATGACTGAGTCACATAAAACTGTTTTTAAAACAATATTGCTTTTACTGTGTACAATGTTATCTTGGTTCTGCTCATTTCAATCTTTATTTTATCCAAGTCTATCCTTATTTTTCTAAGATCAACAAGTATAGAAAGTTTAATATCTCATTGACATAATTCCAGATTGCTCTCCAAAATGGTTGGATCGATTCACAATTCCACTAACAGTGAATTAATTTTCCAATTTTCCCACAACCCTTCTATAATTTGTTGCCTTCTCACTCAATCATTTTAGTCAATCTGATAGATGTAAAATAAATGATATTAATTTGTATTTCTCTAATTAATAATCATTTAGGGAATTTTCACATGACTATAAATTGTTTTGATTTCTTCATTGGAAAACTGCCTTTTCATATTCTCTGATCACTTAACAATTGGGAAATGACTTGTATTCTTATAGATTTGCCAAAGTTTTTTGTATATGTGAGATATGAGACCTTTATCTGAGAAACTGTCTATAAAATTTGCCCCTCCCCCCCAATTTTCTGCTGTACTTCTAATCTTGGCTGCATATTTTATTTTTACTACAGTTTTTAAATTTAATATAATCAATTTTTAAAAATTGACAATTTGTAAAATAGACTTTTAGGGTTGTAGAATTTGTTTTCTCAATATTTTTTACTCTTTTTTTCTTAGACTTAAGTATAAAACAAATGCACAGTAAGAAAACAAAAAGCAACATGCACTTAAATATTACAACTTAAATACAAAATAAGAAAAGGAAAAAAGTGTCATGTGCACAACAGAACTAAAGAGGATTCAAAATATATAGCAATAAATTTCCATCTCAAGAAAGAATATGTAATAAATAGTGTGTATTATATTGAGAGGGGTCCATCTTTTCTTTGCTTCTTTACAAGTTTTCTTTCCTTCTCTGCTGTGTACTTTTTACTTTCTTCTTTTTTCTGCTGACCTGCTGGCATGCCCAAAAGAAGCCTACAAGTAAGTGTGAATATATTTATATATAGATATATACACACAGATATACATGCATACATACATACATATACATATATACATATGTAAACATATATTATCCTTAGCAAATTCCACTCTTGACCTTTGTTTTATAAGTTTGTAGGTATCTCTTATTTCCTATCCCTTCTTATTCCTCTACTTTATTTCTACCTACTACCTTGCCCCTCTATTACTCAACCTACTTTCCTCCAATGATCCCTCCCTTATTCTCCCATTCCCATGAATCTAAACACTCTTCTATACCCCTTTCTGACCCATTCCCTCACTCCCTTGTAAAGATCTCTCTCTTATCCTCTCTTCCTTCCCTATATCTTTAGCATTTCATTTTTTCTGGATTTAGAAGACTTTTATACATACATACATATATATGTATATATATATGTATAATATGTCTATGTATGCATATGTGTATGTGCTGTTCCCTCTTGAACCCATTTCCTATGAAAGTAGGTTTCTCTATGTAACAGCCTTCTTCCTCCACATCAAATTCATCTCTATTGATTCCTCTTGCACCTCATTTATATAAGATAAATACTCTTTGTAGCTCTTCCTAGGTTTTACTTTTTAAATTCATGTCATCCTCATGTCTACCCTAATCTTTCTTATGAACTATCCAGTGAACTATCCTTAGATATATGTTTTACATTTTACATACAGAAAAGGTAAACAGTCTGTTCTTATTGAGTTCCTTCTAATGGGTCTTTGGCATGTACCTTATATTTCTCTTGGCTCTTGTATGTCCAATCTTCTATTAAGCTCAGGGTTCTTCTTGTTGTTTTTGTTTTAACAAAGTCCTGAAAGTTTGACAATTCATTGTATGTCCATTTGTTTTCAGTCAGGATTATACTTAGCTTTGCTGTGTATGATATTTTGGGCTGAAACTTGTAATGGTAATGGGGATTTGAACATCTTCCATGCCCCTTGTATTGGCAAGCAAAGAGGTACTTAACACCTTGTTTAAAGTTCATGATTGTGTCAAGTACTAAGACCCATACTTCTGAATAGCTTAAATATTCTCACTCTTTCAATATCTTGAAAATCAATTACACACAACTGTGTTACCTCCATTATAGACCTCCTTTGTGTATACTTGCTGCAGTCTTGCTGTTTTTCTCATCTTTATTCACCTACATCATTTCTTCCTCATTAATAAACACATCTAAGGCTATGAATTTAAAGTCATTTTGACCATTTTACTGTCCTTGATTGTGCAAAGAAAGTCGTATAAAATCTTTGCAGAACTTTTTAATTTTTTTCTGTTTGTTGTCATTCCATTTTTTTCTTAGAATACTTGGGGTAATTGAACTTACTTGAATCTTTTGTCAAGCTTTCTTTAAAGTAGTTTTATTCTCTCTTCTCTACTTGCTGAAGTAACATTTGGTCATCTTTCCTTGTCTCTCTCTTTAGAGTTTTATAAGGAAGTTTATTTTCAAGCTAGTATTTCCTTTGGTTGCTGTATTTTCTAATCTTGGAAGTAAGCCAGATGCATGGTGACTAGGGTGCTTTTAGGAATCATTTAGTCTCCTTTAATGGTAATTGATTAATATTAGCTACACTTTATGATTTTTTTTGCAATTGTTTATGATGTTCTTCCTTCTCTCAATGTTCTATTTTTTAACATAAATAATATTTGAGTAGGTCATGTGGAAATTGTTTAATCAAATGCCATATCTCTTTTTTTCCTTTTTTTTCTAGCTTCATATTACTTTTGATCTTTGCTCCACCAAATCAGTGATCTAATTTTATATAGACAGTTAATTCAGGAATGCCACTCATATCAGTAATGAGTAGTTTCATGTGTATTAAACTACATTCAATTTAATTTTTGTGATATTACACAATATTGGTCATATTAATCACCTTCTGATTCTTCTCTATAAAAAGAGTATTCTCAATGTATAGTTTAAGGTTTCTGTGGAGTTTGGGAATCTTTTATTTCTTTTTTTCCTTATTCAAGATTTTTATTTTTGATTTTTTTGCCATTCTTATCCTTAGCTATCTTTATATTGAAGTGATTGAGTATCACATTACATGGAGATTTAATTAGCATTGTCTTACTGAGATTTTCAGAGAATTTGTCTACCCCTTTATCTTGTACAGCCAATATTAGTGTATAGGGATGAATTATTTTATATTTTTAACGTGTACTTATTATAACCACAGAAATATGTGATGACTAAATGACACATAATGTGATATCCCTTGTTGCCTTCAGATGCACAGTGAAATCAATTCTAATTCTTTATTTGCTTCTCCCCTAAAATTTTGTGTCACCTTTTCATTTAATTACAAATTCCTTCATTCTTTTTTTTATTACACTTACAGAGTGAATGCCATTATCAATACAATTCACTTATTCATTGATAAGATTCTTGCATGTAGGTTGTCCAGACTAAGTTAAAGTTTATAGATACTAATGTATTATTGTTGGCACTTTCTATACCCTTTTTTGAGACTATGCCACTTTCATTGTAGGAAGAGTAGGAAAAGAGAACATAGGAAAAGACTATATTTATTTTTTTTTCTTTTTTTCTTGGTTCATGATGAAAATAGTTCATCACCCAAATAAGCTGAATGTGTTTGTGGTCCTAGAATTATCACAAAACATTTTAGATTTCATTTGTTTCAGTCATAAACAAACATTTTCACCTCATTTTAAACTATCCTTCCTCTAATGCTATATTGCATAATATTATAGTTAAGGCTATTATGGTTATAAGAAGGATGAAAAAAATATATACTGAGCTTCATTGCCAAGAATTCAAGCCAGTAAACAATATTTCTGAATTTCTTCAACACATTCTGTGTTTCATTGCAAGATTCAGGCAACAGTAAGACTTTTCATATTATGACCTTTATAATCAAGACATAGTCCTATACAAACTATCTAGCAATTATGTCTCATAATGCAACTATAATGAGACCTCTAGATGATTAATATAGGAATGTTCTTTTTTATTGAGAGAATTCTCCTATGTTCAGTATTTGCTCAAAGACCAAAAAACTATGAAGGAATAGACTTAAATATCTTTTGGCAATAAATTAAATATACCTTAATGCTATTATTAAACATCAGCTCTGACTATTGTCATTGTGCCTAAAATAGTCATGTACTTCAAGGAATCTTTGTGTTTCATGCCTTTTCAAACATATTGCTTAGTCTTTTGGGAGAAATATTTGAAGTAGAAGGTAAAATACTTGCCATTTTGAAATTCCTTGAATGACAATTCTTTCCTCAGTTCTATTTTCAAATTACAACTAGTTTTTAAAATGCAATCAAATCATGAGCAAGTGGTTGGTGAAAGAGTTCATTACTTCAGTCTCCTTGAATTCCTTGTAACACATTCACTTGATTATTCATAATGACAATTGCCCCCTTTTCCTTTATTACATTAATTATTTTAAAAAATTCTTCAGACTGAATTATAGTTCTTTTCTGGACATTGTGACACTTGACTTGCAACTAATGATTTAAATCATAGGCTTCTCTTGAAATATTCAGATATCCAGTAGCCTCCACGGTCTGTTTCTTTTCTTTTGATTTATTTTTCCCAGGAGAAATCTGCTTAAATATTTCTTAGAAAAATGTTTTGGGATAACTAAGTGACTTAAAGAGAAAGGAGGATGAGCCATTCAGAACTCAAACTCTTGCTGACTGTGCCTTGGGCAAGTCACTGCCTTGCTGAATCTTAGTTTCTTCATCTGTAAAACAGCAGGTGGGGAGGGGAAAGGGTGAAGAATTAGATTAGATTATTTCTAAAATACCTTCTAGCTCCAAATTGTATGATCTAATGTACCCCCTGATATTCTTAATCTAATTTTTTAGACTGATTTAAGGCCTTTTTCCTTCTTATCATAAAGTAGAATTTAACATATTATATATTCAGTTCACATATTACTAAGGTACATAGATATTAGCAATGATGAGTGAAAACTCAGGAAAGTGAAAGAAATTGATGTGCATAAATGAAATAGATGTGTTTCAGCTTCCTTTAGTAATGTCTTTAAATGTAAAAGTATAATTCCTGAATTATGTTTTCCCTTTATTATAATTACCAAGTACCTGCATTACCAAGTAGCTAGTTTTTTTTTCCCCGGGATTTGAACAATAAAATGTTATTGTTCAAATCCTGAAAAAAAATAGGTAAATTGTCATTGGCAGTAAAACCTAATTACAATTTTCTGACTTTCAGAATTCAAACTGCACTAAACAATCTTCATTTGAAATGGAATATATTCCCTCAAAATCCCCCCCCCCTCCAAATAAATCAACCTAGGAATTGCAAATTCAGAAGGGAATGCATTTGATAATCAAATGAATACAAAGCCCAACCCAATGCTTATGGTTGCCATTGAAACAATACTTCAGAATTTACAAAGTTGTTCACTTCTCTTATTTTGGTCTGAGAACAACTCTATATTTTTATTGCTATATTACAGGTGTGAAAACTTAGACTCGGGAGTTTAAGTGACTTACCAAGGGTTATACTGTTGGTAAGTGTTACTGAATAGATTTGAACTCAGTTCTATCCTTACCCCCAAGTCCAATACAGTTTCTATGACACCATGACACTGCTAAATGGGACAAGAAATATAGGGATAAATTTTATGTGTTCTCAGCCACAATGGATGTTAAATGTAATATCACCAGCAGACATCAAAAGGAAAAATTCTCATTTTCCATAGACCTTACTTATAGTGTACATAGAACTAATAATAATAGCTCATATTCTATAGACCTTTATACCTCTTTTGATCCTCACAAAGGCCCTAGGAAGTAGGTGTTATCATTATCTATATTTTACAGATGAGGCATTCTCATTACTATTCCCACAGAGTAGTTCTCACATTTTCTGGAATTTTAAATAGGTAAAATTGTGCCCTTGTTTTCAAAATGAATCATTTTGAAGTTAGCCTTAAATTCACCTAATGTGACTTTCTTTTCACATCCTGTAATGCTACATGGATAAAGACACATAATCATTTCTATTAGAGTAGCACCCCATTTGAGTTGCCCCTGCCCCAACTTCAATTCACAGATTTTGTCACTGCTGGGGTAAGTACACTAGATACAAGGTATTCTGTGGGTCCACAGTTTTAAAATATTATTATTACTGCTGCTAATTATTAGTATTAATGATAATTATTAAAAATGATGACAGATAACATTTATATAGTGCTGACTTTGTGCCAAGCAATGTGCTAAACACTTTACAATGGGTTTCTCATTTTATCCTAACAACAACCCTGGGAGGCAGATGTTATTTAAAATGAAGAAACTGAGGCAAACAGGAATTAAGTGACTAGTCCAGAGTCACAACAGCAGAAAGGGTCTGACATTCCATTTGAACCCAGGTCTTCCTGACTCTAGGTCTGGTGCTCTATCCAGAAGCTCATAAGCCCCTACTGATGTCTTTATCTTTAAGAGTCATCCAGTTGACAGAATTAGCTCAACCCAAAAGCATTTACTGCAATGGTAGAGTAAGAACAAGAATAATAAAATTTCTCCTCATGAACATAGACATATTTTCCCACAAATTCAAAATGCATCAACGAGAAGAATGACAACACAAATACAGTTCACTAGTATAGCAGGGCACATGTAAGTAATGCATATTTCTGAGACAATTCTCACCTCTAGCAATGTAGGGCCCAGATTTTTTTTATGCTGTCATGGTACCATCTTGTTGCTTCCCCTGAGTGCAGTGTTGCTCCTGGGTAATCTTTTAGCTGGGTTCAATGGGCTGGATTCTCTCCTCATCTCAACTCCTGACAACCAGGGATTACTCTCAATTGAAAAATTACCTCTGGTCTCATATTTTGATTCATAGAGTCCAGGGATCTATTGGTTGCCATAGCTATACTGCAAAATGCTCTAGTTAATGGAAGGGAAAGAGAGATAAATCTCTTTCCAACCCAATAAGTAAGGTGTGATTCCTTTTCAAGAGGTATGTTGTTCTTCAAATGCTGTCTTTCTTTTGCTTTTATAGAGCTCCACCTATATTTACTGCCTCCTGAGAAACTATGACTTATTATTAAAATGGTTAAGTGGGGTGTGACCTATCCTTCCATCAGCCAACGGCTACCTCATCTCTAAATATAGCAGGCTTATAGAAGATTCCAAAGGGTTAAGAAGTGAACAAGAGAAGTGGGAGAGTAAACAACTTTTTCCCCCTCCAAATTTGACTATGAAAAGATGGGAAGGTAGAGAATTATTATTTGGGGATGGTAGGGAGATTTGGATATGTTTATAATTAGGGAGAAAGGAGGAGAGAGAGAGAGAGAGAGAGAGAGAGAGAGAGAGAGAGAGAGAGAGAGAGAGAGAGAGAGAAGATTATTGGTAGATGGGAAGAGAAAGGAGAGGTTAAAATCAAAGGCAAGTAAGGATGAGGTAGGGGTGGTGAGGATGGTATCATTGAACTTTAATATATAGGCTATGGGAAAAACGGGAACTCTTAGGGAATGGCCTTAGTCTTCTCAGTAAAGTATGAGGTAGCATCCTTTGTTGCAAAGAAAAGGGGAATGAATGTTTAGAAAATGAGAGGAAAAAAACTAGCATGGAACATAGGATAAAAGATCAATTAGGGAAAAATGTTAAGACTGCCATTCTGCTATGGAGGTCACAGTTGAGATTAGATAACACAAAATTGCAGATGATTCAGGGAGTTTGTTTGACTTCCTCCAACACCATTCATCAGTGCATGAGGAAGAGCCAGAAATCAGATATTGGGAGTAATATGAGGTTAAGGTTTGGCATATGTGAATGGTAAGAAGTCAAGGGAGTAAGGAATTCAAAAACAGAGGACAGTGTAGATTAGAACTGATTAGTCATAGGGCTGAGATTAGTAAAGGGGGAAAGTGAAGTCACAGCAGGATTGGGGATAGAACTGAGGGATGAAGGGGTGAATGTGTCAGTAGGATGAAGAATGGGTCTAGAAGAAATGAGGTCTAGGGAGATAAAAAGAGAAGTAGCTGCATAAGGAGAGTGTGAGAAAACATTCACTGAACATAAAAAATATATATATTGGAAATGAGGAAGAGAAATACTGTAAGGATCACTGTATTCAATTAAAATTTAGTCATGTTCTCATCAGGAATGTATCAACCACACAAACAATATTCATTATTTGTTAGATTCACTCAGACTTCTTCCTCTAAAGAAATTTCTGAAGAAAACTTAGCCTCACATATCACATCACATTGAATTTAAGAGTATCCAAGAAGTGATCTGAAGAGAAGGCAGATCAAGGAAAAGGAATATGAAAGACTGACAATGTCTAATCAAATTTTCTTGTAAATAGTTATAGTCCAACTCTCTGGAAATATATTGTAACTGAGGATCTCACTAAAGTATTCTCACAAATGCTCTGTCAGTCAGATAATTAGGGAAGAGTCAATTGAGAGACAGGAAGGAGTGGGATGAGTGCCCCAATAGTTACATAACAGTCCATCTATACAGATGACATTGGAGGTAGTACCAAATGGGGAAAAATGATTGGAAAAAAACCCAGACTCAGTTTCTTACTAAAAAGAAGTTCACTCTGAGGAATGTGTCTTATGTTTCTTTTGAGTCAGAGCAGCCACAGAATTAACATACATTTTCCGAAGTAGCTGAGGAAGAAGCTATATCAGGGAATAGGGAAATAGGCTCTGGGTAATTTAGGGGCTCAGCCTGACCCATTATATCAATGAGCAAAACTCAACAATTTCCCTTAAATGATCATTTCTTTCTTTCCTGCAGTGGCTGTTATATTATATATGTGATTTAATATATTTTCTTTCTGGGATTTCAGTGGAACATTAGAGAAATCACTTTTCTGCAGGCTGATGCTTTCTACCTTTGTCTTGAGAACTATTGTTTAATTGACTGACCTGATCTTGATCTTTTTGCCTGGTGACTTTCATCTTTATTCTCCTTTCAGCTGGCTTGTTTCTGAACCTGCCTCTCTTTCTTACCTTGTTGCTTGAATCACCTATACATTCTTTTCCATGATCAAAGAGAATTTTGTTAATGAACAAACATCTACCTTTGTTGCTATTTATTTCTACCCAACAACAATAATAACAATGAAAGATTCAATTGATTGGAGATAATCTTCAGTGCCTGAGGATGTCTAGCAATGTTCCAGTTCATTTGCAAAAACAAACAAACAAACAAAAACACAAAAAACCAAACCAAAAGAGAATAAAAACCACTACCAACAAAATTTTACCATGCTAGGACAAAAACAGGTATGATGTGGTGGGGAGGCACTTATGGATGTGGAATATTGTCAGACTCTTTTTCTTTTCTCTCATTTTTATTTTGGGTCATAGATCTCTGGGTAGGAAAGTAAGGACATGATATAAGAACAAAGGTATCACTAAAATTATAAAGACAAAGAAAAAGACAATTTTAAAATAAACAGAAATCTGAAGCTGTAGTAGGCCTCAGTGAAGCTGGTGAGCTACCATTCAAAAATTAAATCTCATGTTTAATAATGAGCAAAGAGCAGCTTATCTGGTTTACTTGTATGTTTTATAAGACCCATTTTTGATGTATGTTGAAAAGGAATGATGTTTTCCCTGTATATTATTAATGCTGCACCCACTGAAAAGGTCTACAGATTCTGTACAAGTTTAGAAATTTGGAGGCCGCTGTGACTCAAAGATAATATGAATGAGCTCTATTCATCACTACCAACAATTCAAAACTGAGTGCTGAGGTTGTAAAGCAACACCCTAGCTCAGCAAGTGGTGCTGAAAGGGAGTGATACAGATAAGGGAACAGGGACAAACTCCAACTTTAGGGAGAATTGTCAGCAATAGTATCACCAAGAAAGAGAGACAAGAGGGTCATTGTTAATGCTAACTTGCAAATAGAACCGGGCAAGAGAAAGGACAGAAACAGGGATAAATCTAGGAGTCATATTATCAACATAAGATTCATTGTCCTGGAAAGGATTCTTGGAAGAAGCAGCCTAATTTATTCCCACACCCTGCACACAGGACCATACTTGGGATGTTCCAACAGCTAATCCACCAGTTACTTTCCAACCTTGGGCAAGGTCGTTCAGTCAAATTCTGCCTCTGACACATATTGTCTTTATGATCTTCCCTAACTCATTTAAATACTCAAGGCCCTAAGGACCTCTCATAGTCTATAAGCTGCAAAGAAACAGTTGACTTGCATTGACAGAGAATACTTCCTCATCTAGACATTCCCTACAGAAGTGAAATCAAAGTCCAATACTTATCCTAATCCTAAGTGCTAATGTGAACAGTTACTCAAATCTGCAACCAAGTTTTAAATCTTCAGAGTTTCCTTCTTCTTAAGGGGCACTGTGATGAAACAGAGAGAGGATTGGTCTTTGGGATCAAAGACACAGGTTTGAGTTATTGGCAGGGCTGTTCTGGAGCTAGCTCAAATGGGCTCAAGTCAATTGTTAAATTTTTGGTGTGAGCATTTACACTTCAGAAATAAGCAAATGTTACAGATGCACTTCATTTATTATTTTGTTGATTTTCTAAATTTAAGAAAATGTTAATAATGAAAACTAAACTCAAAAAGTACGTCTAACAGTTTCAGAAAGTCAATTAATAATATATGAGAACAATCCTGGTTACTAGTCATGTGATTTGGAGCTTAATCTCTTTGAGGTCTGGTTTCCTGATCAGTACAATGGAGATATTATATACATGGGGTTGTTCTGAGGAAAGTTTTGTGTTGTTATTATGGGGTTTTTGGAGGGAGGAAGGCAAAGCAATGAGGGTTAAGTGACTTACCTAAGGTCACACAACCAGCAAGGCCAGATTTGAACTCAGGTCCTCCTGACTCCAGGGCTGGTGCCCTATTTACTATGCCACCTACCTGTTCCTCTTGTTATTATCAATTGTAAAGCTCTTTTTTCTCAGTTATTATAAACTGTCATTTGTTCTTTAGAAGCTGACACAAAATTCTAGCCAACATTTAATTCTTGAAGATTTAGCCATCATATCCAGATGCTCTAAATGTTACTCTCCACAGTATACATTCTGCCAAAGATGAAATGAGTAGTTAAATGATAATGTTATCCACATCTTACCTACAAAAATAAGGTAAATTTTAGACATCAATCACAGAATTAAAGAAACAGAATCCTAAAGCCATATATCTAGGAGGAGATATCATATCCAAAACCTTTCATTTGATAGATAAGGACACTGATGACCAGAGAAGTAAAGTAACTAACTTGCAGTCACTCAGAGAGCAAGAATTTAATAGAACTTCATAGACTGTCAAAATCTCAGCATGTGTGGGGTCAGTGCATGTAATCAGTCATTATTTGAAAAGAATTTCCTTTATAACATGCTCATGAAATAGTTTTCTTGCCTTTGTTTTAAAACCTTGAGTGAAATTCCACTGCTCCTAAGGCAGCTTGCTCCCCTTTTGGAAGAAAGATGTTCTGATTACAAGATTAGTCATCTTTCTGTTTCATCAGGCTGAAATGCCTTGGTAAGAAGAGTAAAAGATGATCAACTGAAATTGTGATTATATAAGTAATTGCAAAGTTTTTGAAAAACATTCTTAAATGTCCAGTGCTCTCGGGTAAATAAAGAAATGTGAAAATGAGATGCATTAAAATGCATGTATATCAGTGGACTGAAGCTCTTTATGTGGGCTTTGTCATTTCCTTCTCTGTTTTACGGGGTTTGCATTCTCCAAAATTTGTCCAAAAAGCCATATATCTTTCCAAGGCAGAAGTGCCCTCATGTCTTAGAGGAATTTCTAGCAGCTTGAGACAATGTGCTCTTTATTCTTTTAGACAGCTCTAAAAATACTTTCCTCACTTCTATCCCAGATTCTCTCCATCTTCTTTTACTATTCCTTTCTGTTTTCCCTCTTTCCTTCTCTCCTTTTCCCTCTCTTTCCCTCTCCCTTCCTTTCTCTCTCTGTCCATCTCTCTGTCTGTCTCTCTCTGTTTCTCTCTGTCTGTTTTTCTGTCACTGTCTCTCTCTGTCTTTCTCTGTCTCTGTCTCTGTCTTTCACTCTCTCTCTCTGTCTTTCACTCTCTCTCTCTCTCTCTCTCTCTCTCTCTCTCTCTCTCTCTCTCTCTCTCTTTCACACACACACACACACACACACACACACACAATCTGATGGCCCAACAGGAGCAGGATACTGACCCCTACACACCCATCCTAATTTAGAAACAGGACTGCCATCTCCTACAAAACAGATATCAGTCAGGGACATAGACAACTTTTCATACTACTTGCATGAACAGAGAATCAACAATTATATTCTTTCTGGTAAGATGATAGACCTTATCATCTGATCCACCATTTAAAACATTAAAAAATTGACTAAACATCCCAAATGGATATTTTCTTATGAATGTCATAGACTTTTATCTCCCCCCTTCGTTTTTGCTTTCTGTCTACCAGCACTTAAAAATATTATTTTGTTTTCCCCTTTGGAGGACTTTATCCTGGATCATTGTGTAACGGATACCAACTCTCCATTAGCCCCTGCACATCCATTCTCAAAGCTAGTTTTAGTTTCATTATTATCTAGGTGTTTGTAATGCCATACATGAGCAACTTCCCAAAAGAATGCTACTTTGAACAGCTTTTAAGGTTCTGATTACACGGTATAGTGAACACTCTATTCAAGAACAAACCAAAGGACATACCAATTCATTTAAAACAATGTTCTTGTATTATTAGGCACAAGAAACTACATGCGCTCAGTACACAAATTAGTTGGGAGTTGAGGCAAGGAAATAATGGAATCAATAAGAAAGTTGAATTCTGAGCATAATGGGTTGTTGGTTTTACAGTCTTATGTGTATGTTTGTTTGTGTTTGCATAAACTGCTTAGATTAATGACATCAGAAAAGTATATAAAAACTAGATATGATATATACCTTTATACATGTTTGTATATAAATGCTGGCTGTTACTTGAAAGAAGAAAACATTCACAAGACCAAACCAAATTAATTTTCTTAGTCATTGATTTCTTTTTTTCTATACCTGTCTTTTCAATAGATACTGTTGGATGGTACTTTGTTCATTTATGAAGATGAAAGCTTGACCCATTATTTCTAGCTGTTACCTCTTTCTCTGTTTCAGGGCCAAGAATTTTATAACAAAATTTCACTTAAAAATCTCAAGTATTCCAACTGAATCTGGTTTGCAGTAAGTGATATAAAAATAACAACTTGATTTTTAAGTGGCTTTCAAAATGCCAAAATTTAGTTAAAAAGGTATTGAAATCTGCTTAAGGATGTCAGTAGAATTATCATTACTACTAATGATCTAAATTTAAATAGCAATAGTATATATATATATATAATAGTGCATCAAATTATAAATTTTCAATGAAAAATTTAGAATAAGAATATAAGAGAATATGAGACTGTACAATATAATATGATACAGTAGATATTATAAAACAGTAATTACAAATGCACTTTGCTGCTTATTGTAAAAATTTATATGGAAACCTTTAATAGGCAAGAGCTAATTAGAATCATAAGGTGGTTTAGAACTGAAATTTGAATATAATTATATATTCTTATGTCCTTGAACATTTAACAAAAAAGAATTTTAAATCTTATAGCAATGGAAAGACATTCAGAACAGGGACAGGATATTTGGTGAAGATAAAGCATAAATTTGGCTCAAAGTGTTTCTTCTGTGTCCTTCTGAGAGTTCCTGATCAGATGCCTGAGGGAGTAGCACTAGTCTCTGTTGTTTGACTGTTTTGGCATCAAGACAACAAGGAAACTTCATCAGTGTCCTTAGTTCTCTGAACCCAGTGGATCTTCAAGATGGCTTTTATGTCTTTTAAGGAAACCCTAACATAGCTTTAGAACATTATTTCCACCCCAAGTGCACTATAAGTAAAAAAATAAGAAATGGAAAGTCAATATAAATAAGATTTATTTTAGAGTTAGATATAACAAAAATATCTAGTAGAGAAAATTATTTGAGAAAGCACAATTGTCTCTAACATTAATCCTAGCCTTGCCAAGACCTTCTCCTTTTCTGCTAATTTTCCTATAACAATGGGTCTTCCAGAAAGTACCTAGTGTCCTGACTTTAAGCCTTGACCAGTGCTTTTGTAACTTAGTTCAATCAGCATTTTTCTTTCCCTCTGTACTGTTTTTTTTTACAGAGTGGTGTATTCAGATTCCTAAAGCAAGGTATGTATCTAATCTGCATCTTCTATAGCTACAGCTTTTGCATGAATATTTTTATCTTCTGAAAACATACAACAAAATATAATAAGGCAGGTTACAAGCCATTGACCAACAGTATAAACTCTAGCTCAATCAATGAAAAGAGATGCCGGTACTGAACAGAACAAGAGAATTATATCTTTTCTAAACTAATTTGGAAAAGGCTGAAGACACATGGAAAAGTTGTGCAGTATATGAATTTCCATATTATGGAAAAGCAGAGTCACCACATAGTATTATTTAATGGGAATATTTTAAGAAAAATAAGTAGATTTTGAAGGTAGAAAGTGAGGGAACGAACAAAGTAAACAAAAACAAATTAAGTAAACCTTGCTTACAAGGTATAACTAAATTAATAAATTGTGATTCTACCACTATACTTTCCACCTCCCACACATCCCCAGTTGCCTGGTCTTAACCCACATCACACATATTTCCCAAAAACTATATTATATAGAAATCATGTTCTGAAACAATTTTGCTGTGGTTTTTAATGCCATTTTGATTTTTTTAAAACCTTGTGATTTTACTGCGTAAAAAGATACTCTTAAAGGTACAATGGCTCATGAAACTATAACCATAGAGAGATAATAAGCCTTCATGAGGGCAGGATAATTACTTACTGATCTTCAGTACTTTATTTCAGTACTTCAGTACTTCAGCATCATCTGCAGTACATGATGTTCAACATCTCAGGTTTTCAGTAAATATGTGTTAAATGGGATAGAAGCAGGAGAACTCCATGAGCTCCCCCCATAATCACCTGAAATACCTATAAAATACAAACAAATTTTAGAGCTCCAGCACACACAAAATGCCAGAGAAACAAAGCTCCCACTGAAGGCAGCCTGGCTGGCAGATGGGAATGGCTCAACACAACATGCTAGGAGTTGAGCCCACCCTGGCCTGAAACTGATTAGCCACAAAGTGGCCAGGACAAGCCATGGCTGGAGCACTCAGGAGACTGGATCACCTGCAGATGTGGCAGTTTCCAAACTTATCAACCCATAAGAGCCAAGGATAAAGTGAAAGGCTGGAGGAACTTGACTAAATTTGGGTGAAAGGAGCTGGTGTGGCTGTCTGCCCCCAGGGCAAGAAAGCAGCAGACGTGGCAGCACTGCAGCTGCCTCCACATAGCTGCTTTGGAGCTCCCAGCCTTCCGATTGCAGGGGGGCTAAGTGACCATTCAGAGGCTAAGTGCTCTTGTTTGAGCTCCCTGGATCAGGATTGTGGACTTGAGTTGTAGTCCTGAGGTGCATGAGCAGTGAGACAATACTGGGGGGGGGGGAGGCTGAAGAACCAGTAGCCTCCTAATAGCTCTGGAAGCAGCAAAACCCCCAGAAATTTGGGACAAAGGTCTCCACTCTGAAAGCAAAGTTCTACAGAGCCCAAAAGTCAAGTAACTGCCTACGACATGAGCAGGCAAAGGAAGCAAAACCAGAACAGCAATCCAACTTTAGATTTCTTTTTGGGGGTCAAAAAGGATCAAAGCATGGAATGGGAAGATGACAATGTAGTCAGACTTCCTGCACCAAAAGTTTCCAAGAAAAATGTAAACTGATTACAAGCCATAGAGGAACTTAAGAAGGATTTTGAAAACCGAATAAGAGAAGTGTAGGAAAAATTGGGAAGAGAAATGAGGATGATGCAAGAAAATCTTGAAAAGAGAGTCAACATCCTGACTGAACAAAATAACAACTTAAAAAATAGACATTCAAATGGTGAAAGAGGCCCAAAAAAAAACTAATGAAGAGAAGAATGCCTTAAAAAGTAGAATTTGTCAGATGGATAAACAATATCCAAAGCTCACTGAAGAGAATAATTCCTTCAGAATTAGAGTGGAGGAAATGGAAGGAAATGACTGTAAGAGAAATTGAGATACTATTACACAGATGCAAAGAAATGAAAAAGATAGAAGGCAATGTGAAATATGTCTTTGAAAAAACACTGACCTGGAAAATAGATCCAGGAGAGACAATTTAAAAATTATATAACCAGGTTCCAGGGTTCCCAGATCAAGGAGCAAATATTACAAGCTGTCAAGAAGAAACAATTTGAATACTGTGGAAACACAATCAGGATAATCCAGGATCTAGCAGCTTCTGCATTAAGGGACCTAAGGGCCTGGAATATGATATTCTGGAGATCAAGGGAGCTGGAATAAAACCAAGATCACCTATCCAGCAAAATTGAGTATAATGTTCCTGAGGAAAATATGGTCATTCAGTAAGGTGGAGGACTTTCAAGCATTCTTGCTGAAAAAACCAGAACTGAACAGAAAATTTTACATTCAAATACAAGATACATGAGAAGAGAAACATGGAAAAAATTCATAAGTAACTTATCAAAGATGAACTATTTACATGCCAACATAGAAAAATGATAATTGTAACTTATGTAACTTTTCTCAGTATGAGGATAGGTGAAGGGAATATAAATATATGTATGTATGTATCTATGTGTGTATTTATGTATATACACATACATATATATGTCTACATACACATATGTCTATATAGGAGGGTATATATACATAGGAATACATATGTGAGTGTCTCTATATATGGGTACATAGACAGAGAGCACAGGGTCAATTGAATCGGAAGGGATGATATTTTAAAAGGTAAAATTGAGAGGTGGGTGAAGAATAGAATGAGAGAAGACAGGGAGAGACAGAATGTGGTTAATCATCTCATATATAAAAAGCAAGGGATAACTGTTACAATGGAGGGTAAGGACAGGAAGGCCTAAGGGAATGGGCCAACCTTACTCTCATTGACTTTGGCTTAGGGAAGGCATGTCATACACTCTAAATTCGGTATCTTGCCCTACAGGAGAGAAGGGGGGAAGGGCATGAGAGGGAGGATGATGGAGGGGCTGGCAGGTTGGGGGGGAAATTGTTAGAAGCATACACTTCTGTATAGGGACAAAGTAGAGAACACAACAAGTTGGGGGTAGGATAGGAAGGACGGAAATATAGTCAGTCTTTTACAATATGTCCATTGTGGAGATGTTCTGCATAACTACACATGTACAGTCTGTATTGAATTGCTTGTCTTTCCAGTGGGAGTGAGTGATGAGAAAGGAAGGGAAAGAATCTAAAACCTAAAGTTCTAAAATCAAATGCTAAAAAAATACATACATACATACATACATATATATATGACCATTTATATATATGTATGTGTGTGTGTGTGTGTATAAATTATTATTTACATGCAGCTGGGTAATAAGATATCCAGGCACTAGGGTATAGAGATCTGTCTTGCCCTACTGGAACGTCAGAGGGGTGATGGTGCAGGATATAGGAGAGAGCTCACTGGGGAAGGGCATATACTGTGGGATTGCTGTTTTGAGGTAGGTGTAGGGGAAAGATGGGTAGATGATGTAAACTAAAAATAAGCAAAAGTTAATGACAATTTTAAAAATTAAAAAAATAAAAATATAAATATGTGTTAGATGGATTCATCATAGTAGTGATAACTTCAAAGAAATAGTTTTTATTATGAATAATCTACTTAATATATTTTTCTATCTACCATTCTTTTAGTTATAAAGGGAAATGGATCATATTTAGGCAGGAAACTTGATATTACTAATGTGGAAGTCATTGATGAATAAATTGTGTAAAGTTAGGTTAGACCATCAAATTCATAGAGAAAAGATCAAAATTAATACAGTTCTACAAGAAAGATTAAACATAAAAAATGGTGTTCAATTAAAACAATTCCAACTATACTTGAGCTAATGATGATTAAAAATGAGAAATAGATGGAAGAAAGGGTACTAAAATCAATTGCATTCTTGAGCAAAACAATAAATTTAAAATGTCATTAGCAAACACTCTTTACCTCACAACCTTCCCCTCTTCCTAAAATGGCAGGTGATTTGATACAGGCTATCTATTTGCTATCATGTAAAATGTCTTTTCATGTTAGTCACAGTAGCAAAAGAAGAAACAGAGTGAAAGAAAATTACATGAAGTACAAAGTAAATGAAAAAAAAACATGCTTTGATTTGGATTTAGCATCCATCAGTTCTTTATCTGAAAGCAGATAGTAATTTCCTTTGTGAGTCCTTTGTATTCATTTTGGATCATTGTATTGCTGAGAAGAGCTAAGTCATCATTGTTGATCATCACACAATGTTGCTGATATGGTGTACAGTGGTTTCCTGGTTCTTCTCATTTCACTTCACATCAGTTCATACAAGGCTTTCCAGGGTTTTCTGAAGTCTTCCTGTTCATTTTTTCTTATTGCACAATCGTATTCCATTGTATTCATATGCCTAAGCTTGGTTAGCCATTCCCCAATTGATGGACATCCCCTTAATTTCCAATATTTTGTCACCATGAAAAGCACTGCTATAAATATTTTTCCACATGTAGGTCTTTTTCCATTTTTGATGATCTCTTTGGGATACAGGCCTGGTAGTGTTATTATTGCTGAATCAAAGGGTATGCACAGCTCGGTTGCTCTTTGGGCATACTTCCAAGTTGCTTTTTAGAAAGGCTGTATCAGTTCACAACTCCACCAAGTGTATTAGTGTCCAAATTTTCCCCACATCCTCTCCCATTTATCATTTTCATTTTTTCTTTTAGCTGATCTGATAGGTGTGAGTTGTTATCTCAGCTGTTTTCATTTTTCTAATCAAAAGTGATTTAGAGAACTTCTTCATATGCCTACAAATAGCTTTCATTTCTTCATCTGAAAACTGCCTGTCTATATCCGTTGACCATTTATCAACTGGAGAATGGTTTGTAATCTTATGATTTAATTCAATTCTCTATATATTTGAGAAATGTCTTTATCAGAGACACTTTCTGTAAAGATTGTTTCTCAGCTTTCTGTTTTATTTGTGCAAAATACTTTTTTTAATTTAATATAATCAAAATTATCTATTTTATATTTTGTAATGCTTTCTATTTCTTCTTTGGTCATAGTCATTTTACTTTGGACCACTGCCTTCCACAACCTCTCTTCCCTTTCGTTAGCCCCCTCCCTTTCTTTTCCCTTTTCCATTTCTACTTCTTCCCTCCCTTCTACCTATCCCTACATTTTCTTTCCCCTTTATCCTACTATTTGCTATAGGGCAATTTAGATTTCTATACCTAAGTATGTTATTCCTTCTTTGAGCCAAATCTGATGAGAATCTCTTTTAGGAGGTGATCAGTGGATTCTTTCAATGACTAAATTGTGCTCTGGTTCTAGGACCTCAGAGTAGTTTTCCTTGATGATTTCTTGAAAGATGCTGTCGGCTTTCTTTTTCTGATCAGTTGGCACTGTCCCAAGCTTCTTTTGTTGGGGTCCTGAGGAGTAGTCACTGGCTTTCTGTGCTGGGGCTTCATGTGCTGGCAGTTGGAGTTTGTGGAACATCTGGCAGCTTGCCTGGTGCTGAGCTGAGGTCTTTTTGGTGGTGACTGGTGTATGCTCAGGCCAAATATACTTTATTTGAATTTTCTTGGGGCTATACTGAAGCTCTCAGGGTAGGGGAAGGATCTGTCCTCTGGAGGAGGTTTGACTGCTGAAGGATGCTTGTCCACCTGGAGTTGCACTGACGCACAAAGAGGTTCAGTTGCTGGAGGATGCCAGACCACTGTCACATATGATGGTTCTCCGAGCTAGAGTCTGTCAGTTCCCCTGGTTCTGCTAAGGCACACAGGGGTCCTGGGGTTGGCACTTGCCTGCTTCACCACCATGGGGCTCAGGAACTCGCACTAATTGGTTGAGGTGGGACTTGCCATTGGCTTTCTGGGATGCCTCCTGTCCTGTACTGCTCCCCTTCCACTGGAACGAGAGGGGCCTTTCCCATTAATTCCCCAAGTCTACTGGCTTAAAAGACTGTTGCACTCCATCTTTCTCTTGGTTCTTCTATTCCAAGTTTTTTCCCCCTGTGGGCAATTTTTTCTTGGTTTTTAGAAATTCGAAAGACAGAGTGAGAATGATTTACTGCTTACTCCACCATCTTGGTTCTTGGAAGTTCTCTCCCCAGTCAAGATCATTTTGGCAAAATGGAGGTTCCTTCCTTATCTCTTTTAATTAGGATCAGGATTGCTACTCCAAGGATTTGGGGGGAGGGGATTTTGGTTTTTTACTTTAGCTGAAGCATAATAGATTCTGCTCCAGCCCTTTATCTTTACTCTCTGTGTGTCTCTCTACTTCAAGTGTGTTTCTTATAAACAATATATTGTAGGATTCTGGTTTTTTATCCACTCTGCTCTCAGCTTCCATTTTATGACAAATTTCATCCCATTCCCATTTTTGATTACTAATTGTGTATTTGCTTCTCTTTTACTTTTCCTCCTGTTCGTCCTCTCTCTTCCTTCACCCTTTCCCTCAGCAGTGTTTTGTTTCTGTCTACCACCTCTTCTGGTCTGCCTTTAATTCTGTGAGCCCTTTTCCCCATGTTTTACTTAATCTCCTCCCCTCATTCTTTCCTGTCTGGTGAGATAGATTCTACATTCAACTGATGGTGTATATTATTCCCTCTTTGAGTCAATAGTGATGACAGTAAGATTCAAGTGATGCTTATCACCCATCCTCCCATCTTTTTCTCTGCTCTAATAGGTTTTTCACACCTCTTCATGTGAAATAATTTATCCTGTTTACCCCTTGGGGCTTTGCCCATAGGTATTTAAACATGGGTTTCCTCTTCTGAGTTTGTGTTTTGCTCTTCACTGTCACCATAATAACTTTCCTTGGCCACTTTTTGGTATTTTTAGCTCATCTTTTTTTTAACCTTTTTCCTTTCAAATTTGAGCTCTGCTTCTGGGATGAAAGATGCACTATCTTAGGCTTCTTGCACCAGGGGCTGCAAGCCCTGGGTTTTTATCTGGTGCTGTGCTTATGTTTCTCTGAGTACCATAGGGACCCTGGTTTCTGGTGGTTTGCTGAGTGGTGGGGTGGAGGTGGCTGGAGCTACTGGATGCTGTATGGTTGTGGCATTTTTTTCTGGTGGTGAGCTGAGGTCCTAGTGCTAGTGTCTGGCATGTGCTCAGTCAGGTGAGGGTGTTTTTATATTTCCTGAGAGCACTTCGATGTCTGGCCCCTGGAGTCTACCAGTTTCCCTGACTATGCTGAGGCAAATGTGGGGTCCTTGTCCTGTTTGCCTGTTCCAATGTACTGGAGCTCAGGATCTCCCACTGGTTTGCTGAGGCGAGGCTTGATGGAGACTTTCTGTGATTCTTCCTGCTTTGAACTATGCTCTCCCTTTACTCTAGTGAGACATGCCTTTCTTGCTAATCTACCAAGTTTCTTGGGTTAAAAGGAATTTTTACCCCATCTTTTTGTTGGTTCTTTTGTTTCAGGATTTGTGTTGAGGTGCTATTATATGGTTGTTTTGGAGATGGATGTGGGAGTTTTATGGTGCTTATTCTGCTTATTCTGCCGTCTTGGCTCCCAGAAGTTTCTTTCTATGTCTTCTTGTCAGGTAGTATGTGATCTTCCAAGTCAATATGTGCCTGTAGGTATCCTTTATATGATTTAGTGGTCTCCATTTCCATTTGAGTTTGACATCTTTGTCCAATTGAAAGAGAGATGATTTACATGAAGACACTGCACCCCATACCAAATAATTAGAAACTCTATACAACGTTTTGTCAAATAAATATGTGAGCAAAAAAGTAGACTAGGAGTGTGGTAGGAGTAAGTAATAATCTGTGGACAGGCAATGTGATCTACTGGTATCCTCATGATGTCTGGAGTAAGTCAAGATGAACGTTAGGATATTATTTTGTGAACTTATGAGAAAACATGGAAAACTGTCACAGTAAATGGATAGCCATAAAAGGGTTATTATATTCATTCGAGATCAACGAAACTACTGTTTGATTTGAGTATTTGAATGCTCATTTAGTGAAATTGTTTCCAAGATACTTTTCAATATAGTAAAAGAGTTTTCCTCCACTTTGGAAAAGCTTCTCTAGACCTATTTTTTTCAAAGAATTGGGAAGGTTCTAATAAAAGCACGTGATTCTGATTCACGAAGTCCTCCAACTGAGCTATTCATGACTCAGAATGACTGAATTCTATTTAAAATCAATATAGATAAATGAAAACAAAACTAGACACAATTGAAGACTTTCCTGGTTATATAATTCTAAATAAGAAATTAGACTTAAAATTTAAGAATAATTTAAAAACTTATAACTATTTATTCTATCTAGTACTTAGATGCTGCCTTGCAACATTCATTACCAATCTTATTTATTTAGACCTCCTGTGTTAGAGTATCATTATTCTCCCCATCCTGTGCATACTTATGCCTTTCAATGGTGAAATGGTTCATTTTCAGCCAAACTTCATCTAGCCACAAATTTAGATATTGTCTTATTCTTATTGCCTCTGTGAAGATAGCTGCTATGTGCAAAGTTAAAAAAAATCAGCTGAATTCAATAAATTTCTATTCAACAGACTATTAGATCTCACAAGATTTTTATTTTCTCTTATTTATGTCTTGAATGATATTTTCCTTTGCACAGGAAAAAAGTCTATAATTTCTAAAAAAAAATCATTTATCAAAACTGTTAGAAGAATTTATGTATGTAATGGTGTATCCTTTCCCAGAATCTTCTAATTGTGTGTGAGAGGAATGTAACATTTTTCCAATATTAGAAAAAGACAATTTATAACCTTTTCTCTTGACTATATTTGCGTTTACACTCTGGGGTTACTGGCAAACCATTTCCTGATATAACTGGAGAGTTCTAGTATTCTGTGTACCAATGGGTACATACTGAATTCTCCTGCAATGCTCAGCACTGTGCCAGGGGCTTTGTCGAACTCTGGTAGTTTCTTATTTGTACCTTTAACAAAGAAAAGCAAAACAAACCATGTTTGTTTGATGGAGCAAAGCAACAATAGCTGGAGTGTAAAAGAGGCACTTGATATTGACTCATGAAGAACAAATTACTTAGACAGAATATTTTAGAACTGAAAGGGACCTTAGAGATCTGATTTGGTCGCTCAACACCACCACCACCCCCTCCCCATTTTGGAAAGCAGGCAGATGGTTGCCTGTGCAACTGATGTTATTGCTTCACTAGGGCCAGGGAGGTTTTTTTTATCTTTGCTGGCACAGGTTTCTGTTTAGCTGAATACGTTTCCGTACTCTCAATGTCCCTGACAGGATGTGCCCTGAAAAGTCTGGGCCCCTGCGTAAGAGTTTTCTAACAGAATGACCATCATTTCTTTCATGGCTTATTTCATCAATGTACACTTGTTTTTATGACTTTTTCTTCACCCTTACGAGTTTTACACCTTTGCTTGAAATTTGAGACATGAGCAATTAACTCCTGCTTTTTACCAATAATGCAGCTGCAAACATTTAATGTTTGCAGCTGATTTCTGATATTGTTGCCTGAAGTGCTCTTCATAAAAGCTTAGGTTAAGTGTTCACTGTTCAGTAACCAAATACATTACCCTCAAATGATTGTCTTAAGTTGTGTCAAGAATATTCCCTCATTAGAATTCATCACTATTTCTGCAATAAGGAAGTGTGTCCTTGTCTTTATGTATGTAAAGGAATACTATGCTGCAATAGGGGTGAGATGGGATACTGAAAAGAAAATGGAAGGGCAGATGTGGGGTAGCCCAGTGTGTGTATTCTCTGACTCTCTTTAAGGATAATTATTTAAGTTTTCTCAGCCCAGATGGTGGGGGAAGGTGGTAGTAGTGTTGATTCAAAGAGGATGATTCAGGTTTCCTTCCTGTTCCCCTGGGTGCCGACAAGATACCACACATGTTCAAACCAGTGCATTGCATATTTTTCTAAGTTAAACCTCTCACATGCACTGATAAACTATGTGGTTATTGGCACAGATAGGATAAAACTCAATCCCACTGACAGATGTCAAGGCTGAGGAGAATGCCTTAAAAGTCAAAGTCAGCCTTTGGTTCAATTGAATTCCTCTGGGATAGATTCTAGTGAATAGCTTGACATTTATGACAAGAGATTCCAAAGTGAAAGAACAGGTCTACTAATGATTCTATACAAATTTTTATTTTCAAAAGTATTCATGATGTTAAAATTAGTTCCACCTGGCTTGCAGTACTTTTGCAGGCTGTACAATATTTCTCTATTGTTTAATATGGCACCAAGGGTGTTATGTTATTAGTATGCAGGATCTAGAGTTGGATACCTACATACAATTCCAATGAGGCACTTGTCAGAATTGTTAAAAATGATTTGTTTGGACTTAAAAAAAAGTAATTAAATTAACAATGAGGGTAATTATGGGTTTCTTATAAAGATGTTTTATAATTAGGTCAACTTTTTTCTTTTTAATATTAAAATCATAATCATACTCAAATATTGAAATCAATCTGTGATCTCATCAAATTGATTTTTCTTCCCCTCCAATTATGCTGATTACACTCTATCCATGCTTATCCATCTTGTATAACTTGCTGTTCATATATTTCCGTAAGTCTGCTACTAATGGTCCACTCCATGTACTGGGTGTTTTCCACATTTTCACCTGGTTTAACAGCAAAGCAAAATTTGAAACTTTAATGTGTAGATAAGTAGAGATATCTTATTTCAGGTATAGCAAACTAAAATGACCTAGTGTCCACAGGAGGAAATTTGGGGTTCCTATAGAGATAATCTCCTGAAATTCAGTTGAATCCTATATCTTTCATCCTATATCTCCACCCTTATTTTGCTACTTTAAAGGCTTGGACTTCCCCAAGGTCCCCTTCTGGAAGGAAAATTGATGTGGGGTTACTAGAAAGGCAATAATTTTCCTATCTGACCTTCATTGTGCAATTAAATCATTACTACATTCTCTTTTGTCTTTAGAAGTCTAATTGCTCAGGAACTCCTACCACTTGGCTATATTTCTCCACTTCTAGGGTATCATGACTGTGAGTATGTAGATCTACAGTATGCCTTTGCCACTCTTTTCTAGGACAGGGTCCCAGCCCTTGGATCCTGGGAATTATCAATTTACCTTGTAAAAGCTGAGCTTCAGGAACTCCTGTCTTTTAGCTGTCCAGGCTGCCATCTCTTGGCATGAAAAGTTATGACACTGCCTGTCTAAATCACTGACTATCTAAGACACTGCCTCTCTCAGTATCAGGAGACTGATACTCTCTAATGGTAAGGGAATTTGAAGACCTTCTCTGCCCCTTAATAGGCCTTGGGAATTTGAAGATCTTCCCTGTTCCTTAATGGGTCTCACCTGGAGCCCAACAAGGTAAGGTTGATTATGGGAGGCCTGTTTTTCAGGAAGACCCACAATTTTGCTACTTTGTAATTAGGCAGTGGGTCATGAAGGTTGTAATGTTCTCTGACCCTGGAGAAGGCTATATTTATTCCATGAGGTGAGATTTAGCTTTGGGGCTCACTTATGGGAAGAGTTCTGTGATTTGTCCAGATGAGACTCTGGGCAGCTGTTGAGCCCTTTGACTTTGGAAACCCATATGTTGATGCTTCTCTCTATGGTAACCTAAACTGTGTGTATGTAATGGACAGATAGCTAGAAATCCTGTCTGTGGGACTGTCCAGTTGTGTTATTTTATCTTGTAATTTCTGTTTGTATTTTCTGAAATTGAGGGTGCTGACTTTTTCCCCTGAATTAAGTGATTAAAGCAAGATTGTTAACTCCTTTTGAGTTGCTTTCACTTAGAAAAGCAGATGAAAGAACCTGTGCTAGCAACCATCCTAGATATGCTAGGGTACTTGTTGTTATGTACTCAGAATTTCTATGCCAAATCCATGTAGGGTCATGAAGAGTCAGACATGACTGAAATGACTGAACAATACCAACAATACATAAATAAACATATAGCACCAAATTTCAGCTATAAGTATTATTAATGTGGATCAACAAATTTATCTGAGAGCATATCTTCTAAATACTGACAAATGAATAAACTTATTACACAGTTTATTGTGAAATTTCTACTCCCTAATTGCCTACGGATGTTACTTTATGACATTATATTGGTCAAAACTTTAATTTTATTTTTCTAATTGTATTTTTAAATTTTGTTGGAGCACGAATTTAGAGATGGAAGGGACCTTAAAGGTTATGCAATCTAAAACTCATGTTTCGTGTGAGAAAACTGAGGAGTAGAGTGTGTAAATGACTTGTGCAACATCATACAGGTAATCATCAATAATAAAGTCAGGATAAGAACAGGTCCTGTGACTTCAAATACAGGTCTTTCCATTACTATATGCAAAGCCTGCAATGTATGCAGTAGTGGGGAAAAAAGATTTCTATATTTTTGGTCTTAAACCATATTAACAGATTTTTTTAGTTCTCTCTCTCTCTGTCTCTGTCTCTCTCTCTCTGTCTCTCTCTCTCTCTCTCTCTCTCTCTCTCTCTGTCTCTCTGTCTCTCTCTCTCTATCTATCTATCTCTCTCTGTCTCTCTCTCTTTCTCTCTCTCTCTCCTGCTTTTAGATGACTTTCCATTTCTCCACAGAAATTTGTTAGCATTTTGTGTAATGAAGAATATTTATGTGTTATATGAGCACATTATTTGTTTTTCCATGGATTCTAAAGGTATTAACATTTTGATGTCTAGGCAACAGCAGATCAAAAGTACTGGATTGGACTGCTGCTCTTAAATGCTGGTACCTTTTTAGTTTTATGATTATGGAAGTCATCTACTTATTTAGCTACTGCTCAGATCTTTAGTTCAAAGGTTCATTAATACAGTCTATATTCTTCTGAACAAAAGAACAAAAAAGGATATAACGTGCCTCATGCAGCAACAAACAACCCTATTGACTCATAGCCCCTAACTTGAGGATCACGAGACAACCAATACACCTGGTGTCTGTTGCCACTTAAAGACAGCTACTCTCTTAAAAAATAATATTCCAGGTGTTAAGAAGAGGAATCAGACACATGTTCACAAAACGTATGTAGGTACATGAAAAGTAAAAGTTTTGCTTTTAATTTAATTCCTTTCTGTCATACTGATATGGGACCCTCCCATCACATCTTTGTTCATTCCTAACCTAAATATTGGTATTAATCTTTGCTTCTGATCCAGAGCAACCTTTTACCTCTAGCCTCTCAGCTGAATGAGTATCCCACATTCCCAGCCAATGATCATTATATATGATTCTATATAGCCAACCTGATTTTTTGGGGCAGAGCATTCAATACATTATGTCATACTGCATTTTCTTGCTCCAGTCTGGTCAGTGGAAGGGAGGGCCTCAGAGTTCTTCCACATTTCCAGTTAAGACCAATAGGAACAATTAAGGTAAATGACCCGTTTCTTGTCTTCTTATTGGGAAGAAAAATAAATAAAATTATTCCTTGATTTCCTTTTCTCAGCAGTAAAGTCTTTTGCTAATTTTGCTAAGGAGTCCTAAATAAACTAGTAATGTGAAATTTTCTCTATGCCACCAAACGATCTGCTCAAGTCAGTTTCTTTTTTCAATGAACAATTAATTCAAACTTGGACTCAGAAGGAAAAATGAAACACCTTTTTCTCTCCTCTCCTCTCCTTTCTTCTTCTTCTTCTTCTTCTTCTTCTTCTTCTTCTTCTTCTTCTTCTTCTTCTCCCCCTCCTCCTCTCCGTTTTTTCTTCTTCTTCTTCTTCTTCTTCTCTCTTACTCTGTCTCTCCATCACTTTCTCTGTCTCTCTGTCTCTCTCTGTCTCCGTGTCTCTCTGCCTCTCTCTGTCTCTCTCTACATTATTATTCAGGATGGATTTGTTAAGTATGTATTATACGCCAGGCACTATACTGAGTGAGGGAATGCACATACAAGATTCTTTACCTAAAGGAGTTTAAACATAATGGAAGAGAAAACACAAAAATAATCATATACAAATCACATACGTAGTAAAATTAAAGAGAATTTTAGAGGGAAGGTACTAATACCATTAGAGACTTGAAATGACCTGAAGAAGACAGGGTTTTTACTGAGTCATAAAGGAAGTGAGAGAGTTTAGGAGGGAGAAAGAGTATTCAAGGTATAATGGACAGCCATTGAAAAGACATAGAACTGGGAGATGGAAAATCATTGTGAGAAATAGCTAGTCCTTTTTGTGGAAGAAGACTCGAATGGCATTTGTCAAACTAGATTGAGATATGGAAAGGATCTTGAAATATTCTGTAATCTACACACATTCATTTTACATACAAGGAAATAGAGTCGAAGTTCTTTGTTTTTGTCATGTCATAATGAAGGAAAATTAATCAGTTGACAGAGTTGATGTTTTCATTTTTCTACTTCTAGCTTCAACAATGTTTATGCAGATAGTTTAGTTAGAATCAGTACTTAAACTGTGACACAAAAATGTCTCATTATCTTTTTTCCAAATAAGTTTAACTAATGACTTGTATTAACATCATAGTTATTTCTGAATAGACCACTCCTTGACACCCAACTTTTTACCCCAGAACTGAACTATCCCTCTTAACTTTGCTCAACTTTTGCAGTTGAGCAAAAACAAGCAATATAGTGACTACATTTTAATATGTATATATTTTTAAGGCCCCATAGTTTCCTTTCTCTCTGCTAAGAGCAGGAATGGGTAAGATCCTTTTCTGAGAAGGTGAGTTTCATTTTGTACTGCCTAAAATTATTATTGATTTTTCCATTTTTTAATTTGACTTCATTTTAGTGATCTTTTCATTTACATTGTAGCCATTGCAAGATTGTAATTTCTAAGGGATTGTTGCTCTGCTGACAGAATATTATTAGAGAATGATGAATAAAACATACTTTTTAAAAAATACTTTTTTAAAAAAGTTTGGTACTCATGAATACATAGGCAAATCTAGTTCCTCCATAGAAATACAAAATATGAAAGAGCCAAGATGGCAGTGTAGAAGCAAGAAAACTGCAGCTCCCACATAGCCACCTCAAATACCCATAAAATATAACTCTCAACAAATTTTAGGGCTCCAGAATTCACAAAAGTACACAAAAAAACCACATCTCCTGTTGAAGACAGCTCAGCAGGCAGGACAGGAAGGGATCATCAAAGCATGCTGGGAGCCGAAAGCAGCCTGGCCAGAAACTGAAGCTTGGCATAGGGGTGGCCAGTACAAGCCACAACTGGAGCCTTTAGGAAGGTGGATCAAAGGCAGCTGTGGAGATTTCCAGAATTATTAAGCCATAAGAAATAAAGACTAAGTGAAAGGTTAGTAGAACTCAGCTAAATTTGGGGGAGAGGGTCCAGCCGAACTGCTCCCAGGGCAAGGAAGCAGAAGTGGCACCTCCACATGGCTGCTTCAGAGCTCCCTGTTTGCAGATTGCAGGGGGGCCAAGTGATTCAGGGGCTAAGTGTTCTTGCCTTAACCAGCCTGGATCAGGATTGTGGTCGTGGGTGGTGGTCCTGATGTGCATTTTCAGTGATCCAAAGTGGGTAGGAGCTACAACAGCCCCCTAATAGCTTCAGTAGCTGTGAAAACCCCAGTTATTTGGAACAGATCTTTCCCATCTGGAAGTAGAGTTCCACAAAGCTAAAAAGTCAAGTAATTGACTGGCAACATGAGCAGGCAAAGGTAGCAAAATAAGTACAGCAACAAAATTTTGGATTCCTTCTTTGGGGACAAAAAGGATCAAAGCATGGAACAGGAGGAAGGCAACACAATCAAAACTCCTGCACCAAAAGCTTCCAAGAAACACGAAGACTGCTTACAAGCCATAGAGCAACTTAAGAAGGATTTTGAAAACCAAATAAGAGAACTGGAGAAAAAATTGGGAAGAGAAATGAGAATAATGCAAAAAGTCATGAAAAAAGAGTTAACAACCTGACTGAAGAAAATAACATCTTAAAAATAATTTAAGTCAAATGGCAAAAGAGAACCAAAAAGCCAATGAGGAGAAGAATCCCTTAAAAAGCTGATTTTACCACATGGAAAGAGAATCTCAAAAGCTTTCTGTAGCGAATAATTCCTTCACAATTAGAGGGGAGTAAATGGAAGCAAATGACTTTATGAGAAATCAAGATACTATTAAACAGATCCAAACAAATGAAAAAATAGAATGCAATATGAAATATCTCCTTGAAAACACTACTGACCTGGAAAATAGATCCAAGAGAGGCAATTTAAAAATTATTGTACTACCTGAAAGCCATGGTCAAAAAAAAGAAACTAGTAAGCATCCTTCAAGAAATTCTCAAGGAAAATTGCCCTGATATTTTAGAACCAGAGGACAAAATTGAACTCTGAAGAATTCACCAATCACATCTTGAAAAAGATCCCTAAAAGAAAATTCCTAGGAATGTTATATCCAGGTTCCAGAGTTCCCAAATCAAGGAGAAAATATTACAAGCTGCCAAGAAGAAACAATTTGAATACTGTGGAAACACAATCAGGATAACTCAGGATCTAGCAGCTTCTACATTAAGGGACATAAGGACCTTAAATGTGTTATTTCAGAGGTCAAGGGAGCTAGGATTAAAACCAAGAATCACCTACCCAGCAAAATTGAGTATAATGTTCCAGGGGAAAATATGATCATTCAATGAGGTGGATTACTTTCAAGCATTCTTGCTGAAAATACCAGAACTGAAAAGAAAATCTGACACTCAAATACCAGAAGCATGAGAAGGTAAACCCAGAAAAGAAATCATAAGGAACTTATCAAAGTTGAACTATTTACATGCCAACATGGAAAAACTACAATTGTAGCTTATGAAACTTTTCTCAGTATGAGGATAGGTGAAGGGAATACAAATGTGTTTATATGTATATACACATATGTCTATATAGAGGGCATATATATGCATAAGAATACATATCTGAGTATGTGTATATGTGTATACAAAAGGGCACAGGAACAGTTGAATAGGAAGGGATGATACTTTAAAAGGTGAAATTGTGAGGTGGGAGAGGAATAGAATGAGAGGAGACCGGGAGAGACTTAATTGGATTAATCACCTCATATAGAAGAGGCAAGAGACAAGTGTCACAATAGAGGGGAAGAACAAGAGGACAAAAGGGAAAGCATCAACCTTACTCTCAATAGGGAAGGAATGACATAAACTCTAAACTGTGTATCTTGGCATACAAGACAGTAGGGGGGATGGGGATGACAGGTGGGATGATGGAGGGGAAAACAGAGTGTGTGGGGAGAGGGTTGCTGGAAGTACACACTTCTGTAAAAGGACAGGGAAAGAGTAGAGAATAGAACAAAGGGGGGGGCAGGATAGGAAGGAGGGACATAATCAGTCTCTTGCAATATGTCCATTATGGAGATGTTCTGTGTAACAGAACTGTTACAATAACCACCTGTATTGAATTGCTTTTTTTTTTCAGTGGGGGTGTGTGATGAGGGAGGAAGGGAAAGAATTTAGAATTTAAAGTTCTATAATCAAATGTTAAATAAATAAGTAAATAAATAAGTAAATAAATATATGTATATATTTGTGTGTGTATATGTATATGTATGTATGTTATAATGAAAAAGAAAAATACATATATAATCGTTAACTACGTGCAACTGGGAATTAAGATTTATAGACACTAGGGTAGGGAGATCCATCTTGCCCTACCAGAAAGTCAGAGGGACAATGGGGGAAGGATATAGGAGAGAGCAGACTGGGGAAGGTGTTATACACTGGGATGGCTGTTTTGAAGTGGTGGGTAGGGGAAAGATGGGGAGAAAATTTGTAACTCAAATCTTGTAGAAATGAATGGTGTAAACAAGAAAATAAATAAATGAATGAAAAAAAAGAAATACAAAATATACTTTTTCCAATTCTGCTTTTTCCTCATATCCTTAATAAAAAAGAATTAGTACTATTGAAATAAAACAAACTCAATGTAGTAGGTAATAGAAATTAAGCTGTTAATATTATGAAACAATGCTAATAAGTAATGCTAATAGCACCAAGATAAGTGTAAGTCTAGTACATAAGCAAATATACAAGTATAACAAAGTAAAAACTCTAAAAAAACAGAAAGCAATGAAATAATAAATGCACATCAGAGCATTTCTATTGCATACATTACATGCATAAGCATTAGTGTTATTTAGTGACGTGTGCAACCTCATTTTTTTACGTATACCAACATAAGTTTTGTTGGATGCTTCTAAATCTTTTATGATTTGTTAATTTTCCTAGATTTACACCTTGATGATATAGATGCCATGTCAGAGTCCTCACATACAAACATACAAATCCCATTTTTTATTTTAGGGAAGTTGTTTTACTGTTATTGTCATTATCATCAATATTGATATTACCCTATTTTAAACAATTCAATTGTTATTTTATCTTATTATTTTTTTCTTTTTCATTACAACAGTCATCAGAAAACACAATCTTTCTCTGTTGCAAATCTGAATTTGTACGTGGTCCAGAGTAATGATCAGCATTTTCAAGCATTTTTCTTGTTTGTTCACTTTTAGTTTACAAGATTCAGTTCCAGAATCACTTGAGTTTCAGATTTTTCTCCCCTTGCTCCCCATCTTCCACCCCTGCCATAGTGGCATACAATCATGTATAGGATCTGCAAACTCTTTCACATTGTACAATAGTCTGGTTGTATAGGTGTTGTAGCCAATGGAGTGAACAATGAGAAAAGAGAAACAAAAATCAAACATAGAAAAGAATGATAGCATGCATTTCTTCAGTCTCCATTTAAACTCTGATCTTTCTTAATTTTTCTCTAAATGTAGACATCTCCTTCCATCGTGAGACTTGCAGAGTTGTCTTTTAACTGTGCATTGCTGAGAAGAGTCCAGTTTTTCAAAGTTGGTCGTCACACATATGATGTATCCTAGCAGTCTTAATGGTTGAATCTCTAGGCAAAACAAAAAGAAGCTACCCTTAGATTCAATTATCTTCCTCATCTGACCTGCTCAGTTCCAAGCAGGGTTAGTGATCAAAATGTAGAGTACATTATTCATCTTCTAAGTTATTGTCTGACTCTCATAATCTTTCTACAACTGGGAAGTGATATCTTGTTCTTAATATCTGTTTATCTGATTGTACGTTTTTTTATTCTGATTTATCACTGAATCTAATTCTCTCTTCTGAACATATATCTATATATGTGCATGCATATTTCACTGCTTCAGGAACCAGTTATTTTGTCATTGTTGCTTAAATCTGTGAATTACTTTTGAAAGGCCCTTCCTACTTCCAGGACTATTTTGTAAATAGGCAAGATGATGATACCACCAATTATTTGGCTTGGAGGGACTTTGCACTAGTTTTCCATACTATATATTTCCTGAATATCAAGATCAATACTGTTTTACCTTTCTGAATTCTTGACAATGAAATTGATCACCATACCTTCAGTTGTTCCTGTAAGATCTATCTCTTCTGAGATAATATCAGTTCAAGTTGTTTGGCTTCTTTCAACTGATCTATTGATCAAGAAATATAATGGTTATAACTTTTGGCATTCTTCATTTTATGAGATTCCAATGCTTAAGTGAATGTATATCAATCAAACATTTAATTATCAAACTTTTATTAGGCATTTGTTCTATGGAAAATGGTATGTTGTGTTATGAGCATACAAAGAAATAGAAAACAACAACAACAACAACAACAAAGGCCCTTGCCTTAAATTTATACATTAATGGAAAAAGATTTATTGGACATAAATGTTGCAGTCTGTTAGTATATTACTACAGTGTAATATTCCAAATTTACCATTGTCCTAATATTTTTCTGCTTCTTGGCTTATATAACATCTCATATTCCTTTAGCTCTCACTTTCATCTATTCAAGAGCTGAGGAACAGAATTAGATCAGAAAAAGAAGGTTCACATGCTGCTGACATATTTTCTGATGAAGTCCCAAGCTCTTATTTTCACTTTCATTAGACTTGAGCCCATATTCTGTGTAGTACAGTTAATTTTTTTTTCTTTCCTCTTGGTATCACCCAAACTTTTGTGTCACTGAGATTTTTGGACAAAGTGTCTGTAAACACATTAGTCTTCTCTGGCTACTCATTGCTAATGTACACCATTCAACTTGGAATTGATCAAAATATGCCTGAATAGAATTAGTATCCATCCTTTCTTTAAAATTAGCTTGATAATCTTTTAATTCATAAATGTGTGGGTGTCCTCTGATAAACAACATCTAATTTAACATTCATCAAAACATGTCAGAGCATGTCCATCTTGAAATTCAGCTTCATTTAAATAGATTCTTAATTATCAGTGACAATAAAATTCTGATTTGAGTATGGGAAAATGAATTTTATTTATACTAGGTAATCTACTGGTAAATGTAGTCAGCTTCTGATGACCATCATTCTATTTGTATGGCTACTCAGATTATTATAGGCCTAAACTTGTACATCTATCAATCAGCAGGCCACATCTTCAAAAGCCTGTTCACATCTGTTAGTTTGTGTGTGTGTGTGTTTGTGTGTGTGTGAATGATCAGAATTTGACACTTGGTTTTGCTACTGCCTTTATGTTAGTTTCCAGGGCAGATCACAAGCCTAGACAGATAAGTGAGTCAGAAATGTGTACCCTAATTATGTTCCTAATTCCATTCATTTTTTAAATGCTCAAATTTTTTACAAGATTTTCCAAAGGTTTTGACTTCACAAACATCAAATAGGAAACTAGATTTAAGTTTCTCAAATTTTGTATCATCTATCAATGTTTTAATAACAACAAATGACCATTCTTTACCTTTTATTAAGAATATATGGCATTTTAATAAGTCCTAAATTACCTCATGGGTAGGGCTTTAATAGCAATCAGTTTAGCAGAAACTTAGCACTTACCAACACAGGGCTAAGTAGCACTTAGTAACTTAGGGCTAAGTATGGAAGGTGTGAGCCCTGTCCCCTGTTGAGAGGGTGTGAACTCCCTCAACAGGGATTGATGTGGAAGAAGAGTATTGGCTGAGACAGGAGGCCAGCATGTGTATATAATTAAGAATGCCAGAAACAGAGAGAAATAATTGGAATTTTCCTCTTGGAGGAAGCAGGATTGTCTCAGCATCTGGGAGCTGGGCTGTTGGAGGACTGAAAAAGCATGACCAGGTTAAGACTTTGTTTGTTCATGGCCTGACTGATCCTTGAGTTCCAGGAAAGAGAAGTAGTGAAGGTTTTGAGATGTTCTGGACCCTGTGAACTTCAGTGCATGTCAGGGATTGCCCTGAGGACTGGACAAGGACCTGAGAGCTGTCTACCTCTGAGGACTGGATGAGAACCTGGCAGCTGTCTGCTTCTGAATCCAGGTAACTATTTGATGGATTCAGGAGGGAGCTGGAACCATGGAAGGGGATCCAGGGAATCAGAGAGACCACCCAGAGTCAAGATTAAGAAAAGGCCTCCCCTTGGAAAACTGAGGTTTGCTGGACACCAAGGGGTGAGGGTTTGTGTGGTTTTCTAATGTTTGTACTAGTGATTAATGATATTTAGTAATTGGGAATCTAGATTAGTGACTGATTGCTAGATTAGTGACTGATTAAGTCAATGGTTGCCCCATGAGTGGAAGTTTGATTATTGTATTGTGAATTGACTGAATGATTAAGGAGGATTTCCCCCTTAAGGAAATCAGATGATTATTCGTTTGCTCTTTGTTCTAAATATTGTGGCCACTGTAGTGAAAACTGTGTGGTTATTCAAATATTAAGCTGTTATAAACAGTATATTGTGACTTTCTGTGATAAGATGTAATGTTGTGAATATTATATTGTGCATATTGTACTGAACCTTAATTTGTAATGGAATGAGCAGAGTGTTCACTATTATTGTGTAATCTGAACCTTAAAATCTGTTCACAGTAGCATTCTTTTGGGAATCTGCTGGTGCATGGTGTTACAAGGGCTTATAAAAGAAAAAGGGAAGAAGCTAATAAAATGGAAAGAAGTGACTTGCTTATAAGTCTCAAGTTAATGTCTACAGATCTTCAAGAGGTTTGTGGATAGATTACAAAGGACTCATGAACTTGGAGCTTTCAATATTTTGATACTTGCATTTGTGTATAATTGTAATACTATATATTTCATGTATTTTTAAAAACTGAGAGAAAGGTGTCCATAGGTTTCACCAGTGTGCCAAAGGGATTTATAGCACAAATGAAGTTAAGATACTTGCTCTAATTCATAGCCATTACCTAGTACTAGTCTCAATCTAGCAGATTCATACCAAAAACAAAGAAACAAAAGAAAACAAAAAATCAGTAATCACATTGAAAGAGGAAGTTTTCATGCATCTAGATTGAATAGTGGATAGAGTGCAAAATGTGGAGTCAGGAAATTCCAAGTTCAGATCCCATGTCAAATATTAGCTATCTGGTTCTTGGTAAGTAATATAACCTCTCTCTGGGAATCAGTGAAATAACTGATTAAAGCATTTTATAAGCCTTAAAATGCTATTTAAATATAAGTTATAACAACAGCAACAAAAACAATGACATTTTATTGTTTACTTCTAGAATGAGCTCATATGCAACTATTAAAATACATATGTATCTGTATTTATGTATGTATGTGTATGTATGCACGAATGCATGCTGCATGTATGTATGTTATGTATGTATGTATATCCCTCCCAATTGCCTATTGAAACAGTTTTAACATCAGGTTTTTTTTCAATTTTGAGTTCCAAATTCTATCCTTTTCTCTGTCCCCCATTTCCTCCCCACTCCCTGAGATAGTAAGCAATCAGATATAGGTTATACATGTGCAATCATGTAAAACATTTCCATATTAGTTATTTTGTATAAAACGACTCAAAGGAGAAAGAATGAAAAACATCATGCTTCAGTCTATATTCAAACAATATCTGTTCTTTCTCTGGAGGCAGAGAGTATGCTTCATCATTAGTTCTTACAGTTTCTCTTGGGTCATTGTATTGCTGAATATACCAAAGTCCTTCACAGTTTTTTACTGAACAGTGTTGCTGTTACTGTTTACAACATTCTTCTGGTTTTGTTGCTTCACTTTGCTTGTGTTCTAGCAATTCATTCCAAGTTTTTCTTAAATCTACCTACTTGTCTTTATTATAGTCTGTTAATATTTTATTGCAATCATATATCACAGTTTGTATAACCATTCCCAATTGATGGATATCCCTCATTTTCTAAAAGAGCTGTGATATAAATGTTTTTGGGTACATAGGTCTTCCCTCCCCATATTTTTATAGCCGTTTGGGCATAGCTCCAATTTGCTTTCCATAATGGCCAGTCAACTCACACCTCCACCAAAACTGCAAAAATGTTACAATTTTGCCAAATTCAATCCAATATCTAACATTTTCTCTTTTTTTTGGTCATATTACCAACTGATAGGTATGAGTTGGTAAATCAGAATTTTTAGCTTGCATTTCTGTAATCAATACTGATGTATGGCCTTTATTTTCATATGCCTATAGATAGCTTTAATTTATTCATCTGAAAAACTACATGTTCACATTCTCTGACCATTCATCATTTGAGGAATGACTTGCATTTTTAAAAATAAATTTTACTCAGCTCTCTGTATATTTTAGAAATGAGGCCTCCATTAGACCTCCTTGTTGTAAAATCCACCCCCCTCAGCTTTCTGCTTACCTTATGATTTTTCTTTTATTAATACAGTTTGTGCAAAATCATCTTGATTTTATATAATCAAAATGACCTATTCCACATTTTGTAATATTCTCTACATTTTCTTTAGTCCTAAATTCTTCACTTATCCATAGAGGGGACAGGTAGACTATTCCCTGCTCTCCTAATTTGCTTATTGTATCACCCATTATTTTTGAGCTTATGTTGATATAAAGTGTGAGATATTGCTCTATGCACTGATCCACAACTTTATTAGTTTTGATGATTGTTGCTTTATAATGCATCTTGAGATTTGGTACAGCTCAACTACCTTCCTCCACATCTTTTTTTCACTGTTTCCCTTTATATCCTTGAGTTTTTGTTCTACTAGATAGATTTTATTATTTTTTCTAGCTACATAAAATGATTTTTGGTAGTGTGTTTGGCAGGATACTAAACAAGTAGATCAATTTAAGTAAAATTTATCATTTTTATTATATTGTCTTGGCTTGCCGATGAGCAATTAATATTTTTTCCAATTGTTTAAATTTGACTTTGTGTGAAAAGTGCTTTGTAGTTGTGTTCATATAGTTCCTGGGTTTGTCTTGTCAGGTAGACAACAAAGTATTTTATATTATCCACAGTTATTTTAAATGGAATTTCTCTTTCTATCTCTTGTTGCTGGAAGCTCGTGTGTAACTTAATAATATTTGGACTATATAAATGAATACATATATATGTGCACATGTTTCAATATTTCAAGGATCTATTGTTTTATAATCGAAGAAAATTCTCGCACCAATACATAATACAATTCTTTCATCACTTAGAACATCTTCTTACAGAGGCTCTGTGGTTAAAACATTCATTAAAGTTTGGCCATTAAACGTGGGCACTTATAGGAGGTTAGAGGTTTTAGGTTGGTTTCAGGCTAGAGGGAAGAACTGAAGATCTGGGGCAAGAGTCACCATTCACCATACACCAGGGCTAGAGGTTGCTACAAATAAATAAGCTATCACCACAAAAAAAAATGCACAGGCAAAGGAGAAGTAATCCACCCTTAGAAATCTATTATGGGAATAGAGATGACTGGGGTTCATTTTCAGAGGAGGAAACTGAAGAAACCCCCAAAGAGTAGCATCAAATGGTCATTTGCCCCAAAAAAATTTATAGAAGACCTTAAAAAAGACTTTAAAAATGAAATGACATAGATGGAGGAAAAACTAAAAAAATAAATAAAAGTAATCCAATAAAAATATGAAGGGTATCAAAGGGAAGTCAACTAACTAGAAAAGGAGATCCAGAATCTTAAGGAAGAAAATGACATCTTGAAAAGTAGAATTTGGTAAAATGAAGACTGTGAAATTATAAGAGATCAAGAAATGATTAAACAAAATGTAAATAATGAAAAAATAGGAGAGAATGTGAAACATCTTATAAGAAAAACAACAGATTTGGAGAACAAATCAAGAAAAGAAAATATAAAAATTAATTGGACTAACTTAAAGTTATGATCAAAAAATGAACCTTGATACAATAATAAAAGAAGTAATTAAACAAAATTGTCCTGAACATTAGAACAAAAGGGGAAAGTAGAAATAGAAAAAAATCCATTGATCATCAATTAAAAGAAATCCTATGAGGGAAAGTCATAGGAATATCATAGTCAATTTCTGAAATCCCCAGCTCAAGGAAAAACTATTAAAAGCATAAAGATTAAAACAATTTAAATATGATGGTGCCACAATTAGAATTACATAAGACCTAGAAGCAGAAACATTAAAGGACTGCAAGCCTTAGAACACAACATATTGAAGAACAAAGGAACTGGGGCTATGGTCAAAAATATCATACCCTGCAATGTTAACTATTATCTTGAACAAAAAAGATGGACATTTGATAAACTCTCAGATTTTCAAGATTTTGTTAAAAAAATCCTGAACTTAATATGCAATTCAACATATGAGAAGCAATATAAATATAAGGAATAAAACAAAGACTGATTATAAGGAAACTGTAATTACAGACTATTTATTTTTTATATATGCAGAATGTAAAATTTATGTCTAAGATTCCTATTAAAAATTGGGTAGTTCATAAGAAAGACTGGGTAAAACCTGAGCATGATATGAATTTAAAAATAAAACCATTTAGGAACAACTAAAAAGAATAATCATTCTCTACAAATGACATGCAAGAGGAAGAATTGATGCATAGGAATTAGATGGGGTAGGAGGGCTGGTAGTTCTGGTAACCTACTTTCATAGGGAATGGGTGAAAGAAAGAACAACACACACACACATATACACATATAAAAGAGTATAGAAGTCTCATAACCAGATGAAATAAAATGGCAGGGTCATTGGTAGGGGGAGGGGAAAAAGAGAGGGATTTTTAGATGGGAGGGTGAGAGAATGGTAAATAGGGTATAGGAGTGTGTTTAGATTTATGGGAATGATAGGATAGGGAAGGGACCTTTGGAAGGGGCTAGGCAAGTCATAGGAGGGCAAGGTAGCAGGTAAAAGTAAAGTAGAGGAGGAAGGAGGGATAGCAAATAAGAGATATGGATGTACATAACAGGAATGGATTTGGAATTGTGTATGTTTATATGTGTATGCCTATATGTATATGTGTATGTATATATCTATAGCCATGGAGAAACATATCTAAACTTTATTGTAGCCTTCTAGGGGGTGGGGAAGGGTATGTATATATTTATAGCTACAGAGAAACATATGTAAACTTTATTCTGGTCTTCTGGGAGGTGATGGGGGGAGGTAGAAAAAGAACAAAGTAAAAAAGTGCACAGGAGAGAACAAAAGACAATGAACAGTGAAGAAAAGAAAAGATAGACAATTATCAACACAAATATTATTTATCATATAGGCTTTCATGAAATGAAAATTAATTGCTACATATTTTGAATCCTCTCTTATGTTCTTCTTTGCACATGACATTCTTTTATTTCTTTCTAACTTTGTATTTAAGTTCCAATATTAAAAACACACCAAAAACATTGGCCAACCTTGTCATGAGCTTCTCCATGCTCACTTATACTTCTCCTTGGACAAACCCAACTTCAAAATCTGTCTATCTTACTAAGATTTACTGATACTAGCACTCTTCTGGCATTGTTCTTCAGAACATAGTGTAACCTTAAGAAATATTATGTTGACTTCTAAACTAACTTGCTCTTCCTCCTCCTCCTTCTTGTCACTCTCTTCTTCCTCCTCCTTCTCTGTCATTTCTCAATGTAGATTAAATTGGAACATATCCTAGAAACTTTTCTTTCATATTAAATTATTTCCTTTGACTTCTAGAATAATTATAAGAATAAAATCCTTAGGAGGAGCAACTGATTCACTTTTGTGTTTGTATTCACAGCACCTAGCACAATGCCTATAAGAGAAGCTTATTGTTGAATTAAATTGAATTTAAAATAAGGTTGTTTCTTACTTAGGTTTGTTAATTAAAATGGCTTAAATTGGTGTTTCTGGTATATTAAAACTGATTAATTAAATATTTATTACTGCTGGTACATTGCAGATACTGAAATTCTGTTTAAAATAGTAAAAGAAAATATTAGAATGTCTGAAAAAGTAATCTATTGACTTCAGGGTATTTGAATATAAACATGTATTTACTGATTTGAAATATTGCCTCTCCATGGGCATCCTGCTCCTTTTTATGTGAATGCCAGAAGGCATGATAAGAACAGGCAACAGAAAGCCATGAAGTTAGAAAATCCTTGGATTCCAGATGAGGGTATTTTGCTTATATTTTGAGATATTCTATGGATTATAAGCTTTCTTTTGAAATATGCTGTTCAATCCTTCTGGTACTGAAGATAGCCTTCATACTGAAAATCAGTCAGTACCATGGAGAGAGGTGTGACTTTCCTTCATTAAAAGGGAGAATTATCTCATATTTATTTATGTTTTTGAATATTTGAATGTTAAGGCAGGTACATTATCACTAGAAAAATCACTGAGTAGAAAGTTCAATTATACTTAAAAAGGTATTTGGGCCTCTTTTTGAGGATTTGTCAGTATTGCTTCTGTTTGGACAATGAGTTGTAATGGATATTGCTATACATTTTGACAAAATACATATCCTTTAGAGAGCATGAAAAAAAGAAGAGGTTTTAGCTCATGGAGAAGTATGTAAATCCTAGGCACCCTCATGAGAATAGATTTAAAGTATTTTTATTCATTTTTCTAAAAAAAATTAAAAAAAGCAAACCTCATAAACCAGTCAAGTTTCTCCTAAAGGAGAAACCTCACAGCATCTCAAAGTTAAAAACCAGAAAATTCTGCAGAGATTATTAAGTCTACAGAGCATAAGACAAAAGAATCTCTTCTACAATGACTCAATAAGTGGTCATCTACAATTTGCTTCAGGACTTCAAGAAAGAGGAGAACCACTATATTCCAGAAAATAGATTCAGGAGAGATCATTTAATAATTAGCTGACTCTTGGGAAGCATGATTTACCATGATCTAAAGTATCAGTAAACTATGATGGGATGATATAATACTTAAGGAAATTAATGAATGAGAAACAGGATTGCACTGCAAGAAGACGTGAGGGAGAAACAGGATGGGATAAATTCCCACATGAAGAGGAATACAAGAGCCAGTAACATAAAGAAAAATAAGGAGTGAGGTGTCTGTTGGGCAATGCTTGAACCTTACTTTAATTGGAATTGGCTCAGAGAGGGAATAACATACATTGAGTTTGATATAGAAACCTATCTTACCCTAGGGAAGTAGGAGGAAAGGTGGATAAAAAGAGGGGTGGGGACTGATAGAAGAGAGGACAGTTTGGGGAAGGTGGTGGTCTGAAGTAAAACAGGAAAACAATTGTGAGGGAAAGAATAAAACAGGAGTGAGGGAGGAAGTGAGGGAGATAGATAGATAGATAGATAGATAGATAGATAGATAGATAGATAGATAGATAGATAAAGAGAGAGAGAGAGGGAGAGAGAGAGAAAGAGAGAGAGAGAGAGTATAGGATGGAGGAAAATCATCTGTATTAGTAATCATAACTGAATGTGAATGGTATGAACATGAAATAGAAACGAATGGAAGAATAGATTAAAAATAAGATTCCTACAGTATGTTGCTTACAAGAAACACATTGAAAGCAGAGAGGCATATAGTAAAAGTAAGAAGTTGGAGGAGAATTTGTAACATCAGTTGAAGTTTAAAAAAATCAGGGGTAGCAAACATGATCTCAGACAAGGCAAAACCTTGTCTTTTTTATGTTCCCATAAAAAAAGAGATAGAAAGGAAGCTATATCTTACTAAAATGCATCATAGTCAATTAAGCGATATCAGTATTAAATATATGAACACTGAACTCTATAGCAGTAGATAAACCTAACTTAAAGATAAATAAACAATAAACATTAGGTAAGGAGGTGAAGAGAATTTTAGAAAAAAATAGATTTGATGGATCTCTGGAAAAAAAATGAATAAGAACAGAAAGAACATTACTTTTCCTCAGTAGTATGTGGCATATACCAAACATATTTCATGGCATAAAAATCATGCAGAAAGGGGGAGAAATATTAAATACATCCTTTTCAGATTATAATGCAATAAAAATCACATTCAATGAGGGGTCATAAAAAGAGAGATGTAAATTAATTGATAACCAAATGGTCTAATTCTAAAGGATGAGTTTATCAAAGAACAAATCACAGAAAAACATCAATAATTTTATTCAAGAGAAAGATAAGACAACATAAAAAAATTTATGAAATTCAGCCAAAGCATTACTTAGGAAAAAATTTGTATCTCTACTTGCATCAATAAAACAGGGAAAGAGCATATCAATTAATTGGGTTTGAAAATTTTAAAAACCTAGAAAAAGAACAAATTTAAAATTCCCAGCAAAACACAAACTTTGAAATTCTGAAAATTAAAAAAAGAGATTAATAGACTTAAAAGTAAGAAAACCATTGAACTAATAATTAAAAAAATAGAGCCTATGTTTATTAAAAAGAATAAAAGAAACAAACCATTGATTAATATGATTAAAAATTAGGAAGAACACTGAATTATCAGTATTAAAAATTAAATGGGTGAATTCACCACCAATGAAATGGAAATTAAAGCAATTGTTGGTAACTATGCTGTCCAATTATATTTCAATGAATCCAGCAATCTAAGCAAAATAAGTAAATATTTACAAAAATATATATTTACCCAGTTAACAGGAAAGGAAACAATGTTTCAAGAACTTCATCTTTGCAAAAAAAAAAACATTGAACAAGCCATCAATGTATTACATAAAAGATTTTTTTCTTTTTCTTTTTTTGTACTCACCTTATGGAGTCAATTTTTAAAGTGTCTCATTTTTTCCCTCTATGTCTTTGCTTTTTTAAAGTTTTACTCGCAAGCAACAAATTGTGGAATTTTGGTTTTCTTATGAAATTTGTGATTTTCTCTTCTTTTGTTCAATTACTTAATTCGCATTTAAAGGTATGACAGTTATATCTTTTCTTCCATTTCTTTCTCTAGCAATTTTATTCAATTTGCATTTTATTCCCTTTACTCTTTTAAAATATCATTTTTCTCTGTGGCTAATTTTGTTGAATTTACTTTAAGAAAGCCCTATTCACATAGTTTCAATTACCCTTTTCCTCAGCCTGTCTCCCCTTTAATTTATCAAGCCTGTATCTAACTTTCATCTTGTACCTATATTTCATGTTTTCCACCATTAACTTATTGATTTATTTTTCTTTATTCTCTTGATTTATTTACTAATTACTAATTAGTAAATTAAACTAGTAAAATTAGTAAATTAATAAATTATTACTAATGTGGGTATAGCATTTTGCAAATACTTTACAAATATGTCCCCATTTTGTCCTCATAGCAACTCTGAGGTATAGATGTTATTATTGTTCCCATTTAAGGTTGAGGAAATTGAGGCAGACAGCTTAAGTGACTTGCCCGATGTCACATAACCAGGGATTGTCTGAGGCCAACTTTGAGCTTAGCTCTTCTTGCTTCCAGGTTGAGATCTCTATCCTCTATTCTACCTAGCCGCCTCAGTTTCTTTTTTTTTTTGGAGGGGAAAGGGCAGGGAAATTAGGTGTAAGTTACTTGCCCAAGGTCACATGGCTAGTAAGTGGTAAGAGTCTGAGGTCAAATTTGAACGCAGGTCCTCTTGACTCCAGGGCCAGTGCTCTATTCACTTCTCTATTCTAGCTGACCCCCTGCCTCAGTTTCTTTATTTAAATTTTCACTTAACTTTTCCCTTTTTTCTTCTTAGAGATCACCAATTCAAAATTTCCTCTCCTCTACTCCTACCCTGCTTTGTTTTTAGGTTTTCCTTTCTTTTTGTACCTCTTTTCTTCTTTTTTTTTGAAGGCTATCTGAAATAAGTGATTTGTACAGGGTCACATAGTTAGTAAATGTCTGAGGCCTGATATGAACTCACATCCTCTTGACTTCTGGGCCAGTGCTCTATCTACTACACTACCTATCTGCCACCGTACCTTTTCTAAAAAGCATTTCTTTATCTTATTTTCTTTTTTTTTAATTAAATAGGTGTATTACTTTTAGTTTAAAACATTCAGTTCCACAGTCCCTTAAGTTTCAGATTTTCTCCCCCTTCTTCTCCCTGCCCCATCGTGGCAGCATGCACTCAGATACAGGATCTACAAATATCTTCCCATTAATCATTAGTCAGGTTTTTACCTTATTTTCTTAAGTAATTTTCTTCACTGTTTTTCTTTTTTCAACTTTTATTCTTTACCTCATGGTATAGCCATAGAGAGATACAAATATCTAGATGGCACACACACACACATATACATACATACACACATACACACATATGTGTGTATAATATGTGACACACATTTGGTGCATGCACACATATGAATGTGTATGTGTGTACATATATGTAGGTGTATACATGCATATATACCTATATCTCCATACACATATATACCTGCACACACACACACACACACACACACACTTATTTATTCCTTCTTTTGCCTTCTTTTCTCCTTGACCTAGGAGCTCTGAAATTTGGCCATAATATTCTTCCTAGGAGTTTTCATTTTGGCATCTCTTCCTGGAGGTGATTTGTAGATCTTTCAGTTACTTTTTATACTGTAGGATATCAGGGCAGTTTACCTCAGTTTAACAAAATGACACCTAGACTTCTTTTTTGATTATGGCTTTCAGGGAGCTCAAATTTGGGGAATCCACTCTGAATGTTCACACAGACTATTTGTGCCTGACCTGTAGTGGAGCATTCTGAGCTCCTGTTGGTCTTATCAGCCACAGCTGGGCACACTGAAAATTGACTTTAAAATAGAAATGTCATCTTTGAGAATGAAGGAAAACAACCAACCAACCATTTTTCAAATCTATTTCTTGTATTTTAAATTTATGTCAGTTTTGGACCCTGCTCCTTGGATGAAGGGGCCATCCCAAGCTTTAGCTTTTTTGTGCTGTTGTTTTAAAAGCTAGTTCAGGGCGGAGGGGGCTGTAAGTTGTCACTTCTTTTAAAGTGGTATGATGTAAGGAGAGTTGTTGTCACTGCTCTCCCGGCCTGTGCTCTGGTTTGTGAGTGAACAGGAGCACTTTTTATGATTATTAATTAATTAATTTTTATTTTTTGACGTTCATTTCTACAAGATGTAGAGGTCCAAATTTTCTCCTCATCTCTCCCCTTCCCTCTCCCCCAAGATATCACACATTCTGATTTCTTCTTCACCCAGTCTGCTCTCTCTTTTATTTCCCCCTACCCCATCCCCTTATACCTTACTTTCTTTTAGGGCAAGATAGATTTCTATACCCCATTGCCTGTATATCTTATTTCTGAGATTCATGTAAAATTTTTTTCAACATTTTTTTTGAAATGTTGAATTCCAAATTCTCTTCCTTCTTCTCTCCCTACCAACCCTTATTGAGAAGGTAAGCAATTCAATATAGATTATACATGTGTAGTTATGCAAAATAATTCCATAATAGTGATGTTGTTAAAGACTAACTATTTTTCCCTCCATCCCATCCCACCCCACCACTTACTCTATTTTCTCCCTTGAACCTGTCCCTTTTCAGAAGTGTTTGATTCTGAGTAACCCCTCCCCCAAACTGACTTGCCTTCTGTCATACTCCCTCGTGTCCCCTTCCCCCTTACTTTCATGTAGGGTGAGATTCTCAATTTTATGTACATGTATCCCCTCATTAAACCAACTTCCTCCCCACCCCCCACTCTCTTTTATACCCTGAAAGTGTGTCCAGGTCTGTACTTCAGCTAGTGCTTCTCATCACCATGTTTGGAGATAATTTCTTTTATTTTGTGTGTTTCTAGGGTTTTATTTGGGGGGGGGAGGTGGATATCATTTCCAAGCAAATTGGTTCATGTATTCTTTATTCTTTTAATGCTTTAAATGTCTTGTGAATATCTTTTTCATTAATAATAATCCTAAGTTCAGGATTACAGGCTATATAATTTTGGATTTCATCTTTAGCACTTTTCTTTTTGGCAAAAAAAAAATATATATACATGCATGCGTACATACATACGTACACACACACATATATATTGCACATGCACTAAATATTCTTGTGTTATTCAAGTTGTTTCTCTTTTACATTTGAAGAATTTTATTTTATCTTTTTTTCTCTTTAGATTTTAAACTGAATTTCTTCTTTTTAAACATCTTTTGTGCTTTTAGCATTTTTCTCCTTATATTCACTTACCAAGCATTTTTCTCCTTATATTCACTTACCATTCTCCTTCTGATGCCTCTCACTTTAATTCCCCCCTCCACCACCCAGGGTTCAACCTCAAAGTTATTTTAGCCCCCTTTCATCTTAGGGAATTGACCCTTCACTGAACTTGGTAGGTGCCGCAAATAATTTTTTGGGGTGGACAGCACTAGCTTCAGCTGGATTCTTGTCACTTTCTCTTCAGTTCTTGTATGGTTCTGTGTACTTGCCCCTGCCCCATTTTCCTCAATTGGTTAATATTCTGGTTGTGTTGAGTCAGGGTCTCCCAGGTTTTCTAGTCTTTGGGAGAGTGTACGATGAGTGTTATTGGAATCATTTCTACTGCTCTGGAGCTATCTAATCTCCTCATAAAGGAGAGAAGTATTATATGCCCCTCCACCAAATACCTCACTATTCAAATGGCTGGTCAGAGTTGAGACTCATTTCTTGTAGTAATGGGGTCCTGAAGAAGAGAAGGAATTAGGAAAGGCAGCAGAAATTGCAGTAGGAGGAATACCATTAAGTTGGTCTCAATGTACAAATTCATTCATGGCTTTGTGTGCTCAGCATGAGGCTAAAGACTGGTGGGTCACTTATTTAACAGGCTAGAGATTTGTGTTCTCAACTATTAATTCATAAAACTCTTGTTGGTTTTCTCATTTTTTTTGTCTTTTGTAAATAAATATAAATGCTTATCTTTGGTGAGTAATTCCTAAGAGTTAGTGAGGACTGGTGAAATTTTTTAGTCCTATACCTTGTTCATTATAATAATGCTTTGATTTCTTTCAGTTTAGTAGAGTTCCCTTACTCTTTTGATGCTATGAGCTTTTGTTTTTTCTTTGTCACAGTGGAACTGCAACTCTGGCTTTTTGGAAACCACTCAATGTATCATAATTTTTGTTCCATCTTGTCATTTTTATTATGCATATTTATTATTTTTAATGTATTTCTTGTACATAACAAATTACTGAGTTTTATTTTCCACTGGAAATTCTCATTTCATTGGATTGCATCCATTTTCATTTTAAGATATAATTATTAGTGTTTTGTTTTTCTCTCTTTCTAAGTGATTTATATCTTGTTCCTTGTTTAAATCTGTGCTTTGTCCCTAAAATTAATGTTCCCTAAACTACTTTGATACTTCTCTCAGTCTCTCCTCTTATTCTCATTGTCTGCTAATCTTTCCAATGTATTTCAATTGGGGTAGTACATAGATGGTATCTTTAGAGTCAATATGATCTGGATTCAAGTTTTACCTTTGAATCACACTTGTTGTCTCACCCAGATCAAGTTATTTAATCTTTCATTGTCCTAAGAAACTCTAAACTTAGAAGTTTCAGAGAAGGTGCTGACTTCCAAAGGTAAAAGAGAATTTTGTCATATAGCAATTCCTTATAATAGTGAAGTAACAAATTCTGTTCCCACTATTTCAATTATTTATTTAAAAATAATCTATTCCACTCTCACTCTTTTTTTAAATTTATTTTTATTTTTTAATTTTTTCTCTACTTTAAAAAAATTTGTTTTCTTGTTTACATCACTCATTTTCAAAAGATTTTTGAATAACAAATTTTCTCCCTGTTATTCCCCTACCCCAACCCTAAAACAGTAATCCCACTGTAAAGCCCCTCCCCTGCTCTGCTCTCTTACTTTCTGGTGGGGCAGGGAGGGTCTCCCTACCCCAGCCCCTCTATATCTTAATTCCTAATTGCCAGTATTGCAGAGCTTTGAATTCTAGATTCCTTCGATTCCTCCCTTGTCCCCCACCCTCACTGGAAGGACAATCAATTAAATACAGGCTGTGGATGTGTGATAATACAGGACATCTTCATAGTGGACATATTGTGACAGTGATCATATGTCCCTCCTTCCTATCCCTCCTGCCCTTGTTCTGTTCTCTACCCTGTCCCTTTCTTGAAGTGTGTGCTTCCAGAATCCCTCTCCCAGACCCTGCCCTCCCCACATCCCCCTCCTCATCCCCATGCTCCCTACTCTCCTGTGTGGCATGATGCCCAGTTTAGTGTTTATGCCATTTCTTCCCTAAGCCAAATTCAATGGGCATAATTGAAAGTCAAGTTGTAACAGTTATCCCTTGCCTCTTCTATATGGGATGATTGACCCCATTTTGTCTCTCTCTCCTCTCATTCTAGTCCTCTCCCACCTCAGAATTTCACCTTTTAAAGTATCATCTCTTCATATTCAATTGATCCTATACCCTCTATATACACATATACACACATGCTCAGATGTATATTCATATGTATATAAAGCCTCCTATTTAGACATATGTGTAAGTATACTTATATATACATTTGTATTCCCTTACTCTATCCTCAGACTAAGAAAAGTTTCATAAGTTACTATTATTGTTTTCCACACTGGCATGTAAATAATTCAAAGTTGATAAGTTCGTAATGATTTCTTTCCCATGTTTATCTTCTCATTCTTCTTGTGTTTGATTGTCAGATTTTCTGTTCAGCTCTGGTTCTTTCAGCAAGAATGCTTGAAAGTCCTCCACCTCATTGAATGACCATATTTTTCCCTGGAATAATATGCTCAATTTTGCTGGGTAGTTGATTCTTAGCTTTAATCCCAGCTCCCTTAATCTTCAAAATATCATATTCCATGCCCTTCTATCCCTCAGTGTAGAAGCTGCCAGATCCTGTGTTACCCTGATAGTGCTTCCACAGTATTCAAATGGTTTTCTCTTGGAAGCCTGTATTATTTTCTCCTTTAACTGGGTTTTCTGGAACCTGGCAATAACATTTCTAGGAGTTTTCTTTTGGGGATCTTTTTGAAGAGGTGATTGGTGAATTCTTTCAAGTTCTATTTTGCCCTCTGATTCTAAAACATTAGGGCAGTTTTCTTTTAGGATTTCTTGAAGGATGCTTTCCAAGTTCTTTTTCTGGTGATGGGTTTCAGGTAGACCAATAATTTTCAAATTGTCTCTCCTGCATCTATTGTCCAGATCAGTTTTTTTTTCAAGGAGATATTTCAGATTGCTTTGTATGTATTCGTTTCTTTGTAACTGTTTAATAGTATCTTGGTTCCTCATAAAGTCATTAGCTTCTTCTTTACTCCTTTCTTTTCCCTCACAGGCAAGTGAATGGTTTACAATATCACCTCCCCATCTTTCTTCCAAGTTTACATTTTAAGTAATATACTTTCTGCACATTTTCTTAAAACAATTATTTTTCTTATGTTTTCTTATCTTTTATTAATTTTACTTATTGATTCATGAATTATATTTGCTTTTCCTTCTTTTAACTGTTTTCATGATAGAGAAGTTACTGAAGTACAAGTTTAGACCATTGTCTTCTATCCCCTTTCTTTATTATTTAATCTGTAGAACTTACCATATCTTCTTTATTTTCTACTTTTCCTCAGTCTTAGAAATAGTTCTTAAAAGAAGCTATGTTAGATGGGAAACACTACTTTGTGGTTGGAGTTACTCCATGTCTCTTATCATTAGGCCAGATCCTATCATCTATTTTTACCAATATTAGTAGTCATTACTGAGGTGCATTTTACTAGCTTTGGTTTTATATCCTCACCAACAATCTGGAAAATTGGTTTTGGAGACATATTAATTTCATTTAGCAGGGTATGATGCTATTCAGGATGTAATGTTTTTCTCAGAGAAGGTTATGTTCTAATGATCATATCCACCTTAGAAGAAATCCATAGTAAGTTCCCCTTCCCTTACTACAGACATATCCTATCTTCAAGGTCAGTCAATTTATTTTGCATTGAATTTATATGTTATTTTATTGTTGTTCTCTTTTGCTCCTTTCCTGCCTCACTTTGCCTTACTTGGAAAATAACAGTCTTTGAAGAGATTATTTTAAAAGCTCCTTCATGCCCTAAAATTCAATGATATATCCCATATCTCATCCATGATTAATGTAACAAAAAATATGCTTCCTTGATACCTTGATAGCTTTATTAGAAAAGAAATCCTCTGTGTTTAAATTAAGGAATCAGAGGTAAAATATGTGTGAACAGTTTTTAGACACATTTATTGAATCAATAAATCCATACATTAATGGTATCAGCTAAGTGTGAAGTAGTTAATTAAATTAAGAAAGAGTAAAGGTTGCTAAAATCAGATGACTAAACTATCAGTATTGGTTGCAATTATTGAACACATTTCTGGCCTATATATAAGAGAAACATAGTCTATCAGGAGCATTCTAGCATTTTTTTTAATTTTAGAAATAAGCTTAAGCTCTGAACAAAAGGAGCCAGACTATAATACTTCCATTCTGAGAATTACATGGGAGTGGGGAAGGGTGAGCCCAGAGGGAAGGACACATTCCCCTCCCTCCCATTCCCTGTTGCCCATGTCAGCAGAGAAGGCTAGACTAATAACAATGAATCCAAGAACATGAAAGATGATTAATTAGAATCACTTGGGGGAGGAGTGGATTCTCAAAGAATAGTCTTTTATTTAGAAAGAAATTCATCTTCAGGATTCTATAAAGAATATGACCCAAAGATATGTACACACACAGACACACAGACACACAGACACACTTTCTCTTTCTCTTTGTCTCTTTCTGAATAACAAATCAGAAACTCTAAGATACCCTGTTCCTATATATGCTCTCTAAGCTTGAGCCCACTTTCTTCTAGACCACATATTTACTTGTGGAAGAATATGCCCCAGAGTTTTTGAGTTATTTTTTAACCAATTGTTTTTACTTGCAACTTTAGTGAATATTAAAAGCTGTACTGGGGAGCACAACTGATTGGTGCTCATGAACAATGACACTAAAAGTGCCCTATCCCTTTGGAAACTAGAACACCTAAGGTGGATGCAGTAGCCATTCTTAGAGTAAATACTACTATCTGTGGAATCAACTTGTCTGTGGAAATGGGATTTGGTATTGAGCCCAGAGGAAGTGCTACAATTCTATTATCCCTTCACTAATATTACTCCCATCCCTTGGAGGCTATGTATAGACTACAGTCCCTTGAATGAGGCCAGAAGTTCTGATTCTAGGGATAAAAGATGACCCATGAAAAACTTACTCTCTATGTCCTTTGTCAATGTAACCATTACTTGAGTAGAACTACCACCTGATGCTATAATTTTACACAGACTTGTGAAAGTGGTAAATATGCTAGAGACTACTGAGGTTAGGGTGAACCTAACTATTTTTGGGCAAAATAAGGTTCTTTTACCAAATCTCCAAAATTTTATGATGTGTTTCTTCTCTTTAAACATAGATACCTTACTTTTCAAATGGTCAGAGCTATCAAAAGAGAGAATAGAAAATACTGTGCCATTATCTGATCTATGAGTGATGCAGATTGTGAAATGACAAGATGATTGTGATGTTTTACAAGGTTATAACACACACATACACACACAGTTTATATTGTCCACTGTTTTGATGCACATGTTTAACAAAAGTCTATATAACACTGTTGCTTTTTTCTGGTAAAACAAAACAATTTGCCATACAATATCCTCTGTTTACTATTTTCTCAATTTCTTTTGAAAAAGAATATTTAACACAACTCACAACCTACTTTGATTTAACTCCTTTGATTGGAGAGTGCTCTATAAAATCAAGCATCACATCTTTAACTAGTACAACCAAATATTTGCTTTTTTTTCTTTAAAATTCTCATCAATTACTTACCTGTCTAAAAATGAATTAATGAATAATTGTACTGGGGAAAGAAAGCAATAAGGATGATTTCAGCTACACATCAGATGGAAGTACTCCATTGTTCCTTGGTTACTATGATACAAGGTAAGGTATAGCACATCTTTAATAATATTTTAAATGATGAAATCATATCAGTTTCTGATGTTTACCCATTTGATAATTCTATGTGCTTTAATGAGAACTTTTTTTTTTGGTAATGGGTACTGAAGCCCATAGCATCCACAGAGCTAGTTGTCAGGCTGCTTCCTAGTATGATGAATGGAGAGTTCAGCTCAAGGCAGGACTGCTTTCTTGAGTATGTTTCTGTTCTTAGGGCTCTCTCTTGGAAGAATGTTGGTCAGCAACTCGTTTTGGTCATGGCAAGGTCAATGGACTTGTTTTCCACAATTTTTACCCTTCTAAGTGAAGGCTACAAGGACCCATTTTGAGTGAAGAACTGTTGGTTGGTCAGGGAATTGTGGAGAAGGACGGCTATTATCAAGGTTATTGGATTCAGGGTCCTTGACTCTTTTCTCTGGGGTATGAGAGATTTTTATTATAGTTTGCTTTGTATAATATTTTCTGCTTCTTTTCTCTCTTGAGTTGCCTTGCTTCAGTAAGGCTAGCTTATCTGCTCCATAGAATTATATACCCTTGTGAGTTAAACTCTCTAGTATTGGGCAGGTTAGTTTTAAGATGACAAAAATATAGTTTGCAAAAGTTCAGAGATGCTAATTCTTTGAGAATCAGCAGCTAAGTAAAGTATTTGGGGTCACTCGTAAAGACTATGCTTCCTAGCTTCTTGGTGAAGGGAAGAGCCATAATGATAAAGTAATGTATCCAAAGAAATGTGGTTGCAAGCAATGAGTAACATTAGTGCAAAAGAGAAAGCAGTGACTCAATGCAAGGCAAACCTAATTAATAAGGGATAATAAACTGCGTATAAGTATTTTATTAAATTTCTAACTATGTAAGATTAAAAAGTCAGATGTACAAAATTTTATAAAGAAAATAAATTTCCTTAGTGTTGAATAAAGCCAATTTAAAAATTTCAAATAAACTGTGAAAATATGATAGAAGTATCAGGTATTTGGATTAAAATATATTAATAAAATCATCTATATACTCTTCATAATGATGACTGAGATATTTTACTCTTTAAATAATTATTTTAGGCTAATTAAAAATTTTAAAAGAACAACTAAATTGTAGGTTTTATCATTAGTGACAATTAGTATTCTGAATAGCTATTGATTTAGTGTCACAAAGGCAAAAACACTTCATTAGTTCAAATTATTTGCCTAGATCCCACTGTGAAATCCAGAATTTTGACCTTTGGAAGTATCTTTGTTATAAACAAAGAGCAAAAGCTTTGGAATCCCTGTAGAGAACTCCATGGATCCATGAAATGTTGATGCAAGTAATGAGCAACATTAGATCCATGTTTAGAACTTCAAAAATAATTGGCACATTAACTTGGAAGCAATATTTTTTAGGAATGGGTAAGCAGATAAAGGTGGGTCCAAGATGGAAGAATAAAGCAGGAATTTACGTGAACTCTCTCAAATTCACTTCCAAACAACTTTAAAATAATGCCTCAAAATGAGCTCTGGAGTAGCAAAAGCAACAAAAGAATGGGGCAAACCAAATTTCCATCTTCAACCTGCCCTACTTGAGGCAATTCAGGGGTGTGGAACCTTTCACAAAAAGTTTTCTTCTCTAAAGTTTGGATTCAATCTCAGGGCTGAACTTGAAGCCCTAAAGGGCCACATGTGGCCTCAGGTTCTCCACTTCTAGTTTAGGGAATGATGGGTGAGGGGTAGCAGGCAACTTGAGCCTTACTTTCATTGGATTAATCAGGAAATGGGCATAAAATACAATCAGATAGTTATAGAAATGTATCTTACCATATAGGGAAAGAGAAGGAATGGTAATAAGGGAGAAGGGGAATTAATAGAAGGGAGAGAAGATTGGGGGAGGTGGTGGTCAGAAGCAAAATACTTGTGAGGAGGAAGAGTAGAAGAGAGAGGGGAAAGACAGACAGACAGACACATGCAGAGTGACAGAGAAAAAATGTAGGATAGAAGGAATTACACAGTAATCATAAATGGGAATGGGAATGGGATGAACTGTCCCATAAAACAGAAGCAGATAGCAGACTGACATAAAAAAACCGAATTCTACAATATATTGTTTACAAGAAACACATTTTAAGCATAGAGATACACACAGAATAAAGGTAAAAAGTGGGAGCATAATATATTATGCTTTAGCTAAAGTGTAACAAAAGCAAGCATAGTAATAATGATCCCAGACAAAGCAAAAGCAAAAATACATGCAGTTAAAAGACATAAAGAAGGAAACTACGTCTTCCTAAATGATATCATAGACATGAAGGAATATCAATACTAAACATATATGTGCCACATAGTATAGCATCCACATATCTAAAGAAAAAGTTAAATGAGTTACAGGACACTCATGACAACACTCATGGAGGCTTCCACTTTCCCTTCTTAGAATAAGATAAATATAACCAAAAAATAAAAATTAAAAAGGTTAAGAATGTGAATAAAAATTTAGAAAAACTGAGAAATAATATATCAGTGGGGAAAATTGAATGAGAATAGAGAGGAAAATATCATTTTCTCAGTGGTGTATTGCACCTACAAAAAAACTGATGATGTGTCAAGGCAGAAAAATATCACAATCAAATGCAAGAAAGCAGAGCTGCTAAATGTATCCTTTTCAGATAATAATACAGTAAAATTACATTAAAGGATTATGCAAAGATAGAATAAAAATTAATTAAAACCTAAATAATATAATTCTGTAGAATTAAAGGGTCAAAAAGAGAGCACACCCAAATTTATGGGATACAACCAAAGCAGAACTTAGGGGAAAACTTTTGTATCTTAATGTTATATCAATAAAGTAGAGAAAGAGTAAATAAGAATAAAGCATACAATTTAAAAAATATGAAAAGAAGAAATAAAAAATTCCCAATTAAATACAAAATTTGAAATCCTGAAGAATTAAAGGCAAGAATAATAAAATAGTAAAAATAAATGAAGTCATAAATAAATAAAACTAGAAACTGATTTTCTCAAATAAAAAGCTACATGAAAGAGCAATCATTGAAATTAGTTGTAATTGGCTAAGAAATAGAGTGGTGGATCAGTGGAATAGATTTCATACACAAGACACAGAAGTCAATGACTATAGTAATATATTGCTTGAGAAACCCGAAGACCCCAGCTTCTGGAATAAGAACACACTATTGGACAAAAATTGCTGGGAAAATTGGAAAATAGGATGACAGAAACTGGGTATAAACCAATGTCTTACACTTTATACCAAAATAAAGTAAAAATGGGTGCACAATTTAGATGTAATGATGAATATTATAAACAAACTAGGAGAACAAGTAATATTTTACCTGTCAGATTTATGGAGAATGGAAGAATTTGTGACCAAACAAGAGATAGAGAACATTATGAAATGCTAATGGATAATTTTGATTTCATTAAATTGAAAAGGCCTCATTTCTAAAATACAGTGAGAACTGAGTCAAATTCATAAGAATAGAAGTCATTCTCCAACTGATAAATGGTTAAAGGCTATGAACAGGAGGCTTTTAGAGGAAGAAATTAAAGCTTAAATTTCATAGACATATGAAAAAATTATCTTAATCACTATTGATTAGAGAAAAGCAAATCAAAACAACTTTTAGGTACTGCATCACATCTATCAGATTGGCTAACATGACACAGCAGGAAAATGCTGGAGAAGATGGGGAAAACTGGAATGCTAATGCATTGTTGGTGAAATTGTGAACTGATCCAACCATTCTGGAGAGCAATTTGCAACTATGCTCAATGGGCTATAAAACTGTGCATACCCTTTGACACAGCAATCCCACTTCTAGGGTTATATCCCAAAAAGATCATAACGAAGAGATAAGGGCACACACATACAAAAAATAATTATAGCAGCTTTTTTTTGGTGGTGAGAAAGAACTGGAAATTGAGGGGATGTCCAACAATTGGGGAAAGGTTGAACAAGTTGGGGCATATTAATGTAATGGAATACTATTGTGCTATAAATCATGATAAGCAAGGAGATTTCTGAAAAACCTGGAAAGACATAGGAACTGATGCTGACTGGAATGAGCAGAACCAGAACACTGTATACAGTAAAAGTCGCATTGTATAATGACTAATTTTGATAGACTTATCTCTTCTTAAGATGCAAAGATCTAAGATAACTTCAAAAAAATCATGAAAATGCTGTCCACATCCAGAAAAAGAACTATGGAGTCTGAATGCAGATTAAAGCATATTGTTTACTCTCTCTTTTTCTTTTGTTTTGTTCCTTCTTTCTCATTATTCCTTTCATTACTTCTTTACAATGACTAGTGTAAAAATATGTTTACTATGAATGTATGTGTTCAGCTTATGTCAGATTGCACACCATCTTGGGGAGGGGGAGAGAAAGGAAGTAGAGAAAATATAAAGCTCAAAAACTTATGGAGGTAAATGTTGAAAACTAAAGCTAAATGTATTATTTTATAAGAATAAAACACAATAAAATAGAAGTCATTAATTAACTTTATTAAAAATGGAAAACCAAATTACTACCCTCAAAAATAAAAAAGGGATATTCACCATGAATGAAGAATAAATTACAGCAATTTACTAGGAACTATATTGCCCAATTATATTCCAGTGATCCTAAAACTAAAGAAAATGGATGAATATTTACAAAAATATAAATTATCCAGCTTAACAGAACAGGAAATAGAATATGTGAATAACATCATTTTAGAAAGAGAAATTAAAGAAGCCATCAATGAAATCCCTAAGAAAAAAATCTCCAAAGCCACAAGTTAAATCTAGGAAGAATTTTAAGAAAAAATAATTCTTGTATGATGTAAACTATTTTGAAAAAATAAGCAGTCATCAAGTTCCTTTTATGATGAAAATATGATACTGGTACCTAAACCACAAAGATCCTAAACAAAGAAAGAAAACTATCGACCAGTTTTCTAATGAAAATTGATGCAAAATATTTAAATAAAAAAAATGAGGAGATTACAATATTATATAACAATGCTCATAGACTACAACCAGGTGGTATTTATACTGAGAACTCAGGGGTCTTTCAATATTAGAATAACTATCAGCATAATTGACAATATCAGTAACAAAACTAACAAAAATCACATTATTATTCTTAGTAGATGCAAAAAAAGCTTTTGACAAAAACAGACCCATCCTCCTGAAAAACACTAGAGAGCATAGTAATAAGTGAAAATTTCCTTAAAATAATAAGTAGCATCTAAAGTCATCAGCAAGGATTATCTGTCATGGGCATAATCTAGAAAGCCTCCCAATAAAATCAAGGGTGAAGCAAGGATGTATGTTATCACCATTATTAAAAATCTGACTAGAAATGTTAGCTATATCAATAAGAGAAGAAAAAGAAATGGAAGGAATTAGAATAGGCAATAAGAAAACACAATTATCACTACTTGCAGATGATATCATGGTATACCTAGAAAATCCTAGAGAATCAATTTAAAAAAATTAAAGTAATTAACAACTTTCACAAAGTAGAAAGGTATAGAAAAAAACCTATAAACCATGAGCAATTCTATCTTATCAACAATGTCCAACAGCAAGAGAAAGAAAGAGAAATTTATCTAAAATAACTCTAGACATTATTAAGTCCTTGGGAGTCAACCTGCCAAGATAAACTGAAAAACTGTATAAACAAATTATGAAACACTTTTCATATAGATAAAGTCAGGTCTAAATAATAGAAAAAATACAAATTGCTCTGGGTAGACTGAGCCAATATTATAAAATGACAATCCTACCTAAATTAATTTACTTATTCAGTGTCATACCAATCAAACTATTAAAAATTATCTTATAGAACTAGAAAAAAATAATGGCAAAATTCATCTGGAAAAACAAAAGATCAAGAATATCAAGGAAATTAGTAGGAAAAAAATGTGAATGGAGTTTTTTTCACTGTACCAAATCTCAAACTGTATTATAAAGTGATTATTATCAAGACGATCTAGTAGTGGCTAAGAAAAAGAGTGGTAGAGCAGCTGAGTAGGTTTGGTAGATAATTGTAATGGCATACACAACAGTTAAGGACCATAGTAATCTAATGATTGATAAACCCAGATATTTAAGCTGTTGGGGGAAGAACTTATTATTGGACAAAAAAACCCCAGAAAAACTAGAAAACACTTTGGCAAAACATAGGTATAGATCAACATTTCACATTGTATATTAAGATAAGGTCTAAATGTGTACATGGTTTAGACATAAAGGGTGATACCATAAGCAAATTACAGAAGCATAGGAGTAATTTGCCCACTAGATCTATGCAAAGGGAAGAATTTATGATCCATCAAGAAAACAGAGCATGGCAACATATAAATGGATAATTTTGATCATATTAAAGTAATTTTACACACAAAAAAACACAATGCAGCCAAAATTAGAAGGAAGCACAAAATGGGAGATTTTGTTGTAGACAGTTTGATAAAGGCCTAATTTCTCAAATATATAGAGAACTGAGTTGTATTTATTAGAATACAAGAAATTCTGCTGTTGAATGGTCAAAGGATATGAACAAGCAATCAAAGCCCTTTATAATCATGTGTGTGTGTGTGTGTATCACTACTGATTAAAAATGTGATTTAAAAAAAACCTCTGAGTTAATAGCTCATATCTATTAGAATGACTAATATAACATGAAGGGAAGCTGAAAAACACTGGAGGCAATGTGGTAAATTGAGATATTAATGAACTGTTGGTGAAATTGTGAATTGATACATCCAATCTGGAGAGAATTTGGAACTATATCAAAGGTCTGTCCTCTTTGACCTAGCAATCCCACTACTAAATTTGTATCACAAAGAGATTTAAAAAAGGGGAAAAGACCTATTTGTATTAAAATATTTATAGTAGCTCTTTTTGTGATGGCAAAGAATTGGAAATTGAGGGGATGTCCATCAATTTCAGAAAGGCTGAACAAGTTGTAGTACATGACTATAATGGAATACTATTGAGTGTTAAGGAATGACGAACACTATTTCAGAAAAAAAAACTTGGAAAGCCTAATAAACTAGTGTAAAATGAGCAGAACAAGGAGAATACTATATATAGTAACAATGTTGTATGATCAACCAAAAATGACTTAGTTATTAAGCAATATAATGACTCAAGACAATTCCAAAGGACTTGTGATAAAAATGCTATCCACCTATCCACCTCCAGTGAAAGAACTGACAGACTCTGAATGCAGATAGAAACATACTAATTTTCACTGTATTTTAATGTAGTTTTTCTGAGCTTTCTTCACATCATGACTAATATGGAGATATATTTTACATGAATACATATGTATAATCTATATCAAATTACTGACTATTTCAGGGAAAGGATAGGAAAAGGAAGGGAGAGAATTTGGAGATATTTTTTTCCAAAAAAGTATTTAAATTATTTTATGTGTAATTTGAAAAAAACAAAATACTTTCAAAAATAAAAAGAATCAACTAAAAATGTCTAAACAAGTAGATGTGAAGATATTTTTATAACAGTTATAGTATCCATCCACTTTATCTGTTCAGTTAACCCTTACTGTAATTCTGGTTCTCTTAAACTATTAAAATAGACTCACTTTTGGACTTCAATACTCAATGATTTTTACCTCTAACTCTTCCTCTTGTAGTTATCCAAATAACCTTCCTATAACACAAATAGATCATGTTACTTCAGTGGTTCACTTTGCTTTCAATACAAAATACAAATTCTGTTTGATATTTAAATCCTTTGACAATCTACCTCCAGTTGTTATTTTATAGTTAGTACACATTACTTCTCTTTTCTTATGCAATTTATATTTTGGCTAACCTGACCTTCTAGCTGGTCTGTGAACTCAACATTGCCATTATGACTTCTGTATTTTTCTTTGCACAGTTGGTTTCCCTTTGACATAGAAAGGGAAAACATTCTGAAGTTGAAAAGGATATTCAGTATGGGAAAAATGTTGATTCACTTAGTTGTAGCTTCCATACCTCTACTTTTTTTTTAATCCATACTGGGGTTCCAGCCACGCATTTGAGGTTTCCATACCTTTTAAGAATATCAGGCCTTTCAGTTGAAAAGTTGAGGACTTTCCAATAGTGTGATGCCTCTTCCCCTTCTTATATTAAGTGTTAAATAAGGAAGAACAAGATAGGCTGTGTGTGGTAGATCCTTAGGATATTGTTCTGATCACAGTGGGAAATCTCATTACTGGGATCTAGACAGGTAGAAAGTAGGATTTTATAACCCTTATTGGATTATAAGTTTCTTGAGGTCAGGGGCCATATTTTCTTCACATTCTCCTTAGTATTTAGCAGACTCTTACATAAAGTAGACAATCATTAAATATCTATTTTATGAAAAATCTTTCTTGTGATGCCATTGTGTTGCTTATATCTTCATTTCAGGTCAAGATATACAGAATATACAAGCCAGACTGCAGAGTGCAGCTCTGTCAATTTTCATTACAAGACTGAACACATTGAAAAAATAAGGGATTTTAGAAACACAGATAAAAATTCTTGTAGAAAATGAAGGTGACTGGGAAGATGGTGTTTTTAAATAAAAATCAAGAAAATAATAATTATTGGCATGTGATATTGTAAACTTATTTATTTTTTACTAGTCTGAAAGATAAAGTAGTCAGCTCTTGGGTATATCTTACTATTCAGCATAAACACAATACATTTGAAGTGCTCAATTTTCTATGTAGCTTCAGACATATCAGATGGGAAAAGGAAAGTTGGAAAAAAAATCTGTTCTCATACATATTTTTCATTGATTAAAAAATTGAACTAGAAAATATATTGAGATGGAATATTTTAATTCCCAAAGGCATCAAGATGCTAGAAAATTTCATTCATTTAAATATTAGCTAAGCAATTTGATATGCACAATCATAATTTCTACTTAATAGCACTGGTGAGCTTGCCCATATAGCATACACTTGGATCAGGTTTAGTTTAGTGTGTTTTTCATGAAACAATATTTTTTGTGGAATTTTAAATAAAAAAATAACGTATTTATTATGGAACTTCCTATCTTAAAATTTTACTAACAACTGTCAACATCAGTCCTTCAGAAAAGATTTTTGGGAGTTATGATCTCCTATCCTTTCCAGTTAGTACCTTGGCATCTTTAGGCAGTGGAAAGAAGCATGTTTGGCTTGATGAACCATGGTGAAGAAACAGAGACATTTATACTGAAGAAGAAAAGAGACATATCTATTGAGAGTTTACAATTGTGTTCATTTTGAGGGAAGCTTTCAGCTCAATTCAGCTAATTCATGAAAAATTGTTCCTATTGGATAAAGAATGTTGAAACTCCTACCAATGGAAGTCAGGGGCTTCTCCTGTAATTTGTCATCTTGGAGAGTTGCCTAGGTCTCAGAAAAGTCTAACTTATTGATTAGTGTCATTCAGCTGGTCTGTGTCAGAGGCAGGTCTTGAGTCAAGTCATCCAGATTCTAAAATCAACTCTTCCATTGTGTCATGCTTTCTTTCACAAAATATAACAATATAGTTATATAAAAATGAGGATAAGTCACTCAGTCAACAAACCTTTATAAAGGAGTGCCTATGTAACAGGTGACAGGCATTATGCTGAATGCTATGGATAAAATAAAAGTCAAAACAAGAATAAAAAAAAACAGTTCCAGTTCTCAAAGAGTTTGTATTCCAATGGGCAAGACAACAATTGCACAACTATGTGCAAAAGTGATTTTATACACACACACACAGATGATGAATTACGTATGATCGACAAAAGGAAGGCAGTGGCACCAAAAAGGATTGGGCAAAAACTTGTGGAAGGTGGGTACTGGAAAATAATAACAATAACAGTAGCTAATATTTGTATGGCATTTACTATGTGCCAGGTACAGTACTAAGACAAAGCTGAAAAATATCCACATTTGATCTTCTTAATCACTCAGAGGTAGGTACTAATATTATCCCCATTTTGTAGAAGATACTCTGCAAGCAGTGGTTAAGTGACTTGCCAGTTGGTATCTGAAGCAATATTTGAATTGCCTCCCCATCTCCAGGCCCAATGCTCTAACCACTATGAAACCTAGCTATCATAATTAACAAAGTCAAATAAACCAAGAGACAGACATAAGGAGGGAGAAAATATTAGCCATTGGGTATAGCCTAGAAAAATTCCTGCAGTTGAGTGATGAAATGCTTTGTGCAAGGAACTGCCAGGAGGCATATGTCACTGGATCACAGAGTGAAGAAAGTGTGAAGTATAAGAAAGTAAAGAAAGGTAGGGATCAGTTGAACATTTCAGTTTAAAGGCCTTTAAATGTCAAAGAGAATATAATATCTGATCCTGAAGTTAACTGGGGTTTACTGAGTAGGGGTGTATGTGATACAGTCAGACTTGTACTTTAGGAAGATCAGTTTGATATCTGAGTGTAGAATAGACCAGAGTGGGGATGGAAAATAAATAGAAAGTAATTTCTGGATGGGAAGAAACTAATATATGATGAACCAAGAATGACTAAGTTGAGTGTGATATTTGAGTCAAACTTTGAAAGAAGTGGATTATGCTCCAAGGCTCTTCATTTTAGCCATGGAAGATAATCTGCACAAAAGGATGGAGGCAGGAGATAGGATGTCATACAGAAGGAAAGGCAAGAATGGTGTCTTTCATTGGGAAAGTAAGATCAGGAAAGGGATAAAGATGAATAAGAATGGAAATATAGATGGAAACTTGATCCTGGAGGGCTTTAAATGTGGTACTATAAGAAACAGGCCCTGTGACCTTGAAGAAGTCACTTAAGCCCAGTTGCCCTGCCTCCCCCCTCCAGAAAGGAAAAAAAGAAATAGGAAGCTACTGAATATTTATGAATAGGGAAGCTATCTCTTCAGAAATGCTTTTGGGATTATTATTTTGAAAGCTGCATTGAGAAGGAATTGGGGAGAGGAAAGAAAAGAACCAGGAGAATCAATTGGAAATCTATTGTAATAGTACAGGACTGTGTGTGAATAGAGGGAAGAGGATGTATACAAATGTTAGATAGAATTGAGGTCACAATGTGGGGTCATGGAAAGTAATCAGAAAGATCTGAGTTCAAATCCTGCTTTAGTCACTTACTATGTATGTGACCCTGGGCAAGTCACCTAATTGTTTGTCTCAGTTTCTTCATCTAGAAAATGGAGATAATGTTATAACCTACCTCCCAGAGTTGTTGTAAGAATCAAATGAGAGAGTAATTTTAAAGCATTTAGCATAGTGCCTGGTACATACTAAGTGCTACGTAAATGTTAATTTGGCTATTAATTGACATGACAACTGACAGAATACAGGAGATGGTAAGAGAAAGGGAGACATCAGAGATTATTGCAAAATTATAACCTTGAGTGATTAGGGAGCTAATCATTTTTTCAATACGAATAAAAATAGTTTTGAGGGGAGATAGGTTTTTGAGAAAATATAATGTCTTCTCCTTTAAACATTAGAATTTTATAATAGTAAGGGAATAACCAGGTGAATTTGTCCAGCAGACATTTGGTAATATGGGACTGGAGTTAAGAAAGCAGATTTGAGCTGGAAATAAAGATTTAGGAATAATTTGCATAGTGATCATAATTGAGCACCTGGTAACTGATGAGGTCATAAGGAATCTCTTGGTTCTCCTTCTTCTAGACTTCATGTCCTTATCTCAGCTGCAGTGCTACCATCCTGCCAACTCCCTTCTCCCACTGTTGAGTGTCTCCCAGGGTCTCCACTTTGGTCAGAGTCTTAGGCCAGCTATCTTTCATTCCTCTCCAATTCTCCTTTTGACTCTGGAGACTTTAACACTGTATCTATCCCAGGGAGTAATCCTTTCCCAACTCTATCCCCTTTCAGCTCCCTTTTGTTCAATGTCTTCACAATACAGAATGCAAACTCCTAGAAGTTAGGGACTTGCTTTTTGCTTGTATTTGTCCTCCCAGTGCTTAAGAAAATGGCTGGTAATCTTAAATACTTAATAAATGCTTATCACCTTTCTTTTCTTTGAAGAACAGAGAGAAAAGAGAAGTTCTAAAGCAGAGTCAGATAGGATGATCCTACTTGGAGGTCAGGAAAAGGATGATCATACAGCAAAAAGCAACTAAGATGACTAAACATAAATATAGTAAGAAAAATGGAGAAGAGTGTAATTTAAACAAAAATAGTGTTGAAAGTTCCCCAAAAGTCAAGTAGACTTGGGTTTGAGAAAAAAGGTTCCACAGTGAAGAAGCAATTATTAACCTTGGAGTGAACAGTTTCAGCTGAATAAGTAGCCTGATTATAAGGACATAAGAACAATAAGTATTGAAGAACCTCTCTAATTGTTTGTAAAAAA
>CM053593.1:263781886-263829411 GCA_028646575.1 Pseudocheirus occidentalis
AGAACGATCCTTAAATGGTTGGAAGACTGTAGTGTAGTACAAATTGTACTGTTTTCACTCAGAACAGCTACATTTATAAAGGCATGTTTGTATATGAAAGCCTTTGAAAATCTAAAACTTATCTTATTTGCTGACAATATTTGCAAGAGAGTTTAATCAGACCTCACATGCACCCAGATAAAAAAAACAACACAAAAAAAATCCAAAAAAACCCTCTTTATCTCTAAACTAGGGTTTAGATGCACAGGGTTTACATGATAAACTAATTTTCTTTTCTCTTCCAATTGTTTCAAAAGCAAAATGCCTAGCAGGACATTTATAATACCCTATGTTTATGGGATCTAGCCTCTAAGTAGTAACTTTAAACATCATATTAAAACTTAAGGCTTTGCTGTGAAGGAAGAAGAAAGCAATGCCATGTACGCAGAGCTGTTTTTCTATTGTACAATTTGTTATATATTCATGACCATAAAAAATTAGCACTAGCTTGTAAACTAGACCTTTTCATTCCTTTACAATTATAAACAGAGCTTCTTATAATTTATATTTTAGGCAATGGGTTATCAATCTTTTTTAAAGAGATACACAGAGGAAGTTTAGTGGCACAGTGAATAGAAGGCACACAAACATTGGGCCAGGAGTCAAGAGGGGTTGAGTTCAAATATAACATTAGACACTTGCTAGCAGTGTGACTTAAAGTGAGTTAACCTTTATAAAATGTACATAATAATAGCTCCTATCTTCCAGGGTTATTCTGAAAATCAGATAATTTTAAAGTGTTTAGGAAAGTGTAGTGCAAAGTAAACTCTTTATAATTTATCAGCTATTTTTATTAAATACAAAAATTTTAGCATTTTTTATTTGGTTCAAGTCTCAGGGCAAGGAGGAGCACTACAATACCAGAGCTTATAGCGTCAGGATAGTAGGAATACTGGTAAGAGTTTTAAAGCAGAATAGAGTTAGTGGTTATTCACAAACTAGAACACAGGCCAGAAGAGCATAGGTCTTACCTCTCCTTAGATCTTACCGCCTTACAAGAACTAAAATCTTATAGACCCCAGAACTAGCTCTGAAAATAGCAAAAGTGTTCCTTTCAGTCCAAAAATAGAACCCAACTTAAAAAATATATTAAAAGAAATGATCAAACAATAAAATGAGAACCTGACCATAGAAAGTTACTTGAATGACAGGGAAGATCAAAACACTAAACTAGAAGATGTTGAAATAAAACACCTAGATGAAAAGTCTCAAATAAAATGTGAAATTGATCACAGTCCCAAAAATAATCCCTGGAAGAGGTCAATCAAATTAGAGAGGTGGATAAAAAATTGGAAAAAGAGATTTAATAGCTTGGTAAAAGTGATACAAAAATCTACTATAGAGAAAAACTTCTCGAAAAGCAAAAAACTGGCAAATTGGAAAAGGAGGTAAAAATGTTCATCAAAGAAAATAATTCCCTAAAAATTAGAATTGAACAACTGGAAGCTAATGACTCCCTGATAAATCAAGAAACAATAAAAAATAAAGAAATAGAAGAAAACATAAAATATCTTATTGAGAAAACAACTGACTTAGAAAATAGATTGAGAAATAATTTTTATGAATTATTAGACTACCTGAAAACAATGATAAAAACAGAAATTGAAAGAATCCACTGATCACTTTCTGAAAGAGGTCCCCAAAGGAAAACTCCCAAGAATATTCTACCTAAATTCCAGAGCTCCCAGGAGAGGGAGAAAATACTTTAAACAGTCAGAAATTAAGAATTCAAATTGTGGAACCACAGTCAGTATAACATAAGATTTAGCAGCTTCTACATTAAAGAATCAGAAAGCTTAGAATTTGATATTCTAGAGGGCAAAAGAACTAGGTTTATAACCAGGTATTACGTACCCAGGAAAACTGGGTATAATCTTTTGGGGGAAAGAAATTTCTAAATATTAAAGTAATTCTAAGTGCAGCAATATAAAGTAGTAGATTATTGTGACATTCACAGAGGCAAAGGCAGGACAGATGAAGAGATTTTGTTTTAGTCCTCTAATCAAAGAAGATGTCAGCAAAATCATGTTGTTTGGCTGGCCATAGTGGGATGAATTGGTAATTCATGAAATTATTAAATTATTAAATGGGGGCAGGCAGCTTTCAAAAGAGGAAACCAAAACTACCTATAGTCACATGAAAAAAATGCTTTGTCTATTAGTTAAAGAAATGCAGATTTAAACAACTTTGCAGTCCTACCTCATGCCTACCAGATTGGATAACATGGCAGAAAAAAAATGACAAATAATTGTGGAGATGTGGGAAAATTGGGACTTGAATGCACTATTGGTGCACTCTCCCAACTGTTCTGGAGAGCAGTTTCAAAGTATGCCCCAAAGGCTATAAAACTGTGGCTACCATTTGACCCAACAATGCCACCACTAGGTCTATATTCCAAAGAGATTAAAGAAAAGGCAAAAGGGTCAATACATTTAAAAATATTTTTTGTGTTCTTTTTGTGATGGCAAACAATTAGAAACTGAGGTGATGCCCTTTAATTGGGAAATGACTGAATAAATTATGGTATATGCCTGCAATGGAATACTATTGTGCTTTAAGAATTGATAAGCAGGATACTTCCAGAAAAAAACAAACACAAGAACTTGGAAGGCATACATGAACTCATACAGAGTGAAGAGAGCAGAAAGAGGGGACCATTGTATACAGCAACAGCAGTATTGCATGATAATCAACTCTTATTGACTTAGGTATTCTCAGCATTACAAAGCAAGAGAATGCTGAAGGATGAAAAAATGCTTTGTTCCTGGAGTGAAAGAACTGATGGAGTTTGAATGCAGATTGAAGCACACTTTTTTTTTACTTTCTCCACTTTCTTTTTTTTCATTTTCTTTCAATATATGACTAATATGGAAATATGTTTTAGATGACTGCACAGGTGTAATCTAGACTTAGCTACTTACTCTCCCAAGGAGGGGTTAGAGAGGGAAGGAGAGAATGTGGAACACAAAATTTAAAAAATAAAATAAAATTTTGCTTAAATTGTTTTACATGTAATTTTGTAAAAACAAAAACTTTTCATATAAAACATGAAAAATATTTGTGCTATGTACTTTATAAGGGAATTTCAGGAAAATAATTTGGCAACTATAAAAATTATAATTTGAGGGTTTTTTTTACTACTAAATATCTCTTGATCCACTAAAAAAGTGTTCAGCAACTCTATAGAAAGCATATGTTACACACCAATACTTCTAAATGTTTCCAAAATAAAGTTCTTGTCAAACATTTTCTTTTGACTTCTGTTTATTCTTCTCCTAGTGTCTTTTTATCCTACAGAAGGAGTAATAAAAATTTAAATATCTGTTCATGCAGAAAAGGTTCTAGGGTGAGACTGAATTTGATGAGAATTTATTAGCTTCTACTTTGTGTCAGACACTGTTCAAGGTGCTGAAATTCAAAGACAGTATGTTTTAAAAATACAAGGTCATTAATGATATATAGCTATGAAATGGTAGACTCTCTAGAGAGGGAGTAGTTTGATGGTCATGTTCAAATAGATTCAGTAATAACAGTGTTATTAACTACTTAATCAATCAATCAATGAACAAGTCTTTATTAAGTATCTCCCAAGTGCCAGGCACTATGAGAGCTATTAGCAATAAAAGGGTTTAAATGAAACACTACCTGCTCTCCCCAAAAGGTCTGCCTTTTCTGGGAGGATAATACATGTATACATAAAAGTACATACAAAATAAACAGTGGATAATACATAGTTGTCACATAACAGATTGAATTCTTATACTATCTGTGTATAGAACATTAGGTTCAATCTCTCCCTCTCTCCCTCTGTTTGTCTTCCTTCACTCTCCCATTCACTGACCCCTTGCCATCTGACTGTACACCTTTCACTACTTGCCTCTGTATTTCCTATGCTGTTTGTCACTATAATCTCTGTGATCATTAAAGTGTGATTACTACCCTTTGTCCTATTACCAACATGGTCTTCCCAGTGAATACCAAAGAACTGGGTGGGTCTTTACCATTTCATATTTCAATAAGTTCATGAATTAATTATTGCTTCACCCCACTAGGACCAGGCAGACACTAAGGTTTCACTGACAACTTCTTTGACTATAAGGTCAAAGCCATATCTCTTCATCTATCCTACCATGGCTTCTGTAATGACCACAGTAATCTACTGGTGTATATTGCTTTACTTAGAATTACTTTGAGTTTTTTGACATAACCTACCTGTCTCAAAGTTCCCTTACCTGGCACGTATTCTGTCAATCTTTCTATCCCCCTGTACCCTATTATAGCATTGTATCTTCTGTAAAGAAATTGTTCTATTGTTAGCAAATTTCTCTTTATATAAATTTTGTTCCATCTTCCTGGGAATTATTTAACTGATATTTTGCATTTATTTTTTTGCATACATTTTGTGTACTACCGAACAAATATAGTAAGCTCTGAGGTGGAGTCAAGATGGCAGTGTAGAAGCAAGAGAACACTGTGAGCTCCCCCCATAACTATCTCAAATACCTATTAAAATATGACTCTAAACAAATTTTAGAGCTCCAGAACTCACAAAAGTACAGAGAAACAAAACTCCCACTGAAGGCAGCCTGGCAGTAGGGACAGGAAGAGCTCATCTCAGCACACTGGGAGCCAAGACCAGTCATGGCTTCAGCCCCAGGGACACAAGAACAAGCTGCAGCTGGAGCTTTAAGGAGAGCAGATCACTGGCAGCTTCCAGAATTATCAACCCATAAAAACCAAGGACAAAATAGCTCTAGCAGCTGTGAAAACCCCAGTGATTTGGTACAGAGCTTTCCCCCCTGGAAGCAGAGTTCCACAGAGCTAAAACATCAAGCAATTAATTGACTGGCGAATATGAGCAGGAAAAGGAAGCAAAGTAAGAACACTAACCTCACTCTAGAATACTTTTTTTGTGGACAAAAAGGATCAAAGCATGGAATGGAAGACAACTCCCACACCAAATGTTTCCAAGAAACACAAAGATTACCTACAAGTCATAGATTGGCTTGAAAAGGACTTTGAAAACCAAATAAGAAAAATGGAGGAAAATTGGAAAGAGAAATGAAAATGATACAAGAAAATCATGAAAAGACGGTCCACAATCTGACTGAAGAAAATAACACCTTAAAAAACAGATGACCTCAAATGGTGAAGGAGGCCCAAAAAAAACAATGAAGAGAAGAATGCCTTAAGAAGTCAAATTTGCCAGATGGAAAAGAATCTCAAAACCTTTCTGAAGAGAATAATACCTTAAGAATTAGAGTGAAGCAAATGGAAGCAAATGACTTTATGAGAAATCAAGACACTATTAAATAGGTCCTAACAAATGAAAAACTAGAAGGCAATGTGAAACACCTCCTTGAAAAAACCCACTGACCTGGAAAATAGATCCAGGAGAGACAATTTAAAAATTATTGGAGTACCTGAAACCATGATCCAAAAAAGAACTTAGAAAGAATCCTTCAAGAAAATTCTCAAGGAGAATTGCCCTGATATTTTAGAACCAGAGGGTGAAATAGAACTTGAAAGAATTCAGCTATTACCTCTTGAAAAAGATCCCCAAAGGAAAACTCCTAGGAATGCTATAGCCAGGTTCTGGAGTTCCCAGATCAAGGAGAAAATATTACAAGTTCCCAAGAAGAAACTATTTGAATACTGTGGAAACACAATCAGGATAATCCAGGATCTAGCAGCTTCTACATTAAGGGATCATAAGGCCTGGAATATGATATTCTGGAGATCAAGGAAGCTAGGATTAAAACCAAGAATCACCTACCCAGCAAAATTGAGTAGAATGTTTGAGGGGGAAGCGTGGTCATTCAATGAGGTGGAGGACCTTCAAGCATTCATGAGTGAAAAACTAGAACTGAATAGAAAATTTGACATTCAAATACAAGAAGCATGAGAAGGTAAACATGGAATATAATTAATAAGGAAATGGTCAAAGTTGACTATTTACATGCCAACATGGAAAAAATGATAATTGTAACTTATGAAACTTTTCTCAGTGTTAGGATAGGTGAAGGGAATATATCTATATGCATATCTATATCCATATCCATATCCATACCCATATCCCTCTCTCTCTCTCTCTCTCTCTCTCTCTCTCTCTTTCTCTCTCTCTCTCTCTTTCTTTCTCTCTCTCTCTAACTCTGTCTCTATCTGTCCCTATCTCTATCTCTATATCCATACCTACATCTATATCTACATCTATATCTAGATAGATATAGAGATAGACAGATAGAAAAATATAAAGATATAGATATATACACATACACACATATGTCTATATAGGAGTGTATATATGCACATGAATACATATATGAGTATGTGTATATATGTGTAAATAGACAGAGAGCACAGGATCAATTGAACAGGAAAGGGTGATATTTTAAAAGGTGAAATGGAGAGGTGGGAGAGGAACAGAATGAGAGGAGACAGGGAGAGACAGAATGGGGTCAATCATTTCATAAAAAGAGGCAAGGGATAACTGTTACAATGGAGGGGAAGAATAGGAAGGCAAAAGGGAATGGGTCAACCATACTCTCATTGAATTTGGCTTAGGGAAGGAATGACATACACTCTAAAGTGGCTATCTTGCCCTACTAGAGAGTAGGGAGGATGGGGATGAGAGGGAGGACTATGGAGGGCAGGGCAGGTTGGTGGGGGAGGTTTGTTAGAACCACGTACTTCTTTAAAGGGACAGGGACAAAGTAGAGAACAGAAGAAGAGAGGGGCAGGATAGGAAGGAGGAAAAATGCTCAGTCTTTCACAATATGTCCATTGTGGAGATATTCTACATGACTACATGTGTACTGCCTGTATTGAATTGCTTGTCTTTTCTGTGTTGGTGGGTAATGAAGGAAGTAGGGAAAAAATCTAGAATTTAAAGTTCTAAAATAAAATGTTAATATATATGTATATGTGTATATATACATACATATATAAACACATATATGTGCATGTGTGTATATAATTATTATTATTATTTACATGCAACTGGGAATTAAGATATGCAGGCACTATGGTATGGAGATCCATCTTGCCCTCCTGGAAAGTCAGAGGGGTGATGGGGGAGGATATATGTGAGAGCATATTGGGGTAGGGGGTAAACATGTGATCCCTGTTTTGGGGTGGTGGATAGGGGAAAGATGGGGAGAAAATATGTAAATAAAATCTTGTGTAAATGAATGATGTAAGCTAAAAATAAACAAAAGTTAATTTAAAAAATTAAAAAGAAATATATGAATATAGTAAGCTCCTTGAAGGCAGGGCTTATTTTATCATTTGTCTTTGTATCTCCATTGCCTAGCAAATTGCAAATGCTAATTAAATGCTTGTTGAATTGAATACAATTAACTCGAAGACTCATTGTTTCCTAGACAGTGTTTTTAGAACTCCTAGGCCTCATTCTGTCCCTTTATCCTTTAGCTTTCTAGGTTTCTAGGTTTTTCCGTGCTCTCTGAAGCTGAACTTTCATACACATATGAAAGTGTGTTTATATTAAATATATGTTCACATTCATATATGTGTGGATATATACACATGTATGTACATATGTGTGTTCCCCAATTAAGATGTGAGATTTTTGGGAGCAGAAACTGTCTTCTTTTTTCATTTGTATCCTCAATGCTTAGCACATAATAAACCAATAACAATTATTACTTTTCCTTTTCATTCATTCCATGGAATCTTTGTGTCAGATATAATTTAAGAAAAGTCAGCTTGTGATATTTCCCTTTAAATATTGAATCAAATTATGTGAATATGGAAAACACTAATGCAGAAATTGTCCAATGTAAAATTTTTTTTCCATTTTACTCCCTAAGTTCCTTGACTTTAAAGTACTATAATGGTATTCCAAATCTCCAGTTCAACATCTATGAGTCAAATTTATGTATCCCAGGGTTTTATATTTCCAAGCTCAGAGAACATTCCTTTTGTAAGCAATATATAGGGGTAAGAGCAGGTGCCTGGGGGGGGGGCATAACACTCACACAAACATGGTATTTACAGAGACCTTGAATTCTGTCAAGTAATCTCATTTTTAAGAAGACATATCACCCAGGCCAGAAGTGTAGGGAGTAATCATGGGACCAGTCCTGCTGCAGATCATCACAGAAGCTCTGCTTCTGTCTTGTACAGGTCCTCACCACTTTAGGTAACCTGGTGACTTCCTCCCTTCCATTTCCAGCAGGCTTACCACATTAAATGCTAAATTTAGTGCAAAAAATCAATTGTCATAGTCCATTGCAAATTAGAATTCCTGAGTTCAAGGTTTATGACAATTTTTTCCGCTCCAATAGTTAGTTTTACAGATCCTCACCACCATGCACCACTACTATGCTAGTCTCATGAAACTCAGTTTCATACAACAGGCTACATTCCTTTAAGTAGAACTCCTAGTCATTTTTGTTATCTCTGAAACTAGCACATGAGAGAGTGGGGAAAAAACTGCCTTCCTAATTATCTAAATTCTTTTTGAGGAGATTATAGAGTCCAACATATTGTTTCCCTGCAAAAGAAAAATTTTATTACATTATAATGCATGAGATAAAAGATGGGTTTAGACAAATCTAGGCTTCTAACTCAAACTTTGTTCCAAAGTTAAGCTTTAAGCTTAGTTTATAAGTTCTTTATATAAAATAATATTATTCTGTAGCTTTTTTCTTTTTCCCTCAATATTTTCCACCTACCATCTTGTCTTTCCATGTTTCAGCAGTAAAAATATAGTTTTCATGTTTGAAATCTTTTCAGAGAAACTTTCTGGATTCTAGATATCTTAACCTTTCATTAAAGGCAAATTAACATTGTATTTTTCCGTGTTGTATAAATGCACATTGCACCACAACCTTTCCAAGTAAGTCAAAGAAAAAAAAGTCAAGATGCATGATGGCAATAATCGGGCTATAACATATTTTGAGAAAATGACCTATATATAGGGAATGACACTATAAGATTCATTTCCTTCCTTCTTTGTAGGATTGAAAATATGGGACACTACTTGAATCATCAAACTTAGTTCATATGCTGAGCAATTTTGTTGAATTGTTTTTGTTTCTATTTCTTTATATTAAAGAATGATTCTCTGGATAGGGGAGGGAAGACTGACATATTGGGAAATGAAGGTTATATAAAAACATCAATAAAATAAAACAACAACAACAGCAACAACACATAGATCTTGCTTTTCTGTAGAGCTTAATATTGTATAGGTTCCAAACTGTATATTAGTATCATTTAATAATGTGATAATTAGGTAGGATCTTCTGTTTATATATTGGTATACTTTTTGAAGCTCTGAAAACAAGTTGAAGAGGTAGGGTTACTATATGTGTGGAACGTTACATATACTGTCTTATTCAGCTGATGAGTTTCTTAGTGTTGCTTGATTTCTCTCTGATCCTTTTCTAATTAATTCTTTGCTACAAGGGATGACTCACTGGATAGGGGAAGGAATAGAGAAATATAGATATATGCATAAGTTTAGATAATGAAATATACATATGCGTGTGAAAGAGAGAGAGAGACAGACATGCAGACAGAGACAGACAGAAAGAAAGAGACAGAGAGACAGAGATATTTATTTTGTCTACTATATGTCAGGCACTGTACTAGGTCCTGGGAATGTAAAGACAGAAACAAAATAGCCCTTCCCCATAAGGATATTAAATTTTGGGGGGGAAATACTATTTAAACATGAAAGTAAATACAAAATACTTTCAAAGTGAGTGCAAAATAATGGATTGAGGAGGCCCTAGAAGTTTAGCAGAGAAGAGAGTGTCAGAGAAAGCCTCATGTAGGAATTTATACTTTAGCTGTTTGTTTAAGTGGAGCTAGAGTATCTAAGAGGCAGTGATAAGCAAGCAATATATTCTCACATGGAGAATTGCCTATGGGGGAGACACACACATACATAAAAACACCATGCAAAGCTTTGAGACAGGCAAAATGATGTAACAGGGAATCATTTTTCTTTCTATTCAGTTAGGTAAATTTGACTGAGAATCTATGACCCAATAATATTACTGATAGGTGGTCACAAAGGTACTTTGTAATATCTTAATTTTTAGAAACTTCACATTGAATTATAAGATTATTAGAGCTAATCGGAACCTTTGAAATAACCTAATCCATTTCCCTCACTTTGTAGGTGGTAAAACTGAGTACCAGGGGCTGCTGTGTGCCACAGTGAATTGATCACTGGCTCCAGAATCGGGAGTACCTTGGTTCAAATCTGTCCTCAGACACTTACTAGCTATGCAACCCTGAACAAGTCACTTAGCCTTTATTGCTTCCACAAACAAACAATAAAGAAACTAAAACAAACCACAACAAAACCTGAGTACCAGTCGGGGTGAAATCATTGTCTAAGGTGACTTGGATATTAAGGAGTGGGGTGTGGATGAGAGACCCAATTTTCTCATAGTCTTGTACTAGCTTCCATTACTCTTTACTACATGTACTGCAATTCATCACACTGTGGATGAGAATCTAAGAAATGTGGGTTGTTCCAGTCTTAGTTCTTCTATTAATTTGCTGTTTTATTGACTTCCTATTTCACATACCTGAGTTTGTTTCCTCATCTTTTCCACAACTAGATAGAATTAAATGATCTTTGAGGTCCTTCAAAGTTTTAAAAATATAAGTCTTTGAAATCATTTCTGCATATTGATATTTTCCCAATGTGGACTGAGTCCTTACTGGAAATCAATTTAAAAATTGTTCTTGGAATATCTGGACCTTTAATAACATTAATGGAAGCCTAAGAGCTTCTGAATTAATGTGCGATTGAAGTAAAATAATTCCCATTTTTAACCTTACCCATTTTAATAATGAGTATTATTATGATAATTATGACAATAATATAATTCTACCTTTACCTAATAAGCTTAGTAGGTTATGAAGTCTTTGAGAAAATGAAATTTAATTTTGGCCACTTTGTCCTCCCCTATGCTGGAATCACTGATTAATATCAGAAACTTCACTGGCTTTGGAGGCATTAGACCAAGGTTCAAATCCTTTATCTGATGGTTATTAACTATATAGTATTTGGTAAGTCCATTAACCTCCATGAACCTCAGGTTTCTCAACTCTACAGTGATGAAATTGGACTAGATTGCATCTGAGGAGGATCTATTCAAGCTGTTTATTATCTGGTAATGCTTACTTTAAGATTATCACTTCTATCTCTCTAGCCTTCTATGCCTCCTTTCCCCCAGTCTGGCAATCAGCAGTTTTAGGGAGCTTTATACTCTTCATGTTTTAATACCTCATTTTTTCAGAAGATTTTGTGATCTTAACCCTCATTTCCCTAATTTATTTGGAGACTTAGGGATCTTTGACTTGTATTGATATACTATCAATGATTTTTATTATTTTATATTAGATTCTTTTTTTTCTAGTTCATCACATTTTCTAATACCATCCAAGACCTGTGACTGAGTGGACCCTTGTCTTCATTAAATGATACTTGGTAAAAACAATTCTCACATATACTTTAAGCAGTGAAGTAAGGGATATGTGATATTCAGTGATGGTCTGGAGCTCTCAGCCCAAAACTTCACAGATACATTTCCAACCAAATATCTAACAGTTGATATTCCACTTGGCACTTGACAAAAACAATGTAACTGGTAGCACATACCCCAGAAGTAAAAACCGTATGAGCAGTAGCAGTGCCTTGATTTTTAGGTAGGCCAACTCATCCTATACTTTTAGACTATGTGCAATTTCGTGGACACTGGTTAAGCTTGTATTGTATGCAAGGCATTGTGCTAGACACTGGGCATTAGAAATATGGGTATGACATAGGTCCTACATTCAGAAATCTTTGGGATAAAAGACAAGTACAGAATAAATCTATCATATAAGAAAGAATGAGAAAAGTGCAAAGGACAGTACAGTAAAAGTGGTGTGAAAAATTTCAGAGGGAAGATGGAAGAGAAAACTCATGTGGTAGGGTCAGAGAAGTCTGTGGGGGTATTGGGTCTTAAAGAAAGGAAGATTTGAAGTGACAGAGATAAGGGACAGATTAGCAGTGTCAAATTCTGACTTGGAAAAGGACTAACCAGAGGCACAGAGATGGAAGAGAGAGAACATAAAGCACAAGAACTAAAGATGAGGGGCGGCTAGGTGGCACAGTGACTAGAGCACTGGCCCTGGAGTCAGAAGTACCTGAGTTCAAATCCGGCCTGGGACACTTAACACAAAAAACTAGCCATGTGACCTTGCACAAGTCACTTAACTCCAACTGCCCTCCAAAAAAAAGCAAAAAAAAAAAAAGAACTAAAGATGAAACATAGAGAATTTATTTGAAATATAGAAGACCCAAAGAAATGTAGAAAAATATAAATGTAGACAGTTAGGTTGGAACCAAATTGTGAAGAAACTTGAATGAAAAGCTAATGAGTTTAAATTTATTTCACCAGGCTGTAGAAAGTTTTCAAGGGATAAAGGAATTAGGAATTCTGAATCAGAAATGAGTAAGTACATTAGTGAGGGGAGGGTAAGCTGTGCAAATGTTTTAACAGGAGAAAACTGAATATGGCAGAATTTCTTATTATTATCATTCAGTTGTAAAGCTAAGTTGTGCAGGGAATGGAGTGCTCAACCAGGAGTCAAGAAGACCTGAATTCAAAGCCTACTTTGTACACTGAATAGTTCTAGGCAAGTCAATTAATTGCTATCCCTTAATTATTCCTTCTCCTTATATATAAAATAGAGATAATCATGGCACCTACCTCTCAAGGTGGTTTTTTATGAGGATAATATACTCTTTGCAAAATATTAAATGAATAAAGGTTGTTCTTATCATGATTACTAATGATAATGAAAAGAAAAACACTATTCTTATATGTCCACAAGTTTTCCTTTATTTTACTTCACTTCTAAGAAATTTCACTTGAGAATCATATAAATTTTAGAGCTAGTAGGATTCTTTGTAGGGAAGGCATAATTAGTTGGTGGGATCAGGAAAGACTTTTTATAGAAGATGGTGTCTGAGTCATATCTTAAAGGAAGAAAAAAACTCTAGAAGCCAGAGGTAACAAGGCAATGTTTTAGGCCTGTGATATGGCTAATGCAAATGTAGGAGTGCTTTAGCACAAGTATTTTATATGCAAAATAAAGTCATGCCAGGCATTCATAGAGATGGCATATGAAATGACAAGAGGCAAACATTATTTAGTGCTAAGCATCACAATATTCTACTTCACATGCATATGCACACACAGAGACACATACACACATGTACATACACACACAATTTGAACAATTTCTCTAGTATCTCTATTTCTGCAGAAGCAAATAACTCCCTAATTGAATGGCTCTCCTACTCAATGCACTTGGATTAGCATTAAGTTGTTCTTGAATCAGGAAGCACTGTTTTATTTAAATAACTTTATTTTGTTATTCAGACTTCCAACACTGACCCCATCTTTCATTATGTCAGAAATAAACATTTTACTATTGCCTCATATTTTGTTACCATCTAACTTAGAAAGTTTGTTGCCCAAGGTGGGGAACTTATCCTTTCTGTTTTATGTTTTATGAAGTGTCAACCATGTTTTATGACATTAAGTAAGTCATAAATAATAAGAGTAATTGAAGTTGACTACTTAGTTCCCTATGAATGAAAAAAAATCTGTAAAATACAGAAAAAAGATACTTACCTCTGATTTTTTCCCTATGATCTTTATTGTTTATCCCAAGACACCTTTTTACCATCATCTTGAACATGTTAAAAATAATTAAATAAAAGTGCTTTAGACTAATACAAAAGAAAATAAATTTAAATAGAAAAAACAAAGAAAAGTAAACATAATTATGAAAAACCCTCCTATTTAATATGCATGGAAAGCAAAATACACATTTTTCTGAGTAAAAATTCACAAAATTATCTTCTCCATGTTCATCCCTTCCCACTTTCTTTTACTTCTTTTCTTCTTCTACCTTTAGGTTTAGGGCAGGATCCTGACCATTCTACCACCCACTTTCAAACTCTTTGTTGCTATTGTCCAGTCACTTCAGTTGTATTTGATTCTTCATGACCACATTTGGGGTTTTCTGGGCAAAGACAGTGGAATGGTTTTGCCATTACCTTCTACAGCTCATTTTACATAAGAGGAACTGAGGCAAACGAGGTTAAGTGACTTTTCCAGGGTGACAGTTGTCTGTAGTTGTCTGAGGTCAGATTTGAATTCAGGATGGTGTGTCTTCCTGACTTTAGACCTGGTACTCTCTCTAATATATCACCCTACCTGCTCATAGTTAGATTGGATTTTGCATCTTCTGCTTGATTTTTCCACATTGGGTCTTTGTTTCTAAGGTATTGTTTAGGCATATGTTCATTATCTTTTTCATTAAAGAGATCTACTAAGTAGCAGGGTTTAAGGATGGGACACCATGTGTAGTTGTGGTGGGGCTAGTTGAATTGTATAAGGTATTAAATTGCGAGGTTGAAGTCACACAAAAATGCCATTACTCAGCCTACTCCTTAATTTATTTCACGTTCATGTTTGATTCTTTTTTTTTTTTTTTGGAGGGCAGTTGGGGTTAAGTAACTTGCCCAAGGTCACAAGGCTAGATTTTTGTGTACTAAGTGTCTGAGGCCAGATTTGAACTCAGGTCCTCCTGACTCCAGGGCTGGTGTTCTATTCACTGTGCCACCTAGCCGCCCCATGTTTGATTCTTGGTAAATACTTTTTTTATTTCTTCACTCAACTTCACTTATTTTTTTGGAGGGGGGAAGGCAGGGCAATTGGGGTTAAGTGATGTAATAATAATCAGTTCATTAGATACTTATCACTTAGTAACTTAGGACTAAGTAGCACTTAATAACTTAGGGCTAAGTATGGAAGGTGTGAACGCTGTCCATACCTTGGTTTTTTTTTATATTTTATTTTTTACTTTATTTTGCTTTTTGGAGGGAGGAGGGTAGGGCAATTGGGGTTAAGTGACTTGCCCAAGGTCACACAGCTAGTAAGTGTTAAGGGTCTGAGGTCACATTTGAACTCAGGTCCTCCTGACTCCAGGGCTGGTGCTCTACTCCCTGCACCACCTCTCTTCTCCTCTGTCCATACCTTGTTGAGAAGATATGAACTCCCTTGTTGACTTGGAAGAAGGTATTGGCTGAGACAGGAAGCCAGTGCTGTATATAAAGAAGAATTCTAGACACAGAGACAGAACTGGAATTGGCTCCTCAGTGAAGGAAGATTCATGGAGACTGAAGCCAGCTGAAAGAGAGAGAGAGAGAGAGAGAGAGAGAGAGAGAGAGAGAGAGAGAGAGAGAGAGAGAGAGAGAGAGAGAGAGAAAGAGAGATCCTCTCCCAGTATCTGGAATCTGACTGAAACATGAACAGGAAAAGACTTTGTTTATTCATGGCCTGGCTGATCCTTGAGTTCCAGGCAAGAGAAGTGGTGAAGGGTTTGAGATGTGCTGAACCCTGTGAACTTCAGTATGTGCTGGAGATTGCCTTGAGGACTGGACAAGGACCTGGGAGCTGTCTGCTTCTGAATCCAGGTGACTGTTTGGCTGATTCAGGAGGGATCTGGTACCATGGAAGAGGATCCAGGGAATCAGAGAGACCACACAGAGTCAAAATGAAGAAAAGGCTTCCCTTTGAACTAAACTGAGGTTTGCTGGAAATCAAGAGATGAAAAGTTAGTGTGGTTTTCTAATGACTGTATTAGGGACTAATGATATTTAGTAATTGGGAATCTAGCTTAGCGGCTGACTGCTAGATGAGCGACAGATTAAGTTAATGGTTGCCCCATGAGTGGAAGATTGGTATATTGTGAATTGTTGATTGAATCTTTAAGTGAGAAGGGTTTCCCCCCTTAGGGAAACTAGGTGGTTCTTCTTTTGTTCCTTGTTCTAAATATTGTGACTTTCTGTCAAAAGATGTAATGTTGCGAATATTATATTGTGAATATTGTACTGAATCTTGATTTGTAATGTAATAAACAGAGTGTTCACTATTATTGTGTAATCTAAATCTTAAAAGCTGTTCACAGTAGCATTCTTTTGGGAAATGCTTGCGCTTGGCTTTACAAGTGACTTGCTCAAGGTCACATGGCTAGTTAAGTGTTAAGTGTCTGAGGTCAGATTTTAACTCAGGTCCTCCTGAGTCCAGGGCCAGTACTCTATTCACTGAGCTGCCTAGCCACCCCTTCACTTATGTTTTTACTCTTTTGGATAATGATTATCATAAATATTTCAAGTTAGTTTGTTAAGCAACCTTAGCCAACTTTCATGGAGCATTGTAAGTTCTGCAAACCACTTTATATCCATTACTTCATCCAAGAAATTTCGAGATAGAGCTAAAGATATTATTGTTTTCCTTATATAGATATCAAAACTGAATCTCATGGAGCTTGCCCATGGCCAATTATCAAATTTGATACTCATAAGAAGTGAGCATCAGAAGCTAGGAATCTCTGTCTTCCTGACTCCAAATCCAGAGCTCTATTCACATACTACCTAGATCTATTATTTTCTGCTTTTACAGACAAAAGTCAATCTTTTTCAATCATGGACATTGCTAAGTATAAAAAAAATGTTAATGAATGTGTCAATATAAATACATTTCATGTGATTTGTGCAGGGAAAATTCTGAACATTAAAAAAAATTAGTCTAAGACTAAAATTAGGGTTACCTAAAATAGCTTATGTCTTACTAAGTACCTTCTTAGCTTTCTTTAATTCTAAAATAGTTGGTTTATATGTATTTGTATTCAATGATAGGGAGTTTATTGAAGACTTTACCCTGTGAAGTGTCAGACCTATTTTTTTATTCAAAATTGTACTTGTAATGCTTCCCTGAGTCAGTTCTCACCTTTTTGTCTGATCGCTTTGATGAAAGCTCATTGAATCATGTGATTCTGCCTGGGATATGATCTTCCTTTCATTTTCCTAAACAAAAAATGCCAAAATTCTTGAAAGCTACTCAGCTGGCATCTTTAACTCATAACAGAGAAGACTGAAACCAATTACCCCCAGTGATTTTTAGCAGAGGACATCCTATAGAATTAATCTTCATGAATTTTCTTTTGGAAACTCAGGTTACTATTTTAAATGTGGACAGTACCATCAACTTGGCCAGAGATTAATTGGTCTAATTTGAATAATGATTACAGATTAAGTACTATTTGAGGCTGTTAAGTATTATAGCAGTGGGAGGTTTCTGGGTTTGAAATCGAGAAAACATTAATGAATTCTGTCTCAAAGTCTTTCTAGTTGTGTGAGCCTGGGGAAGTCACTTAAACTCTATTAGACCAATTTTCCTCACCTATAAAATGGGGAAAGTAATACCACATCTCTCATGGTGTTGATAAAAGAATCACAAGAGATAGAATTTTTTAAATTTAAAGGGATATAAATATGCTGGATACTAATGATTATTTTTGCTTAGAATCTTCATTATGTATAATGTAGTTTTCTTCAAATTTGAAAAGTTTATAAAAGCTAATTGGTTTTTTTCAGACCCCTATTTGACACTTGCAACATAACATATCATGAATGCTTGAATGTTTACAGTCACTGCTGCCCAAGTTTTCCAATACTAGTGCTGCCTGTTGCTCTCCAAGTCCAAACTGAAAGATAAGGGAAGTGCTTAAAGAGAAGTTTTCAAGAACATGGCTCCTATTAAGCAAACTGCTCATAAATCTACCAATAGTCAAGTACCTAGGAAGGAGTTTTCTGGAAAAGATTCTCCCAAGAATGTGCCCTTTACTGGAGGAGTACTGAGACCTCATCACTACAAGGCAAGTCAGACATTATCTTATCAAATGCCAACTGAAATTTTGATTTATAAACTTCACTTGTAGCCTCTGGTGTACGAAATTGCTCACGATTTCAAAGGAAGTCTATGTTTCCAGAGTGTAGCATGCTGGAACTTTGCAAGAAGAAAGTCAATTCTAATTCTATTTGAGGACTTCAACCTCCATTCTAATCACATCACAACCATGATAAAGGATAACCAGTAAGGATTCTGCATACATGGAGAATGTGCTTAAACTCTACTGTGTTAGGAAACTGTCTTTATTCTTGAAACAGAAATAAGAGTAATATATTTTCTGTTATTGATACTTTTGAATGTTAGATATGCCTAAGTATATGATTGTGAATGGAAAAATAGGGGACACAATCAAGTATTGATGAGTTGGTTTTTTACCCCTATTTTCATTTGTGAGTGAATTTTGGATATAAATGCAAGGTCTTAGAGCATTAATATGGTCAAAAATTTGCTATGAACAAGTTTCAATAATTCAAATAAATAATAAGCATAAATAAACTTTTTTTTTCTTGGACAATGACAGAATCAGAATTTTTTTAACAAGTAAATTTCTTATTGGGCACCTAGGTGGTGGAGTGGATAGAATGATAATCCTGGAGTCAGGAAGATATGAGTTCAAATCCTGACTTGCACTCTTAATAGCTTATAAAAAACAAGTAGTATTCATATCATTTTTATCATATCGTAGATTCTATCTCTATACTTTTCTACCTGAGTTTTCCTACAAGTAAATACTCATTTTTAATTTTGTCTGTCTTCTGTGCTGTTCCTGTAAGTTTAGTAATAAAATATATTGCACTACAAAATAATAGTACTAGTTGCAGTGACGACAACAACAACTTAACAACAACAATTACTAACCATCATAACTGAAAAAAATTGTCAAGCATTGTTGTTTATATATAAAAATTTGTTGTAGGTATAGGTTTTAATCTAGAATTCTATAAAATTGTAACTGGATAATAACATCTAATGACATGGAATACAAAAAAAATTTAAAAAAAGATTTTTTCAGAGAAAAACTATTTTATATTTATAAGTATGTTCTCTCTTTCCCTCTCTTTCCCTCTCTTTCTCTCTCTTTTTCTCTCCTCTCTGCTTTCTGTAGTTTGAGAATAAAATCTAAATGGTAAGCTACAATTTTCTTTTTAGTATTTTGGGCAAATTTCTTTGCAGAATTAACTTTCAGTACTGATCACTTTTACTTCACCACCAATTCAAATTGAACAAATTTCCTTTTATTATTCATTTTCTTGCCATTTTCAAAATAGTGTCCTAAGCTTTTCTTCTGCTTTTTAAAACTTTAATGATATTTTCTTAACAACCTTCCATTTGCATTGTTATTCCTTTGCACCAGTAGTGAAACAGATCTCTTATACCTTTCCTTATATTGCTATGGAATCCTCAACTTAGATGCTCACACAACTTCAACCTAGAAATGTGAGTCTACATCCCCGTGGAGAACAAAGGAGTAAAAGTGCCATTGTCCTACCCAGAGTTCCCTGCAGCTTCACTAGTGCAGAAGAAAAGGTGATACAAAAATTCCCCAATAGTGGGAATGAATGCAAAAAAAATGAAAAGAGAAAAATTCATGCAAAAGTAGACCCATGTTGGAACAAGAAGCATGACTTGATCTAAGGTTGTATTATCTTCAACAAATCACTTTTCTTTGAATTTATTTCTTCACCTATAATGTGAAGTTTTGTCTATATATTGATCTAGTTCCCTTCAAAACTATATATATGTATATACATATACATTTATATACATATATATATACACACATATATGTGTGTATGTGTTTTCTGATCCTTTGAATTCCTCCTCATTGTAAATATCTACCTTCTTAAAACACATATTAAAAAGGTATTGAGCTACACTCTTTCATATTAAGACAGAGAAAGATCATAGCTAATGGCAACTTTTGCAAAGGGACTATAGTGAGTTCAATGCTTCAAATACTTAAAGTTGTCTGTGATTACATGGTATCCATCAGGTCCTAAGTGAGTAATCTTTAAGGGGATTCTATAGATGGTCTCACTCTAAATAATTCCTGACTTGGTGGCTAAAAATTCTGGTAGACATATATGAATCCAGTTAGATTAATTCTCTGTTTTGTAACATGTGCATCCTGGTGATATAACCTATGGGAACCCTGGATCATTTCTATCCAGTGAAGAGCCAACAGAGTATAAGTCTAAACAAGTATAAGTTTATTCAAGAATTAGGGTAGAGAAAGTGTACAGAAGGCTGGTTATGTAATCCAAAGTCCATCAGCTAATCAATAAACATTTGTCACACACTTAATAGGTGCTAGCAATTGCACTGAGTGTTGTTCATTTAAAGAAAGTCAAAAATACATTTTCTGCCCTCAAGACGCTCATATTCTGATACAAAAGACAATATTCAAATAACTATGTGACTATAAGATAAATAGAAGATAATATCCAGGGGAATGAACTTGAAGTGGAGGTGGGGGAGGGTGGTAGACCTTGGAAGACCTCTTGTGGCAGGTGGGATTTGAACTGAATATTAAAGGAAACCAGGGACACCAGGAGTCTGAATTGAAGAGGAAGATGATTCCAGGCATGTGGAATAGCCAGAGTAAAGGCATGGAGTTGGGCAATGAGATGTCATGTGTAAGGAAATTTGAAAAGACCAATATTGAATTGTAAAGTACATGAAGGTGAATAAAATGTAAGAAGATCAGAAAGGCAGGAATGAGTTAAATTTCAAATGCCTTTAAATATCAGGAATACAACTAAATATATCGTTCTGGAGGTAATGGGAAGTGAAAGGATTCTATTTATTAGTGGTGTAATGTGGTCACAATTGTGCATAGGAAAATTTCTTTGGCAAATGAATGGAGGATGCACTGGAATGAGTACAGAAGAGACAAATTGACCAGTCAGAAGGCTATTTTAATAGTGGAGGTGTCAAACTCACTGCTTGTCTTCATGTAACATGAAACACTCCCAAGTGTGGTAGGCAGAATGAAATATAATTGAAAAGTGTTTAACAAAATAAATAAAAATACATTGATAGAGATAATGTTAAATTTGTGGTTTTCTAGGTCAATATGATGCCCACTTAGCAGATTTTTATTTGATACTACTTAAGACAACAATCTAAGAATATATGTTAGAGCTAAGTTGTTATTGTGTGTCAATGGAAGAAATTCCACATACAAATAAAATCACCAAAAAATGTTTATATATTCTAAATAATACTAGGTAGCATATGCAAATAGCTCTTTTTCCCACCATGTTACTTGATACTCAGAAAAATTTAGTAAAGCTAAGAGGGTGATTGCACCACTCTTACTATAAAAAGAGTGAATCTGAGACTGTTGGATGAAGTTACTTGTCAAAGGTCACAAATAATAGATAAGTGGTAAAATCTGTTTGGATTTTCTTATTGTTAACCCAGTGCTCTACTTAAAACACCACAGTACTAATATATTTAAATAAAGTATGTTTTTTACTCCAAAATTCAAATTTAGATCATAAGTAGATTAAAAACATTTTTTAGTGGATAGTAATTGAACTCACTCCTATGTCAACGAGAAGCCAGTGTTTTCAAATAAAGGTGAAACAAATGTCCATTTTGAAACAATATCATTTAAGTAATGAAAAACAACTCAGGCTTCTTTCCACAAATGTTTATCTCTTTTCACAGAGACTTATTTTTTAAGGGGAGTGGGTGGGATTTAGTTTAGTGATTAGGTGGAAGTCAAGGTGATTAAAAGGGAAAGGGGGGAAGCATTATCTTATTTGATAACTATGTGAATGAATTATATACCAATTATAAACTATCATTAACAAATTGTGCATCTACATCAATTTATTTTTTTCAAGCTCTTAAGGAATAGATAGCAATATTTTTAGACTGATCAACATTTTTTCTACAAAATATTTGACAGCATAATTTAATTACGAAACATTTGAATTTAGCAGTCAGGTAATTTAAGACAAATGATAGTCCAGTTTATTGATTCTCACAACATTTACCTATGTTAAAAAGCTTATTGTAGATGTTAGGTAAAACGTAGCATACTTTTTCTGTAAATATATGTGGTAGAAAGCACTTTAATATTGCTTCGGTTTTTGTTGTTATTCCTTTAATTTGCCATAATATGGTGGAATAAAATTTATAAAGGCAATAATCTTTAGATATTTTGTTTACAGACATCTGTTATTTACTTAAATATAAATTTAACAAGTTCAAAGTATAACAGATAACTGCTAGCAGTAATGTTAGTAATAGATCATTGAAGGCAATTAAAAAATTCTGTCAAGCCTTTATTTCATTACAAGGCTTAAATGTTTTTTTTTTGTTATTCATTTTTTCAACATCCCTTTGAAAATTTGGAAATCACATTTTTTGCTCTGCCAGGTTTATTCTTTTCCATCTGTTCTGCATAGATTTTAAACATTTTTCTTTAGGGCTTGAGGAATCATTTAGGCAAATATGTCCACTCAAATTAGCAACATTGGGCCTTGCCAACTTAAATTCAGAAATTTTGAGTTAATGTGACAAAGAACTCTCTCAAATATTTTTATTAGGAATAATAAAGTCTCTATGGCCACAGTAAAAGTTGTCTCAAACTCAAATAAAAAGAGGAATCACTAAACTATACAGAAGGATCCCCATGGAATCCTCAGAAAATCATGTACAAATATTATCTATTTTTTATTTTTATTTATTTTGTGAAGATGCTATCCCCTACATGTAGCATGAAGGTGGTGTTATATGGCTGTGGCTTGAATAGAGTCAGAATAGACATCTCTAGGCACTTCTCCACCATCCTTTTCCAAGAGAGACATTAATTCCTTCCCAAAGGGTAAACAGGAGATTGGAACCAGAAGTTTGGTTATTTTGCTCTCTTTGAGAGAGGTGGTATTCAACTAGTATCTATCTACTTGGTCCCTTAGTTTTTTTTACTCTAAAGAAAATAGTTTTCAGATTCAAGCTAAACTTCTGATTGCTATTCATTACTGAAAAAAGGAGAACCTAAGCCTTGACTCTTTTCTAACCAAATACCAAGACCACAAAAAGCGCACATAATCAGTAGCAAAGAAACCTATTTATCTAAGTCAACAGCAAAACAACAAATCAGAAAGATGTGTATAGGACAACATATACCAGATAATAGAGAATGAAGGAGTTCTCCCATTGGGAGTGAGATAACTTAGCTTAAGCAAGAGAGAATCCCAGATTTTATGCAAAGAGAAATTCCCCTAAGTCTCTAGTGTAGCAAGCTGGGGATTTAAGAACAGGATGGAGACCACTAGCTCTTCTCATGTTGGCTCTGTCCCAGAGTCTTATTTTCCTTTTATCAATCTGAATTTGTATTGATATTATCCATTTTCCCTTTCAGAGCTTGAAGTTAGAAGCACCTGTGAGAATGCAAATGGTTTCAAAGAACAGTCCCACTTAGAGAGAAAAGTACTGAAACACCAAAGAAAGAAGGATAGTATATGCCAGCATGGATGCAGATAAATTTTATGAGGATTTACTGGGTAAATTGGGGGAGTTTACTCATGAGACGCATCCTTAGTAGTAGAAGGACTGAACAGTGGATCATGGCTTGATCCTTAGACTACATCGGATATTATATAGGAACCAAATAAAGAAAGCATGATGATAGAAATGGCCCAGGGTCATGTGCAAGTTTTCCTGTAGGATAACTGGAGTTTCTTTTGCTGTTGACATTGAAGGTAGTTTATATCAATTGTGGAGTCATAGGTCATATTCTGACACTCTGGCTCCTACCTTAGAGCATGCAAAATGACTACAGATTTAGAAGAAGAGCAAAGAGTTTCTAGAAAATTCTGGAGACTGAAAAATCTATAAAGAGATAAGAAATGTCCTCTTATTTTCATTAATTCCATCCTGTCTTTCATTGCAAGTGCAGTATATTGATCTCCACCAATAAAGAGAGAGTCTCTTTCCAATGGACTTGGGTTACCATTTTGTCACATATTTCTCAACTACATTTTAACCTATTTTGAGTTTCACTCAGGAGTATTGCAGGCCATCTTTGATACTTATGTAACATAAAATATCTTTGGGGGCTTTGCTACATTTTCTTCCTTTTCTCCTTTAGGAACTGCTTTGTCTAAGTATTGTGGGCTTTAATATTGTCCATTAAAAAAGGATCTCCTTTATGAAATAACTCATATTCCCTTCCTTCTCCACTATCCCAAAACAAATATTCTACATTTTCTTCCATTAGAGTCCAACATCTTCTTTCCCTATTGGCAAACTGGCAGTCTAATCTGATGAGAACTTAAACATAGAATTTAAGCACATTAGATCTCATTTAGACTAGCTTATCATTCTACAGATTAGAAACTGAGGGAAAATGAGTTCAATAGACTTGCAAAAAGTTATATAGATAGCAATTAATGGAGTTAAGCATCAAACCCCTATCTTATTACAACAAATCTAATGCATTTTCTTATAGACCTTGCTGCCTTTTGCTGATGTTTGCATACTGATTACTTACCAATAGCTTAAAAAGGGGTTCTTAACCTGGGATTCCTTGAAGTCAATGTTAATATATATCCATTTCTATATATGTGTATACACACATATACATATATACATACACATACATATACATGCACACACATATTATATGTAAGTTACTGAATCAGAGACAGAAAGTGAGGTTGAAATAAAACTATAGAGATTTATTCTTTGGCCAATAGGAAGACATTGAAAGATTTTTGAACAGGAAGTGTAAAATGCCTGAATCTCTGATTCATATTGGCATTTTGGAGAAATGACATAACAGAAATAAACATTTCCAAAGTATAAAGTGATATATAAATGTTTGTATTACTTAAATATTTTCTTTATTATAATATTTTGACAATTATTTAATATAAAGGATGGACACTAATAGCAGAAATTTCAGTGTAGATGGGGAAATACAGAACATTTGAGACCTTTAGAGATGCCTCAAAACACTACATATATTCTCCCACCTATTTAAAAGGTAATGGGAATTTTGAGGTTCTCATGCTGCAGGTAATTTTAACTGAAATCCAACAAAATTCCATTACATTCCTGTACAGAGTCCAAAGCCAGCACCAGGTTTTTTTTCAGATTTTTAGGCATTTTCTACTGAATCTGTGGCATTTTAAATAAAACTAAGCACTAAAGGGTATATTGTTATCGTTTTTAACTTTTTTAACTTGGGAAACTGAAATTTTAATGCATGACTGAAACAGTTTAATTTATATTCTTAGATTTCCTTTTTTCTCTTTTTTATTTTCCTTCCAATTTCTTCTGACTTCTTTCTTCTCACATGAACACATATGCCAGAAGTTGTAATAATATAATCAAAGGAAAATGTTTTAAATGTTTTTTCTCTATTTTCTTTACTTTAAAATGTGTTGTTTTTGTTACTGTTGTTTGGATTTACCATTAGCATTGTACTAGCATTAAACCTTTTTTTTTCAAGAAGTGCTTTATTTTAAAAAGTTACATATAGTATCTGTGAAGTGATTAATATGAGGTAGTCTCAGGCATAGAGTACAACACAGTGCCCCTTTTCCACACATCTGGTATAACTCTTATTCTCCACTTTCCTAAAAACACTTTATAAGAAGCAACCAAATACACTATGGCCTTCTTCTAATGCAGTGATTCTCAACCTTCCTAATGCTGCGACCCTTTAATACTTGTATGTGGGTGAATCTGCATATTGGCTGACTCACCTGGAGATGGATAGAGGAGCAGTGTCTCAGTTCCTAATACCATTAGAAATATGTGTTTTCCAATGGTCTTAGGCGACCTCATTCAACCCCCAAAGGGGTTGCAACCCACAGGTTGAAAAGAGCTGCTCTAATGCCTTTAAAATTCCATGCAGCAGATATAAAGGTCATTATTTATTCTTCCTCTGTAACTATGTGGTCTATCTATTTTCTTTTTCTGACAATACACCTGTCTGATGACATACTTTATGACATTTCTCCTATACAAGTTTCAATTTAAATATATTGTGTCCTTCTGTAACACCATGCACCAGCAGATTCCCAAAAGAATGCTACTGTGAACAGCTTTTAAGGTTTGGATTGCACAGTATAGTGAACACTGTTTATTCTATTACAAATCAAAACAAACATTCACAATATATCACAATATGCTATTTACAACATTACATCTTATCACAGAAAACCACAATATGGTGTTCATAACAGCTTAACATTAGAATGGGCACACAGTTTTCACTACAGTGGCCACAATATTTAGAACAAGGAAGAAAAGAATAATCATCTGGTTTACTTAAGGGAGAAATCCTCCTCACTTAATCATTCAATCAATTCACAATATATCAATCTTCCACTCATGGGGCAAGCATTAACTTAAACAGTCGCGATACAATAATCAAACTTCCACTTATGGGGCAACCATTAAATCAGTGACTAATCTAGATTTACAATTACTAAATATCATTAATTACAGACACAGTCATTAGAAACCCACACAAACCCTCTACCCCTTGGTGTCCAGCAAACCTCAGTTTCATCAAAGGGGAGGCCTTTTATTCATCTTGACTCTGGGTGGTCTCTCTGATTCTCTGGATCCCCTTCCATGGTCCCAGCTCCCTCCTGAATCCACCAAATGGTCAGCTGGATTCAGAAGCAGACAGCTGCCACATTCTTGTCTAGTCCTCAGAGGTAGACAGCTCCCAGGTCCTTGTTCAGTCCTTAGGGCAATCCTTGATGTACCCTAAAGTTCACAGGGTCTAACACATATCAAACCCTTCACCACTTCTCTTGCCTGGAACTCAAGAATCAGCCATGCCATGAACAAACAAAGTCTTATTCTGGTCATAATTCTTCAGTCCTCCAGCAGTTCATCTGGCCCTAGGACCCAGAAAGAATATTGGCCTTCTGGGTGGCCCTCACCAGTTTCTGGTCTCAGGAAAACTCCATCTCTTTTCTTAGTCAGCTTCCAGATGCTAGGAGAGAATCTCTCTCTCTCTTTCTCTCTCTCTGTCTCTCTCTCTCTCTCTCTGTCTCTCTCTGTCTCTTTCTCTCTCTCTGTCTCTCTCTTTCTCTCTCTCTCTCTCTCTCTCTCTCTCTCTCTCTCTCTCTCTCTCTCTCTCAAACTCCAACTCACTTCTTTAGCCCAGCTCCAAGATGCTGAGACAATCCTGCTTCCTCCAACAGGAAAATTCCAATTCTATCTGTCTCTAGAATTCTTCTTTATATACACACTCTGGCCTCCTGTCTCAGCCAAACCCCTTCTTCCACATCAACAGGGGAGTTCACACCCTCTCAAAAGGGTACAGAGCTCATACTTAGCCCTAAGTTACTAAGTGCTAAGTGTCTGCTAAACTGATTGTTGTTACACCTTCTCACATGTCTCATGTACCTCTCCATCATATTTTGTTTAACCCTTCACTGTTTTAAGGTTGAAAAGTTAACTCTGAAAAATAATTACAAAGTAATTCAGCTTTGTTGGTTCTTAGTATCTTGGAAGATCTGAGGGGAATAAATGTGTCATGTTCTTCCTTTCATGCCCTACTATGTGAAAAATCAAGGAATAAATGACTAATATAATTCTTACTTACCTGGAGCAAATAGAAACAGGTATAATATGGTAAAGAATTATCCTGAAAAGTCCAATAAAAGAAGTTCATAGATTTTATGTAGCATAGATAGAACTGAAGTCAAAAATCCAGTTGATTCTTCACCCTTATAACTTTTCAGAACCCTATGAAAGACATTCTGGAAAATCACTAGTATCATACAGAGTCATCAAGAATAGCAGAAATGGAACATACCTCTATGTAGCAGCATCAAGTCAGGATCAGCTGGAAGACACTTTGTAGATCATCAAGATCAACCCACTCATTTTACAAATACGGAAACAGAAGTCCATAGACATTGAGGCTGCTAGATGGTGCAGTAGATAGTAGACTTTGCTTGTAGTCAAGAACATTTGAGTGCAAATCAAGCTTTGGTCACTTAATAGATGCATGACCTGAGCTAGTTACTGAATCTTTGTGTTGTGTCAGTTCATCTATAAAATGATGATAATAATAATAACATGTGTACTTCCCAGTGTTGTTATGAAGATAAAATATAATAATATAAAGTTATTTTAAACCTTTGTATTATGTAGAAGATAGCTACTATTATTAAAGGCATTACTCAAGGTCAGTACATATACAAATATGAGGCAAATTAAACCCAGGCCCTCTGATTCCAGTGCCGGTATTCTTGTCTTTCCATACTTTCAATTCCTTTTACTCCTTGGGCAACACTCTCCATGGATTACTCCAACAAGTAGATAGAGTTACAGCTTTTCAAAGTTCTACTTTCTACCGTCAAGGATGACTATAATTAACTTATTTACTTAATTCCAACAACAAATGTAATCAGTATTTATACACCATTGTAAATGATTTTCCGGAATTTATATGTTTGTTATCAGAAAAGAAGGAAATAACCACTGCTGTGATTTACCTTCATTTTTTTTCTCCCTCTAAGAAAGGAAATGTACATAATGATGGATAGCCAACAAGCCATGTAAGGTAGGGCTGAAAAAATATCTTAAGATATGCATTAGAACTTAGCAATCGTTCTCAAAATAAAAACTGAAAATAAAAATAAAACTTTCTTCCTTTTTAGAATAAATTAGCACCAGTATTATATCTACCAAATGTTGTGCTTGAAGCAATATTTTTTCTTCATTCCTCCTTCAGTCAGTCTTTCATTCTACATTTACTTATTGATTACCTACTATGTGCCATGCAATGTGTGAAGTGCTAGGCAAAGATTTTCTTTAAAGACCATTAAGAATGAAACTCTTCTGTCATGGAATTACAAATCTATAACAAGATTATATGACGCATATACAGCTATGGAAGAGTATATGCTGTCTTAGTTCTCGAAAAAAATATAAGACTGTAGAACTTGTACAAGACACATCAGAATTTAATGGCTAGAGTTCTGGGTTTGGAACCAAAAAAATCTGAGTTCACATCTTGCTTCTGAAATACAGTAACTATATAAGGAGAAACAAGTCACTTACCTCCTATGTGCTCTAGTTATCTAAGAGTATAAAGTGCTAATATTCACTGGTGGTGGTCAAATTCACCCAACCTGCATTTATGAAAAACATAAAGTTTTATAAGAAAGAATGGAGGAAATAAATAGCATTTGTGACTAAGTCAATCAGATAACTATATGGCAAAAATAGCAATTGATCTGGGCCTTTAAAAATATATAGTATTTTATTTTAGTTATTAAATTGTAATATTTGTATGATAAAATGTACTACTATTATTTAAAATATCAAATAAAGCTAAGGTCAATAAATCATTTTTAATTGTGAAAAATAGAAATTATTTCTAAAATTTTCTTTCGCTAAGTCATTCCAAAATCTTTAAAATATTAACATTTAGTAATGATGAATATTTATGATACTAGATCACAAGTTTTCAGGTGACAAACTATCTTTTTAAAATGTAATTTATTTCTAATTAAATACATTTTGATGGTCATATTTTATCCAAGAAAATTCACAAACTCTCATGCTGACTTAATTAGTAAATTTCATGAAAAGCAAAATCTCTTGCTAATATGATTGTGACTGATAGTATGGTTTTTTTTTTTACTTTTCATTTTTATAGTTTACTATTTGTCAACAGAAAGGAAGAGTAGGGCATTAATTTTAATAATCTGACAACATTGTTCATTGTATTTAAATATAAGGTTGTTACCTTAAATTATTCATATTTATCATTCATTAATGGTATGATAATTGTTCATTTCATTGATATATCTTAATAATTCAGCCATTACCCACATTCTTTGATCATTCAACTATTGGCTTATTTCTACTTTTTCATTATTGCAAAGTACTTTTAAAATTAGTTTTCAAGCACATAGACACACACACACATGCACACACATACTGTGTATGTATATTTTCCCTCCTGCTTTCTCCTCCTCAGTAGCATAATTACATGTGTATGTTATGTCAAAAATGATTAATAGTTTGCTAAGATTTCTTGAATAATCCAATGAAACAGCATTATAAATTATATAGCACTTCCAAATACTTATTTATAAACTTTAAAACATCACATTATTATTATTATATGAAAAAGCTTCACCTGTAGTGAATTATTGTTTGTTTTCATATACCCTCCTCCACAATGAATCCTTTTATCTATTTTCTTGTAAATTTGAAAAAATGAGATAATGTGACAGTGATGTCTAGTTCTCGTTTCTGTGATAGTGATGTTGAATGTTATGTCAGATGGTATGTGATAGTTTGTATTTCTTTCTTTAAAAAAATGTCTATATGTCTCTACTACTCAGATAAAAGAAAATGGTTCTTAATCTTACATATTTTGGGGAGTCTATAATAATTTTTTAAACACATATTTCTTTTTTGAGATCTTGGAACCAACAAAATGGCAGAGAGAAATCAGGGACTTCACTGAGTTCTCTCCAAAATCCCTCCAAATCCATATAAATATGACTCCAAGCAAATTCTAAAGCAGTAGAACCCACAAAATGACAGAATGAGACAAATTTATAGCCCAAGACAAACTGCAAAGTCAACAAGAAAGGTCTCTTTCACTGGTTTAACAAAGACAGTGCAGTGCAGGCCTCGCCAGTGAAGACCAGGCCCTGGCAAACCTGGAGTATTCCTCAGCTGACTGAATCACTGGCAGCTGTGGCAGTTTCCAGGCTTCTCAACCCACAAATGCCAAAGACAACTCACCAGGTCTGTAGGAAAGGTCTGTTGAACCTAGGTGAGAGAAAAATATGGTCCTGTCCCAGCCCCAGGGAAGTGGCAATAGCTGCTTCCAGAGTTCTCAACCCATAGATGGTGGGGAGATTGAGCAACTGATCAGAGGGGAATTGCAGGAAAATGTTTGCTGGCACTGACGGAGTTGTTTTTCCCTTGTTTGGATCTGGGTCACAGTGCTGGGTGATAGTCCAGAGGTAAGGAGCTCTGGCATGGCACAATTTATGGTAGTGTTGGAGAGGGAATCTTCCTCAGAGTTTCAACACAGAAAAGAATGCTTGTGGTGATTTTCAGATGAGAGTACAGACAAGAAGAAGAGTAAACACCTCTTTTGATCAAACAGCTTTGAAAGAATTAAAAATTTACAGGTCCCTAGAAATATCTCTAAAAACAGCTGCACAAACCCCCTAAAGCTTGAGATAGTACACTCTTTGCTCTGGAAGCAGAATTCTACCTTTAAAAAGATAAAAAATTTAAGTAATTGTCTGGAAAAATTAACAAACAGTGAAAAATCAGACTATAGAATCTTACTTTGTTGACAAAGAAGATCAAAACATACAATGATAAGAAGGCAACAAAGTCAAAGCTCCTACATCCAAAGCCTCCAAGAAAAATACGTATGGGTCTCAGGCCATGGAAGATCTCAAAAAGAATTTCAAAAATCAAGTAGGAGAAGATGAAAAATTGGGAAGAGAAATAGAGTCATGCAAAAAAAATAATGAAAAATATATCAACACCTTGCTAAAGGAGACCCCCCAAAATGCTGAAGAAAAGGGTACCTTAAAAATATTCTAATCCAAATGGTAAAAGAGGCCTAAAAAGCCAATGAGGAGAAGAATGCCTTAAAAAGCAAGTGTAGTCAGATGGAAAAGGTCTAAAAGCTCACTGAAGAAAATAATTCCTTAAAAATGAAAACATATTAAATGGAAGCTAATGACTTTATGAGAAATCAAGAAATTATGAAATAGAACCAAAAGAATGAAAAAAATGGAGGACAATGTGAAATATCTGTAAAGATATTTGATACCTATATTCAAACATGGCAGCTCTCATGAGGATTGCTGCTGTGAACAATTTTAAGGGTTTAGTCACATAATATAATCAACTCTCTATTTACTCATCAAGAAACTAAAGCACAACATTCAAGAAACTAAAGCATGATATTCACAACATAACATAACAACTTATTGCTGAGGTAGCCACATAGTCTTAAACAAAACATTTTTGTGGAGTCTTTAGCTCTAAAATTTGTTTAGAGTCACATTTTTATAGGTGTCATATAGAGTCATATTTTTTGAGATGGTATTGTGCAGAGCTTGCAGAAGTCTCCTGTTTCTATGCTGCCATATTGACTCTGACCCAGTCAAAGACTCTTGATACAACCAAAGACAAGTTTCGAAGACACTTGTTTAGCTAAAACTCAATTAAAAAAGAAACATCAAAAATCCTATTTTGTTGCCAATACAATATCTCATTGGAAAAATATCTGATCTAGGAAACAGATCCAGGAGAGTTAATTTAAAAAATATGTATATTGCAATATTTGAAAGGCATGATAAAAAAAGAGCCTAGACATCAAATTATCAAGGAAAACTGCCCTCATATCCTAAAACCAAAGGGTAAGATAGAAAAGGAAAGAATCCACTAATCACCTCCTGAAAGAGATTCTAAAAGGAAAACTCCTAGGAATATTGTGCCCAGATTCCAGAGTTCCCAGGTCAAGGAGAAAGTATTGTAAGCAATCAGAAAGAAACAATTTGAGTATGTGGAAACACAATCAAAATAACACAAAATCTTGCATCAAAATAGAGGGCTTCAAGTATGCTTGATATAAAAACTGGAGCTGAATAGAAAATTTGACTGTCAAATACAAGATTCAAGAGAAGCATGAAAAGCTAAATAGGATATATAGACAGAGGATACAAGGTAAGTGAGCTGAATATGAATATATGATATCTAAGAAAATAAGGGGTGAGAGAGGAATGTAGTGGGAGAAGGAGAAAGGGAGAGGTAGAATGGAGTGTATTATCTCACATAAAAGATTAAAGAAAAAACTTTTACAGTGGAGGGGAAGAGGGAGAGGTGGGAGGAAATGAGTGAACATTATTTCCATCAGATTTGGCTGAAGGAGGAAATGACATACACATTCAACTGGGCATGGAAATCTATTTTACCCTACAGAAAAGTGTGTGTGTTTGTGTGTGTGTGTGTGTGTGTGTGTGTGTGTGAATGGATAAGAGAGCAGGGAAGGATAGAAATGAAGGCAGATGGGGGAGAGGTAATCAGAAGCAAACACTTTTGAAGAGGGATAGGGTCAAAGGACAGAAGAGAGTAAGTGGGAAGCAGGATAGGATGGAGGGAAATATAGGTAATCTTTCACAGCATGACTGTTATTGAGGTAAGAGGTTATTGAGTTGAGGTAAGAAAAAGCTTTTACAGTGGAAGGTAAGAGGGTGGAGGTGATAGGGAATGAGTAGACCTTACTCTCATCAATATTTTGCATGACAACACATGCATAACCTGTATACATACATACATATATTGTATGTGTGCCTCTCTCTGTGTATATATGTATATGTGTATATATGTATATGTGTATTCATGTATATATATAGTATATATGGATGTGTGTATGTATATTTATACATGTTTTTGTATATGTATATTTATATATGCCTTTGTCTATATATGTGTCCCCTATACTTCTATCTACATATAGACAGAGGGCACAAGGTGAGTTGAATAAGATGGATTTATATGTAAAAAATAAATTAAGTGGTGAGAGAGGAATGTACTGGGAGAAGGAGACAGGGAGAAGTAGAATGGGGTAAATTTTTCATATAAAAGAGTTAAGAAAAATCATGTCATTAAGGGAAGTGGGGGGAGGTAAGAGGGAACACATAAACCTTACTCTCATCAAAATTGGCTTAAGGAGGGAATAACATACACACTCACTTGAGTATGAAAATCTATCTTACTCTACAGGAAAGTAGGGGGAAAGAGGTAAGAGAAGCAGGGATGATAGAAGGCAAGGCAAATGGGAGGAGTAGATATTCAGAAGCAAATACTTTTGAGAAAGGAAAGAGTTTAGACAGATTAAATGGACATAGAATTGTATGGACAGATTAGAATAATTCAGGAGCAGGATAGGATAGATGGAAATACAGGTAGCCTTTCACAACATGACTATTATGGAAGTGTTTTGCATGACTACACATGTATAACCTGTATCAAATTGTTTGCCTTCTCAATGAAGGTTGATGGGAAGGGAGGAAAGGAGAGAATGTGCAACTCAAAGTTTTAAAAATGAGTGTTAAAAATTATTTTCACATGGAACTGTGAAAAGAAATATATACGTAATGTGGTACAGAAATCTATCTTTCCCTATAGGATAACAGAAGGGAAGGGGATAAGGCAGGGAGGGTGATAGAAAAGAGGGCAGATTGGGGGAAAGGGTAATCTCAGAATGCATATCATCTTTGGGTGGGGGAGAGGAGTGATAGGGAGAGTTGGAGCTCAAAAGCTTATGGAAGTGAATGGTAAAAATTAAACACAAATTAATTAATTTAAGAAAATATTTTTCCTATCAGCAATAGATTTGAAAATACATGATCTTATCATCTTCCATTTTTGTTAAATAGGTTATATAAGTCCTTTAGAACCAGTTGTGATATATATTAGATACTGGTCTAAATTTATCTTCTGCCAAAGTGATTTCTTCCACCCCCCCCCAACTAGTTTTGTCCAACATGGAAACCTCCCAGTACTTGTGTTGTTTTAGTCATCCAACAGTGGTGTACTGAATTCATTTGTTTGTGATTATTAATTATATAACAGGTTGCACTTATCTGGAATGTTTTAACCAGTTCCAGATAATTTTGGTGCCTATTATTTTGTAATATAAACTGATACATCATTCTTTAAAAAAAAAAGAATTGAAACCTGGGAATGTGGAGTGCCTATAAATTGTGAAATAGATTTTTAAAAGTTAGGGTATGTATATTGAAGGGATACTGTTGTCCTATTAAAAAATAATGAAGGAGATGACTTCAGAAAAACCTGTAAAGACTTTGATGAACTTATGCAGAGGGAATTAAGCAGAACTGAAAGAACAATGAATACAGTGACAACACTATTATAAAGATAAAGAACTCTGAAAGACTTATAAACTTTATTAAGTGCAATGACTCAGCACAGTTCTAGAGGATTCTAGAGGACCATACAATTCACCTTCAAATAGATGATGGACTCATAGTGCAGATTGGGATATTTTTTGGACATGGTCAGTTCCAGAGTTTGTTTTTTTTCTCAATTATACATGTTTGTAACAGTGATTTTGTTTTTCTTGCTTTCTCAGTGGGGATTGGAGGGGAAGGGAAAAAAGATATTTATTTGAAAATAAAATAATATGTAATTAAAAATAAAAACATATATTTTCTCTAATTACATGTAATACCAAATTTTAATAATTATCTTTCAAGATTCTGAATAACAAATTCACCTTCACCCTCTATCTCCTCCCTCCTTATTCAGAAGGCAATCAATTTCGTATAGTGTGCAGTTAGGCAAAACACATTTCCATCTTAGTCATGTAGTGAAAGAAACCAGACCCTTCTCCCCTCAAAAAAATAAGTTAAAAAAGATATACTTCAATCTGCATTCAGACAGCACCAGTTCTTTCTCTCAAGATTGATAGCGTATTATTTTTTCCATAAGTCCTTTTGGAATTGTTTTGGATCATTGCATTGCTGAAAATAGATGGTATTCACAGCTGATCATCACACAATGTTTCTGTTACTGTGTATAATTGTCTCTTGGTTCTGTTCATTTCACTTTGCCTCAGTTCCATTTTTTCTGAGAGCATCATGATCATAATTTCTTATAATATTACAATAGTATTCCATCACAATCAAATACTATAACTTAGTTAGCCATTCCTCAATTTCCAATTCTTTGCCATGATTAAAAGATCTGCCATAAACATTTTTGTATGTATAGCTCCTTTTTAATTTCTTTGGGATATAGGTCTACTAAGAAGCATTGCTTGAGTCAAAGGGTAAGCATGGCTTTATACCTATTTGTACATTGTTCCAAATTGCTCTCCAGAAGGTTTAATCAGTTCACAACTTTATGATCAGTGTATTAATGTCTCAATTTCTACACATCTTCAACATTTGTGATTTCCTTTTCTGTTGTATTAACCAACCTGATAGGAAGGGGTAGTACCTCAGAGTTATTTTAGTTTTAGTTTCTCTAATCAATAGTATTTTAAAGCAATTTTTCACATGACTCTAGATAACTTTGATTACTTTGTCTGAAAACTGCCTCTTCATATCCTTTGACGATTTATCAGTTGGAGAATAGTTCTTATATTCAGAAATTTGACTCAGTACTTGATGTATTTGAGAAATGAGGCCTTTGCCAGAGATTCTTACTGTAATTCTTTTCTACTGCTGATTACTAACTCTATTTTCCTCTATCCTATTGTCCCCCTGTTTATCCCAATTTTTCTTTCTCCCCTTTTACCCTGTCTGTTCTCAAAAATATCTTGCTTCTAACACCTCTCCCAATCTGCCCTCCTTTCTATTAATTCACCATTTCTTTATCCCCTTCTTATCCTGCTTATCTGTAAGGTATAGTAGATATTTTTATACCAAATTGAGTGTACATGTTATTTTTCTTTGAGCCAATTCTGATATGAATAAGGTTCAAGTGCTCTCCTCCCCATTTCTTCCATCTTTTCCTTAACTGTAAATGTTCTTTTGAGCCCCTTTAATATGAGATAATTTTATTCCATTTGACCTCTCCTTTTCCTCTTCTCCTACCACATTCCTCTTTCTCATCCCTTCATTTAATTTTTGGAGATCATCCCATCATATTGAATTCATACCCATGTCTTCTGTCTATATATGCTCCTAACTTCTCTATAACTTCTCTATAATCAAAAAGTTCTTAGAAATTACAAGTATCATTTTCTCATGTAGTAATTTAAATGATTTAACCTTATTGAATTCCTTGTAATTTTTCTCTTTTTATGTACCTTTTAATATTTGTCTTCAATTTGTATTATAAAGCCAAATTTTCCATTTAGCTCTGGTCTTTTCATTAGGAACACATGAAAGTTCTGTTTCATTGAATATTCATTCTTTTTAGCCTTTAAGGGTCATGCTAAGTTTTGTTGGGTAGATGATTCTGGGTTAAAATCCTAGCTCTTTTTGCTCTCTTGGAATATTATATTCCAAGTCCTCCAAAGCTTTAATGTAGAAGCTGATAAATTTTATGTTACCTTGACTGTGGTTGCATGACATTTGATTTGTTTCTTTCTGTTTGCAATATTTATTCCTTGACTTAGGAGCTCTGGAATGTGGCTATAATACTCTTGGCAGTTACATTTTGTTATCTCTTTCAGGAAGTGATTTGTAGATTCTTTTAATGGAAACTAAAATAGAAATTTAAAGAATTATGACAGTTTTCCTTGATAATATTTTGAAAGATGATATCTAGACCCTTTTTTTGATCACAACGTTCAGGTAGTCCAGTAATTCTTAAATTATCTCTCCTGGATCTGGTTTCCAAGTCAGGAGTTTTTACAAGAAGATATTTCACATTTTCTTCTATTTTTTAAAATTTTATTTTACTGCTGCTTGGTGTTTCATGGAGTCATTAGCTTTCACTTGTTCAATTCTAAGTTTTGAGGAATTATGTTCTTCAGTAAGCTTTAAAGATTTTTTCAGATTTGGACAATTCTATATTTTAAGGACTTTTTCAGTAAACTTTTTAATCTTTTTTCTCCATTTGGCCAATTCTGCTTTTTAAGGCATTCTTTTCTTTGTAGATCTTTGTTTTTCTTTTACCATCTGTCCTATTTTATTTTTAAGGTGTTATTTTCTCTAGGTTTTGTGCCTCTTTTTACCAAGCTGTTGAATTATTTTTCATGATTTCCATGCATCATTCTCATTTCTTTTCCCACTTTTTCCTTTACCTCTCTTACTTGATTTTTGCAATCATTTTTGAACTTTTTCCAGGAATTGTTTTTGGATCTGAGACCAATTCATATTTTTTTTGAGGCTTTGGAAGTATCAGCTGTGACTTTGTTGACTTTTTTTTGAGTTTGTGTTGTGATCTTCTTTGTTACAATAGTAAATTTCTATGGTCAAGATCATTTTTGTTGTTGTTTGTTCATTTTTCTAACCTATTTCTTGACTTTTAGCTTTATATTAAAGTTGGACTCTGCTCCCAAGCTTTATTTATTTATTTTTGTGCAGCTATTTTCAGAGCTAGTTCTTATGGTCTGTAAGTTTTCAGTTATTAAAAAACAATATAATCTATTACATTTACATCTCTCCTGGCCTGTGCTTTGTTCTGTGAGCACTACAGGAACCTTTTCTGGCCTTGTACTATGACCAGGGTTTACAGTTCACCTTGTGGCCAAATGCTCTGGTATACTAGTACTGCTATTCATCCTGGGACTGTGACCCAACACTGTGCCCACTTCTGAGTTTGGATAATACAGCAAAATTCTACACCCAATGCAAGCAAAAGGACCCATGTAGTCTATTTCTTACCAGTTTTCTAACCCCTTTCCCCTGTGTAGACTGAGAGCACTGCAAGTAGCTGCTGTCACCACTGATTCAGTTAGCCCCAAGTCCTGTTCCTGGTTTGCTGGAGTTCCATTTCTGATACTTGAAATATCTTTTAGCTTCCAAGACTCTCAGTATATTTATCTTTAAAATAAGGATGTTGAACTGGATAGCCTCCCAGGTCTTGTCTAGCTGTAGAAATATTATGTTTATTATCCCAGGAAAAAGCACTGGATTTAGAGTTAAGGGTAAGGCTATTGTGAGACTTAAGAGAGATGATTTTGAAATTTTCTGTGTGAGCATTTACATCTCAGAAATTGGCAAATGATGCAAATCAGGGCTAAATATACTGTTTTATTTATTGTCTAGACTTAAGAAAGCAATGGACAAAATTTGATGCATATTAAAAATTAAAATGTGTTGTGAGTTGATTTCCCCCCTAGACAGCTGGATGTTATATATTTTATAGCAAACCTGGTATTAAAGGGGTAGGTTAAAATCCTTACTCTGATACTTGCTACCTATATGACCTTGGGAAGTCTGTACAAATCATTCTACAAATTTTACAGTCCTAATCAGTGCTAACCTTTATTTTCTGGTATTCAGTTTCTTATCCTTAAAGTGGAAAAGGTGTAACTGGACGTCACCTGAAATTCTGACAAGCATGCTTTCACCCCCTTTACAATGGGCTCCAAGTGAAGAAGGACAATTCTGTTTTAAAGTTCATGAAAGAAAATGAGGGAAACACAGGACCTGTTCTGAAATCTATCCTTAATTAGGGGAAGATAGAGTTTCAAAGTCCTCAGTGAAAGAATAGGTAGGATAGAATAGGCAAAATATTCTCTTAAGAAAAGTCTGTTCAGGAGAAACAGAACACTCTGAAGAATGAAATCCTGATAAAACAGTTACAAATTATTCTGATGAGAAAAAAAAAACTATTGAGTTATTTAAAGAAACTAGTATAGAGGACTATACAAAATGCATTAAGAATATTACTGTTTTTTTTAACCAAGTCCAGAATATGGAAGCCTGAGAAGGTAATTGAGGATGAATTCAAGAGTAATATGGTCCTATAATAATAGTGACTGTAACATTAATGCTAATAAAGCTGAGTGATCTGAGGATAACTTTAAGGACATGATGAAGAATTTTTTGACTACGTTGGGAACAAGAGGAAGATAAATAGATAGATATAGATAGTGAGAAGATCATTTTTGGGAGTAGATAACCTGTTAGGATATAGTTTTCAATATAGGAAGGAGGTGGAATAATTGACCTAAAAATTCCCTGCTAATTCTACAATAACATGCAATCCTGTTATTACAAGAATTACTTCCAAGAATACACAACTACTCAACTCCTATTTTATTTCTTTTTTTAATTTAAGGAATATCTTGAGATTGGAAAAATAAAGAACAATATTGTTTGACATGAAATTTAATCCATGACAAATATGGAGATGATCAGAATACCTTGTTCATGTCAGTGACTTAAAATCATCAGAAACTAATGAGCTAGGTAGGGCCTAACATGTTGAAAGATCTTACATTTGTGATTGTTGAGCCCATATTTATAATCTGAAAAATCTCTTCAAAAGACAACATTCAAGAATATTATTAGCAAGATGGTTTGTGAGTATGTAGAGAAATTGTGATCATTATGAGATTAAAAATAGAACAAAGAACCTGTGCTGGCAGCCATTCTGAGTATGCTAGGATGCTTAGTGTTACAATGTTTCATATTATAGGAGAAACTGAAGACAAATGAGCAAGATAAGAATATAATCAAATTGAGTGAAATCTAACCAAGTGGTGTACATGAAGAATAGTGATGAAGAGAATTATCAATCTTATTATTTCTATTACTCTGTCTCTGGTCATAGTGTCGTGATTCAACATTTTAATCAAGAATTGAATTATGGGATAGAGATTGAGCTATTTAAACTTGTGAATGACATGAAATTTGAGGATTGCAGTTGGCCTATTGAGCAAAATTAAACTTGATTCATAATTAATATTGATTGTTAATTAGTGAATTGTGAGCTCATTGAGTCACAATACAGTTTCTACTCTATTTCACTGGGCTAAACCAATCTACCATGTATTGTTTGGCCTCTCTTCATTGTGTGAGGCTGAGCTCTTTAAGTCTATAACTTCTATTGCCTACTCCCCCCTAATTATTTGCCATACCCATCCTGTAAATAGACTGACAATATTGGCAACAGAAGGAAAAAAAATCTGGTCCAGGTGTCTCATTCCCAGTTCTCCTTTCTACAGTTCTCTCATTGCAAAGATTCTAAATTCATCAGTAAGTACTAGCATACAAACCACAAGCCTCCTGTCCATCCCCTGGAAATTTCTAACCATAGTACCTTCCAGGGGGTATGAGTTAATCTGGACATAGAATGTTTGCCCACCCTGGGAAATTTCTAGAGGATGTTAGACAAGGGATGTTAGATTACCTGGCAAGGAACTGATGTAAGAGGAAACCAACCAATCAGAATTGAGATACATTCATGCTTAAAAATTAGTAACTTTTTTTGAAGAATTTTTAAAAATTTTTTTCTAAATGTTTACATCATTCACTTCCATGAGAATTTTAGTTACAAATTTTCTCCCCATCTTACCCCCACCCACAACCTCAAAACAGCTCTATTCCACTGCATAATCCCTGCCCCAATCTGCTATCTCCTATGACCTCCCCCATTGCCCCTCTGACTTTCTGGTAGGGCAAGATGGATCTCCCTGTCCCAGTACCTGTATATTTAATTCCAGTTGCATGTAGTTACTAATAATAAATAAATGAATAAACAAATATATATATACACGAACATTTGATTATAGAACCTTAAATTCTAGACTCTTTCCCTTCCTCCCTCATCACATACCACCACTGGTAAGACAAGCAATTCAATACAGGCTGTACATGTGTAATTACACAGAACATATCCACATTGGATATATTGTGAAAGACTGATTATATGTCCTTACTTCCTATCCCGCCCGACCCTTGTTCTATTCTCTACCCTGTCCCTGTCCCTTTACAGAAGTGTGTACTTCCATCAGCCCTCTTGCCCTCCCCTCCATCATTCCACCTCTCATCCCCATCCCCCCTACTCTCCTGTGTGGCAAGACACCCAGTTTTGAGTTTATTTCATTCCTTCCCTAAACCAAATTCAATGAGAGTAAAGTTCACCCTTTCCTTTTTGCCTTCCTGTTCTTCCCCTCCATTGTAACAGTTATCCTTTGTCTGTTCTAATCCCATTAATTAATTAATCCCATTCTCTTTCTCCCTATCTCCTCTCATTCTATTCGTCTCTCACCCCAGAATTTTACCTTTTAAAGTGAAGTTTCACCTTCCTATTCAATTGATCCTGTGCCCTCTATGTACACATATATACACATACTCAGATATGTATTCATATGCATATATATACCCTCCTATATAGACATATGTGTATATATACATACATATATGTAAATAATTCAATATTGATGAATTCTTTATGATTTCTTTTCCATGTTTACATTCTCACGCTTCTTGTATTTGAGTGTCAAATTTTCTTTTCAATTCTTTTTTTTCAGCAAGAATGCTTGTGTTTCCACAGTATTCAAATTGTTTCTTCTTGGCAGCTTGAAATATATTCTCCTTGATCTAGAGACTCCAGAACCTGGCTATAATATTCCTAGGAGTTTTGTTTTTGGTATCATTTTTAAGAGGTGATCGGTGATTTCCTTCAAGTTCTATTTAATACTATCTTGATTTCTCATAAAGACATTTACTTCCATTTGCTCCACTCTAATTCTGAAGGAATTATTCTCTTCAGCAAGCTTGTGAGATTCTTTCCATCTGGCAAATTCGGCTTTTTAATGTACTCTTCTCCTCATTGGCTTTTTGGGCCTCTTTTGCCATTTAGATGAATCAATTTTTTATGGTGTTATTTTCTTCAGTCAGGTTTTTGACTCTCTTTTCATGATTTTCTTGCATCATTCTCATTTCTCTTTACAATTTTTCCTCCTCTTCTCTTATTTGGTTTTCAAAATCCTTTTTAAGCTGATCAATGGCTTGTAGGCACTCTTTATGTTTCTTGGAAGCTTTTGGTGTGGGAGTTCTGACTGTGTTGTCTTCCTCCTCTTCCATGCTTTGATCCTTTTTATCCCCCAAAAGAAATCTAAAGTTGAATTGCTGTTCTTATTTTGCTTCCTTTACCTGCTCATGTTGCCAGTTACTTGACATTTTAGCAGTGTAGAACTCTGCTTTCAGAAGGGAGAGCTCTATCTAAAATCTCTGGGATTTTCACAGCTGCTGGAGGTATTAGGAGGCCGCTGCAGCCACCACCCATTATGGCTCACTAAAGCACATCCCAGGACCACCACCCAAGACCATTATCTGGATTCAGGCTGCTTAAGGCAAGAGGACTTAGCCTCTGAATGATTGCTTGGCCTCCCCTGCAATCTGCAGGCTGGGATCTTCTGAAGCAGCCACTTGGAAGCTTCTGCAGGGCCACTGCTTCGGCAGGGCCACTGCCCTGGAGGACAGTTCAGCTAAATCCTCTCCCCCAAACTTGGCTGAGTTCCACTAACCTTTCACTTACTCCTTATTTCTTATGGCTTGATAATTCTGGAAATCACCACAGCTGCCACTGATCCACTCTCTGGAAGCCTCCAGCAGCAGCTTGTCCTAGTTGCCCTGGATCCAAGCCATAGTTTAAGGCTGGTCTGGGCTCAGCTCCCAGCACGCTGTGATGATCCCTTCCTGTCCTGCCTGCCAAGCTGCTTTCAGCAGGAGATGTGTTTTCTGCAATTTTGTGAGGTCTGGAGTCCTAAAATCTCTTTAGAGTCAAATTTTATGTGTATTTGAGGTGGCTATGTAGGAGCTGTGGAGTTTTCCTGCTTCTACCCCACCATCTTGATTCCACTGCCCCAAATAAATAACTTTTAAAATGCTTTGCCTATTAATTTTATCTTTGGCTACTGAGGATCTTTGCATCCCTTTTTATTGTCAATTTCTAGCTTTGCTAAAAATTTGATCATGCTCAGAATTCTTTGCCTCAGTTTTTCTTCATCAAAGAATTTTATTCTGAGAATTAAATAGCAAAATTAGAGTGAGAATCCCAAAGGCTTTCAAGAAGTTAGAAAAATGGTCCAAATGCAAGTAAATTATTTTTAAAATGGAAGTGAAAACATTCATTAAATAACTATGTCAAGTGGTATATGAAGAAAACATTTATAAATATTATCTCATTTTATCCTCACAACAATCCTCAGGAGTAAAAACTATATTTCCTGTTTTATATGATTGGAAACTACAGGAATTTCTTTCTGACTTCAGGGCCAGAAGTTTATCCATTTAACAACCTGGCCACCAATAGTCACGTGACAATAATCAGAGGATTTTACTAAAATGAAAGATCAATATGAGTCAGCATTATTCTCAGAACATACCTACCATAGAAAGAATCCTTATTAATAGATGTTTGACCCAGAACTGAGTTTGGTCATTCATTCTGTGAATAGAAACTTAACTATCTTCCCAATATGTTCTTTCGGATGATTTGTCATTTGAAATAACTGTATTATGTTAGAGGTAGCTAAGTGGCACAGTTGGTAGAGCACTGGGCTTGGAGTCAGGAAGGCTCATCTTCTTGAATTCAAGTCCAGCCTGAGAAAAGTATCAGTTTTGTGACTCTGGGCAAGTCACATGACTGAGGATCTCCCTATTGCCTGGCACCAACATCTGTACAGGAATCCTGCATCCATCACCACAAAGGTCTGAATTCCTGGGTCAGAGAATTCCACTATCTGTTCTTAGAACTGAAAAGGTTAAAAATAAAGAGAACAAAACTCCAAGCTATTTTCTTTGAGCCATAGGACCTAAATATTGAGGAGAGGTAACCCATCTCCCCAGCTATTTTAGTTCATGACATGCATGCTGTGGATGAACAGGGCCTTCACCTTGTGAATGTTTCTTGAAAGAGAGCAACACTAGTGCTTGCTTCAGCAGCCTATAAATTAAAATTGGAATAATACAGAGAAGATTAGTATGTCCCTTGCACAAGGATGACATGTAAATTTGTGAAACATTCCATATTGGGGGGCAGCTAGGTGGTGCAGGGGCAGGCTAGGTGATGCAGTGAATAGAGCACTGGTCCTGGAGTCAGGAGGACCTGAGTTCAAATCCAGCCTCAGACAATTGACACACTTATTAACCATGTGACTTTGGGCAAGTCACTTAATCTCAGTTGCCTTCTGATAATAAAAAAGTAAGTAAATTTAAAAAAAAGAAAGAGAGCAACACTGTCCCTAACTGACATTTAAGTTATATAGTCTATTTCAGTTATGGAGTAAATTTAAAGATGTCTTCTACTATTTCCCACATGAGTGCCCATATATCAGGTGATTTAGGTATGTGCAATCTTGTTATACTCATATATGTACATGTGTAAATGCATATACATAATGTACTTATATATATATGTATTCACACTTACAGGGACATTATTGTGACAGAAAATACAAACTTTGAATTATATAAAGAAATATGGGGAGCCACGATGGCAGCAAAGAAGCAGCAAGGTCCTGCAGCTCCCACACAGCCACCCTAAACACCCATAAAATATGACTCTGAACAAATTCTAGGACTCTCAAACTCAAAAAATATAGAAAACACATCTCTTACAGAAGGCAGCTCGGGACAGGGGATCATCACGGCAGGACACAAGCCGAGGCCAGCCCAGCCTGAAACCAAAACCACGGCCAGGCCCCAGGGCACTAGGAAGGAGCTGAGCTAAGCCACAGCCAGTCTACAAGAGAGGAGATCTACAGCCTCCAGCAACTACACACCTAGCAAGGCGTGAAAAATAGGGATTATAGAAAGGCAGCTAAGCAAGTGGGGCTCATCTTGTAGGCCTGCAGGCCGGGAGCCAAGACCAGACCAGCCTGAAAATACCATGCAGCCAGGCTCCAGGGCAGTCAGGAGGAGCCAAGCCTCCCAAGCCATAGTGTGAGTCTACTTCAGGGAAGATCTAAAGCACCTTGAGCAATCTTCACATCTACTAAGCCAGGATTAGAGGTCAGTGAAAGTGAGTGAAGCTTTCAAGCTAAATTTGGGGGAGGAAAAGCAGTTCAGTCAATCTACCCAAAGGGAAAGGAAGCAATGGGAGAAAGGCAGGAACTGCTGTAACTGGCGGCTGCCCCAAATGGGCTGCTTCAGAGCCCCTGGCCTGTGGATCCCTCAGGGGGGCTAAGTCAATTTATCAGGGCCAAGGGCTCTTGTGTGGAGCGGACTGGATCCAGACCATGGTCATGGGTGTTGGTCCTGGGGAGTGCTTTCAGCAAGCCAAGGCTGGGGGGGGGGCTGCAACACCCCCCTAATAGCTCCAGCAGCTGGGAAAACCCCAGTGATTTGGAACAGAGCTCTCCCCCCTGGAAGAAGAGTTTCACAAAGCTAAAAAAACCCCAACCAATTAATTGACTGGCCAACATAAGGAAAAGGAAGCAAAACAAGAACAGCAATAAAACTCTGGAATCCTTTTTTGTGGACAAAAAGGATCAAAGCATGGAATGGGAGGAAGATAACACAGTCAGAACTCCTACAAAAATGCTTCCAAGGCACTTGAAGAATGCCTAGAAGCTATACATCAACTCAAAAAGGACTTTGAAAAACAAATAAGAGAAGTGGAAGAAAAATTGGAAAGAGAAATTAGAATGATGTGAGAAAATCATGAAAAGACAGCCAACAACATGACTGAAGAAAACAACACTTTAAAAAATAGATTAACTCAAATGGCAAAAGAGGCCCAGAAAGCCAATGAGGAGAAGAATGCCTTAAAAAGTTGAATTTGCCAGATGAAAAAAGAATCTCAAAAGCATTCTGAAGAGAATAATTCCTTCAGAATTAGAGTGGAGCAAGTGGAAGCTAATGACTTTATGAGAAACCAAGATACTATTAAACAGTCACAAAGAAATGAAAACAATAGAAAGCAATGTGAAATATCTGCTTGAAAATCCACTAACCTGGAAAATAGGTACAGGAGAGTCAATCTGAAAATTATTGGTCTACCTGAAACCCATGACCAGAAAAAGAATTCAGAAAGCATCCTTTCAAGAAATCCTCAAAGAAAATTGCCCTGATGTTTTAGAATCAGACGGCAAAATAGAACTTGAAAGAATTCACCGATCAACTCTTCAAAAAGATCCCCAAAAGAAAACTCCTAGAAATGTTATTGCCAGGTCCTAGAATACCCAGTTAAAGGAGAAAATATTACAGGCCGCCAAGAGAAAACCATTTGAATACTGCGTGAAGTGTGATCAGGATGACCCAAGATCTGGCAGCTTCTACACTGAGGGATTGAAGGTCCTGGAATATGATATTTTGAAGATTAAGGGAGCTGGGATTAAAAACAAGAATCAAGTACCCAATACAGTTGAGCATATTATTCCAGGGGAAAATATGGTCATTCAATGAGGTGGAGGACTTTCAAACATTCTTGCTGAAAAAACCAGAACTGAACAGAAAATTTGACAATCAAACACAAGAAGTATGAGAAGGTAAACATGGGAAGGAAATCATAAGGCACTTATCAAATTTGAATTATTTACATGGAATATGTAATATGGAAAAATGATATTAGTAACTTATGAAACTTTTACATGCCAATATGGAAAAACAATAATAGTAACTTATGAAACTTTTCTTAGTATGAGGATAGGTGAAAGGAATACAAATGCATATATATGTATACTTACACATAAGTCTATATAGGAGGCAATATGTGCATATGAATACATATCTGAGCATGTGTATATATGGGTATATAGAAGGCATAGGATCAATTGAATATGAAGGAATGATACTTTAAAAGGCAAATTCTGAGTTTAGGGAGGTCTAGAATGAGAGGAGACAGGGAGAGACAAAATGGGGTTAATCATCCCGTGTGTAAGAGGCAAGTGATAACTGCTACAACTTTACTTTGATTTCTTCTCATTGAATCAGGCTTAGGGAAGAAATGGCATAAACTCTAAACTGGGCATCATGCCACACAAGGGAGTAGGAGGCCTGGGGATGAAAGGTGAGATGACAGAGGGGAGGGCAGGGTCTGGGGGAAGGATGCTGGATGCTCACACTTCAATAAAGGGACAGGGACAGGGTAGAGAAGAGAACAAGGGGGGGAGGGATAGGAATGAAGGACATATAATCACTGTCACAATATGTCCACTATGAATATGTCCTACATAATCACACCTACACAGCCTGTATTGAATTGGTTGTCCTTCCAGCGGGGGTGGGTGACAAGGGAGGAACCAAAGGAATCTAGAAT
>CM053593.1:263829911-263841276 GCA_028646575.1 Pseudocheirus occidentalis
ACTTCAATAAAGGGACAGGGACAGGGTAGAGAAGAGAACAAGGGGGGGAGGGATAGGAATGAAGGACATATAATCACTGTCACAATATGTCCACTATGAATATGTCCTACATAATCACACCTACACAGCCTGTATTGAATTGGTTGTCCTTCCAGCGGGGGTGGGTGACAAGGGAGGAACCAAAGGAATCTAGAATTTAAGGCTCTGCAATACCTGCAACTAGGAATCAAGATATATAGGGGCTGGGGTAGGGAGACCCTCCCTGCCCTACCAGAAAGTTAGAGACCAGACCAGGAGAGGGCTTTATAGTGGGATCGCTGTTTTGGGGTTGGGGTTGGGGTAGGGGAAAGATGGGGAGAAAATTTGTAATTGAAAAATCTCATAAAAATGAATGATGTAAAAAGAAAACAAATAAAATTTATTATAATTTTTCTTAAAAAAAAACAAAGAAGCATGGGAAGACGTATGTGAATGGAGGCAGAGTGAATTAGTCAGAAGCAGAACAAGAGACATATTGGCTACAATAACCTGACTGGACACAATATCAACCAGCAAAAATTCAGATCCAACACAATGAATACCATCTGTGCTTGTTAAAGCAGACACCCTTTGTTCCTGGCAACCCAGAGGGAGACAGATCAGTGGATGACTGTGTATTCTCATTTTGAATTACTGTTTACATGCTATTTGCTTTCATTGTCTTAGGGCAAATGCATTGTATGGGAGACTTATGTGTGAATATTGTCATCTGGAAGGGGAAAATGTTGTTGGGACACCTTGTGTCTATTCCTAATGATTTTAGATAAACTTTAAATTCAAAAAAAAAAAAGAAAGAAAAGAGCTGGCCCTGAAAATAGGCTTTTCGACTAAATATTGAGGTTTCATTCAATGACCCTGTTCAGTGAGGTTTTATAAAGGCTTTCATAGAAGACCAAGTGATTACTCTAGCATTTCCTTTAGTAGTATTTATAGTGCCTAAGCAATAATTTCACACAAGTCTAATTCACATGTTTACAATACCAACTCTTGACTTTGTAGGACAGTAAAGAATTGACTGGGCTGAATACAGATATCTGGTAAAGGAAAGAGTTATCACGCTTAGTGTGATGAGCTTGATTGGGCAGTTGGAATACTTTAATAAATTTGTTTTGTTCTTTAGGGGATGGGGAAACTAATCATCTATGAATAATCTTTTCCTCCCATTGTAAGACCAATGTGTTTTAGGACATCATCCTTGCAGGTGACTACCAAAAACGTATTCCACTGGAAGATTAGCCATAAAAGATGTGGAACTTGGATTACTTTCCTTAGATTTTCTATCCAGTGCAGGCATTGTTTACCAGCAAAAGCATCTGAAGGAAGGTAAACTTTTCTTGATACCTGTGGATGAAACATAAATAAAATTTAAGTTTATGCTTAAAAAAAAGAAATATGAACAAAATCCAAAATGATAAAAGCAGAGAAAACAGATTAAAACCAAAAACATTTGTGCCATTGTGAAAAACGATGATAATGACAATGATGAAGATGGTGATAACTTCAGCAAACTCCCATAAGGAAATAAATGAAAACAGGTGGGAGGGAATACTAAAGCAAATGCAATGTTATTGTTATCTTGTTAAAACACATATGCATAACATTTTCATTTTAATGACATTGGATGATAATTTATAGTTTTCTACGTTGCTTAATTGAATTTTTGTTCATTTATTATTATGTTGTTCATTAGCAAATTCTTAGACACAATATATTTTAAATGATTAGAGCAGTGGTTCACAACCTTCCTAATGCCGCGACCGTTTACTACAGTTCCTCATGTTTTGGTGACCCCCAACCATAAAATTATTTTTGTTGCTACTTCAAAACTGTAATTTTGCTACTTTTATGAATCATAATGTAAATATCTGATATGCAGGATGTATTTTCATTGTTACAAATTGAACATAACCCACAGGTTATTCCATATTAGGCTTGACTGAAAGGAGTAGGGAAATTATGTAGTCATTAGAAGACTTAGTCAAGGATGTGAAAGTTGTATTAAAATTTTTGAAGCTATCTTATATAGGAGAGGTAGTTGACTTGTTTTCTCTATCCCCAGACAGCAAAAGAAAAATGGTCTGAAGAAATTACCGAAACAGATTTGGTTTCAGCACAATTAATGCTGTTCTGAAAATTAAAGGTCATGTAAGGTAGAATTGACTATTTTGTAATGTAGTAAATTGTTCTAGTGTATAAAATGCTGGTCTTGGAGTTAGAAAGTCTTAGCTTCAAATTGTACCTTTAACATATACTGGCTTGGTGAAACTAAGACTAAGTAGCAATCTCAAAGCTTTGTTTTCTCCATCTATAAAATAGGGATAATAATGTATATGCTACTTACTTCTCAGAGCTATTGTGCATCTCAAAAGGCATAATGTTTATAAACTTCTTTGCAAATGTTTAAGTAATATTTAAACATGTTACAGTTCATTTCTGCTTAAATCACTTTTGGAATAAATTCCCTTTGAAGTCTTTTCAGGGCTGATATTCCAAGATTTTGTGATATTAAATAATCTCCAAATTTCTGTATATTTTGAAAATTATTTTTCAATGAGTTTTGATCACCTTTTCAACCAGTAGATTAGGATTGTATTGCTTCTCTAATAGCCTTTACTCAGTGAGCTTTCATCTAAGGCTGAACACTTGTAAATTTGTCTATTTGTGTTTGAAAACTGAATTAAAAATCTGGTGTCTTGCTCTTTTAGGGACTGTTTTAACACTTGTTGGAAAAAATGAAAGTGAGATTGCTGCTTACTGGTTATAGTTATGTTGTTTGGCTATATAGACTTGGTTCTTTCTGATTCAATGAGGTAATCTAATAGATATCAAACCAGGGACTTGAGATTTTGGCATATACTCTTCCATTATTGGAATACATTTTTCAGCAACTTATCATATGTATATCTCTATCTCTATCTCTATCTATCTATCATCTATCTATCTATCTATCTATCTATCTATCTATCTATCTATCTATCTATCTATCTATCTATCTATCTATCTATCCATCCATCCTTAAAAAAACTATGGAGAGTATCAATTTCATCTTGGTCTGTTTCACTTGTTACTTATAGAAATCTAAAACTATGTTTCCTTTTATATGTGGGAGAGGTTAAGTACAGAGTCACTCTGGATGGCTTTTGATAGATATCTTGGGACACAAGATAGTATTTTTTCAGTCTTTACTTTTATACATTCTGTAATTTTGTAGAGAAGAAATCTGTCTCAGAAAATCCTTTATCATGTGTTTCAAGGGTGCTTACAATCCATGACAGTAAAACACAAAGTAAACTGACTTATTGAAAATAAAAGAGGGCATCCACTTTGATACAGTAGTTTTCCTCTTTAACTTAGTAGAATTAAGTGAGACATTTTAAGTTTTTCATAAATTTTTAGAATTTTTATTCTTTATTATTTTTAGATTTTGCACATTAAATTAAATTTATCAGAGACAATATATTAAAGGTTATTTTAATTTCATTTCAGTATGATTGGTTTATTAATTCCTAAAATCAGATGGTCTATGAAAATTGTTAATTTTTCTATCACTGAATAACAAATATTGGTTCTTCATTATTCTATATTCTTTAGCAGGTTATTTGGGATAAAACATGATTTTTAAGGTTGTAGCTAGTGTTATCCTGGAAAATTTTTAACACCTGGCTTTCCAGGAAAAAAATACCAATGCCACACTTTTCAGTTTAATATGCATAAATAGTATATTTCACTTTTTAAGTCTAGACATTCAATAAAACAGTAAGTCAATCTATGATTTGCAGCATTTTCAAATTTCTAGGATGTAAATGATTATACTGAAAATCTAATAACCAGTTCTCATAACCTAAATCAAGCAGACTCCAATATATCCCTGATTGTAATTCTTCTAGCAAGTATACCTAGTGATCTTTAGTGGCATGTAGTGTGGTTCCAAGGAGTCATGGACCTGAGGAACAGTATTAATTGCAATCCTAAGGAATTAAAGGCCCATGCTGGGTATGGGCCACAGTAGAGACCAAGAAAGCAGTGACTACATCTCTTCCCAGATTTTACCCCCCTTGGAAGGACCAAAAACTTCCAAACCCCCCAAACTAGCTCTGAAAACAGCGTAAAGAAAACAACAAAATCCTAAAGATTGAGACAGTGATATCCCCTGTGCCAACATCAAGAATAAGTCCTAACATTAACATAAAATTCATAAACAAGAAATAAGGTAGACAAATGAGTGATAAAATGCTTCTATGATGACAGCAAAGATGAGGACACAAATTTAGAAGAAGAAAAATGAAGTCAAAATAGCTACAAACTTAACTTCAAAGAAAAATGTGAATTAAACACAAGTCCAACAAGAATTCTTGGAAGAGCTAAGAAATTATTTTCAAAGTTAAATAAGAGTGGGTAGAGAAGAAAAAGAAACTGGTAAAGAATGGAAGCAAAGGAGAGAATTATGAAAAGACAATAACTTAATGAAAGAAGTGCAAAAAGAATACTGAAGAAAATAATAGCTTAAAAAACAAAATTAGGAAAATAAAAATAAAAGAGTTATAAATGCTCACTGAAGAAAATATTTCCTTAAATATTGGAGTTGGGTAAGTGAAAGGTAAATGTCTACATGAGACATCAAGAAAGAATAACACAAAGTCAAAATATTAAAAAGAAAAGAAAATGTAAAATATATTAGAGCAAAAACAGCTGGACTGGAAAACAGATTCAGGAGAGATAATTTAAGAGATGTTTAATTACCTGAAAGCTATGGTCAAAGAAAGAGCCTTGACATCATATTTCAAGAAATTATGAGAGAAAACTGTCCTAATCTCCTAGAAATAGGGAAAAATAAAATATTCAAAGAATCCACTGATTGCCATTGGAAGTGTATCTGAAAAGGTAAACTTTCAGGAATATTATACCCAAATTCCATAGTCTCCAGGTCAAAAAGAAAATATATCAGGCAGTATAATGGTGAGAACAGAAGAAGTTAACACCTTGTTTCAGCTATTGAATTAACATCTAGTTTCAGTTCAAGTTTCTTTTGAGACTTGTATCAATTCTGTCAAGAAACAGAATGTGTGAACCCCACAACTTATGAACCCTAGAACTCATGAACTCCTGCAAAAGGAAGGGCAGGAGCTAATGACATTCAGAATATCATAAGAATATTCTAATATCCTTAAAAGGTAATAAGCTAATAAGGAGAGGCCCAGGATACAGACAGCAGAACTGAGAAGAGGGCTCTTGTTGTGGCAGAGGCAAGAAGTCGAAAACATCAGGTATCCCCAAAATCTGTCTGTTTGTCTGCTCTGTCTGTGTTGATGTTTGTTTGTGATACTTTGTACAGAACTCCTGGTACCTTACTGAAAGCCCCGAAAGAAGATTTTTTGGCTGTTTGTTTACAGAACTCCAGGAGGAGGGTTTTGGACTTCCTAGGACTTTACTGATGATTTCTGCTGACCTCTTGGATCTTGTTTGTGGGTCTGTGTTTATGTCTATGTTGATGATTTGTGTTGAGTTCTCAGAACTTGTGGGTGGGTCTGAGTTGCTTTCACAGGCAGTGAGTTGATGATGGTGCCAGCAATGTGCATGAATGTTGTTGTGGCTCTGTCAAGGTTTTTCTTCCCAGAAACATGAACTGTGAAGGACTTGAGGTGGATTGGACACTGTGAACTTCATTATGCAATGGGAACTGGATGAAGAAGTGGAAAAGGAGCTGGACAAGGAACTCGGAGCTGCCTGCCTCTCAACCCAGGTGACAGTTGGAGCTGGATCCATGGAAGAAGAACCAAGAAAGCTGAGAGCCAGTCTTGAGTCAAGCTGAAGGAAGTCTTTACTTGGATACTGTGTAGTGACTGAGAAGATTGTGATTTACTGTGACCTAGAGGTGGAGAACTTTGACTTTTGTACTTTGTGATTGAATTAAGGATTTTGTGATTGACCAAATTATTGTACTTTGTCAAAAACTATGTGACCAGTTTGGTGAAGATTATGTGGCCATTTTAGTGATAAGTTATTGAGCTGTGGCATGGTGAATGCTAAATTTTGATTTTCTGCCGTAAGTGATAACATTGTGCATGCTGTACCTTGATTTTCTGTGAACGTTTTGCTCTGATTTTTTATTGAATAAATAGAAAGTTTGCTATACTATGTAATCAGAATCTTGAAGCAATTCACAGCAGCAGTCCTCTGGAAAGCTGCTTCTGGATGGCTTTAATAGGAGCTAGAAAGAAACCATTCTAATATTATGAAGGCATGATCAGAATCATGCAAAATTTAGCAGGCATCATTTAAAGAACATAGGTCTTGGGAGATGATATTCTGAATGTCCAAAGAGTTGGGAATATAATCAAGAATTACCTACCAAGCAAAACTGAGTATAATCCTTCAAGGAAAAATATAGATACTTCTTGAAATAAGAGATTTTCAAGAAATGCTAGCTAAAGCAATAAGACAAGAAAAAGAAATTAAAGGAATAAAAATAAGCAATGAAGAAACATAATTATCACTCTTTGCAGAGTATATTATTCTATACTTAGAGAATCAACTAAAAACTATTTGAAACAATTAACAATTTGAGCAAAGTTGTAAGACATAAATAAACCTACACAAATCATCAGCATTTCTATATTATACCCAGCCCCCCCCCAAAAAAAACCCCAACAGCAAGAAATAAAAAGAGAAATTCCATTTAAAATAAAAAACAATGTAAAATCATTGGGAATTTATTTGCCAATATAAACTCAGGAACATATGAACACAATTACAAAATATTTTATAAAAATAAAGATAGGTCTAAACTACTGGAGAAATATTAAATACTCATTTGTAATCTGAACCAAAATAATAAAAATAATATCAGTAATAATAATATTTACATTGCCATATTTACATTTTTTCCTTATTGCTTATAATATTTCATCCTTAAGCTGTGGGATTCATATTTGACTATGGTATATCTGTAGGTTTCCCTCACAGGATCATTTGCAGGTGGTGTTTGATGGATTTTTTCTATTTATACTTTCCTTTCTTGTTTTCATATTTCAGGAAAATTTTCTTTAATTATTTCTTGTATTATTATATCAAGATTCTCTTTTTAATCTTAGCTTCAGGTAGTCCAATAATTCTTATGTTTTTTCTCCTTCATCTGTTCTCCAGATCAGTTGTTGTTTTTTTCTGAGATATTTCATATGCTATTATATTTATTCATTCTTTATATTATATTTTATTATTTCTTGGTGTCTTAAGACTTCATTGGCTTCACCTTGCTCACTTCTAATTTTCAAAGAGTCATTGTCTTCATTAAGTTTCATATGGCCATTCCTTATTGATTGAATTTATTTTAATAATCTTTTTTTCTTTTTAAATATATTTTTATTTGTTTTTTGTTTACATCATTCATTTTCATGACATTTTTGAATTACAAATTTTCTCACTGTCTTTCCCCTGCCCCAACTCTAAAACAGCAATCCCACTGTAAAGCCCCTCCCCCTGCACTGCTCTCTTACTGTCTGGTAGGACAGGGAGGGTCTCCCTATCCCAGCCCCTGTATATCTTAATTTCTAGTTGCAGGTATTACAGAACTTTAAATTCTAGATTCTTTCGATTCCTGCATTATCCCCCACCCCCCTGGAAGGACAATCAATTCAATACAAGCTGTAGATTTGTGATTATACAGGACATTTTCATAGTGGACATATTGTGAGAGTGATCATCTATTTCTCCTTCCTATCCCTCCAACCACTTGTTCTGTTCTCTATCCTGTCCCTTTCCCTTTACTGAAGTGTGTGCATCCAGCATCCCTCCCTCAGACCCTGCCCTCCCCTATGTCCTCCCCCCTCTTGTCCCCATGCCCCCTACTCTCCTGTGTGGCATGATGCCCAGGTTAGAGTTTATGCCATTTCTTCCCTAAGCCAAATTCAATGAGATTAATTGAAAGTAAAGTTTTAACAGTTATCCCTTGCCTCTTCTATATGGGATGATTAACCCCATTTTGTCTCTCCCTGTCTCCTCTCATTCTAGTGCTTTCCCACCTCAGAATTTCACCTTTTAAAGTATCATCCCTTCGTTTTATATATATATATATATATATAGCCTCCTATATGGACATATGTGTAAGTATACATATAGAATACATTTGTATTCCCTTCACCTATACTCATGCTAAGAAAAGTTTCATAAATTACTCTTATCATTTTTCCATGTTGGCATGTAAATAATTCAAATTTAATAAGTTCCCTATGATTTCTTTCCCATATTTAGCTTCTCGTGCTTCTTGTGTCTGATTGTCAAATTTTCTGTTCAGCTCTGGTTTTTTCAGCAAGAATGCTTGAAAGTCCTCCATCTCATTGAATGATCATATTTTCCCCTGGAATAATATGCTCAATTTTACTGGGTAGTTGATTCTTGGTTTTAATCCCAGGTTCCTTACTCTTCAAAATATCATATTCCAGGCCCTTCGATCCCTCAGTTTAGAAGTTGCCAGATCCTGGGTTATGTTAATAGTGCTTCCACAGTATTGAAATGGTTTTCTCTTGGAAGCCTGTAATATTTTCTCCTGTAACTGGGTATTCTGGAACCTGGCAATAACATTTCAAGGAGTTTTCCTTTGGGGATCTTTTTGAAGAGATGAGCAGTGAATTCTTTCAAGTTCTATTTTGCCCTCTGATTCTAAAACATGAGGGTAATTTTCTTTGAGGATTTTTGAGGGATGCTTTCCAAGTTCTTTTTTTGATCATGGGTTTCAGGTAGACCAATGAATTTCTCATTTATCTTTGCAATTTTTCCTCCACTTCTCTTATTTGGTTTTCAAAGTCCTTTTATGATTGATGTATAGCTTCTAGGCATTCTTCAAGTGTCTTGGAAGCATTTGGTGTGGGAGTTCTGACTGGGTTCTCTTCCTTCAATTCCATGCTTTGATCATTTTTGTCCACAAAAAAGGATTCTAGAGTTTTATTGCTGTTCTTGTTTTGCTTCCTTTTCCTCATGTTGGCCAGTCAATTAATTGGTTGTTTTTTTTTTTTTAACTCTGTGAAACTCTGCTTCCAGGGGGGGAATTTCTGTTGCAAATAGCTGGTGTTTTCCCAGCTGCAAGAGTTATTATTGGAGTGTTGCAAGTCCCCCCAGCTATGGCTTGGCGAAAGCACACCCCAGGACCACCACCCAAGACCACAATCCATATCCAGGCCACTCAACACAAGAGCACTTAGTCCTGGTCATTTGATTCAGCCCCCCTGTGGAGTCAACAGGCCAGGAGCTCTGAAGCAGCCCTATGGGAGCTGCTGTGGTTCCAGCAGTTCCCTTACCCCACGGCTTCCTTGCCCCGGGGGCAGACTGGCTGAACTGCTGTTCATCCCCGAATTAAGTTTCAAAGTTTCCAAGTTTCACTTTCACTAACTATCTCTGATCCTGGTATTTTAAGATACCCTCAGGCAGGTGCTTTAGATCTTCTCTGAAGTAGTCTCACACTGCAGCTTGGGAGGCTCGGCTCCTCCTCGCCACCATGGGGCCAGGCCTGGCCGGGGCTGCAGTTTGGGGCTCAGCTGGTCTCGTCTCTGGCCTGCTGGCCTGCTGGATGAGCTCCTCCTGCCAGCCCCTCTCCAATAGATGTGGAGGTGGTGGAGGCTGTAGATCTTCTCTCCTGCAGACTGTCTGCAGCGCAGCTCGGCTTGGCTCAACTCAGCTCCTTCCTACCGCCCTGGGCCAGGCTGCCATCTTGGCTTCAGGCTGGGTGAGCTTCAGCTCCTGGCTTGCTTTGAGGAGCCCCTGCTACCAAGCTGCCTTTTTCGAGAGATGTGTTTTCTGTATTTTGTGAAAACTCCAGCGATTTGGAACAGAGCTTCCCCCCCTGGAAGACAACACAGTCAGAACTCGCACACAAATGCTTCCAAGACACTTGACGGATGCCTAGAAGCTATACATCCACTGAAAAAGGAATTTGAAAACCAAATAAGGGAAGTAGAGGAAAAATTGGGAAGAGAAATTAGAACAATGTGAGAAAATCATGAAAAGAGAGTCAACAACCTGATTGAAGAAAACAGCATTTAAAAAATAGATTAAATCAAATGGCAAAAGAGGCCCAGAAAGCCAATGAGGAGAAGAATGCCTTAAAAAGTCGAATTTGCCAGATGGAGAAAGAATCTCAAAAGCATTTTAAAGAGAATAATTCCTTCAGAATTAGAGTGGAGCAGGTGGAAGGTAATGACTTTATGAGAAACCAAGATACTATTGAACAGTTACAAAGAAATGAAAGAAATAGAAAACAATGTGAAATATCTCCTTGAAAAAATTACTGACCTGGAAAATAGATCCAGGAGAGACAATTTGAAAATCATTGGTCTACCTGAAACCCATGACCAGAAAAAGAACTTGGAAAATATCCTTCAAGAAATCCTCAAAGAAAATTGCCTTGAAGTTTTAGAATCAGAGAGCAAAATAGAACTTGAAAGAATTCACCATTCACTTCTTCAAAAAGATTCCCCAAAAGAAAACTCTGAGAAATGTTATTGCCAGGTTCAAGAATACCCAGTTAAAGGAGAAAATATTACATGTTTCCAAGAGAAAACTACTTGAATACTGCGAAAGCACTATCAGGATAACGCAGGATCTGGCAGCTTCTACACTGAGGGATCGAAGGGCATGGAATATGATATTCCGGAGAGCAAATATGGAAAAATGATAATAGTAACTTATGAAACTTTTCTTAGCATGAGGATAGGTGAAGGGAATACAAACGTATTATATATGTATACATACTTACACATATATCCATATAGGAGGCTATATTCGTGTATTAATACATATCTTAGTATGTGTATATATGTATATATAGAGGGTATAGGATGAATTGAATACCAAGGGACGATACTTTAAAAGGCGAAATTCTGAGGTGGGCGAGGACTAGAATGAGAGGAGACATGGAGAGACAAAATGGGGTTAATCATCCCATATAGAAAATGCAAGGGATAACTGTTACAACTTTACTTTCATTTATTCTCATTGAATCTGGCTTAGGGAAGAAATGGCATAAACTCTAAAATGGGCATAATGCTACACAAGAGAGTAGGGCGTGTGGGGATGGGAGGGGGGATAAAGGAGGGAAGGGTAGGGTCTGGGGGAGGGATGCTGGATGCTCACACTTCAATAAAGGGATAGGGACAGGGGAGAAAACAGAACAAGGGGGCGAGGGATAGGAAGGAAGGACATATGATCACTGTCACAATATGTCCACTATGAAGATGTCCTGCATAATCACACCTACACAGCCTGTATTGAATTGGCTGTCCTTCCAGCGGGCATGGGTCACAAGGGAGGAACCAAAAAGAATCCAGAATATAAAACT
>CM053593.1:263847561-263864443 GCA_028646575.1 Pseudocheirus occidentalis
CCTTCCCTTCCCTTCCCTTCCCTTCCCTTCCCTTCCCTTCCCTTTCATTTTTTCCTTCCATCCATCTTTCCTATAATGTACTTTGCTTTAATTTTCCCCTTCATTGAGTTTTACCCCAGTGCACATTGTACATCATTGCTCTGGTTCCTGAGGTATTATGTGCTAACGCAAATTTGTGATATGCAATAGCATACACCCCAACCCCATGCCCGTCCCTTTTATCTGTCCTATTCCTTTTTATTATACCCATTCATGTCCTTATTCTAGTCTTATATGTTATACCTCCAACCCTCTTGTTGTACTTTGATTGCTACTTAATATTTAGGTATTTGTGTTATCCCTTACACATGATTATTTTCCCCATCACAGTTTTGATATATTGTGGGTCAGCATAAGAATTTTCTGAAAGTGGGAATTTGAGGGGAAATTTATAGAATCCACAGAAAAAACACAAAGGTCAATTGACAATACAGCTTTGACCTACATTTAGCCTGTGACCAAATACTTAATCCAATTTTACAATAAAGTACTGTAAACCCCCAATAGAAGAAAAATAAAAAAATTCAGACTTCTTCTCTGGTATGAAGGGAGTGCCAAAAAATTTTACATGGATTTTCCTGATCATGAGGGGGGCACTAACCATCATGATGTAGGAGGGATAACTATATAGACATTTTAGACCATGGATTTTATCATTGGTTCCAAAGATTAAAAACAAACAATAAAGTCATTTTAAAAGTTAAAACTGAGGATATCAGATTTATATAAATGATAGAGGATGTAGTTCAATTGTTTCATCCATGTCTGACTTTGTGACCCCATTTTGGGTTTTCTTGGCAAAGATACTGAAATGGTTTTCCATTTTCTTCTCCAACTCATTTTAGAAATGAGGAACTAAGGCAAACAGGGTTACATGACTTACCCAGGGTCACACAGCTAGTAAGTATCTGAACTCAGGAACATAAGCCTTCCTTACTTTAAACCCAGAACTCTATGTACTCTACCATTAACAATAAGAATCTCAGCTATATAATTTGCTATCCTCCAAGTAGGATGCCAGGTTCTTGGATCTTCTCATAGATTGGCATGTGTAATTAGAGTCATTATAAATATGGATAAGAGTTTTGCTGCAATCCATTTTTGCTAACTGTGAGGAGAAGGAGACACAAAAAAATTTCCTTTTACCTTCACAGCCTCCTCCAAGACTTACAGATGGAAATATGAAAAGCAAAATCTCAAAAGTCAGGTTCTTCCATATCCAACTCACTTCTAGAATGCATCTACAATTCCACTGTGAGCACAGTTTTCATCTCAGCTTTCAAATTCTCAGTTTCTGCCACTGACTCACATCAGTGAGTGGTTAGAGAAAAGAGTTCTGGGGCAGGCCACATAATCCCTTAGTTCAGTTTTCTGGCCCAATTACTTGGAAATAAGTAATTGAAAAATCTCATGTTCTTTATGAATTGTCAATTGTTCAGTCAAAATCCTTATCCCTTTATGAAGTAAAATTTGAAAGGTTTCTCTTTGCATTTCATTTTTTTTCTGTTACCTTTGCATTGTACTCTGTAATTTTATCAAGTATATATCAAGTGTTCATGAATCATATTTATATATATTTTACACACACACATATATACATACCTACATACTTACATATATACATACATATATATATATATATATATATATATCCCTATCCCTACACTTTTATGAGAATATAATATTATAAACCCCAAAATAGTTTTCTAAAAAGGAAAAAAAGATCTATATGTATGAAAATATTTATAGTAGCAGCTCATGTCTGGGGGCAAAGAATTAGAAATTGAGGGCTGCTGATCAACTGGGTAACAAATAGGTGAACAAGCTATGGTATGTGATTATGATGGAATACTGTTATACTATAAGAGACGATGAGAAGGATGCTTTCAGAAAAATTTGGAAAGACTTGCACGGGCTGATGCAAAGTGAAATGGAATATATACAAAATAACAGGAATATTGTAAGATGATCAGCCATGACTGACTTAGCCATCCTCAGCAATACAATGATCAAAGACAACTCTGAAGGACTCGTGATGAAAATGTTATCCATCCCCAGCGAAGGAGCTGATACTGTGTGAATATAGATTGAAAAATGCTTTTTTACTACTTTTTAAATTTGTCTTGAGTTTTTTTTTTTGGTCTGTGATTTCTTTTACAACATAACTACTGTGGATGAATTTTACATGATTCCACATGTATACTCGGTATTAAACTGCTTGCCTTCTCAGAGCAGGGGTGGGGAGAGAACAAGGGAGACAATGTAGAACTCAATGATTTATTTTAAAAAATGTGAAAAAATGTTTTACATGTAGCTGGGGGGAAATTAATTAATTAATTTAAAAAATAAATTACTCTTTGTTGAAGTGAATAGCATAAAATAAATATAAGATCAAGAGAAAAAAAGTAACAAAATATTAGAATTCATATGTCTTAATGACTGATTATTACAGGCAATATTCCTTATATTTACCCAGAATCCCAGATTAAATGTGGTCAACAAAGAACTGGTGCCTCCTTTTGTCTGCATTGGCAGACTATAGTCATTGCAGAAATTATTTCTTGTTTTCTTTCTGTCTTTCAGTAACCCTCTCTTAAGCAAGGATTAGAACTAGTTTAAACAATGAATATGTGTATTAGACTAATTCTCACTTTATCTTTCATAACGATGAACACAACTAGCAGTTTCCTAATCCAAAGAGACTGTTGTACTTAATAATTAGTCTTTACTTGGAACTTGGTCACAAGTTTTCAACTTATAAATGATGTGAAGAAAGAAAGCTAGAAGCAGAATTAGGGGACTTAAAATATCTCCTTGAAAAACACATTGACCAGGAAAATAGATCCAGGAGAGACAATTTACAAATTATTAGACTACCTGAAAGCCATGATCAAAAAAAGAACCTCTAGAAAGCATCCTTCAAGAAAATTCTCAAGAAGAATTGCCCTGATATTTTAGAACCAGAGAGCTAAATACAACTTCAAAGAATTCACCAGTCACTTCTTGAAAAAGATCTCCAAAAGAAAACTCCTATAAATGTTATAGCAACGTTCTGGAGTCCCCAGATAAAGGAGAAAATACTACAGACTGCCAAGAGGAAGCAATTTGAATACTGTGGAAACAAAATTAGGATAACTCAGGATCTGGCAGCTCCTACATTGAGGGATTGAAGGGCCTGGAATATGACATTCCAGAGATCAAGGGAGCTATGATTAAAACCAAGAATCACCTACCCAGCAAAATTGAGTATAATCTTCCGGGGGAAAATATGGTCATTCAGTGAGGTGGATGAGTTTCAAGCATTCTTGCTGAAAAAAACTAGAACTGAACAGGAAATTTGACATTCAAACACAAGAAGCATGAGAAGGTAAACATGGGAAAGAAATCATAAGGAAATTGTTGAACATTTACATGCCAATATGGAAAAATTGTAACTGTACCTTATGAAACTTTTCTCGGTATGTGGATAGGTGAAGGGAATACAAATGTATATATATATATATTTACACATATGTGTATATAGGAGGCTATATATGTGTATGAATGCATATCTGAATGTGTATGTATCTGAGTTCATAGAGGGCACAGTATCAATTGAATAGGAGGGGATAATACTTTAAAAGGTGAAATTCTAAGGTGGCAGAGGATTAGAATGAGAGGAGACAGGGAGAGACAGAATAGGGTTAATCATCCCATACAGAAGAAGCAAGGGATAATTGTTACAATAGAGGGAAATATCAGAAAGGCAAAAGGGAAAGGGTTAACTTTACTCTTATTGAATTTGCCTTAGGGAAGGAATGACATAAACTCTAAACTGGGTATCTTGCCATACAGGAGAGTAGGTGGGATGGGGATAAAAGGTGGGATGATGGAGGGGAGGGCAGGGGGGGAGGGCTGTTGGAAGCACACACTTCTGTAAAGTGACGGGGACAGGAGAAGAGAACTTGGGTGGGGGGGCAGGATAATAAGGAAGGACATATAATCAGTCTCTCACAATATGTCCACTGTGGAGATGTCCTGCGTATTTACACATGTACAACCTGCATTGAATTGCTTGTCCTTCCAGTGGGGGTGGGTGAAGAACCAAAAGAATCTAGAATTTAAAGTTCTATTAGGAATGTTTAAAAATACATTATTATTATTGTTGTTGTTGTTGTTATCATCATCATCATCATCATCATCATTATTATTATTATTATTAACTACATGCACCTGGGAATTAAGGTACAGGCAATGGATTAAGGAGACCCTCCCTTCCCTACCAGAAAGTTAGAGGGGTATTGGAGGAAGGCGTAAAAGAGAGCAGATCAGGGGAGGGGCTTTACAATGGGATGGCTGTTTTGGGGTTGTGGGTAGGGGAAAGACTGGGAGAAAATTTGTAATTCAAAATCTTGTGGAAATGAATGATGTAAACAAGAAAATAAATAAAATAATTTTTAAAAGAGAGAAATAATTATATTTGCCCTTCCTATCTCATATGTTTGCTGTGAGGGAAATGCTTTATACGCATTAAAAAACTGTAGAAATAATATTTCACACTATTATTCTAAGGAACTAAGTCCAGAGTCCAAACACAGATGACTCAGAGATTTTTACTTAAGGCCAGTCTTACATGTATATAGTGGTATGGCACTGTAACATTTCCAACTCAAATGTATTACTCATATCAGCTTTCCACAAGACCTCAAATTTCTACCAAAAATATTTACCTCTTCAGATTAAAGACAAGTTTTTTTTTTATCTTTTCAGATATACATTAACAATCAAATCAGGGTCTACCCAGCCTAGACACCTTTCCATCTTTCTTGTTACTTCTCTTCTTCTCACCAGAAACAGTAATCCTCAAGACATGGACTTCCAAGTCCCCTAGGCCTAAGGAGTTAATCACAGGATCAAATATTTAAAGATGAAGGTCAATGAGTTCAAAGTGCTTATTTTACAGATGAGGAAACTGAGGCCCAGAAAGGATAAGTGACTCACACAGGGTCATACCCCAAATGTCTGAGGCAGGGTGTTAATACAAGTGTTTCTGAATTCAAGCCCAATACTCTATCCACTGTGCCATGGGGTTCAGTTGTCTTAATAGGTAAATGAATGAGTAGAAACACACTTCTATCCACTTTAGCTAGCCAGCTCCAAACCATGCTTCACATATCAGCTTAATAAATGTTAAATGGAGGAGGGGGAGAGGACAAACTTTGCCTAGGGCTAGAAAAAAAATTAAACTTGTCCTTGGAGCTCCTGAAGATTGGAGTATACTCTATGCATGGATATTGTCTTTATAAACCTTACTTTGCCATTCACTCTAAAAGTATTCATTATCCCCAACACTCAAAGTCATCATATTCAATTTAAAAAACAATTAATAAATGCCTTGATGGAATACAAAGATGAAATGATTTTATAATTTAATGATGGGGGGGCAGGTTAAAGCATGAAAAGTAATTTTAATGCCAGGTTGTATGTGATGTGGTCAAAAGAGTTATCCAAAGTGCAAGAGAGAGATGACTTTCCACTGGGGGACTCAGAGGACTACAAGCAAAAATGGCACCAGAAATACTTCATGAAACAAGGGAAGTGTTGTAAAGGGGAGTGATAGAGATGGGAATAGGTAAGAGGAGATAATCGAGTTCAATTGCTGAGGATGTTATGAGAAAAATGCATGAAGATGGGAGATGGTTTAGTGACAATGTAGAGAGTAATCTGTTCTTCACCAAACAAATATATGACATGGAGTAGTATGAAATAAGTCTGGAAAGTATATTGGATTCTTACTGTAGAAGGTCTTAAGTACCAGGATAAAAAAAATCACCATGAGTTTTGTTTATTTGTTTATTTGTTTGTTATAGAGAAGTTATGTTATTATAAGAACATCCTTTGTTCAGCCACCTTTGTGGAAAGTGAGAGACAGGAATCTGGAAGACAAGGTAAGATTTGATGTATTGCAATGGGTCAGTCAAGGAGAGATGATTAACTGAAGTAGAAAGATATTATTATTCATCCTTTGTGAAGAAGACTGACTTCACACATGCATTGGATTTAAGTGAGGCAGAACTGCATAAATTCATCAACCTCACTCTCTCTTCTAGAGCCATTGAAATTCAGTGTCGAATCTGTTCTGTGAATGTTTGCTGAATAAATGGTTTCTATGCTGGTAATTCAAACCTTGGAAGTTGCCTTTGCTTGGCATTACAGGAGACTACCTCTACCAATGCAGGTCAGTATCTTCTCTGTAATTTATAGGGCAAGCAAATGGCCAGTGCACCCAGGAAATATATGACTTGCTCAGTTGAACAAAAATCAAGACTGCCGGCACTGACTGGTCTAGGATGAATTGGATGAACTTGGTATCATCAATGTCTGACCAAGCTCTACTTCAATTGGCTTCATAGCTATTCGAATAAATTTTTCTCATCCATACATTGCAAAATAAGAAGTTTCACATATTTGGGGTAGATATCACAGACAGTTTTGAGACGTGTTATTACCCCCAAACTGGCTTAACCCATCTGCTAAAATGGTTTTACCAGTGTATGTCCACAGCAAATGCTGTAACTTTTTGGAGCCACAGGTGAGAGTTGGATGAAAGTGGACACCGACGGTGAATGGGCACCCATGAGAAGGGCTCAGGAAGCTCTCATATCAGAGCTAGTCCTCCCTGAATACTCCATATATACTAGGACAAGAGTAATAAAACTGTAAAATAGAAAAAAATGTAAAACTAGAAGCAGCACAAGATTTATCAAAGGAGTAGGATCTACTCTAATATGGAAATACGACCTTCATGACTTTACATGTATATTTACATATGTATATGTATTTATATACACATACATACACATATATATGAATATGTATATTAGACTCACACACACACACATATAGTTTGCCTTCTCAGTGGGTGAAGGAGAGGGGCAAGGAGGGAGAACACTTGGAACTCAATTTTAAAAATGAATCCTAAAAATAAATAATTAAAATATAACCTCCCCAAAATATTATGTGGCATACTATATACTTTCTGAACTATTAGATTAGATTTTGAGGTGTGATACAGTTGATAGAAAGGTGTTCTTATAGACAGGAAGATATGGTTCCAATTCCTTCCTCTGAAATATAACAACTGAGCAAGTCATATATTTCCTGGGTGCTCTGGCCACTTGCTTACCCTATAAATTACAGAGGAGATGCTGACCTGCATTGGTAGAGGTAGTCTCCTGTAATGCCAAGCAAAGGCAACTTCCAAGGTTTGAATTAACAGCATAGAAACCATATATTCAGCAAATATTCACAGAACAGAGAAAGTCAAAATACAGTATAACTCATACATTTCACAAGTAAGTTCTTCAATCAGTCCAGGTACTATTCCACCCCTAGACGGTACATGCTTTTATTCAAAGTCTCTTCTCAAATGGAAAGAGTTCTTCTCAAATGGAGATCAGTTTCCAATCATCATAAAAAGGCCCAAGGTTTCCCACCCCTGGACTCAAAGTAATTACAATATCATCCATTAACTCCAAGCACTTTCTCAAAAGGGAGCAGGAGAGCACAAAAGGCCAGCCACCCTTAAGCCATAACAAGGTCAAGATAACATCTCAGCACAGAAAGGCCAAGGAAAGGCCTTCCTTTCATCTTCACCAGAGGCAAGCCCTCAGCAATCTCAGTTCCTGGGGAGACAAGTCTCAACAAAGCCATAACCAGTGTCCTCATCAAGTTACGCTCTGCCTGTAGAACAGTCCCAGAACCCCTGAAAGTATCAGCAAGGCCCCCTTCCAGGATTTCTGTGAACATACAAAAAGAAAGTCCTTCTTCAGGGCTTCTGCACCAACAGCCAGGTTCTAGGCCCTCTACAACAGCAGCACTGTCCACCATCAGGTGAATCTGGAAAAACAACATCAAAACAGACAGACAAAATACCAGCATCACAGCCATGCCTCCTCATTTTTCAGCAGCTGCAGGTGGCAGTCCTCAAAAGTCCTGGGCAGCTCCAATGAGCTCTTAGCAGCCTCTCTCAGCAACTCAGGTTCAACAACACTGGATACTGCTCTTCCCAAAAGGACTACTTCTTCTGGCCTTCTCTTTGCTTGAGCCTTCCTTTCCATTCATGGCTCCTCCCAGGTCAGCCCCTTCTCTCTATGTCAACAAGTCCACCCCACAAGTGGGATTCACAAGCTCTGGGTCTTAACACTCAACCCAAAAGCCAAATCAATTCAGGGGCATCTCCAAATTCCATTACCATTATATCTCCTTATCCAGAAAGTTCACTCTATCAATGAAATTACAAGTATAGTTACTGTCCCTAGATTACTGCACACACTAGAGTGTTTACCAGCACTCTCAGTTGTGCCATAGACAGAAAGCACATCACCTCTGAGATCCATAACATACTGTCCCTGCATTCACCAGAGCTTTTTTTCCCTACAGGAATACAGTTCTTTGATTTTTCTTTCACAACTAATGCTATTTTATAGGGGTTATCTGTCACAAAACCATTTACAATGTCTTTGCAAACCAGGCTACCTTGCAAACCATGTATTTATGTTTCTTTGTCTCAGCCAGAATGGTTCAGGTATTACTCTGTTCCCAAGGCCCTGTTTTTTCCTTCTTTCTTTTTAAAGAAAAGTACATTTAGGTCATACACTGAAAAGGGGGCTATGTTTAGAAATCCGGGAGAAGTGGGAAAAACTTGCTTGGCAAGCAAACTTTTTCTACATAGAAAAAAAATAACTTTGTCAAACTTACAAGCCTTATGCTTGATACAAGAAGTTAATGAAAACTGTGAATGTAAAATTTATAAAGGAACATGAGGAAACATAATGAAAAGGCTTATAAGATCTGTGGAATGCTGTTACTAAATTCTTCATTGAAAGCCTTTTCATTAAAAGAATAATTTAATGAAATGCTGATATATTTTTATAACTTCACACTTTGCACTTTTGAAACTGCTTGTCCCTTATGTCCATCTTGAGTATAAATACATTACTAAACACACTCTCTAGAGACATTTATCTTTTAATTCTATAGTATGGTAAAAATTGGTTCACTGAGTATATTAATGTGTGGAGGTCATATTATCTATCAAGAATCTCAGAAATAGTTTCCTATAATGTCTGTGTACCTAGGGTCTCGTTCATGCACAAAAACCATCAGTTTGCTCAGCTGAGGCAGTCTCTCCACATTAAGAGTCTAGGAGCCCCCTTCTGATATAAAAACGATGACATATAAAGGAAGTACATTGGAGAAACTAAGGAACATGTGCAAACATTCTATAACTGGTTACAAAAACTGACTCTTTTATTCACTATGGAAGCATTCTGCAAGGTCTGTCAGTTTCAGTGACTTTCTCTTTTCCTTTCTTTACTCTTTGAAGATTGCAGTGACTCTTTTATTTTATTCCAGTGGCTCTCTTGAGATATATATTGTGACTTCCAGGTCAGTGATCAAAAAGATGGAAGACGATATTTTCTCCAATACTCACAATTCCTCAAACCTATCAAAAATAAGAGTTATGCACAAGAGAATAAATCACAATGGGAATAATGTACAAAGGGAACAATTTCAGCTTTATCCAAGGTCTAAAAGAACAAGAACCACAAAAATGCAACAACCTGTAGAACTAACAGTAGAAAAGTCTAAGAATCCCTAATTCCTAACATGATCACTCAGCAACCCTATCCCCAAAAACACTGATGTCTTGATAGGGTGAATCAGGTTTGTGTTCTGGGATCCATATAGCAGTTCCCTTGCTGCTATAAGATGGGGAAAAGATGGGAAGTAGGCAAGATCTCCGAGGCAAGAACATATACCTGTTCAGAAGAGAGAAAACAATCTCAGTACCTCAATATTGTTTTTAATTCCATGAAGTTTAAAGAGTTTGAAAAAGAAATAAATAAGTGTTAAGACCATGAATCAATGAATAATCATCTAGAGCAGACTGAAAAGAAAGAAAAACAATGATGAGTGGGAGGAAAATAAATATTATTTTTAGAAAAATGTGTAGAAAATGAAAAATAGCTAAATAAATTGAGGGAGGAGAGGAAGGAGAATTTTATTTGACTAATTGAGAAAAAAGGGTGATAATTAAATAGCTAAATGAAGGGAAGGAAGGAAAGAGGGAAAGAAGGAAGAAGAAAAAAAGACAGAAAGATGGAAGGGAAGGAGGAAGGGATAGAGGGAGAGAGGAAAGAATGAAGGAAAGGAGAGAGAAGGAGAGAGAGCAGGGATGGAGGGAGGAAAAGTAAAACAAAACTTAAAAAACAGAAAAATGTACATTAAAAAAACAGGAAGGGGGGAAAGATCAAAAGTGAACAACAGTGTTGGTAGGAACAGGGTTGCCTTAAATTAGACTGATCAAAAATGTTTGAAGAGAGAAAGCACTACTTTTAAAGAGAAAGAGGAACAAAATATCCTAAATTAACAAATGGAGAGACAGGTGAAGGACAATATAATTTTGACCTGTATAATTTTACATGTAAATGAATTAAGTGAGCCAACAAAATGGAAAAAAAACAACTGATAGTTTAGATAAGAAACACACACATATACACTGTATTCCTTATCCCCCCCAAAAATAAACTTAACTAAAAAGCGAAAACATACACAGAATAAAAAAGAATTTCTGAAACTAAATTTATTTTGAATTGCAAAAACAAGAATTGCTACCATGCTTTCTGATAAAGCAAAAATAAGCCATAAAGATATGAAAGGAGGTAACATTCTCCATAATGTCACTATCCCAGCTAATTATAGTAGAGACTTCAGGGAGTTTCAGTGATACTGAAGGTTCACTACCTCAGGTGCCAGGAAAATCACCTTGTTATTTTGGAGTTATTTCTTTCTTTGTTTTTGATGTCTACTTCTTTTCTTAATTAATTTATTTATTTTTAGTTCATACTATTCAGTTCCACAAGCTTTTGAGTTCTAAATTTTCTTCCTCTCCCTAATACCCCCTCCCCAAGATGGCATGCAATCTGATATAGGCTCTATATATACATTCACATTAAACATATTTTCACAGAAGTTATTGCAAAGAAGAATTATATACAGTGGAATGAATTATGAGAAAAAAGAAACAAAACAAAAAAGAGGGAGAGAAAATAGTATGCTTCAATCTGCATTCAGAATCTATAATTCTTTCTCTGGATGTAGACAGCCTTTTTCATCATGACTCTTTCGGAGTTGTCTTAGAACTATGCATTGCTGAAAAGAGCCAAGTCTATCAAATTCAGTCATCACACGACATTGTAACTATTTACAATGATCTCCTGGTTCTGCTCCTCTCACTCAGCATCCATTCATATGTCTTTCCAAGTTTTTTCTGAAGTCTGCCTGCTCATCATTTTTTTTTAGCACAAAAGTATCCCATCACCATCATATGCCACAACTTGTTCAGTCATTTCCAAATTGATGACCACCTTGTTGTGTTGAAGGGCTGATATTTGCATAAATACTCTTTAGTTACACAATTTGAATTCACTCTAGCTAATGTTTGCAAGGCCCTGCAAAGAGTTTGGGATTAAGTGAAGAATACAACCCAAGCCCCAAAGCCCAAAGGTACAGGACTCTCTTCTAAATGGTAATCAATTTCCTGAGCCTATATAAAGAATTAGAGAGAGAGAAAGAATGGAAATTCACTCTCATCAGACTGTTCAGACTCTTTTGGTTTCCCTCTTTGAGAGAGAAGATGGACAAGATCAACTCTATTTCAGGCTTCTGAAAGAAAGAAAAGACTGGGAAGAAGCCAAAATGAGAGGAGCTACCATGCCACCTATCCCCAGTTTACTTCATTGGATTTTTTGGGAATTTTCCCTTTAGATGAGATCTGGGACTCTTTCTCATGGTTAATCTGAGTAATCCTGCTCCCAATAGAAAAGTCTTTCACTCTGTATTGTCTGCTGTATATCTTTCTAGGCATACTTTCTCTGATTTTTGTCTTCCTGTCAACATGTATAAATTGATTTGTTTTCCCCCCCAAAAAAATAAATAAAATAAGAATAAAAAATCAGGATCAAATGAGATCTTGTATATTAAGTGCTTTCTAAATCTTAAATCACCTATATAAGTCAGCTACTATTATAACTATAATTATTATTAAATAATCCTGAAGGATGCCAGGGGAAGCACTTAAAACTAGCCATTTGTCAATGAAAAACTATTTGAGAACTAATTAAAAACAGTAAAAACAAATGCAGTCTCTTGTGGATTCTGCTCTTCTGGATGTTTCTCTAATAAATGCAAAATCTCCATCAGATATGTAGTCTTTCTTGGAGGTTCTTCTGCTGAACAAATAGTCTCCCCCAGCATCTGTCAAGCACATTCTTACTGGACGTATGACTTGGGGAGTTTTTCTGGGCATTTAAGAACAACACAGGGTCAACCAAAATTTTTTAGTTGAAAGATAGTGGCTTTTTATTGTTCTTTTAGCAAAGTAGCCACCCTTTCCTCAGCCCACCCCTCAGGAGAGCAAAAGCTGATGAAGCTGACTTTTGTCTAGCAACTATGAGAACCTTTGAAGCTAACTTTTTCCTGGCACCTATGACGGCCTCTTCTAAATCTGCCTCTTCTAAATCTCTTCTAAATTCACTCTAAATCAGGAAGCTCTGTAACAGAGCAAAAACCTTGCTTCCTTAGATCATACTCTGTGTACATGATTAGGCTCACTCCAGCTGCTCCCCCCCCCACACGTACCTGCTTCCCCTTCCTGACATCTTTTTTTTCCCTTATGGTTAACTACTCATGTAATAACATATTCAACTCTTGCTGGGTGCCCACAAATCATATATAAAAAGAAGCCCCTGTCCCTTTGCAAATTCCTCCTTCCAGGACTAACCCTGCTTTTTCATAAATAAAGCTCTCTTGGCTAGGACAGTATCTGCCTTGTGAATTTCTAACAGCTGACCCAACCTCATCATCCTCTTCAAAACTTCTTCTTTTCTCTTTTTTCTCCTTTACAAAATCGCTCATCTATCTGTTTCTTTTCAGATTTTGCACTAGAAAGTCTTTCTGTCTTCATCAGGAGACTTTTTTCCCTTTTGCCCTGGACCCCATACCTGTGTTATTATACAGAGCAACATCCTCTTAGCTGATGCCATCAGGCTTAATCTTCATTTTGTACTTAAATATCTGATCATTTGAATTAGTTGTATTGGTATATTCACTCTAGTTTATGGTACTTCTTGTACATTTGTTTCTATTTTTCTTGCTTTTCAGATAGTTATGTTTCACTCCTTGTGACTCCATTTGTGGTTTTCTTGGAAAATATACTGGAGTGGTTTGACATTTCCTACTCCATATATTCATTTTACAGATGATGAAACAGACACAAATTGAGTTAAGTTACTTGCTTGGGGTCACATAGCAAGAATGTGTCTGAGACCAGATTTGAACTCCAGAAGTTGTCTTTCTGATGCCAGGGCCAGTATTCTATCCACTGGGCCACCCAACTACCCTTCCCTGTACATACTAATCTTAGTCTCTAAAGGTTAGACCATACCTACCTACCTGCTACATATAGTGACTATATATCTTGACTATTCACTTAGCTACTGGGGAGAGGAAGGGGGTTCCAAGACCTCCCAGTTTTTTAAACTCTGAAAACTTGTTCTTTCCCGGGTAGATGAATATGGGGGAGGGGGCAGAAGGGATGAAGAAGGTAGGGAGGGAAAAGGAGGGATGTTCATTGAGTAAACTAAACCCACAGGGTCATCTTTTCTTCCAACCTTAATTCAGGCCTTTCATATGTAGATTTAGCCTGTTAAAGGTTGGTGGGTCTTTGAGCTCTTCCTTATGTCTGATTTAGTGCGTAGTTTAAAATAAAAAATTTGTTATTTATGCCCTTCAGGACAGTTATGTGGTGCATTGAATAGAGCACCAGGCTTGAAGTCTAGAAGACTTGAGTTCAAATTTACTAGCTGTGTGACCCTGGGAAAGTCACTTAACCCCATTTTTCTTAGTTTCCTCATTTCTCAAATGAGATGGAGAAGGAAATGGCAAACCATTTCAGTATGTTTGATAAAGAAAACACCAAACAGGAGTCATAAAAATTTAGGCACCACTGAAACTACTGAACAACAAATCTATGACCTTTGACTTTAGGAGCTATGAAGTAATGGCAGTTGCTTTCTGAAAAAAAACTATACAGTCACAAAATAAATATTAGAACCATTATTCCAAAGGATTAAAATAGAAAAGTGGAAAAAAAGTTTAGGGTTCTTCAATCTTTGTACATGTAACATAAGTCTACCTTTCTCCTGAGAGCAAACCTGTTGCCATTATAAAGAGATTATTTTACCACAATTACTATGATAACAGTAACCTTCCCCGAGTTTCTTAATATTATTAACAGGATTTAAGACTATTTAGTCTGTTTGGTTCCAGCTCCCATGGATTCTGATTCCTCAATATTAAGGGTACTTGCACCCCAGTTACATTTGAACCGAGAGTAAAGTAGCTTTTTCAAAGGAATATTCACTTCAAAGATATAAGAAGAAAAGGCAAAACCTCCCTTGCCACTTCCCACCAAAAAAAGTGACAGGCATAATCCCCCCTAGGAACAGATTAGTCACTAGGAAGAGAAAGAAGATTAGCTTCTTTTTCAAATCAGTTCTTATGTAACACAGTCCCTCTTAATCCAAAAGAACCTCTGTATATAAGCCCCTACCTTCTCAAGGTTTCCCTGCTGTGTTGACAGTAATTCTGATGTGAAATTCTTCAGCCAAGGTGTATCAATAATGCAATATTCACAATACCCATGGTGGTTATGAACATGCTGGTATAATTGTGAATCACAAAATATAGCAAACTCTTCACATGGAGGACAGAACCAAAGCCTTTATTCAAATAACAGAAGACCAAGTCCCAGAACCAGAAGGACAAGTCCCAAAACCAGAAAGCCAAAGTAATTACAGTAGTCATGAAGTTGATACACATGGTTAATGCAGTGAATACCCACATTCCCAGGCCTTCACAATAGAACAGGCTCCCTCAAGCAGGGATCCCTCTCTCACTCACAATAGCTCCTCAGCCTGGTTCTTGGAAGTTCTTGGTAATAGTTGCAGGAGGATCTCAGCAAAAAGGTGCAGTCTCCAGGAGGTCACTGAGAGAAAATCTGACTGTCCTGCTGGTTCTCTTCCTTATATACAGTATAGGTCCTCCCTCTTTTGCCCCTTCCTGTTAAGGTGTTAACTACCCCAAGGTGTTAACTTGAAGTAAGCTGCTAAGTTCCTGTTTACTAAGTGCCAATAGAAAGGGGCAGGGAAGATCTTCAGATTCCATTAACATTACACAAGGACACAATGGCTCAAGATTATAGGTCCAGGACTTGACTTCCTCAGGTTCATTGAAAAGAGAAAACTAGAGAGACGAACCCTGCCCCAGCTTCCTAATGTCTTGCACAAGCTGCTTTTTCAGCCTTTTGGCTTTCAGAGTGGGATCATGGTGGTGGGCAAGAACAAGCGCCTCACTAAAGGCAGCCAAAAAGGAGCCAAGAAGAAAGTGGTTGATCCATTTTTGAAGAAGGATTGGTATGATGTAAAAGCACCAGTTATGTTCAAAATTCGAAGTATTGGCAAGACACTGGTTACAAAGACTCAATGAACAAAAATTGCCTCTGATGGTCTCAAGGGTCGAGTGTTTGAAGTGAGCCTTGCTGATCTGCAGAATGATGAGGTTTCTTTTTGTAAATTCAAGTTAATTACTAAAGACGTTCAGGGTAAAAATTGTTTGACTAATTTCCATGAAATGGACCTTACCCGGGACAAGATGTGCTCCATGGTCAAAAAGTGGCAGGCCATGACTGAAGCCCATATATAAAATATATGATATAAAAACTACTGATGGGTACTTGCTCTACCTCTTTTGTGTTGGTTTTACCAAAAAGCGCAACAACCAGATCCGTAAGACCTCTTATGCCCAGCACCAACAGGTGTGTCAAATTCATAAGAAAATGATGGAGATCATGACCCGAGAGGTGCAGACAAATGACTTTAAAGAAGTTGTCAACAAACTGATTCCAGACATCATTGGAAAATACATAGAAAAGGCTTGCCAGTCCATTTACCCACTCCATGATGTATTTGTCCGAAAAGTCAAGATGCTTAAGAAACCCAAATTTGAATTGGGAAAGCTAATGGAGCTGCATGGTGAAGGTGGTGGCTCTGGAAAACCTTCAGGAGATGAAACAGGCACAAAAGAAGAAAGAGCTGATGGCTACGAACCACCAGTTCTAAAATCTGTCTAAAATGAGAACTTTCAAAGGTTGAAAAATAAAAATTTATCACTGTGAAAAAAAAAGAAAAGAGAAAACTATACAAAAACAGAACTCCAAGCCTAATCCTTGTAGCCATAGGACCTTAAGGCTGAGTGTGGGCAGGAGAAGACAAACTTCCTTTTATGTAGGTGAGTGCTTGATGGCTAAGCTTTAAGTGAATATGAACACCAACCCACTGGACACCATAGAGCAAGACTGTACAGAATCTAATTGTCTTTTTTAATTTATTTTTTATTTGTTTTCTTGTTTACATTATTCATTTTCATTACATTTTTGAATTACAAATTTTCTCCCCTTCTTGCCCCTGCTCCAACCCTAAAACAGCAATCCCACTGTAAAGCCTCTCCCCTGCTCTGCTCTCTTATTTTCTGGTAGGGCAGGGAGTGTCTCCCTATCCCAGCCCCTGTATATCTTTTTTTTTTTGCTTTTTGGAGGGCAGTTGGGGTTAAGTGACTTGCCCAAGGTCACACAGCTAGTTTTTTGTGTTAAGTATCTGAGGCCGGATTTGAACTCAGGTACTCCTGACTCCAGGGCCGGTGCTCTATTCACTGCGCCACCTAGCCGCCCCCAAGCCCCTGT
>CM053593.1:263870129-263917125 GCA_028646575.1 Pseudocheirus occidentalis
AATACTATTCACAGTCTGAAAGAGATCCCAGGAAGAAAACTTACAAGAATGTGATAACTCACCTTGAAAACTCCCAAGTTAAAGAGAAAATATTTCAAGCAAAATGAAAAAAAATTAATATCATGGAAATACAGTCAAGATTGCACAAGATTTAGCAGCTTCTACTCTAAAAGACCACAGGTCTTGGAATATTACATTTTAAGAGCAAATGAGCTGGCAAATTGAGTATAATCCTGAATGTAAAAAAAAAGCTATTTGACAAACTGAAGGATTTTCAGGTATTTGTAACAAAAACAACAAAAACGGAACTCATCAGAAAATTAGATATAAAAGATCCAGAAGAAATATAAGGGAAACATTAAAAACTAATTATAAGGTACACTTTTAGGCAAAACTGTTTATACATACACATACACACATGTATACATATATGTATAGACACATATCTATATGTATATACGTATTTGTGTGTATATACATATTATATATGTATATGTATTACATTACAATAGTCTTAAAACTGTCATCATTATTAAGGTAGTGTGAAAGAAAGGCTGGGGCTGAGTTCTTTATGATGGGATGACTCTAAAAAATAAAATTGGATTGAAAAAGATAAAAGGGAGCAATTATACTATTAAAATGCAGTGTAGAAAGAAGAACTAATAGAAATGAAGTAACAGAGGTGGGGTATGGCTGGTAATGTTGGAACCTTACTCTCATTTGGGTTGAAGAGGAAATAATGTGAACATTTGGAAGAGTATAGAAGTCTTCTGAACATGTAGAGAAGTGAGAAAACTGGGGCACAGGAACAGGGAGGGACTTTTAGAGGAGTGTGCAGTTTGGGATTTAGGAGGGTGAGGATAGGGGGACTTTTTGAGGGGAGTGTGAAGTGAGGGTTGGGAGGGTGGGGGAGAGAAGATAACAGGCATAGGGTAAAAAGAGGCTGAGAAAGAAAATAGTGAGTAAAAAATAAGATGGAGGAAAATTCACAAATATAAATTATAACTTTGAAAATGAATGGGAATGCTCATTTTGTTCCCTGTATTGAAAATAAAATAAGTTATAAAGCAAAGGGAAACAACTTCCTGGTAGCCTCTGGCCATGTTGATGAGATATTCTGGGAAAAGAAAGGCATAAAAAAAATGTCCATCTAGGTAGAATAGAGAAGGAATGACAGTCTTCACACCCAGACCTACTGACCATATCTGTTTCCATATGAAATGGGTACACATTTGCCCCCAGGCTAAATGTTCCTTTCTCTTCTGCAGCTAATTACACCACTTTTTACTCATTGTAGAATGACCTACAAGTATACCACTTTGTTCCAGTATGGAATCTAAACCAACAAGCCTTCCCCAAACAAAATTTTCCTCCTCTTTTCATTTTTTTAATAGCAACATCCTATTGATTTTGTATTTTGCCCTCCTATAAGAAATTAGATATACTGATCAAAATAATGTAAATGAAAATAATGGCATGGAGGACTATAGATAAAAGAGGAGTTACTAATGTGGCATGGAAACGAATGGATATATTTTGCTAATAAATTGCTAAATTTAATTTATATATTTTAAGCTTACTATAAATTAAGTTTATGCTTAACCAAAATAAAAATAAAAAGTTCTGCAATACAGAAACCAATGGCAAATCAAATTTTAAAATATCTTCAGTGTCTTCTTCCTTACCTTGTTTTAATGTTATCACTCCTCCTTCCTGCTTGAATGGGTTCATTATGCCTCCCTCTAAGCTTTCCAGTGGCCTCTTTATGGTCATCACATAACAATCCCCTTCCCCCATTCCTCCCCCCCCCCATGGCTTGCTTTCCTGGTGCAGTCCTTCAAGCTCAATATGCACTGTTCCCTTATCTCAATCAGTTATCACCTAGGGAAGCATTCAGATAGACTAATTCACTCTCACATGTGAACATATCCCAGTTTTAGCTTTATGAATTATCTTTACCAGGGGATTTCTCCCCTTCAAACACAACATTCAGAGATAATATTAACCAACCTCTAATGGTTGAATTGCAAATACTGTGGCAAATGTGTAAGGAAATAAATTTGGGGGGCAGGGAATGTTTCAGAAACTCTCATAATCATACCCAGTAAGTAATAACAGGGCTTATATCATGCACACATACCATTTTAATTAAAGGGATTTAAATTGATTTTTGTTCTGAGGATTTTGTGAAATCCCTTATAATAACTAAAGACCATCTAGAGTGTTACAAAATCGAGGTTGTTAATCACTGCCTTAAGTGAGTTAATGTCCCTTTGAAATTTCCTGACTGAGAACTGGAATAAAACACTGGTAAATCTGAAGCAGGACGAGGTCACTTACAAACTATTCTGCCTAATCATGGCATAAAAAAAATGGAATAAACTCACAAACCAACAGAATTATATCTGTTTGAATTTTCTAGGCAAGAAGATGAACTGGTAAGAATTACATATAAATGATATATTCTATATATAATATTTAGTTCTCTGCATGTATGTAGTTTTAATGTATATTTGTATTTTTGTTTATATGTATGTAAGCATGTATATATAATGTGTGTATGTATGCATTTTGTCTTGTTATTACATTGCTATACCAAACTACCAGAAGAGTCCTCTACTCAAGTAGGTCAGAAACTGTTCTACTATTAGTCTCAAAGATTTGCCTGGAGGCACTGAAAGATAAATCGATTATCCTAAGGTTACACAGAAGGGATATCTCAAAGAGAGGATTTAAACCTGGGTTTTCTGAAGCAAGCTCACCATCAACTAAGTGGCAAGATGCTTCAAGTCATCATTATCAATATCAATGTGGTAATAAATGTCCTTTCTCTGGCTTATGCTGACTATGTTACCCTGGACAAGTCCCTTAAGTTTTCAGTGCCCCAGGGAATTCTTTAAGCCTATAAAATAGAAAAGTTGTCCTGCGTCTGCATTGGTAGAAGGAAGCCTCTCAGTGCTTCCCTCCACAGATAAAATCATGAAATCATTGTTCTGCACACACACACACACACACACACACACACACACACACACACACACACACAATTTTATCAAAGTCATTCTGGTTTAGTGTATAAGGGAAGGGTTTGAAGTAAAAAAGACCTGATCCAGGGTAAGCCATTTAAATACATAATATCTTTAGTAAGAGGGTGGAGTTGAAAATGCAGGTAGTACAATGGATAGAGTTCTGGTTCTGTAGTCAGGAAGACATTTTCCTAACTCCAAATCTGTCCTCAGGTACTTGATAGCTGTATGATCCAGGACATGTCATTAAACTATGTTTGCTTCAGTTTCTTCATTTGTAAAATGAGCTGGAGAAGTAAATAGCAACTCATTCCAGTATCTCTGTCAAGAAGACCTCAAGTGGCATCAGTAAGATTCATACATGACTGACAAAAGCCTAAACAACAGCACCTTGTTTTAGCTTCAGTGCCTGAACTTGTTAAGAACATGTTTCAAGCAATCAACTGAATAGCATAGACTAGGTAAAATTCATCTGAAAGATATTTTATAATGTGAAATGAATCTATCCATGAAGTCTATTTCAGTAGAATGGAATTTTAGACAAACCTCTTTGAGTTGTCTATAATGTATGAATGAGTTGAGAAGAGGGAGGAATTCTAGTAACTGGTATTCATGACTTCTCAGCACATTCTAGGAAGCAATAAGTAGGAAGGAGCAACTTCAGCTTTTTCCTTGGTTAAGTCTCCTTTCCATCCCCATTCCCATCCCCAACCCCATCTCCATCCCCATCCCCATCCACATCCACATCCACATTCACATCCCCATCCTCATCCCCATCTTCAGTCAAAGAAAGATCTTCCAGTTTTAAAAACTTCAAAATATTTTAGATTTGTCATTTTGCATTTTAGTCTTCATCCCTATGAGTTCCCCCCAGAACTTTGAGGCAGAGATGGAGCCAGTCTAACTACAGGAACTAAATTCTTACGTGGGTTATGTAAGTAATGACCTAGGAGTTATCAATCACTAGTAAATAGGGACATTAAGAGAGATCCCATTCATGAGGAAGCATTTGAGCTGAAATTTGAAAGATATTATAAGTTCTAAAATGTGGAATTTAGGGATAGAGCACATTCCTAGAATGGAGAACAGTCTATTCCACATCATAGAATCAAGAGGACAGATGTCAAATTCTATATGAGAAATAAGATGTAAGCCAACATGGCTAGAGCAGAAGTCCTTAACTTGGCATCCATGACACCTCAAGAGATCTGTGGGTAGATTACAAGGAGTCAATGAAATTTAATGGGAATAAAATATACTCTTATTTTAACACAAGTAATTATATGTAATTATATGTATTTTATTCAATGAATTTAACAACATTCTGAGAAGAGGTTGGTAGGTTTCACTAGAGTTTCAAAGGAGTCCATCACACACACACACACACAAAAAGGTAAATATCTACTAGGCTAGATCATAGAATGCATGAAGAGGAGTAATGTCTAACATGTGTAGAAACATAAATCTAATGCCAAAGAGAAAAGTTCATATTTGGTTTTCAAGGCAGTTGGGAGTCACTGGATCTTCTTGAGGAGGATAGTGACATACTTAGACCTGTGATTTAGAAATCATTTTGTCAACTATTCCTAGGATAGATTTGAGATAGGAGCAGCTTGAGGTAGAGAGAACAATTAAGAAGGTATGGTGGGTGGAAGGTTATGAAAGCTTAAAAGAGGGTGGGAACCTAATAAGTAGAAAAGGAGAAATAAAGAATGTTGTGGGAGGGGGATAGGAAAGTAAAGATTTAAGGATAGTTTCTAACTTTAAACTAGGTATTTGGAAGGAAGGTGTTTTAATTAAAATAAAAGAGATGTTGGGTTTTTTTAAATAATGAATTCTATTTGGATAGGTTGAGTTTGAAATACCTGTAAGGCATTTAATGGGAAATATCCTGGTGATACAGGACTGGATAGAGTTTAGCACTGCATCTGGGAGTCATCTGTATAGAGATGACAATGAACAGGATGTCAGGGGCACAGCAGACTGATGGATTCAAGGTAGAATTTTAAAAGAAGAATAAAGAAAAAAATATATAGAGCTGAAAGGGATCTCAAAGTTCATTTAATCCATCCTCCTAAATTTATACATGACTAACTAAATGTATATATCGCTTAACTCTGTTTCTGTCCTGCCTCTTTGTATATATTTTTACTTTTTCCTTCATTACCTCCACATACTAGGAATTTCAATGTGTTCCCCCAAAACAATTTTAATTCAAGAACAGTTAATTGGTATCTTGAATAGATAGAACTGTTTAATCATGTATTAAAGGTTCTTTCCTTGTAAGTTACAGGCTCAAATATCTGAGCTTGTGTGTGTGTGTGTGTGTATGTGTGTTCTATCATGTCTATTAGTCACATTCATGTCTTTCTGAACTTATATTCTCTCTGTATTATTGCACTTAGCAAATTGATGTTAGGATTTATTAGAGTTAAATTTCTTGTGCAACACAGTCCTTTTAGAGATTTACATGTTTTTTTTGTTCTAAAATTTTTCCAAAGTACTGGCTTTTTATTTTATTTTAATGTCATGCTCTTAAGTATTACGTATGTATGCATATATACACACATATATGTGTATATATATATGTATATGTACATATATATATATATACATACACACATATGGAGAGAGAGACAGACAGAGAGAAAGAGAGAGAGAATATTTATTTTCAAGAAATGTCTTGTGTGTATGAGTTACTTGAACCATCTGCTAACATGCACCATTGCCAAAAGCCAAATAGTCTGAGTTTTCAGGACTCTCAGAATGTCTTGAAAGGAAGTTTGGTAACAAAAAGTACATAAAAAACATCTATAAAACCATCTGCCCTAACTCCCTTTCCAGTCTAAATAGTAATCTCCTTGACAGAGAAGATAGAAGCAAAATGAGTTGAGTAGTTCTGTTTTCTCTCTGTCATCTGCTAACATCACAGCATTCATCAAAAGGAGGAGGGCTAGCCTTTGCCTTTTTTTACCCAAAAGAGAAAAAAAAAGATCTTTTGTTTCATCCTAATTCTTTTTTACTTCACTGGGTTAATGCCATTCTTTCTATCACCAGTGTTTAGCACAGTGCATATTTATTGTCTGTTTGAACTTCTGTCCTCTCAGTCTTTCGTTTCATTTAAAATTCACTTTTGCATTTCCTCCATGTTGTTCTAGGTACTCTTATAGTCTTAATAACTAAGTTCTCTCTCACTTCCCCCCCATATACATGTGTGTGTGTATATATATATATATATATATATATATATACATATATATATACATATATATATTCATGTATACATGTGTATACACAGACACACAGACACAATTTTTTCCTCTGAAGTTCTACTTATAGTTGTAATGGGGTTACACTCTTTTCAATATCTCTCAAGTCCCTCTTAACCTATACAATTGCTTCACTGTATATGGTGTATTTCTCCATATTTCTATTTTCAGCTTCACTTACTGGTTTGGCATTTTGTTCTTATGCCATATTTTAGCCATTTTGAATAGGTTGAATAGGCTTTGTTTAGTACTGGATTCTGGTACAACTGCTAATTCAGATGAGAGAGTTGGTACTAGGCTCCATCTTTACTTGACTTGTGCCTCAGCCTCCTCATAACCTACTGTGAGTTATGGCCTCAGCTAGGCTCTACATTTTTCTCTTTAAATGATCTGTATTTTTTTCCTTCTACAGAAAATCTCCCATCCCCTAGGATTGGCACATTAGTGCTAAACTGACTCTGTTTCGTATATTCTTCCAGTGCTCTGAGGAGTTAATGGTAGGTCCTTTCTCCATACACAGTGATTCACAAAAAGTTACACTGTTCTCATTTCTATTCAGAAAGGCCAGTGGCCCAAACTACTTTACCTCCAAATATCTTGTGATCTCCCTGCTTAGAGCCTTAGCTATCTGGTTTTGTGGGGATTTTGAGGGAACAGTACTGAGAAGGGGGATTGCAGCATGCCAAATTTTCTATCTCTGCTTCTCTCAGGTGATCCATTTATCTCCATTAAGGCAGAGACCCTATGGGATCTTCTCCTTGGCTCCATTGTCTTCTATCTATTTTCGCTGAGTTATTCTGATTTTCCTGATTCAATCTTCCTCACCATCCATTTACACTGGCTTCCAAGTTTATCTATGATTCTTCTGGCTTCCCTTGTAAGAAATCTCTACAAACCTCCTCCAAATTCTAAGCATCATTTTACATAGTTCTGAACATTTTGGAGGACTTCACTTTTGAAGTCTTTTATATAATTCAAAGTATCTTTTTACATTATTCATTTTATCAATTGTCTTTTGGACACTACGCTACAATATTTGCTGGTGTTTATTTGGGAGAGCTTGGTTACTCTAATACATTGAATATATCCATAGTAAACAGAGACAGAACTTTTTCTTTGTGACCTTGGGGAAGTGACTTTACCCTGTTTCTCAGTTTTCTCCTCTAGAAAATGAGAATAATAACAACTACAGGACTTACCTCCCTGGAACATTATGGGAATCAAATAAAATAATGAAAATAAATGGTTTTGCAAACATTAAAACACTGTTCTGGTATCAGTTATTAATATCATTGTTATTATTTATTATTATTAATAATTCATTAATTTTCCTCTGACATATAATCACTACGTAACTCTAGGAAAATCTCTTGACATTCTGGTGCTTTAGGGAACTTTCCAAGACAATCAGGTGCAGAGAAGGTGTCAACCTGCATTGAAAAAGGTAGTTTCCTTCGCTGAGAATTGCATATACTGATGAAATCACATTTCTTTCTTATGTTAGCATATGCTCAAGAAACATTTGTTAATTACTGTGATTATAATAGCCAATGACTTCAGTCTCCTGTGATAAGTCTAGCATTCATGCTCTAAAATGTAAAAAAATGCATTATACATGTGCATTTTTTCTTCATTGCTCTTTTAGAATAACTTTTTGAATTTGTAAGGTTTTCTGCACTTGTTCTTCGTTTTCTAACTTTCCTTTTTCTTAGAACTTTACAATTCTTCTATCTCATAAAACAAAAGGTCAGAGATTTAACCAGAAAGGAAAGTTCAGAGTTCTGGCAGGAATCGCCTTTTTATCACAAAGAGAAAACTTCCTTAATCTGAAGGCATACTGTTGTAATAAATAATGGACAAAAATATATTGAAAAATGCTAACTCATCTCTGAGCTTATTACTTTTCAGTACATACCATAAATCCTAGAATCAGGGTAACTGCACATATAATAAAGCAAAACCCAACAACTCCAGTAATTTGTTATATCACCACTGCAGAAACACTAATAAGAAATTTTATAACATGCTTCAAAAGTTACATATAATTTGGCTTTATCTAACACACTTCAGCAGCACCTTATTTCTGAAGTTTTATTAGTCCCATGTGCTTTTTTTTTTTAAAGAAATACTGTTACACAGAGAAATTTTCTGGGCTTGTGTGCTTGCCACCTAGATGTAGTTTAATGTGTAGCTATTGCCACAGACTTCCTAACAGGTCACAGATGAAGAAGAATAAGGGCATAGATCAACACAAATATTTAGCAGAAGTTCGTATTGGTCAATAAAACCAAATATAGTAATAAAGCTTAAAGGTGCGGTGAGAGTCTAGGTGAGGTCACAGGTGAGCTATTAGTGATAGCTCTAGGTCTCAAAAAGTTGATGGCTAAGGTTGCGTTTATGCCAATTGAACATATCAATTAGTCAATCAAACATCAATTATTTATTAAGTACCTACTATGTCCTAAGTTTTAAAGATATAAAGACAAAAATGGAAGTGAGGGGAAGTATGAAAAGTCTTAGGTGAGAAAGTTGTAATAACAGTGCTTGGTTAAGTGGTATCATTTAAATATATTTTGGTGGGGAAGAATGATAGTTCTAACCCCTGTGACCAAATTCACTTAGATTTGTGCCTACTCTGTGCTCAAGGAAGAGAACACGGAAGGACATAGGATTTGGATTTCCATGGCATGATTCTATGCTGAGTTGAATGTCCTTAAGATTGGAGAGTATGAGTCTAAGCAGTAAACTCTTTCTTAAAGGCAGAGTATGAAACAGTGGTTAAGTCTTGGATTGTAATATTATCTCATCCCACCATTACAACCCTCAAGGGTCTCTGCATCATTTGGTATCAAGGTTCCATCAAATTCATGGTATTGTCGAAGAAGAAGGTCACCTTTTTATATGGAGCAAGAAGTAATCTAGTAAGGAAAATCATTTTGACAATGAAGACAATCCAAGGAGGGTAATACTGGTGGATAGATCATAGAACAGGCAGACTTGGAATGGAGTTTATAGACTAGGGTCACAACCCTAATTCCAAGACTAGAAGAAGAATCTGGCAATACTGGAACTGAGTCACCTGAATATAGTAGTCAGGCAAACATTTGATAGGCCAGTTCAATTCGATGGAATTCAGCAAATATGTATTGTGTGTACTCTATTCAAGGCATTGTACTTGACAATAAGGACGGATGCAAGGAGTCCCAAAAGTCTTAATGTAGTTTTAATCTGTTAAAAATTAAAGAATGCACTAAGAAATTTTGACTTTTAAGCTTTCAAAACTTAAAACTGCACTAACACTTTGGGCACACTCATAAAGATGGGGCATAGATCCTGCTTTGAAGGGGTTTCAAACCTAATAGGAGAAAATATATTAAAATTAACAATGTTACAACAGATAGTGGCACAAACCCAAAAGACAGTTTTCTGGCAATTTGCTTTGAGAAATTTGAAAAGAAAGAGATCACTTTGGGTGGTGGAGTCAAGATGGTAGCATAGAAGCAGGAGAACTCTGGGAGCTCCCCCCATAACCACCTCACATATCTATAAAATGTGACTCTAAACAAATTTTAGAGCTCCAGAACTCATATAATGACAGAGAAACAAGGCTCCCACTGAGGGCAGTGTGGCAGGCAGACAGGAAGAGTTTAACACATTGTACTGGGAACCAAAACCCGCTCAGCCTGAAACCACAGCATAGCCCTAGGGAGACAAGGACAAGCCACTGCTGGAGCACTCAGGAAACTGGATCACCAGCAGCTGTGGCAGTTTCCAGAATAATCAACCCATAAGAGCCAAGGACAGAGGGAAAGTCAGTGGAACTCAGCTAAATTTGGGGGAAAGGAGTGGGTCTGGTCATCTGCTCCCAGAGCAAGAAAGCAGTAGAAGCAGCGGCCCTGCAGCCACCTCCACATAGCTGCTTCAAAGCTCCCAGCCTGCAGATTGCAGGGGGACCAAGCAATCACTCAGAAGCTAAGTGCTCCTTCCTTTACCTACCTGGATCAGGATCATGGTCTTGGATGGTGGTCCTGAGGTGTGTGACCAGTGAGCCAAAGTTGGTGGGGGCTGCAGAGATGGCAGCCTCCTAATAACTCCAGCAGCTCTGAAAATCCCAGTGATTTGGAACAAAGCATTCCCATCTGAAAGCAGAGTTCTACTGAGCCCAAAAGTCAAGTAATTGACTGGCAATATGAGCAGGCAAAAGAAGCACAGCAATCCAACTTTAGATCCCTATTTCAGGGACAAAAAGGTTCAACACACGGAATGGGAAGAAGACAACACAGTCAGAACTCCCACACCAAAAGCTTCCAAGAGAAATATAAACTGGTTACAAGCCATAGAGGAGCTTAAGAAGGATTTTGAAAACCAAATAAGAGAAGTAGAGGAGAAAGAAATCACATTTCTTTGGGTATAATGTTACCAATGTAGGTGGGGCAGGGAATGGAGGGGCAAAACATGGACTCTGTGGGTAAAGGCCTCACATAGAAAATAGTTTCTCTAAGTTTGTCTTTAAAGAAAAGGTGAGTCTTCATAAGTACATCTGAGGAGTCCATGGGGGGAAGGGAGAAAGAGGCACATTCAGAGATTGACACAAGATTCTCTATCAAGTGAAGTCATTTGAATTGTCTACCAGAGATGAATCTGCTCTGAAGGACTTCTGTTGCTTAGGCTTAAAGAACCATTTAAATGTTTGTGTTAGGAATGGTCCCATTGAAATTGGAGGGGGGAGGTTTCAGAGGAAATTTCTCTGATAAAGGCCTCATTTCTCAAATATACAAAGAACTAAGACAAATTTACAAAAATAAGGGCATTCCTTCATTGATAAATGCTCAAATTATATGAACAGGCCACTTTCAGAAGAAAAAAAAATCAAATTTATCATTAGTCACATGAAAATGTTCTCTAGATCACGATGGATTAGAAAAATGAGAATTAAAAAAACCTCACATCTATCAGATTGACTAGCATGACAGAAAAGGAAAAAATGATAAATACTTGAGGAAATGTGGGAAAATAAGGACACTGATGCATTGTTGATGGAGCTTTGAACTTATCCAACCAATCTAGAAAATGACTTGAACTATACCCAAGAGGCTATAAAACTGTGCATACCCTTTGATCCAGAAACACTAATACTATTTCTGTATTCCAAATAGATCAAAGGCAATAAGATCTCAATATACAAAAATATTTATAGCAGCTCTTTTTACAGTATCAAAATTTGGAAATTAAGGAGATGTTTATCAGTTGGGAAATGACTGAACAAGTTGTGGCAAACTATTGTGATGGAATACTATTGTGCTATATGAAATTGTGAGCAGGATGGTTTCAGAAAACTTAGGAAGACATATATGAACTGATACAAAGCATAGCAAACAGAACTGGCATAACATTGCACATATTAATAGCAATATTCCAAGGTGATCAAATGTGAAAGACTTAGATACTCTGATCAAAACAATGATCTAAGACAATTCCATGATGAAAACTGCTATCTACCTCCACAGAGAGAACTGATAAACTCTGAGTATAGCTTGAAATATACTTTTCTCACTTTATATTTCTTGCTTTTGGGGGTGGGGCAGAACATGATTAGTATGAGAATGTTTTGCATAACTTCATGTGTTTAATTCAAATGTTGCTTGTGTTCTCAATGAATGAGACAGAGATAGAAGGGAAAAAGAAAATTTGGAATGTTTTAATGAATGTCAAAAATTAATTAATTAAAAATAAAAAATGGTCCTGTCCTATAGCCCTAAGTAGAAAGCTTCTCCATAGTCTGGCTCCTCTCCTTGAGACATTTCCTCACTTAAGGGGTCTAGGAAAAGAGAATACTGGGATATTGAGGATAAGGGTATGCCCAGAGCCTTAGCACAACTTTCACAAGGATAAATTTATTTGTAAATTGTAGAGTCCTTTGTTTATTTTTGTAGAATGATAGTGTTAAATTCAAACAGAAATAGGTATCTGCTGGCTGAATATTGACTTAAAACCACAAATTAAAATTTTCTGTGTTTTATTATATTTTATTATTTTATGTGACATAAATTACATTTTAATATAGTTCAGCTGGAATAGGGAGTATTGGGTGCCTCTCCCCAAACTGCACACCTCTTCTGAAGAATGTTCAAAATAATAATGATTACCAAACAAAAAAAAAACAGAAGAGAAAAATAGCATCTTTTTATCCTTCATGCTATGATTTTCCTTCTTCCCCTTTTGGTGTGTAAATCACAGGAATTAAATGGTAATCTATATGAACTAGCTTTTTTTTTCCTTTGTAGCATCTGTCTCTTCAGTAGCATAATTGGCAATTGTGTTGGCACTCCTGCACTTGCCCCTGGCTCTGTCAAAGATTAATCTGTTGTAGGATAAAACATCTTTTACTTCACTGCATTTTCATAATCTCTTGGATTACAAAGATATTACTTTGTATTAAAGTTTCTTCTTCAAGGAGCACAAAGTGCTTCACAGATGTTATAGAATTATCTAGTTTTCCTCCCAAAGGTCAAGTCTACCCAATATTCGTAGGAATTTTTTTTTTGTGGGACTCACTCTTATCATGCAGCAGCCACACTCTAAGCAGCCATGGCAGTAAGCCAGCAGCATTAATTTAGTGGGACAGCTGCAATGATTAAGGAGGTCAAGCTGGCATCAGAGGGGCATAACCCTTTTAAATGATTAGTCCAGGGGGTAGGCTGGCCCATGTGAATGACCACATTCCAGGAGAGAGCAGAGAGATCAAAGCCCATTTTTTTTTCTCTTATTGGCAGTGCTGGATAATACAAATAATGCCTACCACATCCTCCCCAGCCCTCCTGCCTATAAAATTAATTTCAATTTGGTGGGAAGCAGAAGAAAATTTTAGTCACTAGAAGAATAGTTGATAAGCATTCATTTCATGCATACTATGTGCCAGGACCTATGCTAAATATTGGGCATACAAAGAAAGACAAAAAGATGGTTCCTTTCCTGAAGGAGTTCATTCTGATGAGGGAGACAGAATGAAATAGTGTGTGTATTCATAGTGAATATTGAAGAAGCATAATTCAATAAGTATGAACACATAAGAAATAAAGAGAGCACATAGCACATAATATCACAGGAAAGGTCTCCTGCAAAATATGATGTTTGAGCTGGATCTTGAAGAAAATGAGATAAGGCAGAAGATTGAAAGAGAGGAAAGCATGTAAAGCATGGAGGCTTGCCAGGGAAAAAACAGAGTCAGGAGACAGAGTATCTCCAGGAAGGACCAATAAGAAGGCCAGTATCTTCTAAAGACTTGTAGGTAGAAGGAACCTACCACATCTCAAGACAGCCCATTCTGCTATGGCACAAACTGAATTGTTGGGGCACTTTTCCTTGGCATCTGTCCTGAATCGGTCTGTTGGCAAATTCTTCCCATTTCTCCTGGTTCTTCTCTCTGGGGTCCAATAAAATAAATTCAGGCCCTCCTCCTCCTCATGATAGCTCTTCATATAGTTTAATATAGCCACTATGTGTCTTTTCTCAAGTTAAATATGCCTGATTTCTTTAGCTTATACTCAAATGAATGTACCAAAACCTTCCTGGTTTTCTTCCTCTATACATTCTCTAGCTTATCAATGTCAAGTTGTTAACCAGAACTGAAGCCTGGACTCTAAATAAGGTCTAATGAGAGTAGAAGACAATGGGACTATCTTCTCCCCGTTCCTGGAAGCTAAACCCCTCCTAGTGAAACTGAAGAAAGGACAATTTTTTGAGGGACACTCTATCACACTACCAAACCATATTGAGCTTGTAACCATAAAGCCCAGATTTTTTTAGAATACCTGCTGTCTAGCCATGTCTGCTTCATGCTATGATTTGAAGTTGCCCTTTTTTAACCCAACTGTAAGACTTTAAACTTAACTATCCTGAATGTTGTTGTTGTTGTTGCTGCTGCTGCTGCTGTTGCTGATGACCTAGTTTCCCCACCTCCCTCAGGCTAGAATTATTGTGGCCACACACAGACCCTCTACTGATCAAAAGGGAGCTTTGAACTACTCAGTTTTGACCTAGTTCAATTCATCTTCCATTTAGTTCCCCTTTATTTAACCAGGTAGTCCCTGCTTCCAGGAATCACAATACAATAAGGGCTTAGTGTTATTACTCAAATGACTTAGCACACTGAAGCTCAGAGCTCTGGAACTCGAGACATCCTCCAGTTTCAGCCCCCCTTGCAGAAATAATTAAAGGTGTGCATCACCACGTCCAGCTAAATGTGATTTTATCAGACTTAGTCCATTATTCTAATTTGCAAATACCCTTTTGGATCTTGATTTTGTCACCCAGTGTGTTAGCTCTCAGTCTCACCTTAGTATTTTCTGCAAATTTGATGAACTTTCTACTTAAGAGAAATGTTAAATGGCACAGGGCCAAGCAAAATTCCCTGTACTACTACCTTGGTGACTTTCTACCTTGTTGATTTTGAAGCATTAAGAAGACTATTCTTTCAGTCTAGCTATTCAACCACTTTTGAATCAATCTGACTAAAACAATGCTGGCCAAAACAAGAACTTTATTCCCTACTTGATGATGATGGTCTATTCTTGATGAAGCTCTGCTGCCTCTTTGTAATCACTGCTTCTCTTTTGAGATTGTTGTTATTGTTCAGTCATTTAAGTTGTGTGGAAGTCTTCATGACTCCATTTGTGGGTTGTTGTTGTTTTTAAAGATAATGGAGGGATTGGTCATTTTCTTCCTGAGTTCATTTTTTTACAGATGAGAAACTGAGACAAATAGGGTTAAGTGACTTGTCCAGGGTCACACAGCTAGTAAGTGTCTGAGACCAGATTTGACCTCAGGAAGATGTTTTTAGGCCCTGAATTCTATCCCCCGTGACACCTAGTTGCTCCCTTTCTAGATGCCTGCCAACATTTATTTGATGATGTATTCTAGAATTTTCCCAGGAATCAAAGCTAGGTTCACTGTCCTATAGTTTGATGACTCTGCTCTTTTCTCTCCTTTGAAAATCAGGGCACTTGCTTTTTTCCTATCTTGTGACACCTCTCTTATTTCCTTTCCATCTTTCAAATATCATTGATAGCAACAGAACAAGCAAATCAGTCAGTTCTTTTAGGAGTGGAGAAAGTAATGCATCTGGGAAAGGTGCCCTTTTTATTGCCTCTCTACTCTTGGGTATTAAATGCTTATTAGACATTTTTGTTCTTTCATTTCTAATGTAAAGGTCATTTTCCATTGCAAGGAAGACAGAAATGCAGTGAGAACTGAGAAGACCTGCTTGTCTCTTCTGTCTGTCATCATCATCCCATACACATGAAGCAATGGTGCTAACTCTTCCTTTATTCTCTCCTTTCTCCCCATATAGTTAAAGGTGAAGAAAAAGATGTGTGTGTACCAGCCAAAAAGAAGGGAATATCAAATCACATATTTTCAGTATGCATGGACACTTACAAAATAAACCCTATTAATTTACTACTCAAAACAATCATGTTGCTATCATTGAGATACAATCACAAACAAAAAGCTTTTACTTAATGTTTTGGGCCCATAGTTCCAATAGGCACAAACTGAAGAGAATCTATTTTGCTGTAATTATGGGTATTGTTTTTATTGTACTGTCTTTCCTGGTAGGATTCCTATGAAAGTATATAATAATTATTTAAAAACATGTAAATATTTTGTCATTATGAAAAACAATTATTTAATGTTTTATTGGTTTTGTATTTGTTTTTGTTTCTATATTTATTTTTAAAGCAACCTAGACTTTTTATTGAATTCTTCTCCCTCCATTCTGCCAGAAAGTTATCCCTTATCAAATCAACAAGTCCAGTCATAACCTGGCCCCTTCCTTCTTTTCCAGTCTTCTATACCATTCTCCTTCCACTCTGCCCAGGGTTTATGACTTGGTGATACTAGACTCCTTGCTATTCTTCACATAAAACTTTATACTTCTTCATACTCCCTGCATTTTTACTGGACATTTTACTTTTCTGGAAAACTCTCCTCCTCATTCCCATTTCCTGGCTTTCTTGACTTCCTTCAAGTCCCAGATGTTATTATACCATTTGAATAAGCTTTTGTATATAAAACCTCCTTAATGCTAGTACCTTCTCCATACAATTATCTCCAGTTTGTCCTGTCTATATGTTTTTGTACTTCGTTATTTTCATTTCTCTGTCATTAGACTGTAAGCTGTTTCTGAGGAGGGGACAATTTTTTCTAAATTTGTTTTTATCCTAATCATTTAGCATTTAGTGGCTTTGTAGATATAGTGCTGGGCCTGGAGTTAAGAATACTTGACATAGGGCAGAGCCAAGGTGTTGGAATAAGTTAAGAACTCACCTGGGCTCTCTCAAATTCTGCTCCAACCAGCTTTAAAATAACATTGCCAAATAAATGCTAGAGTGACAAGAAAAAGCAAAAGGACAAGGTGAAATGATTTTTCAGCCTGAGATAACTTAGAAGGTCAAGAAGAAAGGTCTGTCTCACTGAAGTGATAATGGAGTACAGCCTTGCTCAGGTGACCCAAGCAAGTCAACAGTGAGGATGAGCCCTCTGTCACAAGCCAGTACAAGCCTTGGAGACAAGTGAATCAGTATCACAATTCTTGTAGCTCCCATCACACAGATTTGTAAGAGGTTCAGACAATTAGTCAGAATGAGATAATAGAAGACACTTTGCTGGTACTGGTTAAAGGACTCTGTTGCAACACCCAAATGAGGATCTGGGTCACAGACTCAAGACACAGTACCAGGGAAAGGAAGAACACTAGAACACTAGAGAATGAAGCTAAAAGGAAATGGGGATACTAGTCACAGGTCCAATTTGGAAAAGAATGTTTGTGGTGACCAACAGACCAGGGCACAGGTAAGGGCATTAGTGACCATACCTCTCCTTAGAATTATTCCTAAATCATGTCAGTTTGGAAGATGTGAAAACCTACAAGTCATCAGAATTAGCTCTGAAAATAGCAGCAAGAAAAACCTGAAGTTTGGGGCGTTGCCCGATCCACCCCAGGAATAGAGCCCAACTTTAACATAAAATTGAAATTCAAGAAAAAAGACAGTGAAAATGATCTTTTAAAACAGTGTTACCATATAAAGGTCCTATAATGAAAGAGAAGATCAAAACTCTAACTCAGAAAAGGACAACAATGTCAAAGTGATTACATGAGAAGACTCAAAGAAAAATGAGTTACAGGAGGAAATGGTCAGTAAAACTATCCTGCTGGGCTAGTTTCCCCCTCTCAGAAGTAGATAAATCTAACCAAAACATTAACAAGAAATAAGTTATAAGAATTAATAGAATGCTAGAAAAGTTATATGTGATAGACCTCTGGAGAAAATTGAAGGGATATAGAAAGGCATATACCTAATTGTCATTGGTATATGGCATCTACACAAAAGCTGAGCAGTATTAGGGCATACAAACCTCTCAAATGAAGGAAAATGGAAATATTAAATGTATCCTTTTCAAATCATAATGAAATAAAAATTACATTTCATAAAGGGTCATGGAAATATAGATTTAAAATTAATTGGAAAATAAATAATCTAATCTGAAAGAATGGGTGGGACAAAGAACAAATCACTGCAACAAACAATAATTTCACTAAAGAGAATAACAAAAATGAGAAATGTCAAATTTTAAGGGATGCAGCTGTAGCAGAAATTAGGAGAAATTTTATATCTTGAAACAATTACATAAATAAAATAGAGAAAGAGAAGATCAATGCATTGAACATGAAATAAAAAAACTAGAAAAATAACAAATTTAAAATCCTTAGTTAAACAAATAAAGCAAGGAAAAAATTTAAAGGAATAAAAATAGACAATAAGGAAGCAAACTATCACTCTTTGCAAATGGTATAATTGTATACTTAGGGAATCCTAGAGAGTCAACTAAAAAACTAGTTGAAATAATTAAAAACTTTAACAAAATTCAAAGACATAAAATAAACCCACATAAATCATCAGCATTTCTATTTATTATCCAAAAATTCCAACAACAAAAAAGAGAAAGAGAAATTCCATGTAAAATAACTCTAAAAAATGTAAAATATTTGAGAGTTTACTTGCCAAGAAAAAAACAGGAACTGTATGAACACAATTTAAAAAATGATTTTCTCAAAAATAAAGTCAAGTCTAAATAATTGGAAAAATACTGATTGCCCATGGGTATGCCAGGGTAATATAAAAACAAAACCACACAATCCTACCTAAATTAACTTGCTTATTCAGTGCCATAGAAACCAAAGTAGCCCCCCCCCAAAAAAAAAACCTATTTTATAGAACTAGAAAAAAATAATGACAGAATTCATCTGGAAGAAGAAAAGGTCAAGAATATCAAGGAAATTGATGAAAACAAAATATGAAGGAAAGCACCTAACCATACCAGACTTCAAAATATATTATAAAGTGGTAATCATTAAAACAATCTAGCAGTGGCTGTAATGCCGTGCATGAGCAGTTTCCCAAAAGAATGCTACTGTGAACAACTTTTAAGTTTCTGATTACACAGTATGGTGGACACTCTATTCAAGAACAAATCAAAGGAAAACATTCACAACAAATCAAGATATGCTATTCACGACATTGCATCTTAACACAGAAAATCTAAATATAGTGTTCCTAACAGCTTATCCTTAAAATGGCCACATAGTTTTCACCAAAGTAGCCACAGTATTTAGAACAAAGAACAAATGAACAATCATCTAGTATCCCTGAGAAGGTTTCCCTCCTACTTAGTCATTCAATCATCACCATAATGATACTCAGCTTTTTTTTTATTGAGAAAAGAGAGCTTTGGGAACTTTTGCCGGGCCACTGGAATATGACTTTATAACTATCATAGTTTTAAACCATAAGTTAGAAAAGAATTGAACTGAACAATAATGAAGACAGTAAAGGGTCAATGATTTAACAGGAATTCAAAGGAGAAGTGATCTCAATCTGGTCAACTATTATTTTCTTTGAATATTATTATTGAAGGGGAGGACTTCCTCATTACGAAAAAGAGAAATGACTGAAGAGATTGTTATAATATCTCCTCCCAGGAGAGGCTTACTCACAATAGCACCCGACAATTGATGGAATACAGATTAACAGGGAACCATGCAAGGAAGAAGCTTGAAAAGCACAATGTCTGAAGAAAAATATATAATATCCTAATGATAGCTAGATGATTATAGTCCACCTAGAGGAGATATGACACCCAATGTGGAGTAGTGGAGAACAGTATAAGAACAGGTACAGTAAAAAGCAGTGCCCAAAAAGAAGCAGACATAGTAGAGAACATCATGATGTTATCACCAGAAGACCTCAGTAGCTGTTGTATCAGCATGAATTCTCCTCAGTTAATGGACATTGAATACATATGTTTTTAAGTGGGTTTATAAAATAAAGTTAAGATTGATGGTGAGAATATTTTGTTGTCACTTTTTTTTTTACTATGCTATTTCACCAAATGGCTATACTATAAATTGTATATCCTCTAGTTAAATTGTTACTCTTTAGCTGGGGCTCATGAGTTATACTTTTTTGAAAGTATGGTGGAAACTGTGGCTACCTTCTTAGGAAAAAAATTGTAATTAAGGGGTCCATTTGATGATTCACATTTAAATTAATTTCCACAAAATGTCAGTACTTACATACAGAAAATAAAATTTTAAAACAATGAAATCATGAAGGAAGTCTTAATATTATTTCCTTCATAATTTTTTACATGTATTTCTTACTTTTTATTCCCTCTGCCAACATCTTTGGCATTTATTGCCTATTAGGCTATAGAAATGGCTTCCTAACTGACCTCATATCTAGTAATCTCCCTATTACTAGTTCTGTGTACCTTAACGTACTTAATATTCTTATGATGTCATTTACTACTTGGTGTCAATCTATAGATGGAAATTCTATTGGGGGATTTGCTCATGCCTTTTCTTCCAAGTACTATGTCATTTACTCCTTCTCATTCTATCTGATTCCAACATATCTCTAAAGAACCTACCTCCCTCCTTAAGTCTTCACTCTCTTCTCATCTGGCATAGTCCACTGTGATCACTTACTCTTCTGAACCCTTAAATCTCTTATTTTTAATAATACTCCTTGGACAAGTATCATTTATTACTTGGCAGTACTGTTTTTGAAGCAACAAAAACATGAATAATACCACTACTTCACACACATAGCAAGACACGAAGCTAGCTGGAATGAACTTGAGAGAAACAATTGTTAAATACTCCATATGCGCATAAATGCTTACCAGTAGATTTTTTTTTTGCCCAGGTATCATAAACCCTCGATAACTGAAATAAATAATAACATCATAAGAAATAGAGGCAATTCTAAATTTTTAAAGGTTAGTCCAAGTATGAGATTTTATAAAAGTAAGGATATAACTTTTTATGCCTAATTGTATAGATAATTATTTATTCAGAAGACCAAAGTATGAGGTTAAGAAAAACCTTATTATATACAGCAGGATTTTTAAACTGACAATCTTTAGCCCTGAAACTAATTTCTATGTAACTGCACATAGCCATTTTAATTATTAAATGTGTTTATAGATGAAAATTACTGTGAAAATGAAGTACATTTTTTGCAACCAATGTTTAAATGATTATTATTATTCTAAAAGTCACTTTGGGAATAAAGCTCAGCTGTTCTCCAGTAATAGGACATGTTCTTTGTGTATTACAAGATAAAGCTTGTGGGCATCCATTTATGAATCAGAAAGCCTAATACCCTTCTGATGAGAGCAATAAATAAGGCAATGTAAACTACAGTCTCAGACCGTGAAGCAAAATGTGGAAAATTATCAAGCTTAGCTAGCATGGGGTAGCAACAAAGGTAACATTCAATCACTTTACAGTCTTCTGTTTAATGATCTATCACATTGCTTAAATCGTTCCATTAAATAAAATTAAGTGATCTTGAATTTGCTTATAATTCAGATGTTGAATTTTACTATTATAAATACCTTTAGTATCTGTAAAATATAAAACAAGGCATTACATAAAGAGCATGGGAAAATATTGTAAATTTTAATTCTCTTTGTGACTATTATTATGAATCTGTTAATAAATCTTATTTTAATATATCTCATTCCACTTAGCAAAGATACTGCATGCATTGTTAAATGAAGTATCTGGATCAGTGTTACAAGTTGAGAGGGTGGAGTTATTTCCAGAAATAATTGTGATATAATAACAAAATGTATTAATAACACTTATTCTTTACTATGGGACAGAAGAAAAATGAAAAACAACTGAAAAAAGGACACAGTGGTATAAGGGCTCTCTGCTATGGAACAGGCTAAGGTTCTCCAACTCTCAATTGCCATAGGTTATGCCAAATTGGTGCTAGTCTTAAATTTAGCATTAATAGGGAGAACCTGTGGAGCAGGGCAGTTCCAAGAAACCTAAGGAAGGAAAACCAATTAATTGGGGCTTGTCAAATTTTCCCTGTTGATCATTCATTGGATTCAGCTCATGAGTGTCCTCTGTACTTCCAACCTAGGTGAGATACCCTTTAGAAGAGTGTGTGTTGGGGCAGCTAGTGGTGCAGTGAATAGAGCACTGGCCCTGGAGTCAGGAGGACCGGCCTCAGACTCTTGACACACTTACTAGCCATGTGACTCTGGGCAAGTCACTTGACCCCAATTGCCCTCCAAAAATAAAATAAAGAAAAAAAAAAGAAGAAGAGTGAGTGTGGTGTGGTGTGGGGGTGGGGGTGGTAGTGGGGAGGAATGTTAGGAGTAGACAATGACACAAACAAAAATTAAGGTTTCTTTAGTTTTCTAATCCCTTCTTTACTTAACAAGAAGTAACATGGTAGAACAGTGGATAGAGCCTGGACTTGTAGTAAGGAAGACCTGAATTCAAACCAGATATGCATCTTACTAGCTATGTGACCCTGATTAAGTAACAACTTTCTGTCTGTTTCACTTTCCTTATCTGGAGATAATAACATCATCTATGTCCTAGCATTGTTTGTCTAGACAAAATGACACATTTGTACAGAGCACTACAGAAATGATAGGTATTAATATCATTCAATATCATTTAAAAAGAAGTTCATATTTTCATACGAAATCTTTTTGTTGTTTTTGTTCTTCACAAGTTGAAATGTTTGCTTGTTGGTTATTGTTAAATCCAGAATAAACTTTGAAAATGCTCAAAAAAGCCACAAGTTCAGCTGTATGAATACTTCCATTCCTAACAACAAAAATACCAACTAACCTTTATATAACACTTACTATTTGCCAGGCACTGTGCTGAGAGCTTTACAATTGTGATCTCATTTGATCCCTACAACAACCTTGTGAGGTGCTACTATTATCTCCATTTTCAAGTAAAGAAACCAAGGCAAACCAATGTTAAGTGACTTGCCCAGATCACATAGCTAGCAAATGTCTGAAGTCACATCTGAACTCAGATCTTGCTGACTTTAGGGATAAAGCTCTATCTACTTTTTTACCTGCCACCAAGGAAACTGCAATTCCATTCCACATTGTGATAAATGATTTTCATGAGTTGCTGTGGACTATACTTTTATTACCTGGTGGCCAACCAACAACCTCTCTGCAGTTAGCTCAGCTGGTGTTAAGATACTAGATATCCAGTTTGTAATTGTGTGCACACTTGAAACATTTACACTTGAAATACATTTTTAGGAATACATTGCTGGCAGAGCCTGTAAGAAACTCAAAGTCACCTTCATGCTACTATTAGGTATTGGACCAGAATTTTACTGAAGGAGTTTGGATACAAAAAAGAAATATGTAAAAAATATACCATCTAGACATGTGTTCCTATTCAACCCCTTCCCCACATCTCCACCCCCATGCAGGATTAATATGATGAAAATTTCAATTTATAAATAAAAGGTTTTGTTCGTATCAATGAAATGTGCATTTACTAATAAAACTGTTTTTCTTCAGTTGTTCAATTATGTTCAACTCTTTGTGACTCTGAGTACCATAATACACCAATACTGTCCATTGGGTTTTCTTGGCAAAGATACTAGAATGATTTGTCATTTCCTTCTCTAGTGAATTAAGGTAAAGAGAAGTTAAGTGACTTTCCCAGGATCACACAGCTAGTAAGTGTCTGGGGCTGGATTTGAACTCAGACCTTCCTGACTCTAGGGAGCAGTGCTCTATCCACTGAAAATGGGCTTTAAAATGTGTAAAGCACGTTACACTCATTATCTTATTTAAGCCTAATAACAACCCTGTAAAGAAGATATTAAACTTATCACTCTATTTTCCAGTGGTGAAGTTTAGATTCAGAGAGGTTCAGTGATTCTATCCCTAGTCTCAGAGTTAATATGTGATGGAGGTGAGATGGAAACCTCGTCCCCGAAAACTCATAACTAGCACCCTTTTAACTATTTGCTACTTCTGTGTATCATTTGTTTTCCTTTTTATTTAAATAAATAGAGAGCCTGAAAATGAAGATAGGTCCATGCCTGAGAATCTTAAGGCCAGACAGGGATGCCCAAAACTCTTTACTTGGCCTCTCCATTTTACTTAAAAGAACTGTTGGTTAAATTAAGATTTTCAGAGGTCATTTTTTCTATGTTGTACTGTACCATATTCACCATTTGATTATAAATGAAAATTCACTGAACAATTATCAACTTTGACAAAAAGTACATCTGTCTAGAGACCTTTTGATTTCTGAATCATTGGGGGGAAAATATTTTTTAAAAAAGAAAATGAAACAGTAAAACTACTGAATACTCTCCAGGTTGTTAATCCATAATCCCTATGCAAAACTCTGCCAACTGCATTTAGCAAAGAAAACTGTTGGCACACTTAGAATCATAGCCATATCACTGCACAGGGATTTGTTCATACTATATATTCTTCCCATTTATGTGCTCAACTACTCTGCTCTCTGTACATGAACAATACAGTTGGTCTTATGGGAACCCTTGACTCTATTAAAAGAATGTTCAGTACAAAATGCTTCATAAGAATTCAATGAAAAATAATAATGCAACTTCTTGGTGTTTTCAAAAAGTTATAGGTTAATAAAAAGAGATAAATTCAACTTCTGTGCAACCACAAAAGCATCAAATTCCAATCTCCTTAAAATGTTTCAATTATAGGTCTACAGGCAGTCCTCACACTGATGGAGAATTATTTTATATTCAAAGAAAAGCTACAATAAATTGTATGTTTTTCCCAAAGAAATGACACTATAATAAAACATGGAAGCCCTGAACCAAACATGACCTTATTCCTGTTTCCTTATTTTTTTAATAGACACAAACACAGGCACTTAATCAGTAATTTAGTTTTTAAGTGATATGCCAGTAAACTGATATGGCAAAGTTTTCTCCAGTGCACTTACCAATTAAACAACTCAGCACTAGAATGAGTCAAATAAAATTACTTAATGAGATGACAATATAAAATCTCATCTTCTTAATTATTCTTTAATTGCTGTATTATTTTCATCACAACTAATCAGAAGGCCATGGAATTCTTCCATCAGGATCAAGAAATAGAGAAGACTTGGGGAGAGGGAGGTTATACTTTGCCAGGAATCTTTAGGAAAACATTTGGAAAACTAAGAGATCCCTTGGTGAATATCAAGAAGTTACCCCAGAAGTATCTGGTTTGTTTTGTTTTCTCTGCAAATGGGGAGAAAAGAACAATGCCAACAACACTGGTTCAGCCATCAGAGGAGCCAAGTTCAAATCCTGCTTCTAACACTTATTATCTGCATGATCTTGGATAAGTAATTTAAAATCCTGAAACTCAGTTTTCAATAAAATGAGAGTTTTGTACTCTGACCTCTGAAGTAATTTTCACCTCTAGAAATATAGTTTTATCATTAAATGTGTCTATTCCAAATGTAGGAAACACAAAGAAAGTTGTTGATAGGTGTTTGAAAACAAAACAAAATAAAATATTTCTTTCTTGAACTGCCATCTCATGAACAATAGCATGTTTATAAGTAGCAGCTTCCCAATACCCTTTTGTGCTATGAGGTACGCATGCCTTTAGAAGCTATGAAGTTCTTCTGATTGCTTTTAAACCCCATGAAAACAAATACAGTTATGTGTTATCTTATTTGTTGAAATGTTTCAAAGTTTTTATTTGAAAGTCTTCATACTTATTAAACTACTACAAACTATTTAATGGTTTAATTTTAAAACTATAAAACTGAAAGAATTTCTTCCCAAAATATTATCTTATAATTATGAACCACAACCATCACAAGAAAACAATTTTTGTTTACTTTAGGCACCTTCCATTCTAAATACTATCTTCCAAAGTTGCTTACTCTGTGATAACTTCCCTGTGCTGTTGATGCTGCCACTGTTTCTTTAGTCACCTGTGGTCAAAATCCATCTGCCAGATGGCTCAGTAAATAGAGTTTTACTCCTTGATTTAGGTTGACCTAAGTTCACAACTACCCTTAGACACTTCTGCCTATGTGATATCAGTTAAGTCATTTAATCTTTATTCCCTTCAGTTTCCTCATCTGTAAAATGGTAGCAATAATATAATTCTCAAAGTTGTTATAAGAATCAAAGGAGGTATTTGTAAAGCTCTTAGCACAAGGCCTTGCATATGGTAGGCAATATATAAATGTTAGCTATTATATTATCATTATTGTTATTATTATTGTTATTATTATTATTATTATTAATTACATCACTTGGGGAAACTAGGTGGTATAGTGGATAGAATGCTGGGCATGGAGTCAGGAAGACTTATCTTCCTGAGTTTAAATCTGTCCTCAGACACTTACTAGCCATGTGACCCTGGGTAAGTCATTTGATCCTGTTTGCTTCAGTTTCCTCATCTATAAAATGAGTTGAAAAAAGGAAATGAAAAACCACTCCAGTATCTTTCCCAAGAAATGTCTGAATGGCATCACAAAGTGTCAGACATGATTGGAAAAAAAAAACCTAACAAGAATCACTTGAACTGTCCTGTTAATTGTATTTTAATTTGTGTTATAAATAGCATTTAATACTTATCTGGTTTTGTGCCTATGGGAACAGATTCCATCACATATCACACATGACCTAAAATGACTGTTATACTGAAGTCACATAAGCCATTTTCCCCTACAACTCCCTATCTCCCCACCTCCAAAAAAATATGTAATGAAACTATCCTTGAAACTTAACTGATCAAGGAGACTAAAACTTGAATAAGAGACATAGATTCATAGTTTTCAAAGGCTTTAAAGACCAGCACATGGGTAGTCCATTCTCTGCAGTTTGGACAGACTTTCCTCTGCCATACTGGCCATGATCTTTCTGATTGGGTTTACCATTCCAGGAAATATGTAGACAAAGATAACTTAACCAAATGTAACCAGTATTCAGTCTTTGATGAATTGCATAACTATGCATTTTCTGAGTAAACTTCCTTTTAATAAAGATTATTTGATAGGTGAGTGTCTCATTTTGTAATAATCTTGAGGCTGAACAATCACAATGGCCTGAGTCAGGACTCACCTAGAATATACCTCCAAAATTTCTTTCCCATCTGACTGCTCCTTTTCTTTAATTCTTTTCATCTTGATCTGATTCACACCTTCATTACCTCTTTGACTGACAATGGTGAAGGGTTTCTCTCATACCTCCTTACCATTAGACTTTTCCTTCTTTCAGAAGTTATCAAAATAGACTTCTTACTATATCTTCATTCCTTTGCTGCAAAATCTTTGGTGGTTGTTCATTGCCTACAGAATAAAATACAAACTCCTTTGTATTAAACATTAAAGATTCTATGCTCTTTCTGAACTGAAACACTCATTGTTCCCTGATTTTAACCTCCCAGCTCCCACTATTATGTTTTTTGTGTATCCTGTCCCCTACGCAAAAGCCATAGAAATTGGAATCTAGCCATAGAGATACAGGCAAGAGTTGCTAGAGAGTAACGAGGCTACAATAAGAAAAGCACATAGTATGGAGAGTGGATTAGAATTAAAGAGAAATTTTTCATGATTTGTTACACATCATGAAGCATGAGAGACGGAAGTTTTATTTGTAAGCTATGTGTCCAATGATTATATCAGCAGTGATTTTGGTTAGTTGAGGCTCTATGAGAAAATAATCATGGGACTTAAGGCAGAGTAGAAGTGGTAATGTGGGAAAATGGGAAGAGCTCCAGATTTGTACTCAGGGGACAAAGATTTAGGTCTTAACTTGTCAGTTACTACACATGTAGCTTATACAATCTATTTTACCTTTCTAGCTCACAATTTCATCATCTGTAAAATGAAAAAGTTGAAACAGATAAACTTAAAGTTTCCCTCCAATACTTTATTAGTGATCTGATAAAATATCCCTGAAGAAGCATAGCTGTCACTTCAATGCAAATGGCCTGTTAACTTGCTTCATATCTAGTCTTTCTCAAAAAGTACACTGATGTAAATTTTGCTCTAACTTTTCATAAGAAGGAAAAGTAAAAATGTTTATGAATTTAAAAGGAGTTAGGCAATGAATCCTACAGATAAGATGAAGGTGTTGGAAATGTGTGCTAATCTATCTATGCCTTGACTTTAGTTGGCTTAGAATGGTTGATATACATTCCAGATTTTTTTTTTAATTTCCACACTGATTACCTAGTAAAGTTCCTTTTGGAAAACCCCAAAATTCTAATAATCTAACCAAGTGGGAAAGAAATTTGCAAATACTTTGACCAAGACAATGAGAGGAAAGTCTCTTTTGAGGGGTGATTGCTGTAGTGGTTAGTCCAAACCCTTTGGAAGAATAGGGGATGTTCCTGGGTGGTTATAGAAATGAAGATAAGGCATAAGGAAAGCAAATGCTCTCAACCTGGAAAATTCCCTTATAATTTTTATTTTGAAATTTAACATTGTTGATGTCTGTGGATACACCATTAGCTGGAAAACAACATATTCATTAAATGTCAGCATGTTTCAGAATTGCTAATAACCTTTCCTTGCGCCATCCTCTTAATTTGGTGTTAAATAATAAATTTTCTAAGAACCTCATTTCAAATGCTCAGCAATGTGCAATTAACAGGGCAATGAATGTGCCAGCTAATGACTGTTTTCATTGAAAGAGTCTCTACTTCTAGTACAATTGAAAACAAAGGAATAATTTTATGTTTAACCAGAAACAGATCATATTAATAGGTCCTGAATCTGAGTTCTGGTTAAAAAGAAAGATAACCATGTTTCTCCCCACATGACAAGTATTAAAATTTAATACTATGAGAGACCCTTTCTTCCTTCTCTGATGGACTTTTTGAATTAAAACATTGCCTATGAGACAGAAAAGTCAAACCTTTGCTTAAGAGAGATATTAGTAGTAGAAAAAGTGTGTTCAGGATATTATAGCTTGCGACAATTTTTATGATCTGAATAATTTTAGATTATAATAGCCTCATATAAATTACAGGGAATTACTGATCTGAATTAGGGGAAGGAATTTCCACATTGGGTGTACCTTTATACCAAGGCAAACCCAGGTCCAGAACTATTCTTCTCCCATCCCCACAAAAAGGTAACATTCTGTTCACAGATAGGCTAATTATAAAAATGCAGACACTTTTAGAAAATGAAAAGTCTTTTGCTTTATATGCCAAATTTTTATCAAAGAAGTTATTCAGAAAAAGCATAATTAAAAGTTAGATAACAGAGAGGGAAAGGCAAGGCTTAAAGAAATGCTCAACTTTTGGATATCTAAAGTTATTTCTACTACAAATATAGACTCTAGAATTTTTAAATGGTTTATGTCTGTATTCTTGCCAATAATCCATAATAAAAGAAGTTATCATGAAAATAATTAAAGGGACAATAACCCAGAATGGCAGATGATGTGAAAAGTTAAAAGCACCTAAAGTCTCTACACTTGGCAGCAGAAGGATGAATATCTTTTTCTATTGAACAACATTCATTAGTCAGTATGGTCATTAGTTTAAATTGAAGTTTAAATGGTATCAAAACTTCCATGTGGCTTTGCTTAACTAGGAATTCCTGCAATAAAGTAAAATTTTCCCTACATTTTATCTCTTTCCATTGTCAAATCACATGAGAAATTTTTATCAATAAGGTTAAAAACATATTACTGTATTGGCAAAATCATCCCTCAACCATAATTGAGGACATTGAAAATTATGCTGAGAAACAATAAATCACTTTGATCTACATTCACACTGGAAAGTGCCTTTGTACATACATTTTCAAACATAAAACTTTTTTTTATTGCCTTGACATTAATAGAGAGGCTGCTTGCTGTTCCAACATCTTTTAGATGGTTAATGGAGACTTAGTAGCTATAATGAAAATTTTTATGCTTTCTAAGCTACACATACAAAAGAGACACAGGTTCAAGAGATATGACACTTGGCAAGCCTAAAAAACTCTTGAGAAAAGTCTAAATTACAGTCAAGAGATGTATCCCCTCTATAACTGGCTGCCTCCAAAGCCACAGACTACCGGAATCCTTGAATATATAGGCATTTTCAAAGAAGTGCTTAGAGATGTCAGGGAGAAAAAGGAGGCTAATATATTACCAACAACACACCCCTTATTTCCACTAACATTCCAATTCCCTGCGATCCACCAGTATGAACAACAAGGTAGTATTAAAGCTACTAAAACAGATCTATGACAGAAAATAAAAATCAGGCATCTCATCTTAGGAATGGTATTGACTAACTGGAGCTTGTCCAGAAGAGGGGGACTGAGATAAAGAGGAGACTAGGCAACAAACGTATGAGAAGTCTTTAAAGGAAGGAGAATATTAAAGCTAGAGAAATCCTGGAAAGACATAATAGTTGTCATGAAAATATTTAAAGGGTCATCATGAAGAAGACAGATTGACTTGTTCTTAAAGCTTCAGAAGACAGGATAAGGAACAATGAATTGATGGCTAGCGGAAGATTTAGGGTTATTGTAAAATAATCCTTCCAAATAATTGAAACTAGCCAAAAGTGAAAGGAACTCCTTGGAAAATGATGAGTTCCTCACCACCAAACATTCTAAGATTTCAAGAAAAGATTGGAGGACAAATTGTTGGTGATGTGGTTATAAAAGAGATTCTAATGTAGATTAAAGTGAGTATCCTCTAAACTCTGTGGGTTGTACCAGCTGAGCCTGCTTTGGTTTCCCATCTTTAGAAGAGGGTAACTGGTGGAAAAGGGCAGTATAACATAACATGGCTTTTATTCAAAACTATGTGATTTCCAATATCAATATATTTACATTTCTTTTCACTTTTGTAAACACAGTGAGTCAAGACAAATTATTTAATGTAACAGTAAGGTTTAATATAGAAACCATTATTTCTTGACAAAACATTGACTGTCAATAACTTCCTTGAACACAAATTTATTTTATGGACGGTACTCCAGAGCCTATTCACCTAGTCAAGAACTACTTTTCCAAACTTATGGATAAAATTAAGAATATTAAGAAATTTCTTTTTCAATGTATTCAAAGCCTATAATCATGCGTATTTAAGTAAATGAAGCTAACATAAAGAAAGAAAGCATAGTCTTAAACCTGAATAAATTGAAATAACTTCAGGAATTGTATTTTCAGGAACCTTTCCAACTACTAGGTTCACTCACTGTATAAATTCTCATAATAACTTTAATGTATTTCCTAGAGAGTTGCTTGGACCTGGAACAGAAATTAAAATCCAAGCATTCCAAATAACTCATTTTATAGGTAAAGAAACTGAGATACAGATGTATTAAGTAACCTTCTGAAGATTACATAACTTGCAAATTACAGAACAATGTTCATTATCTTTCATTTATTATTTTTATTATTATTTTACCTAATCCTATGCTTCCTGATTTAAAATCATAACACCAATACCAGAAGCAAGTTCTGAAAGGAAAAGAAACAGTTTCAGAAAATGCCTTGTTTTATACACCTCAAAATTATATCTTTCAGAATCTAAGCTTCAACAACACTTTCTGGACACGTTAAATTAAAGATTTATACAATTCCATCACATTCAGTAAGTCTAGTTGAAAGAAACAGATTAAGTGAAAAAGAGCAGAAGTTTTGTCACAAGTGAATTTAAGCTTAATTTCTTGCAGGTGAAGCAGTTCTAATTGATGATGACATCTAAGGTAAAGAGGCACCATAATACTTTGGGAAGAAGTCTGTACTTGAATTTCAGAAGACCTTCCAGTGTCTTTCTTTTCTTTACTATATGACCATGAGCAAGTTATTTAACCTGCTGAGTCTTCAATTTATTTCCTATGGAATGGTAACAATATCTTCATTTAACAAATTCTTAAGGTTGTTGTGAGGCTTAAATGAGAGAAGATATTGTATTTATTCTTTTTAAGTTGTCATTCTTCCTCTAATAAAGAGATCACATAAATAGACAGTTACAAGAGATAAAAATCACTGGAGTTGAAGAAGTCAAATAATTGTCTTGTTGGAAGTCATCTACATAGCTAATTAAGTCATCAAAGACGATAATAGTACATGAATTGGAGAAAGGAAAAGGTCTGTGTTGAATTAATTAAATGCTCAAGATATGACAGCAGAATATAAATTCCTTGAAGACTGAGGCTATTTCTTTGTTTGTTTATTTATATATCCCCTGTGCATATAGAACAATGCCTTGAGCAGAGTCATTGTTCAGTTGTGTCTGACTCTCCATGACCTGATTTGGGTTTTTTTTTTGGTAAAAATAGTGGAGTGATTTGCCATTTCCTTCTCCAGTTCATTTTATAGATAAGGAAACTATGACAATATAGGGTTAAGGGACTTGTCCAGGGTTACAGAGCTATTGTCTGAGGTTTTCATAACTCCAGACTCAGTGCTGATATTAATAAAGTAAGGAAGATAGATTAAAATCTGAGAGTCCTCCTGACCCATCTGTGGGGAAGTATTTTTAGTAGATAATAAAGATAAGGAATTATAATGCTGAAATAGTATCCCATAGGTCCTGGCTGGGATTTTACAGTAGCAGAGGTAAAGTATATTTGTGTTTTTGCAAAACATAGAAAGATTGGGCATTTCAAAAGTAATACAAGAGGGACTTAATGGTGGGCCACAAGTCAGGTGGTGTGTAGTGACCTGCTATTTGGGTTTGGAAACAACATATGCACCTTACCATCTAAGTGTTTCCTTGAGCAGAGTAGGTAACTAATAACATTTATGTTGAACTGAACCAAATTCAGTCTGAAATTTAGCAGGAACTCTAAAGAATTGTATGTTTAAAATATAAATGGTTAAAATATTTGGCTATATACTGATATCAACTCAAATACAAATTGTAAAGAAGGTGGCTGTGCTCCAAACAAAGTATTTAGGTTTTGAGGCAGTACATGATGATTATGGCAGTAGGTAGTATAGAATATTCAAATATGTGGAAGACATGAGATAAGAAGGCTTTTTTTAGATGATTGATACGTTAATCAACTGTGGGATCAGAATTCATTCTCACTTATGATGTAGACAAAAACACAGGTTTTTGTTTTTGGTGATTTGAGAATTAAAACTTCCTAAAATAACCCAAACGTTTAAGAATAAAGGTTAATAAATATTAAAATTTAGAAAATCTCAGATAAGAAAATATTTATAAAAATAATAGTTACAGTAATTCAATTTACTTTATTTTATACATGCACATGGTATGATTTAATAAAGATGGGGTGTAGGTTCTTAAATTTTTCTAGTCAATTCTTAATGGTAATGAAGCTGAAACTTAAAATGTTGGCTTCATGCAGGGTATACCTAAGAACATTAGTAGTTTTAATCATTGCTCTTTCATTCTGTGACCTCTTCTAAATTGTTTTTTTCCTTTAAAACTACTGCTATGTCCTATATAAGCTACATTATTTTGCCATATAAACAACTAACAGAAAACTTCATTCATTTGAGACGAACATACAATCAGTATGTGAACAAATATGAATTTTCATTAGCAGCTCATTGAGGTGCAAATCAAGTTATCTTCCCCCCCCCATGTTTTCCCCATACAGTACTTATTCCTTTTTGATTTACCAGTAGTAAAAATAATGAAACTATAATTACTTGGTGCCTTACAGACTGATCATGATAAGCAAACAAGATGCACATTCATTTAAAGTGATAAATGAGAAATAGGTTGTTCAAATGTCTGCTCTCCTCCTATAGTATGTATGTATGCATGTAGCATGTATATATGTATGTGTATGTATGCATGTATGTGTGTATGTATATGCATGTATGCATGTGTGTTTGGGTTTTATACCTACATGCATATGCATATATGTGTGTGTACATGTGTATGCTGTTATAGGAATCTTGAAGATCTGCCCTGCCCCTCGACCCTTTGATAGGCTTAAGTGACTCTGAGAACTTTCCCTAATTTGAAAATATACTCTTCCCTCTAATAGGCTAAATGTGGTCACATGGAGCATGTGGCAGGAAGCTTGTTTTTCAGGAATGCCCACACCTTATTACTTTGTGATGGGCAGTGGGTCAAGAGGGTTGTGACATTCTCTGATCTAGGGGAAGGTTATATATACCCTAATGTGTTTTTGCTTTGGGGCTCACTTTGGGAAGAGTTGTATGATCTGGCCAAATGAGACTCTGGGCAGCTGTTGAGCCCCTCCCCTCCCCTCCCCGCACCCCATCCTTTTACCTCCTGGCTTTGAAAAACCAATATTTTGGTGCTTCCCTCTCTGGTAACTAACTAGGTACAGATGTAATGGTCAGACAGCTGGAAGCTCTGTCTGCTGAGCTGTTTCTCTGTCTGTATATTTTTTTTTGTCTGCTTGTAAGTTCTGTTTGTATTCTCTGAAGTTTGGGGTGCTGACTTTTACCCCCACACTACGTAAGTGATATGTTTGATTGAAGTAAGATTGTTAACCCATTTTAAGTTGCTTTTCTTTAGATAAGCAGATCTAAGCACCTGTGCTAGCAGCCATCCTGGGTATGCTAGGGTGCTTGCTGCTAAATGTGCACATATAATATATATCAAATGTGAATATATCTATACACATTCATACATATAGAGTTCCCCCTTTGATTCCTCTCTAATTAATGAAAGAAATAATGGAACAGGTTTGGAGGACATAAAAAATATTTGCTAAAAGTGTTACAAGGATGGGAAATATAATAGTCTTGCCTACTACTGGCCAATGATGAGTGGCCTCATGCTGGGAGGCTGTAATGCCAAGCAAAGGCAATTTCCAAGGTTCGGATTACCAGCACAGCAAACCCCATTTATTCAGCAAACATTCACAGAACAGGAAAAATCAAAATACAGTATAACTCATTCATTTCACAAGTAAGTTCTTCATTCAGTCCAGGTACTACTCCATCCCTAGAGGGTGCATTCATTTAGTCAAAGTCTCTCCTCAAATGGAGATCAGATTACTCCACCCTGAGGCAGTACATTCTTTTAGTCAGTCAAAGTCTCTTCTCAAAAGGAGAGAGTTCTTCTCAAATGGAGATCAGTTTCCAATCATAAACAAAGTACACTCACAAAAAGGCCAAAGGTTTCCCACCCCTGGACTCAAAGTAATTACAATACCATCCATCAACACCAAGAACTTTCTCAAAAGGGAGCAGGAGAGCACAAAAGGCTATCCACCCTTAAACCATAACAAGGTCAAGATAACATCTCAGCATGGAAAGGCCAAGGAAGGGCCTTTCTTTCAAAATCCTAGTTCCTGGGGAGACAGGGCTCAACAAAGCCACAACCAGTGTCTTCACCAAGTTACTCTCTGCCTGTAGCACAGTCCCAGAACCCCTGAAAGTATCAGCAAGGCCCCCGTCCAGGATTTCTTGTGGACATACAACATGAAAGTCCTTCTTCAGGGCTTCTGCACCAACAGCCGGGTTCCAAGACCTCTACAACAGCAGCACTGTCCACCATCAGGTGAATCTGGAAAAACAACATCAAAGAAGACAAAATACTAGCCTCACAGCCATGCCTCCTCAGTTCTCAGCAGTTCCAGGTGGCAGTCCTCAAAAGTCCTGGGTAGCTCCAGTGGGCTCTTTGCAGTCTCTCTCAACAACTCCGGCTCAACAACACTGGATACTGCTCTTCCCAAAAGTACTTCCTCTTCTGGCTTTCCCTGGGCTTGAGCCTTCCTTTCCATTCATGGCTCCTCCCAGGTCAGCTCCCTCTCTTCATGTCAACAAGCCAATCCCACAAGTGGGATTCACAAGCTCTAGGTCTTAACACACAACCCAAAAGCCAAGTCAATTCAGGGGCATCTCCAAATTCCATTACCATTACAGAGGCCTCATGTCCTGAAATCTGTGTCCTGAATCTCTATGAGGCAACAATTCCTAAGTGTTCCTCCTACTTTACCCATCAGCCCCATTCACCCACCCATAAAAGCAGTAGGGAGATAAGTGCTGCCTTAGTTAAAAAGGAAAAATAACTTTTAAATTCCTCTATTTTCCTTTAGTTCTCCAGGATATATAACAAGCAATTATCTGGGAAAAAGCAAGGGGAGGGGGGATTAACCTTCCTCCCAACCCAGAAGCAGGACTGTTACTAAGAAGCAATGAGAGTAATATAATAATAGTTAAAGTATAGTACATGCGTAATTTTTTTTTTTTTTTTGCTGGAGTGTCAACATTTTAATCCCTTGTCTCCCAGGAGGCGATGGCACACTGGAGGCAGCTCAGAACTGGATCACTTGTCCCTTCTTCTTCTTGTCTCCTCCCAGCTCAAAATGCTTGCAGCACTTGATGCCCAGCATCCTGACCTGCCATTGGGCTCCACGCACTCGAGCCTCAGCACGATCTTCTTCATGGTCTTGGCCTTCTTGCAGAAGATGGGCTTAGTCTGGCTGCCATAACTGCTCTGCTTGCGGTAGTAGCGCCGCTTGCCCTGCAGTACAGAGTCCTTGTCCTTCTTGTACTGCGTCACCTCGTGTGGCTGGTGCTTGCCACACTTCTTGCAGTAGGTGCGCCGGATCTTGGGAATGTTCACCATGGCGGCAGCGGCTGCAGAGGAGGAGGAGGCGGTGCCGGGGGCACTTCCCAACTCTCCTTCAAGCGGAGACGGGCTTCTTTTCGGCTTCTCGGAGGCAGGAAGGACACGGGAGGAGATGTAGGAAGTGGAGGATAGTTCGGAGAGAAGAAGCTGTGGAGAGCCGAGCAGGGCTTAGCGCGCGCCTGCACGAGGCTCTGGGTTGGAAGCTACATGCTGTAATATTATATTTAGTATTAATTTCTTATAAAGGAAGTAACTATTTTAGGCTTAAATAATATTGTACATGGTATGCTTTTTTAGTCTGGTCTCTCCCTCTGCCCTTTGGTGACACCTTAGACATGAACTAAAATTAAATTATAAATATTTTTCCCTACGACTCAAGCATGGGGTACAGTGAGCCTAAAAGGGTAGAAAAGAAACTGTGTGGTGAGTATCCCTGAAGCCTAGTCTTTGCAGGGGTCCAGAAAAGGGAACCACTAGTAGAGAAAGAAATTGTACACCCCTAGGTCAGGGGTGGGTAACCTGTAGCCTTGAGGCCATATGTGGCCTTCTAGGTCCTCAGGTGCCATCTTTTGACAGAGTCCAAGTTTTATAGAACAGATTTTTTTTTTCTTTTGGGAGGGGGGACGGCTGGGAAAGTGAGGTTAAGTGACTTGCCCAAGGTCACACAGCTAGTAAGTGCTAACTGTCTGGGGCTGGATTTGAACTCAGATCCTCCTGACTCCAGGTTTCAGTGCACTATTCACTGCACCACCTAGCCACCCCAGAACAGATTTTTTATTTGGGGATTTGTTCTGTGAAGTTTGGATTCATTCAAAGGGCTGCACATGAGGACCTAGAAGGTCACATGTGGGCTTCAAGGCTACAGGTTCCCCATTCCTGCCCTGGGCTCTTGTAGGAGTTTCAATTGTGAGAAAAAAAAATAGCAGGCTTTAAAGTTCACGTGCTACTGGAAAGGGGTTTGTGTAGTGAAAAGAACGTTGGCCTTGGAATTAGAGAAGACTTGACTTGAATCCCAGGTTTGCCACTTAGCCTCGTGATCTTAAGTCACGTTATAAGCTTTAAAGTTCTGTTAAAATAGAAGTTGTTTAAAAACATACAGAACTGCTCCATTAAAAGCATAGTTTGATGACATTGATGACTGTGTCCTGAAAATCTCTGTCAAAAGTACACCAGTGGAGGCCACTGTACTAAACTGTACTAAATTTCTTTGAGTAAGAGACAATAATGGATTATGCCTCCATCGTCTTAGAAGAATCAAACTGTGTTTATCACTACAAGGTTAGCCAATAGAAGAGTTAAAAAATAAGTTAATTCATTAAAATCAACTACTAAGGCATAAAGGAATTGTGATCTGTCTTGTGGAATCAGTAAGCAATTTAATGAAACTATAGTTCTTTGAAGTATTGAGAAAGAAAAAGATTGAACTAGAATGTAAAACTACTAGAATTAACAAGTATCTCAGAGTTGGAAGAGATGGAAGAGGTGATCTGATCCAATATTTATTCCTTCAACATGTACAAGTAGTCATCTAGAATTTATGGGAAGGCCTCCACTGAGAGGGAACTGATGCCATCCAAGACAGAAATTCTACTTTGAGATAGCTCTAATTAGGAATTTTTTTCCTTGCTTCTTAGTGCCTGGCACTTAGTTGGCACTAAACAAATGTTTACCAATAGACTAACTGATTTACATTAAGCCTTAAATTACATCTCTGCAAGTCTTAACTATTGAATCTACTTCTTCCTTATCAGTCCAAGAATAACAAGTCTAATCCCTTTTCTACATAATAGCACTTCTAATACTTTTAAGCATAGATATCATACCCTTCCCTAAGTCTATTTTTGTTGATAGATTTTATTTTGAAACAACAGATAAACCTACAAATAAACTAATGAAAAAGTGTATTCCCTAAAAAAATAAGTAAATAAAAGGTTAAGGACATCATAAAAGAGTGGCTGTAAGTAGTAATGGTTGCAACCTTGCAATTTTGTAATTTTCCATTTGTTAAAAATAAGTGTAGCCTGCTTTTTGCTTCACTTTTAAGTTCACAGAGATTACTGGGTTCAGTATAGTGTACTTGAAAATAAATATACCTCATTTGGCTTAAGCCTTCAATCCCAAATCAAGTAGGCACCTCTAAATTTATCTCAACTCCATTTGAACCATGATAGCAAAACATAAGAAAAGCATTCATTTTAAAAGTGAAGAAGGAAACAAAAAGGAGAAGAAAAGGAAAAGGAGAAAGAAAAAAGAGATGGATAAGTCGGAGAAGGAGAAAAAAGGGACAAAAAGAATTAATTAGTAAAGAAGTAAAATAAATACTTTATGAATCAACACAGCGTATCTCAGTATCCTTACAAAGTGAGTAATGGGGAAAATACTGGGAATTAGATTTCTAGAAATACTCAGTCTCCTAGTGTAAGGAGAATATATTTCTTGTGGAAATAGAATTGGCAAAAAGATACAAGCATCCAAGATCTTATATGTCTTTGACAGTGATGCTGTCCATTTTTCATTCTTCAGTTTAAATCATACTTTCAATTTCTGCCTGTTTACATTTGGACAAAATATATTTTACTGTAAATCATTACTTTAAATCCATGGGGTTTTTTCTATGTTTTAGGTAATTTTCAGCTAGGAAGGTAGGTTGTGTTTTCCAACCCATTTTATAACTTGTTTTCTTTTCACGGATAGGGTCAATTTATGTATAATCAGTTATATTGGTTAAGTTGGGTGCTCTCTCTTTCATACTGTTTGTTTTATCAACACAAGGTATAGGATTATTTCTTATGCTTTTGTAGACCAGTCTTATTCTTGTGCATGCACGCATGCGCACACACACACACACACACACACACACACACACTATACCTTCTTCCCCATTCAGATATTCTAGATCCTCTTTCTACTTAAATCTAAGAATTTTGTTTTAAATTTACAAGCTAGAACAATGCTGGTTTAACTTGTAAATCATCTCTCCTTTGATATTTCTGTAGATTGTCAATGGGTTCAGATTTTGATGGGTGAGGATGCCAGTATAATGGTGACTTATGTAATCTACTGCTTTGTTGTCTGTTACTAATACTTCCAGGAAAATTTATCAGAATATAATTCTCTTTTTTTCTGAAATACCAGTAATTCTTTTATTGTCTTCCTAAGACTATCTTTTAATACTATTACTTTAATTCATCTAATTTTGGAGCTTGCTATTCTTCTTTCAGTTATGCTTTTGTAAAATTAATTGGCTGCTTTGTTATGTCAACTGATCAGAGAATCAATTTCTTTAGTAAAATTATCTATTTAATCCACTTGATTAACCTATTAAGTCTCCTGTTTTGTTTCTTTCCAGGGTCTTCTTTGAAAGATCTTTATAGAAATCTAAATGAATATGAATGTCAGATCTGTTTTTGAATTTTGTAACCACTTTGAAAATTCCTGAGCTTAGACCACTTTCTCTTTTGGGTGGTCAGGTGTTCTTTCCTTTGAAGATTTATTTTATCCCTAATACTGTTAAATTATATTAACTATTTCTTTTGATTACTCACTTATTCAATATCTAGGATTTTCTCTGAGGTTTTCCTGATGAATCTGTCTCTCTCTCTCTCTCTCTCTCTCTCTCTCTTTCTCTCTCTCATCCTCCCTTTCTTTCTCCTCTCTTTCTTACATCTCTTATCCTATCTGTTTCTTTTTCTTTATTCTATCTTTCCCCCTCATTCATTTGAATTATTTTTACACATTGGTTGTATGATCCAAATTATGTGCCTCTAAATAGAACTAGATGAATCCATGTAAAGATGCCAACTATGTACAATTCTAAGTCAAGTTATCCAAATGGAAGTGTCATCGTTTTTAAAATAATAATAATGATTAATAATAATAACACTTTCAATTGTTTTATTTTGTTTCACTGATTGACTACTTTAGTGTACTCTCCAGAGCTAGTCTTCTGAATCTTATCTTTCTTCCTCATATCATAGCATCTCCTGCCCCCTTTCTCTCAACAAAGAAACTCATTTCAGATTTCTATGGGGAAGAAGAGAAAAGAAGAAGGAGGAAGAAGAAGAGGAGGAGGAGATGCTAATCATTGTGAGCTCCATCTTTTCTCCTGTTTATCTCAAAATTCTATTTCTAATTCTACATGTAATCATTGCTCTACTCTTAAAAAAATAACAGTCTTTTTGCTTTTTTTTTGCTTTTTTTTTTTTGGAGGGCAATTGGAGTTAAGTGACTTGCCCAAGGTCACACGGCTAGTTTTTGTGTTAAGTGTCTGAGGCTGCATTTGAACTCAAGTCCTACTGACTCCAGGGCCGGTGCTCTATTCACAGTGCCACCCAGCCGCCCCTAACAGTCTTTTTTCCAATCCAGGTTATCCCTCCTGCTTAAGATCCTATCCTAACTCTTCCATCTTCTCACACAATTTGTGCCTTCACACGTATTATCCCTTAATTATTCTACAGTTTCTCCTCTCTACTATCTATTTTCCTGTTGTTCAAAAAAAAAATATTAAGATCTCAACCCAATAAATCTAAACTTGAATCTGCTTTTCCTTGAAGCTGTCATTCTATGTTTTTCCTCACTTCCACATTCAAACTCTTATAAAATTGCTAATTCTGCCTCAATTTCTTCATCTCTCCCTCATATTTAAATTATAGAAATGTGATTTATTATGGCGCAGTTGAATTTTAATTGTCTTTCCAAGTTTCCTAATAATCTGCTAATTGTTAGACCTAATGTTTTCTTATCTATTCTCATCTTTCTTTACCTTTCTGCAGCACTTGATATTGCTGATCCTCAATTCTCCTGGATATTTTCTCATCCCCTAACTCTTCCTAGTCTCTCCTATCTTCTGTCAGACCACTCTTTCCAAGTCTCCTTTGGTCAATATTGTCTATGTTGTACCCAGTAACTGAAGGTTGCCCTCAGAGCTCTTTCCTGACCCATCTGCTAGACTCTTTCAATATCTGCTCTCATCAATCCCCATATGTTTGATTATTGCCTCTATGTATATGATTCCCTAAACTATGTATTCATCTCTAGTGTATATATCCTGAGTTTCAATCCTACATAAACAAATACTGGTTGAATACCTTGACACTTGAATGTTCTTTAGACATCTCAGACTCATCCCATTTAATCAATAATTCATTAAATATACTCCGCCTCCCAAAGAAACAGAAATCTGACTTCCCAAACTTTCATATTTCTGCTGTAGGTACAACCAGCATAGTATCCATGCAGTCTTTTTCAATTTTTCTTCCATATTTCTGACCAAATAAAAAATTGCTAATTTTTTTATCAATTTAAACTGTACAATATGTTCTATATCAATACTTGTATCCATAATCATACAAAAGTTTCTCCCTAGTTCAGGTCCTCACAGCCTGCAAGTTAGACCCCTGACTTCTAATCCTTCCCTTCCCCAATTAACCACACACATAGACTTTAAAATAATCTTCCAAAAGCACATCTAAGCATGTCTCTTCTCAACTTAAAAGATTTCCATGTATGGCTCACCATTTTCTCAATGATAAAATGTAAACTCTAAATCATGTAATTACAGAGTTTTATGTTTCAAAGTGACTTCTGCATCAATCTAGTCTGATCCATACCACAAAATGAAGCCTCAGTGCAAAATCTGATCATCCAGTAAGTGATCATCCAGTATCTACTTGAAGATCTCTGATAATGTGGCCCATTGCCTCTTCTTCAAGCTGCCTGTTCCATTTTTGGATAATTTCAATTAAAAAAAAAGCTTAACTTAAGTGAAGTCTAGATTTGCCTTTTTGAAAATGCTATTGCTCCTAATTCTGCCTCTAGACACCAAAAGTAAATATCTGATCCCTTTTCCATATTATAGCTTTCTAAATAAGTGAAGACAGTCATAACATCCCTGGTGAATACTCTCTTATTCCAGTTAAGTATCCTCCATCCCTTCCAACAATCCTAACATGACAAAACTTAAAGACCCCATACTATCTTGTTTCCTCCCCTCTTTATACTCACCAGCTAAAATCTGACTCCAAATAACCTGCATTATAGAGTACACACAAATTGGACTAATTGCTCTTCTTCGAAGAGCATCCATCTTCTACCCTTGCATAGGCTGTATGTTTCCTATGTCTAAAATATGTTCCCTTCTCATCTCCACAGCTTGACATTTCTACCTTCCTTCATGTCTGAGTTAATGTGAAAATTTGATTAAATGAATTCATTTTTTTCAAATCTTAAAGCACTAAATAATGTTTTTCCTATGGGAAGTCATTTTTAATTCCCTTCATTATTAGAACTCACTCTCTACTCCTGAAATTACTGAGTATATGCTTACCTATTTTTGCCCTCCATCACCTCAATCACTTCAAGAACAGGAGTATTTTATATTTTGTCTCTATATAAACAGATCCTAACACAGTGCCTTGCACACAATAGGAAGTAAACAAATGTCTGTTGGATAGAATTGACTTGCTTTTAGATAACAGAAGGCAGTTAGGTTTACTTATGAGTCAGTCATCAATTTTGCCAGATTCCTCCCTCAATTGCTTTTTCTCCATCAATTGTTCCTTATACATCATGCTCAACAATCTTTTCACATATGATCATTACCCTGAGGGCACATTTTAATTTCTATAAAATATGATGCCCAGAAGGGAACACAATGTTTTGAATGTGGCCTATAGAAAATATAGCATATTGCTACCTTACTCATTTGGGACACCATGTTGCTTGTAACATAATTTAAGTTAAAAGTTATTGCTTTGGTTATAATGTCTCATTATTTGTTCATGTTGTGCTTAGGATTCACTAAAAGTCCCATATCTTAATTTTTTTTCTGGCTAAGCATTTTTATCTAATCAAATGTATACCATCTTGAATTGGTGGAATTGATTAACTTGATTTCAACTTAAGTATGTTTATCAAATTATTTTGAACTTATTCATCTATGTTATATCTACTATTTTTCCTTCATCCTAGCTTACTGAGATCTTCTAAGATCCTGAATCTCTTATCTAACAAGTTAGTTATTCTTCATTCTACCTAAAAATTTGCTAACTACCATCTATAGCTTTATCCAAGTCACTGATAAACATGGTAAACAGTATAAGATCAAGGACTGATCCATAGGACTCTACGTAAGAGAGCTCCAAATTGATATTTACCTATTAATGATGGTTTATTTGGTTCAGTTATTATTTTTATGTTTTTTAAATTTAAATACAAAAGGAGAAAAAGCAAAACATTGCCATGTATATAGCAGAACATAAGAGAAGAATCAATAAAAAATGATAAATTTCCATTTCAAGAATGCCTATATAATAAATACTATACTTTGTTTTCTTTTTCAACCCAGTCGCATTCCAGCTGAGAGATTGTCTATGAAAGTTTCTCCTAATTGTTGGCATTCCTTCTGTTCTTGTCAATATAGACCCCAAATCTCACTTCTTTCTTTCTAAAGTCTGTCTCAGGGTCTGTCTCCAACCTCGGGCTTTTCTTCTCCATTCTTAAGCCATGGTTGGAGCCCCAGCTACATTGTCTCACAAATGATCTTGCTCCCTGTGGTCCTTCTGGTAGCTGTGAACTATAACTCTCCTGTTGTCCCCAGAACTGAAAATAGGGACTATGCTCTCCTATGAGTGTCCACAGTTAACAGAGCTCCTGCCCCTCACTGCTGCACTCTTCCGGTGCATATTAGCTCCTTCTCTCCACTGCCACAGGCCAGACTCATCTGACCAGCACAGCTCTGCTTGATGTCTCCTACTCAGTCATCAGACACCTATACTATCTATGAGATGAAATTTTCTAAGACTGAGGCTGCCTCTCAATCCAGCAGCTGCCAGGGTTGGTTATTTGTTGATTCTGCAGTATCATCCTGGAGGTGTTGGCGATTCATTTAAGCCAAACCTCTTCCCCTGGAGGTCAGGTCTTTCCTGGCGTCTTCTCAAAATGACTTAGGAGGATAATTACTTTACCCCATGTTTATTTCTTCTGCTCTGAGGCAATGTTCTATCTTTCTTTGTGGAGGACATTTAGAAAGCTGAAAATGTTCTGATCTACTCTACCATCTTCCCAGAATCCTTCTTTATTCAGTTATTCTACTGAATTCAATTGAATTCACTCAGATTTCCTATTATTTAGCTTATATCTCTATGTTGATGAGGAGTATGTCACTTTATCATATCCCTTTCTGAAATCCAGATATAGCATGTATGCAGCATGCTTCTGATCAATTGATTCCTTAATACCATTAAAAGCAAAATCATATTAATAATGCATGACATATTTTTGAAGAAGTCATTCTGGCTTTTAGTGATCACTGTTTCTCTTTCTGAATAACCACAATTCATTATTTTAATGTTTTCTAGAATTTATCCAGTAATAAAAGATAACCCCAGTAGTCAAATAGTTTGAAGGTTCTGCATTCTTCCCTTTAAAAAAGCCACCCAAATCTGCATTATATTAAAAAAAGCATTATTTTCCTACTTTACCTGCTATGAGCAATTGAAGAGATGAATTCACTAGAAACCTTAAATAAGAAAAATTTAATGCAAGACTTTCCCAAAACAAAGTTTTGGTTTCACACGAATGCACTGTTGGTGGTTTTGTGGATGATTCAATGATTCTGGAGAATAAATTGGAATTATGCCCAAAGGGGATTCAAACTGTAAATTCCCATTGATACAGCAATATTGTTACTAGGTCTGTGTCCCAAATGAATCATAAAAAAGTGAAAGGAATTACATGAACAAAAATATTTAGAGCAACTCTTTCTGTGATGGGAAAGAATTGGACATTGAGGAGATGCCCATCAATTGGTAAGTGGCTGAAGAAGTTTTGGTATACAAATATAATGGGATACTATTGTGTTGTAAGAAATTATGAGCAGTCAGATTTCAGGAAAAAAATTGGAAAGACTTACATGAACTGATATAAATTGAGGTTAGCAGAACCAGGAGAACATTATATACAGCAACAGCAACATTTTGCAATGATCAACTATGAATGACTTAGCTCTTCTCAGTAACACAGTGACCCAAGACAATTCCAAAAGACTCATCATAGAAAATGCTAGCCATATGGAGGGGGGGAAGGGGAACAACTGGAGTCTGAAGGCAGATGGAAACATACTTTTTTACTTTGCTTTTTCATGTTTTTTTTCCCTTTTGGTCTGTTTCTTCTTTCAAAATTTGTCTAATATGAAAATATGTGTTATATGATTGTATATTCATATTCTATGTCAAATTGCTTACTGTTTTAGAAATGGGGAAAGTGAGGGAAGTAGAGAAAAAACTGGGAACTTGATTTTTTTTAAATGAACGCTAAAAGTATTCTTTACATATAATTGGGAAAAATAAAGCAGTATTTGAAAAGAAAAAAAGAGCAAAACAAACAAGGTTTTGGTTTCATGATTTTTCAATCAGAAATATGTTTCTAGAGGTAGGGGGCAGAGCAAAGATGGCGGTGTAGAAGTGGCAAGGTGCTGCAGCTCCCACACCGCCACCCTAATCACCCAGAAAATTATGAGCCCAGATAAAGTCTAGGACTCTCAGACTCATACAAAAATACAGAGAACACATCTCTCGCTGAAGGCAGCTCGGCAGCAGGGCTCATCATGGCAGCCGAGAACGGTGGCTGGAACAGCCTGAAGCCAAGACCACGGCCAGGCCCAGGCAGTGGGAAGTAGCCTGGCTGAGCTGAGGCAAGCAACCACCGGAGCCAGTCTGCAGGAGAGATCTACAGCCTCCAGCAACTCCACATCTGCCAAGGCGTGAGGAACAGGATGGGAGAGGGGCAGCTCGAACCCCAGCTGAACAGAGACCCAGCCAGCCCAAAACCACAAATAGGCCACGCTAGGCCCCAGGGCAGCCTGGAGAAGTGAGCCTCCCAAGCCTCTACTTCAAAGAATATATAAAGCACCTGCCTAAGGGAATCTTCAAATCCTCAGAGACCAGTTAGTGAAAGTGAAACTTCTGAAAATTAATTTGGGGTTGGTAAAGCAGTTCAGCCAATCTACCACCGGGGCAAGAAGCAGTGGGGGAAGGGAACTGCTGGAACCAGCAGCAGTCCCCACCAGGCTGCTTCAGAGCACCTGTCCTGCAGACTCAGCAGTGCGACTGAATTGGTTGATCAGGGCCAAGTGCTCTTGCATTGAGTAGCCTGGATCTGGACCATGGTCTTCGGTGTTCCTGGGGTGCATTTTCAGCAAGCCAAAGCTGGAGGGACTTGCAACACCCCCCTAATAGCTCAGGCAGCTGGGAAAACCCCAGTGATTTGGAACAGAGCTTCCCCCCTTGGAAGCAGAGTTTCACAGACCAAAAAAAAAAACAAACAACCAATTAATTGGTTGGCCAACATGAGGAAGAGGAAGCAAAATTAAAACACCAGTAAAACTCTAGAATCCTTTTTTATGGATATAAAGGGTCAAAGCATGGAATGGCAGGGAGAGAGCCCAGAACTCAGAACTCCCACACCAAATGCTGCCAAAACAATTGAAGAATGCCTAGAAGCTACACATCAACTGAAAAAGGACTTTGAAAACCAAATAAGAGAAGTGGAGGAAAAATTGGGAAGAGAAATGAGAATGATGCGAGAAAATCATGAAAAGAGAGTCAACAACCTGATTGAAGAAAACAACACTTTAAAGAATAGATTATCTCAAATGGCAAAAGAGGCCCAGAAAGCCGATGAGGAGAAGAATGCCTTAAAAAGTCGAATTTCCCAGAAGGAAAAAGAATCTCAAAAGCATTCTAAAGAGAATAATTCCTTCAGAATTAGAGTGGAGCAAGTAGAAGCTAATGACTTTATG
>CM053593.1:263917625-263930286 GCA_028646575.1 Pseudocheirus occidentalis
AAACTGTGAACATTGTACTGAATGAAGATTTGTAATGGAATAAACAGAGTGTTCACTAATACTATGTAATCTGAATCTTAAAAGCTCTTGACAGTAGCATTCTCTCAGGAATCTACTGCTGATTGGCTTTAGAGTAAGGTAAAGTAGATGGTAAAGTAGATTCATTTTAGAGTCTGAAAGTCCTGGTTTCAAATATTGTCTCTGACACTTATTAACTTAGTAATTGTGGGCAAGTTACTGAATTTCTCTGTATCTCAGGTTTTGTGTTCTTCCATAAATGAAGGATATGGCCTAGACAGGTCACTTCTAACTCTATGATCTCATGATGTGCAGATGTGGCTATACCTTTAAATTCAGGTTGGAGATTAATCCCTACATAATTTATAGTGGGTTTGTTATAGATTTAGTTTTCAGTGTTTCAGGAAATATAGCTTCTTCTTCAAAGGAACTCTTTGTGTCGTAGTAACTATTCTGTTGAACTTGCAAAGATGGGGTACTTGAAAGGCATTAAGAAAACTAATAGTAGTAATATCCAAGGCTTAATTAAAACTCCCAACTATTTCAAAATAGTGCAGTGAACGTGAAAATAAGCTTGATGTCAGAGCAAAACTTTAGCAAGTTAAACTTCTATCCAAGGAAAGATACAGGACTAACGTATTTTTTTTTAAATCATGTAATTCTGTAATTAGAAAGGACTTTAGAAATCTGTTCTCCCAGATTCTTACTAAGCATTCCTCACAAGTGATCATCCATCCTGTTTCAGGACTTCTTATGGTTCAAGACTTCTAGCAATACATCCAAAGGCAAACTGTTCTCTTGCCCAATAGCTCTCATTGTTAGAAACTATACTTTATATTGAGCGAAAAATCTGTCTTCCTATATCTCCTGTCAAGAAATTCTATCTATATTTTCTGACACCAAATAAATAAATTCAATATCTCTCTTATACAAGAACACTTCAAATATTTGAATACAAAATAGAAACCCCCACACTTCTCAAAAACAAAACATCTTTTTTCGAGATGACATTAATCTATAGCACATAATTAAATATAAGCCATATTTAAATATAATTTTTGAATCTTTGACCAGGTACGTTTTTGCTGTATTCCAGCACTATGAATAAACAAGAGTGAACCATAGTTATAATAATACAAACCACTAGTACTTACTCTTGATTATGTCTTAGACTTAGTGTCCTACCTGGAAACTATTCATTCAATGTAGAAGAACAAAAGGACAAAGCAAACAGATGGACTCTGAGGTTCCAGACAAAAAATGCTTGAAAGCAAAAAGCAGGGAAAAGGAGAGGACACTCAAATCAAAGATTCATAGCCTCTGTTTTCAAATTTTTACCAAAATACACAATGGACATTCTACTCACTGAAATTCATGAATTATGGAAGAAGCTTTCCACTCTCATCTCCACCCTGCCTTTACAAGGAAAGCCATATCCTGCACACTGCAAGACTATAGATTTACAGTTAAAAGTGGTCTTATATATTACCTACCCGTTCTTCTCATTGTACCAAGTCTGGCCAGACATTTATGTTAGATTATCCAACAAGTAGTCAGGAATGCAGGACCAGAGCTCAGAACAGAGGTTGAGGCTGACGATTTTTATTACTCTTTGTATATCTGTTCCATTTTCACTAGGGTATGTATGTCCTCAGGCTTATTTCTCTAAATGAATGAAAATAGAGCACAGTTGCTTCCATTTCTCATACCTAGAATTCTCTCCCTCATCTCTGACTACTGGATTCCCTGGTTACCTTCAAGTCTCAACTAAAATAATGTTTCCACAAGAAAGTTTTCCCATTCCCCTCTAATTCTAGTGACTTCTCTCTGTTGATGTTGTGTGTGTGTGTGTGTGCCTGCATGTGTGTGTGTGTGTGTGTGTGTGTGTACTTTATGTAGTCATTTATTTATTATCTCTCAAGCTCCTTGAGAACAAGGACTATCTTTTCCCTTTTTTTCTGTTCCCAACTCTTAGCACTCTGATTACCATAGGTTAATTTTGTTGTTTAGTCATGTTTGACTCTTCTTGACTCAGTGGACCATAGCATACCAATACTATCCATGAGGTTTTCTTGGCAAAGATACTGGAATAATTAGCCCTTTCCTTCTCCAGTTAACTAAGGAAAACAGAGGTTAAGTGACTTCCCCAGGGTCACAATGCTACTAAGTATCAGAGGCTGTATTTGAGCTCAGGTCTTTCTAATTCCAGTCCCAGCTCTCTATCCACTGAGCCATCTAGCTCCCTCCACATGACACACAATAGGTATTTAATAAATATTTATTAATTGAATGCTAGGAGAATGAGATGAGGTAAAAATGGAATTGCCCCTCTTTTGAATACTTTTCTTATTTTGCTTCATTTGTATTATTCCCACCAAAAAGATATCTCTTTTCAACTTGATTGAAATTTGTTATACATGTATCTTAATACTTATGAAGTATGAATTTTGATTTAATAGAGGATGTATCTGAACTACAGCAAAAAGGACTGTAGATTAAAGGAATCAAAATGAATAGGAGTTCTAGAAATACACTGAAACTGCAAAAGCATCATGAATGGGTGGGAGTTAAAAACTCTGAGCAGATGTATTTAAGTTGGTAAATCTTTATAAAATGCTAGCCGAATAGCACATGCTCCAAGAATTTAAATGCTATTTTCAAGATATCAGCACCTGTTAGACAAATACAACCCAGGAATGTCAACAGAGAAAAGTTGCACATGAATGAGCTTAAAATTGACTCACAAGGAGTGATGAATGAAACCGCATATAAAAAATGCACTAAATTTGAAGCTCTTGGTCTGATTTTTAAGACCTAGAAGTTTTCAATGTATGGTCTGTCCAGCAGTAACCCTGATTAATCATCAACCTATCTCCAATCCTCTTTATCAATTAAAGAGGCAACATAGTATAGGGCAAAGAACTTGGATGGAGGAATGAGGGCAGTTAAGGTTTGAATCATGCCTCTGACAATTACTAACTGCATGCCCACAAATAAGTCATGATTCATTTTCTTCATAAATTAGGAACAGGTTATCCATAGTTTTATTGCACAAGACTGTTGTGAGGCTTAAATGACTCACTATTTGTAAACTGCTTGGCAAATCTTAAAATGCAATATAAATACTAAGCATTATCACCCATACAGGAACAATTACTTCTGTGCTTCACCTAGACATTAAGGGGGGGCTGCTTACTCTTAAAGTGCTTTAACATTCAGACACAACTTCATCTGACTTTTTGCCTACCAAGTTTTCTGCCTTGTAGAAATATGATGGCAGAAACAGGAGATATGCAAAATCTTAAGTATATTGGACACCAGAGCAAAGACTTGAGTATCCTCAAAATTTTTAGTGAAGGAGTATACCTTCTTCCATTTGAAAGCCTGCAATTCCAGCTGTGAACCTCATTGTTCCATTAGCATGCAGAAAATTACAGGTATAACATTTTATGTTGTGACCACATCATGAGTGGACAGTATATACTGGCTTGGAAGAAAACCATTTTAAGATATAAATTCTTATGACCCTTATACATTATCTTCTGCAGCTAGAATAAAGGGGAACTTTAAACTGCAGCCCTTGTGAGTTAATTGGCAAAGATAGTTCCCTGATTCTGTGATGTGGATATATGGGAGATAAATTAAGCAAATGAACTTCCTTATTTTTGCTATTCTCATTTCTACTCCTATAGCTGAAAGGGGGAAAAAGGTTGTAGAGAATTAGCATCAGAACTTAGAGGGGCTTCTTTTTTTGCCTGGAGGGTTAGAATAAGGAAGTAGTGGAAGGGTGAACTTAATGATACACATCTCTCTTGCTTTAAGTTTACTATGTTATTATGTGGAACATAACAGTAGCCTATATTTAGAAAGGAAGGGTTGTGGCTCATATGTGGAGGTAAAGTCATATGGTTAAAACCTATTTTCAAGTCCAATAGAAAAATCCTTGGTCCCAACCATAAAGATAGGAAAAAAATGTTCTGTAATTGGCAGCCAACTGTGTCTCACAGCATTAACTGTTAATAGTAGATATTATTTTTATATAGTGGGGATAGTGGGGATAGAAAAGAAAAGGGTTAATTCCAATCCCCTAACCATCAGGATTCAAAATTAACCAATGGTTTTTATCCATATCTTGTCATTACATACCTTTTTATCCTTACCTTGTCATTACATCCCATTATCTAGCACATTGCTTGGCATATAGTTCCATAGAGATTTAATACATGATTGATTGCTATGTACCATATTTTATGAAGACTCCAGAAAAGTAGTAACTCCAAAGAAAAAATTCCAAGTCAGATTTACAGAACTGTATTTTCGACAGTCTTTTGGTAGTTAGTGACACAATTTGATTTGCCAGAGCATAAGCATAAATGGGACAGCTGGGTGACAAAGTGAATAGAGCACTGGCCCTGGAGTCAGAAGGATCTGAATTCAAATTTGGCCTCAGACACTTTAATTCTATACACAAGCAGCTTCCCAGAAGAAAGCTAGTGTGAACAGCTTTTAAGGTTCTGATCACACCATATAGTGAACACTCTATTTATTCCATAACAAATCAAAGCAAAACATTCTCAATAAATCAAAGTACAACATGCACAATGTTACACCTTATCACAGAAAATAAAAATATAGCATTCACAACAACTTATCACAGAAAACGGCCACATAGTTTTCACCACAGTGGTCACAAAGTTTTCAACATAGACCAATCATTTAGTAACTTAATTGCCTCCTTAAGGAAGAGGAAGTACAATAGTCAAAATTCTCTATTCATGGGGCACACTAAGTTAACTCAGTCACTTATTCAGTCATCATTCACTAAGTACAATCATTTAGTCAATCAATCATTCAATCAACTCAATCATTCAATCATCCTTCAACATTCATTATTCAGTCATCAGAAAATACACAGACCCTCTACCCCTAGGTCACTAGTAAATCTACAATTTCTCTGTCAGTACACAGCATCCAAGTAAAGTCTTCTTTCAGCTTGACTTGGGGTGATTTCTCAGATGCCCTGGATCCCCTTCCATGGTCCCAGATCCTACCTGGATTCACCAAACTGTCACCTGGGTTCAAAGGCAGACAACTCCCAGGTCCTTGTCCAGCTCTTTGTGAAGTTCCTACTCCACATTGGAACTCACAATGCCCAATCCATCTCAAATCCTTCACAGTCTCTGTTCCTGAGAAGATAAGGATTAACAAAGCACCACCATCACAGTCATACTTCCTCAATCTTTAGCAGCTCTGGCTGGCCCTAAAAAAGCTCAGCAACTCCTCAGCAGCTCTGGCTGGCCCTCAGCCCTGAATGGCTCTAGGAAATCCTCAGCAACTACAGGTGGCCCTTGGAATCAGCAGAAGATTCAGCTTGTTCCCAGAATCAAAATCACTCCATCCAGGTTTTCAATATCAAAATCATTCTCTCCAGCCTGGGGGAAGGGGATGGGAACCTTTCACTTCAGCCTCCTCAGCTCCTCTTCAGCCTGCCTGGAGGCAGCAGCTTCTGCCTCCACACAGCCTGCTCCAAGAACATCTGTCTTTCCCAGTCAGGGGCTTTCCTTATATATACACAACATTAGTTTCCTGTTTCAGCCAACCCCTTCCTGTTATGTCAGCAAAAGGGATTCACACCTTTTGTTTCTTTAACAGAGGCTTGATTAATTACTAAGTGTTAAGTATTGGCTATCTTTGCCAATACAAAAAGATCTTCAAATACAAATTACATTACCATTACAGATACATAACACCAAACTATCTGTGTGACCTTGGGCAAGTCACATAACCCCAACTGCTCTACCTTCCCCTTTCCCCCCCAAAAAAGAAAATTAAGCATGACTTTATTTGAACTTCCTTTTTTTGTTACAGAAGACTTTTCTTCATGAACTTGAAAAGGATAATGCAGATAAAATAAATTAATCTATTGATAAGATTATAGACACTTTGAAACTGATACATCCATATGAAAATCCTATAAATTATCGTCTCTGAATATTTTTAGAAGAACTTGAGTTGAGAGTAACTTGTGTATGTTATCTTTTTTTCTTAATTCAAAAATTTAAAACAATTCTGTTATCAGAATTTGAGGTAGGCAGTATCATAGCACATTGGAAGGAACAAACACTTATAAGTCTCCAGAGTTATCACTGAAAACATCTGCACAAAATACCCTGAAACTTGGAACAATGCCCCTCTCCAGTCTGGAAGCCAAGTCCCACTTTAACATAAAGTTAAAAGTAAATAAATAGACTGGAGAAAATGAGCAAATAGCAGGAAAAAATTCTGACCATATAAAGTTACTATGACATTAAAGATCAAAACAAAGTCAGAAGAAGATGACAAAGTCAAAACTACTATATCCAAAGCTTCAAAGAAAAATATTAATTGGAAATGGAAAAGTTCAGAAAGGGTTTTAAAAAGCAGATAAGAGAGAAAGAGGAAAAATTGTGAAGAGAAAGGAGAGTGATAAGAGAAAATCATGGGGGAAAAAGAGTCAACAGCTTGATAAAGGAGACACAAAAAATGGTGAACAAAATAACACTGTTTAAACCAGATATGCCAAATGGTAAATGAAGGTCAAAAATCCAATTAAGAGAAAAAATATCCTAAAAAGCAGAATTGAAAAAAATGGAAAAGAAGGTACAAAAATTCAATGCAAAAACTAATTCCTTAAAAATTAGAATTATGCAAGTGAAGCTTAATCAAGCTATGAGAGAACAAGAAACAATAAAACAAAATCAAAACAATGAAAGAAACAGAAAACAATTGAAATATCTCCTTGAAAAAAAACCTGACCTGGAGACTATATCCAAAAGTGATAATTTAAGAATTAGTGGAGTGCCAAGAAGCCACACACAAAAAGAGCCTAAACACCATATTTCAAAAAATGATCAAGGAAAACTTCATTGATACTCTAGAATGAGAGGGTAAAATAGAAATGGAAAAAAATCTCTTTTACTTCTTGAAAGTGATCACAAAATAAAAACTCCCAGCACTATTATAGGTAATTTCTAGGCTCCCGGTCAAGAAGATAATATGGCAAGCACTCAAAAAGAAACAATTCAAATATTGTGCAGCCACAGACAGTATAACACAAGACTTAGGAGTTTCTACATTAAAAGGATCAGAGGACTTAGAATATGATATTCTGGAAGGCAAACTGAGCATAATCTTTTGGGGAGGAATTGATATTCAGTGAAATATAGAACATTCAATCATTCTTGATGAAAAGATGAGAGCTGTATAGAAAATTTAACTTTCAAATATGAGACTCAAGAGGTAAATACATAAACAGGAAAGAGAAATCATAGGGATTCAATAAGGTTAAACCATTTACATTCCTATATGGGAAAATGATACTTGTAACTCATAAAACCTTTTTCATTATTAGAGCAGTTAGAAGTACATATAGTCAGAGCACATGGATGTTAATTTAATATGATGGGTGATTATCTAAAAAAAAAGTAAAGGATGAGAAAGATGAAAGCACTGAAGAAAGGGAAAGGGAGATGTAGAATGGAATAAATTATCTGAAAAAAGAAGCATGAGGGCAGCTAGGCGGCACAATGAATAGAGCACCAGAACTCAAGTCAAAAGGATGTGGGTTCAAATCTGGCTTCAGACACTAAACACTTACTAGTCATTTGACCTTGGGCAAGTCACTTAAACCCAATTGCCCTTCCAAAAGAAAAAGAAAAAAAAAAGAAGCATGAAAGAACCTTCATGGTAAAAGGGAAGATAAGGAATTTGGGGACTGTGGAGTGCATGAACCTTACTCTAAAAATTGACTCAAAGAGGGAAGAAAATATATACTCAGTAGGGTATAGAAATCTATCTTATGCTATAGGAAAATAGAGGGGGAAGAGGACAAGATAAATTGGACCACTAACAGAAGGGAGATTGGATTGGGAGGAGGTGAAAGTCAAAACTAAAAACACTTTTGAGGATGGACAGGGTGAAAGGAAAGAGGAAGTATGATAAATAGAGGGAAAATAGAATGGTGGGAAATATGTATTTAGTAATCGTATCAGTGAAGAAAAATTACAGCAAATTTCTCTGACAAAAATCTCATTTTTCAAATATATCGAAAAGTAATAGAAATACAAGCCATTCCTCAATTGATAAGTGGTCAAAGGCTAGGAAGAGACAGTTTTTAGATGAAGTAATCAATGCTATGTGTAATCATATGAAATGAAATGTTCTGAATCACTATTTATTAGAGAAATGCCAATGAAAACAACTCTGAGCTACCACCCCACTCTTATCAGTGTGGCTAATATTACAGAAAAATGAAAATGGCAAATATTAAAGGGAATGTGGGAAAATTGAGACCTTAACGCACTGTTGACCAAGTGGTATTCAGCGATTTGGGTGAACAGTTTAGAACTATGTTCAAAGGACTTTAAAAGTATGTATACATTTGACCAAATAATATCAAGTATGTATCCCAAAGAGATTTTTAAGAAAAGGAAAAGTATGTATATGTACAAAAAATTTATAGCAATTATTAGTGAAGGCAAGGAATTGGAAACTGAGGGGATGTCCATCAATTGGGGAATGGTTGAACAAATTGTTGCATATGATTGTGATGGAATACTATTGTGCTATGAGAAATGACAAGCAGTATGCTATCAGAAAAACCTGGAAAAACTTAAATGAACTGATACAAAGTGAAATGAGTAGAACAAGAGGAATTCAGCAGTTCTGCAACACTACATGATGCACAACTCTGGATGACAGGTATTCTTAGCAATACAATGATTCAAGAGAATTCTGGAGGATTTATAATTTTAAAAATACTATCCATCTGCAAAGAAAGAACTGATGTGTCTGAATGTAGATAAAAGCATAGTTTTTTCTTTATTTTTCTTGTGGTTTTTTTTTGGTCTGTGATTAATGTGGAAATATCTTTCATGTCTGTGCATGTATAACCTATATCAAATTGCTTGCCTTCTCAATGAGGGGGAGGAAAGAAAATGAGGAAGACAATTTGTAACTCAAAATATTTAAATGAATGTTAAAATTATTTTTACCAATAATTGGGGGAAATAAAATATGAAAAAAAATCAAGTTTCATTCAAGTTGATGGCTATTAAGTTATCTCCAGTTACTATCTGTGACAAGTAAAAGAAGTTAGACTTTACCATATGTGTCCACAAACAACACACATGGTTTTAGAATTCAAAAATGATGAACATTTGTTATCCCTTGCCTCTAGGTATCAGATATACTCTTCACATAAATGTGTATCTGATTGAAATGTTTTAGCCTTTAAAAATAAATAGTACTTCCTCTAATGTTTATGCCCATATTTTCATGCTTTAACCAAAAGTTCATTAAATTAGTCCTCTGGGCATTATATCAAGATGAAGATAAATATTTAATATGTTGATGTGGCCCAGATTCTTGAAAAATAGGCATTTTACATACTGCTACATTATTTATATTTTTGGATGTATTTAATTTATTGCAAATGTATATTAAAGCTCTTATTTAAATACAGGGACTATTTTTAATATATCTGGATAAAATTGCCCTTCCAAAAATCAATTTCTTATCACTTGAACAATGATTTAAATACAAGAAAAAAACCTATGAAGTCATTTGAATGTTAGACTTTATTTTGAGACCATTGGAATCATATTCTCCTCATCTGATAAGATTATATTCCCTAATTACCAAGTAAATATCTCTAAATGAAGTTCCATGTAAAAAGGAATAAAAATTAGAATTAACTCCCATAAAATTATTATGTAGCAATGATGAATGATAGGTAATGGAGTCACAAGAAAGACATAAGAAAAAAAGTTTCTGTCTAGACAACCTTTCTCACTTCATTGTTTTCCTTTTAACATAACACAAGACATTAGGATGCACATCTGAGCTAACATATATCCTTCAGATGTTTTTTGAAAATTTTATTTTAGACTCCAACACTGGAACACAAATATAGAAGACAGAAAAGAAGAGATAACATACCATAAACTTAAATACAAAGTTGGAAAGAAAAAAAAAGAATGTTGTGTGCATAGCAGAACGTAAGAGAGGATGCAAAATATATAGCAATAAATTTTCATTTCAAGAAAGCCTGTGTGATAAATAATACTTGTTATGTTGAGAATTGTCCATCTTTTCTTTGTTTCCTTGTGGGTTTTCTTTTGTTCTCTAATGGCACTTTTTTACTTTGTTAATTTTTCCCTTTCCTCACCGCCCCCACCCTCACCCCAGGCTACAATAAACTTTAGATATGTTTCTCTCCTTCTCTATATATGTATGTATGTATGTATTTATCTATTCATTCATTCTTTCATTTATTTTTGTTTATTTATTCATTTATTCATTCATTCATTTGTTTATTTATTTTATGTGTTTATTTATTCATTATTTATTTATTATTCATTCATTTATTTAGCTATTTATTGTATTTATAGATAAATATATATTTATAGATATAGATGTTTATATACATATACTTCCCAAAACCTATTCTACTCCTGATCTGTGATTTTATATATATGCATATCTCATTTCCTATCTCTCCTGCATCCTTTACTTTACTTCTATCCCCTACCTTGCCCTCCTATGACTTGCCTATCCTCCAGTAAGGAGTTCTCCCATATCCTCCCATTCCTATAAATCTAAATACCATTCTATACCCCTATTTTACCTATTCCTTCATTCTCCTTTAAAGATCTCTCTTTTGTTTTCTCCTCCAACCCTATGTCCCTGTTTTATTTCTTCTGAATTTAGAAGACTTTTATATTCTTCTAAATATATAAGTATTGTTCACTTGAACCTCCTGATCAAAGTAGGTCACCAGAACTACCAGCCCTCTTCCCCTATCTAATTTCTCTGTATCATTTCCTCCTCTTGCACCTCATTTGTATAAAATAATTGCTCTTTTAAACTGTTCCTAAATGGTTTTACTTTTTTAAATACATATCACACTCAGATTTACCACAATCTTTCTTATGAACTACCCAATTATTGAAAAGAATCTTCCACATATATTTTACATATATAACAAGTAAGCAGCTTGTCCTTATGGATTCCTATTTGTTATGTGATTTATATTTCTCTTGGTTCTTGTACATTGAATCTTCTATTAAGCTCAGGATGATTTTTTTTAACAAAGTCTTGAAATTCTGAGAGTTTATCAAATATCCAGTTTTTTTTTTCTTTCAAGGTAATACTTAATTTTGCAGGGTATGATAGTTTTGGGTGGAGCCCCAGTTCTTTTGCTCTTTGATATATTGTACTCCAAGACCTGTGCTCCTTTATCATCTTTGCTGCTAGTTCTTCTGTAATTCTAACTGTGGCACCATCAGGTTTAAATTGTTTTAATCTTTTAATATTTTTTCCTTGAGCTGTGGGTTTTGAAATTTGACTATGTTATTCCTATGAGTTTTCCTAATAGTATTTCTTTTAAGTGGAGATTGATGGATTTCTTCTATTTTGCCTTCCCCCTTTGTTCTAATGTTTCAGGATAATTTTCTTAATTACTTCTTGTATCAAGATTCTTTTTTTATCATAACTTTCAGCTAGTCTGATTACTTTTATATGTTTTCTTCTTGATCCATTCTTCAAATCTGTTTTTATTATGTTTCACTTTCTCTCCTACTTTTTCCTTATTGATATACTGTTTAATCATTTCTTGATCTCTTATCATTTCACTGGCTTTGTTTTTCCCAATTCTAATTTTTGAGGTATCATTTTCTTCCTTAAGATTCTGAATCTCCTTTTCTAATTGGTTGACTTTCCTTTCATTCCCTTTTTATTTTTTTTTTTGGATTATTCTTACTTTACTTTTTAGTTTTTCCTCCATAAATTTCATTTGATTTTTTAAGTCTTTTAAAAAGATTTTTCATAAATTCTTTTTGGGCAAGCGACCATTGGATGTTACTCTTCAGGAGTTTCTTTACTTCAATAGCCTCCTCTGAAGATAAACACCAGTCATCTCTGTTCCCATAATAGTTCACTATGGTTGTATTTTTTTCTCCTTTGCCTGTGCATTTTTTTAGGTAATACCTTATTTTTAATCACCTCTAACCTGGGGTGTGGAAAAAAGGTGCCTCTTGCCCCAGATTTTTAGTTCTCCCCTCTAACCTGAAATGAAAGTTAAATCTCCAACCTCCTATAAGTACCCACAATCAGGAGTTCCCCACCCCACTGCTTCTGTACTTAACAGGGGTGTGCTAGTTCCTTCTGGCCCCTACCATTCTTTGCAGCACATCTGGGTCTGGCATTCTTGGTCAGCAGAGGTTCCTTCAATCTTCCTGGGCTCAGTCACCCTACTCCCCTCGCTGTCCTGCATGTAAAAGTTCTGGTGACTGGGGCTGAGACAGCCTCTCAAACCAATTAACCCCAAGGTTTTCCACTTGTTATTTAAGAGGCTTGCATCTGGCTGTTAAAATGAAACCTAGTTTGGGGGTGTTTACTCTTCACAGGGAACAAACCTTGTCCTATGATTTTTATTCCAATCTTTTCAAATTGTCCCAGGAGGACCCTGATTATTCCCCTGTTCTTATATTTATCTCCACCCACACTTTGTTCACCCTATGGTGCTATTTTAACTCTTTTGTGGGGGAAAATCTTAAGAACTTGGAATTTTCTGACCTACTCTACCATCTTCCCAGAATCCTCC
>CM053593.1:263938781-263956944 GCA_028646575.1 Pseudocheirus occidentalis
TCTCCCTGTATCTGGAAGATGACTGAGACATGAACAGGATGGGACTTTGTTTGTTCGTGGCCTGACTGATCCTTGAGTTCCAGGCAAGAGAAGTGGTGAAGGGTTTGAGGTGTGCTGAACCCTGTGAACTTCAGTGTGTGCTGGGGATTGCCCTGAGTACTGGACAAGAGCCTGGCAGCTGTCTGCTCCTGAATCTAGGTGATTGTTTGGCAGATTCAGGAGAGAGCTGGGACCAGGGAAGAGGATCCAGGGAATCAGAGAGACCACCCAGAGTCAAAATGAAGAAAAAGCCTCCCCTTGGACTAAACTGAGGTGTGTTGGAAATCAAGGGGGTGGAAAGTTTGTGTGGTTTTCTAAGAATTTTATTTGGAAACTAAAGTTAATGGTTGCCCTATGAGTAGAAGATCAGTATATTGTCAATTGTTGATTGAATCTTTAAGTGTTAAGCTGGTTTCCCTCTTGGGGAAACCAGGTGATTCTTCTTTTGTTCCTTGTTCTAAATGTTGTGAGTTTCTGTAATAAGAAATATTGTGATTTTCTGCAATAAGATATTACACTGTGAATATTGTACTGAATCTTGATTTGTAATGGAATAAACAGAGTGTTCACTACTACTGTGTAATCCGAATCTTAAAAGCTGTTCACAGTAGCATTCTTTTGGGAATCTACTGCTGCTTGGCTTTACACAAAGCAAAAGCCAGAATATATCCAATTAAAACAGATAAGGAAGGAAACTTTATCCTGCTTCATATTAACCTGGAGAGACTTATATAAACTGATGCTGAGTGAGAAGAGCAGAGGAGAAATGTGTACACCATCACAGGCACAGTGTATGTCTGTTGACTAACTTCAATAGACTGGGCTCCTCTCAGCAATATAAAGTTATAGGACAACTCCAAAAGACTCATGATTGAAGGAAATATTTACATCCAGAGAAGGAGATGCAGAGTCTGAGTGCAGATTGAAACAAACTACTTGCGGCATTTCTTTTTCTTGTTTTATTTTGTTTCTTCTTTCCCACTGATCATTCCATCAGTTACAATCCTTTACAACCTGACTAATGATTTAATGGGAATATATTTGTAGATCTTGTAATCAGAGTATATGTTACCATGATGGGGTGGTGGGGGGAGGAGAGAGGGGAAGAAAATCTGAAACTCAAGGGACTGTGGAATTGAATTTTGTAAACTAAAAGTAAATAAACTAAAAAAAAGAAAGAAATCAGTTCATTCAAATGTACATGCTTTTTACCATTTTCTTCCATCTAGAATAAAGAATAATCAAACTAGTGCTGGAAGAAACTTTTGAAATCCCTTATTCTAACTCCTCCATTTCCAAGATGAGAAAATTGGGGCCTAATGAGATTAAGGATTTTGATAATTACACAGAAAGTAATGAGGATTTGGGATATGAATTCAGGTGATATCATTTCAAGTTCTTCTCATATAGTTTTCTTTCCACTGAACAATTTGTCTGAGAATTGGACAACAGTTATTTTGTCCAATTGTTTCCCTTCAGTTTTCTAGAGGGATCCATCAGTGCAAGATATAGGTTTATAGAATTACCTATTTAGAACTAAAAAGGTCATTGGGTCCAATCCCCTGCCAATTATATAAATTTGAAAACTGAGGTGTAGAGATGTTAAGCAAGTTGTCCAAGATGACATAGGTTGTAAGTTACTACTCTGGTATAACACTGTACTATTCTGCCCTCTCTTTAGACTAAACCAAGGGATTGTGTCCAAATGTGTTGGCATACAGTTTATATTTTTATCTTTTCCAATTATTTGACTTATTTTCCCTCACAATCTCTTAAATACAATTCTTCATTGTAGAAACCATCTTTAATTCATTTGTTAGGAGAAAATCCTTTAGTTGCTTATTGACATCTAAAATCTCAATGGGTTTCATTTTCACAGAAGAAAATACTTTGATTTACTTTTAGCTATAATCAAAGAAAACAGCAGTATTTCAAAAATGTCTTTCTACTTCAAAAAGAGTACTTAAAATCCTATCTGGGGAGAAAATGCTTACTTTCAAAGAAATGTTTCTTTTAGACTCTACTTAAAACTGATAGATATAATAGGAGTTAAAATGTACATAGCACTTAATAATGATACAAATTCCTTTACATGCATGACCTCATTTGAGTCTAACAATAATCTTGTGAAGTAGACAATTGGTGGTATTATAATTCCCATTCTATACATGAGGAAACTGAGGCAATGGGAAATTAAGTGACTTACCCAAGGCTATAGAAAGTAAAAAGTTAGGTTGCAAACCTAACATCTACTTAATCAAAGTCTCATCATTTTCTATGTGCCATGATATTTATTATTAGATATAGTTCTAAATGGAGTAAGATCTGATTTTTTTTATCTTTAAATGATCACATCATATACCAGACAAGCATTAAGGTCTTATTGAAATCTTTTTCTTTAAGTCCTGGATGGAACATTCAATCAGTGCATCAAGAAGAATGTACTAAAGCCCTTACTATGTGCTAGTCACCAAATAAGATTATCCTTGCCTTTAAAGAATTTACATTCTATGGAAGGGATATTTGTTCACAGGTAAATAAATACAGGATCTGTGGAGTGGGATATCTACTTTATCAGGGATCCTTCTGCACAAGTCCTCCAAAAAGCTATCCATATCATTCTCTGCTTTAGTATGTTCTAGATTCCTACTTATGGTCAAATCTATTGAGTCTTCTAATTCTCAGATAAATTCCCTTACCTTTCAGTTTAGAATGATCATTAGAAGTCTAAAGGGGGAACACTTTTATATCTCATTTCTTCTGTTATTGAGTTCCCTGTACACTACAAATGAAGAAATTAGAAGTATGTATATGCGCTGGGCAATCTTTCAAGGACACTCATCTTCTAAGGAAATTCTGTTGCAAATTAGTGTCATCTGAAGTCCACTGGAATCTCATACATGATGGAATAGCTAAACCATACAAAATGGTCATTCCTCAGGAACCAGGTCCTTATAGGCAATGATCTTATTTTTTTTTTTTTTTGCTTTTTGGAGGGCAGTTGGGGTTAAGTAACTTGCCCAAAGTCACACGGTTAGATTTTTTGTGTGTTAAATGTCTGAGACCAGATTTGAACTCAAGTCCTCCTAACTCTAGGGCCAGTGCTCTATTCACTGCACCACCTAGCTGCCCTGGCAATGATCTTTTAACTTAGTGGAGGAGGCAGAGCTTTGGAGCCTGGACTGGAAAACTCAGTCTCTGGCTTACTTAACAATTATTTGTGAAGCATACTAATATGCAAATGAGATAAGCAAGCAAAATCTTAATATACCATTTTCTTTTACCTATAGAAGATTCCTATTCCATACATATCTTTTTAAAAGGACCATCTGGAATCACTCAACTAACAGTAGGCAGCTATGGAAAAGGGTAACTGTATGATCCAGCATAATATGTGCAGAAGCAATTAGTAACAGAGTAGTAACAGAGAAGCATCTACTTTTCAAAATCAGTATAGAAAGTGTTATTTTCAGATTGTTTGCTACTAAAGGCTTAACTCAAGCTGTAGTTTTATGGACAAAGTCTTCAAAAAATATTAGCTCTGCAAGGTCACAAACACCCCAGAGGGGGAAAGCCTACAGATCATTCAGGCTGCAACCTATTTTGGGTCCCATTGGAAAGAGATGCACTTGGATGACTAGGTGGCTCAGTGAGGGAGGCTAGGTGGCTCAGTGAATAGAGCACCAGCCCTGGAGTCAGGAGTTCCTGAGTTCAAATCCGTCCTGAGACACTTTACACAGACACACACAAAATCTAGCCATGTGACCTTGGGCAAGTCACGTAACACCAATTGTGCTACCTTTCCCCTACCCCCCCCCAAAAAAAGAAAGACATGCGCTTGCAACTGACTCAAATGGATGCTATCAAGATACCGAGGTGGTGAATGTGAGTTCTCCAAAACATGAGTCCTTAGTCTATAGACTTCCTAATTAGATCATCAGGAAGCTAGTAGTATCATTAGATTAATCAGTCATCTTCTCAGAATCTTCTGGGGTTTTCCCACTTATTATATTCTCTGAAATTTGATAAACATGTTGGACCCTCGATTTTCTTTTTTCTTAAGTTTGTACATTTATTTTAAACTTAAGGAAAAATAAGAAAAAAATTGTCATTTGCAAAATAGAAGACAAGAGGATTCAATATAAAGCTATAAATTTCCATTTCAAGAAAACCTGTCTAATAAACACTACACAATTTGTCAAAGCTAGCCAGCTTTTCTTTGCTTCTTTGTTAAGTATTTTTCTTTCTGCTGCGCATTTTAATTTTATTTTTTCCTCTCCCCCACCCCAACCCCAAAGAAGACTACAATTAAGCATATGTATAGATATAGATATAGATAGAGATAGAGATAGAGATAGAGATAGAGATAGAGATAGATATAGATCAGCCGTTCTCAACCTGTGGGTTATGTTCAATTTGTAACAATGAAAATACATCCTGCATATCAGATATTTACATTATGATTCATAACAGTAGCAAAATTACAGTTATGAAGTAGCAATGAAAATAATTTTATGGTTGGGGGTCACCACACCCTGAGGAACTGTATTAAAGGATCATGGCATTAGGAATGTTGAGAATCACTAATATAGATAGACATAGAGATGTATGTGTGTGTATGTACATAGGTATCTATGAACATACACATATGAACACAAATGTGTAAGACCGTACTATGCTTATTTTTTACTTCTCATCTGTCTGGAAGTGGATGGCATCTTATTTCATAAATCCAAGTCTTTCCACATTTTTCTATATCAACCAACTCATTTACTATGCCAAGCCAATCACATTCTATCTGAGAAATTGTCTCAGAAAGTTTCTCCCACCCACAGTTTTCTGCATTCCTTCTATTTTTGCCTGCACAGGTTTGATTTATGCAAGAAAATTTTAATTTAAAATAATCAAAATTATTCATTTTACTCTTCATCAATGCTCTCGCCTTATACTATGGTTTAATGAACAATGATACTGGATCTGCTTCCTTAACATCTTTCCCTCCACCCCACCCCCCTTGGTTTCTTTGACGTTTCTGACATTCCTTTAAATGAATTTTGTTATATTTTTTTCTAACTCAATAAGATTTTTTAGGAATTTAATTGGGATGACATTACATAAATAGATTAGTTAAATAAATTCTTTTTTTACTATATAGGCTTTACATACTGATGAATAATAATTATTACTTGACTTATTTAGAACTAATTTCATTTGTATAAAATGTCTTACATTTATATTTGTGTTGTTTTGTGTCTATTTTGGCAGGTATATTCTAAGACACTTTATAATGTTTAGTTATTTTAAATGATCTAAAACAATATTGAATAATATTATTGACACAGTATAGCTTACCTATTTTTCTTTTGTGATAAAATTTATTTTTTTAACTTTGTCTAAAATGATGACTAATACCTCTGATTTTTTTAATGTAATGAATTATATTCCTGATCTTAATTTTCTGTTTGTGTGTATCTATCACTTTTATATCATTTCTTAAAACCAACACTTTGATGAATTCAAATTTTTCATCTGCTGTCAGTTTCTGTTTTAAGGGTAAATTTATTTCATTCACATTATGAACAATAATTACTTATATATTTTCCTCTTTCCTACCTATCCTTATTATCCTTCTCACCTAATTCCTATCCTTCATCACTCCTCTTCTTCAATTCTGACCTCTATTTGCCCTCCTATTCCTTACCCTACCTACCCCTGCAAAAATCCCTCCTTTATCCTCTCTCCCCACTCTATAATCTTGCCCTCTTTCTGAATTAGAAGTCTTTTTATATTCTTCTAGATATGTATGTCATCTCCTCCTTAATCCATTCCCAATGAAATTAAGGCTTCAATACTATCCCACCTCCCCATTAGCTTCTTTTATTTCCTTTTTTTGCCTCATTTGTAAAACATAATTGCTCCTTTTATCTCTTCCTACACAATTTTCTTTTTTTTAGACTCACCCCATCATATTTAGTCCAGTTCAAGTCTCTTTTTCAAACAATCCAAATAAAATTGACAGTCATAATAGAACTATAGAGTATTTTCATATATAAGCAAAAGACTTGACCTTATGGTATCCCTTATAATTATTTCTTAATGTTCACTGTACATTTTTCCTTTATACTATATGTCAAACTTTCCCTTAAGTTCTGCTGCTGTTGTCACAGATACCTGAAAGTCTTTGAATTAATTAAACATTTTTTTTAAATTCAGGATTATACTTAACTTTGCTGGGTATTACCCTTGATTGTAATTCCAGCTCTTTTGTTCTAGGAAATATAGTTTTACAAGACCTCTGTTCCTTAGCTGTTAGGCCTTATGTAATCCTTACTGTAGCTCTATGATATTTACATTGTTTTTTTTCTTATTGTTTGCAATATTTTCTCCATAATCTGGGAGCTTTGAAACTTGGCTATGATATTCCTTTAAGTTTTGCTTCTGGGATCTCTTTTTGGTGGTAATTGGTGGGTTTTTCTATTTCTGCTTTGCCTTATTTTTCTAGAATTTTGAAGCAATTTTTGTTAAAAATTTCTTGACATTATCTTGCCTGTGCCCAATTCTCATTTTCAAGGAATCAATTTCTTCTTTAAATTTTTGGTCCTCTATTTCAAGTTGGTTGATCATTTTCATGACTTTCTTTATTTTCTTTGATTGCTCTTATCTTCTTTCCCCAATTTTTACTTGATCTCTCTTATGTGATTTTTAAAGTCCTTTTTAAGTTCTTTAAAAATTATTTTTTATACTGGGGATAATTGGACATTTCTCATTGAAAAAGGAGTGGCTTTTTTTAGCTGCATTATCATCCTCTGAATAGGAACCCAGATCTCTTTTCTCACCAGAGTAGTTATCTGTGGTTGGGTTCTTTCTCCTTTACTTGCTCATCTTTTTTTTTCTTCTTTTATTTTTGTTTTTGTAGTTATTATTGTGATAAAGTATTAGTCGCAAAATATGAGGCCTGAGGTCATTCTTAGTGTTATTTTCTGAGGTCTGTCCTGGGCCTCAGCCTTGGGATCTCTTCTCTGTTCCTAAACTATAGCTAGAGCCACTAATCATGCTGTCCTGCAAATGATCTTAATTCCCTGCAGTGCCTCTGGTGGCTTCAAACTACAGCTGTTGTCTCTGCCCAAGAAATGAAAACAGGCCCTCTGCTTTCCTACAAATGTCCTGTCAGCTGGGTCCCTGTCTCTCTGCTCCTATACTCACAGGTGTATGCTACCTCCTTCTCCCCACAGCCACAACATTGATTTATCTGGTCAGCACAGTTGTACTTGGCATTCCTCCACAGTAGAAGGTCCTTCAATCTTCTTGTCCTCAGTCTTTAGATCCCTATGATGTCCAAAAGGTGAATGTTTTCAAGGCTGAGACTACCTCCAAATCCCAACTGCCCAAAGGCCTTTTTTTGATTCAGCAGAGTTGGCCTGGAGGTATTTGCACTTCATTCAAACAGAATCTCTGCCCCAGGAGGTCAGGTCTTTCCTGGGGTCTTCTTAGGTTGTTTTAGGAGAACAACTGCCTTACCTTGATATTTGTTTATTTTCCCTGCTCTATATTCCTTTGGAGGCAATGTTCTGTCTTTTTGTTTTTATTCTTGTGGAGGAAATTTGGAGAGCAGAAAGTTTTCTAACCTATTCTGTCAACTTCCCAGCATCTTCTCCCCTGGGTCTTTTTAACAATGGTTTCCAACCTTTTTATTCCTTTCACTGGTCAATATCTGATCCAGAGACTCTAGCATGTCCTCATCTGGGCTGGTCAATACAATGTCATCATCATTGTCAGGTATACATAAATGCTTTCAAGAAGAGATTATTCTTTCAGGCCTCTGTCTACAAAATATACCAGTATGAGGGAGATTTCAGGTAGCGTGTGGAAGGACAATGAAAGTATATTGGACTCCTTTTCAGGTAAAATTGAATTGCTCCTGACTAGTCTAAGTCATAGGACTAAGAAAGAAAAAAAAATTTTAAAAATGACAAAAACCTCAGTGAAGTCAATTATCTTATTTCATCTCCTTTGAGTTCTCAGTTCTCTTTCTCACTTCCATTCTCATTTTCCTGTGTCATCTAAACTCAATGAATGAATGATGAAGTGAAATGTCATGGTCAGAAAAAGTGCTTCCATCCTAGAATTTCCATTTCCAGGTTGTGGCCTGTTGGTCTTCAATCTGATCACAGATTTCCCTTCATTTTTAAGGTCACTACTTCTATTAGTTGCCTTTTGGCCTTTGTCCCATCTTCATCTTTCTCCCAAATACCAATATTACATCCAGGGCACCCTAACACTTCTATTAGTCAAGGTGCAAATTTCATGTCATTTTGGACTCAAAATTGGCAATTTCTCCTTTCAGTCTCTACAAATTTTCTTGCATGCCTCCCAGTCTCTTCAATCAACCACTGTGCTAGTTCAGTAATTTATCACCCCTCACATGGAGTGTTACAAAAACCTCCTATTTATTATCCCAACCTCAAGCCTTTCTATATTCCAATATATCATTTACAAATCTGACAAAGTGATTCTATGAAATATAGATCTAGTCATATCACTCTTTTGCTCAAGAAACTCCAAGTGCTTCTATAGTCCCTGTTCCTACTATGTCCAAATATAAATTCTAATTTAAAAACAAGACCTACTCTAGTTCCTGGACCCACTAGGCCAGGCAACCTTGGGTTGTATTACACCAGCATTCTAATTTTAACAAGAGGGTGAGCAATAATCAGTGAGTGTTGTACTTTAACCTTGTACTTGAACTTTATATTCCCTAACATTCCACTCCAGCATCTATCCCATTGCTTGTGAATTGGGTCCTAGTCCCTTTTCCTTTTAAAGAACTCTCCATATGCTAAAAAATTACACTTTTCATAGGATGTCACAATTCTGCATCTGTTCATGTGATTACCTTTATATCTATATTTGCAGAACCCTTTCCTCAACTCAGTGATAATGGGATCCACAATCCATTCCATCCCCGTTATTGATTACATGAAAATTTTAGTGATAGGTCTGAAACTAGAACCCTATTAGTTTAGGTTTTAAGTTAAGATTAAAATTAAGCACTTAGGTCATTAAATAGTAAAAAGACTTACTTAATCATAGCCAGAATATTTGATGAGTCCATTTTCTGCAGATGCAACAACCCTTATCTTCATGTAGAAACATGTCAGATAAGGGGAACAGAGTGCAGAAATTGACATTGTCATGCAAAGCAGATGTCCCAGACTAACTAGCCTTAACCATTTTTTTGAGGGCTAAAGAGAACATTGGTTCTATCTCAAATACAATGACCAAGGATGATTCTGGAAATCTAATGATGATCTAATCTACCTAAGAAAGATATTACTGATATACAGAAAGAAAAACACATTTTTGGATTGTTACATTATTGGTCTTGCCATAATGTAGAAATGTTCCATATGCACAATTAAGAGCTCTGAATTTTTTTTCTCATCTTAATTGTCTATCTTTTCCAATTTCTTACTTTTCCTAAACATCTTTCTTTGTCTTCATCATGGTCTCTAATCCGTCCATCATACAGCACTTTGGAAGAAAATAAGTCTCTCTGGCTGCATTTTCTTTCTTCCCCAATCTCATTCTCCTAATGAACCAGTTCAATTAATTGCCATCCTTTACTCTTCAATTCCTTGTAACCTTGTCTTATTGTTACTTTTGGCTTGCTGAAACCCAATCCTAAATTACTGTAAACATCTGCCTAATCTACCCGTATTCATGTACTACTGAACAGAATTGGAAAAAGGCTTAATTGGCTTAGTCCATTATAAATTTATATTATCTGGTTTTAACTAGGTGCCCTTATTACAAGATAATCCTCCCTATCTTATGTTCTGTCTCATGTTTTAATAGACAGTGTTTCACATCTTCTCTTTTCTTCCAAACCTTTCACTGAATGCCAATTAACCATGAATATGCATTCAGGTTCTGCCATGGGCCCTCTTCTCTTTTCTCTCTACATTCTCTTATTTTAGTGACTTCATCGGTCCCCAGGGGTTCTGTTACCTTATCTGCATCGGTGAATCCCAGATTTGCATGTAATAACTAGCATTTATAAAGCATTTTAAGGATTACAAAGCAATTTACAAATATTATCCTTTTTTTTGCATTTTTGTAGGGCAATTGGGTTTTAAGTGACTTACCCAAAGTCACACATCTAGTAAGTGTTGAGTGTCTGAGGCCGAATTTGAACTCAGTTCTTCCTGACTCCAGGTCTAGTCCTCACTGTGCCATCTAGCCAGCCCTAATATTATCTTGCTCTATCTTTATAATTACCCCCAGGAGGTTGGTGCTATCACTCACATCATTCTGTAGATAAGAAGACTAATGCAGACAGCGGTCAAGTGACTTGCCCAGGATCACACAGCTATTTTATCTAATTCATAATTTTAACTCATAACTTCTTAACTCCTGCTTTGATTCAGTATACTTGCATGCCTCATTTATACATCTAGTCATAATCTATTTCATGAATTCCAGTCTCACTAAATATTGGATGTTACTAAGTGAAAGTCCTATAGACATTTGAAATTCAATTTGTTCAAAGAAAAGCTCATTATCTTTCCACCCATAGCCATCTTTCTCCCAAATATCAATATTATATACAGGGTGCCCTAACATTTCTATTAATCAAGGCTGGAAAATGTGGTGTTACTTTCGACTCAAAATTGGCAGATTTATCATTTCAGTCTCTAGAAAATTTCTTGCATTTTTCCCACCCTCTTTACTCAACTACTGCGCTGGTTCAGAAATTTATCACCTCTTACATTGAGTATTACAAAAAACCCCTATTTGTTATCCAAACCTCAAGCCTCTCTATATCCCAATACATCCTTTACACAGCTGACAAAGTGATTCTGCTAAATATAGAGCTGTCTATATTAATCTTTTGTTCAAGAAACTCCAATTGCCTCTATAGATCCTATTACCACTAAGTTCAAATATAAATTCCAAAGTTTGCCATTTAAAACTCTTCAAAGTCTGCATACTTTGTATTTTTCAGTCCCCTTAAACATTTTTTCTACTACATCCACTCTATGATATAGTTATACTGTTCTATTTACTATATATATGATAGCTCATCTACCATTTCCATGTCTTTGTATGGTCTGCCTTCCATCCCTGAAATGTATTCCCTCCTCAGTTCTTCTTTGAAAAAAGTCTAGTTTCCTTCAAAACTGAGCTCAAGTGAGCCTGCTACATGAAATCTTTTCTTACTCTACAAGTTTCTAGTGTCTATTTCTCTCAAAACTGACATATTTGTTTTGTATATGTTCTATTTCTCATGATGTATATATAGTAATCTCCAAATTAGAGTCTAAGCTTCTTGAGGGTAGAGACCTTTTCACTTCTGATTTTGTGTCTACACTGCTTAGTACGGGGCCTGATACCCAGAAACCACTTAATAATTGCTTCTTAATTGGCTGACTTTTAAAAAATGCCAATCATTCCTCAAACCAAAGCCCATGGTTGGTTCTATTACTAAATTGATGTTGTCTGATTATCTAAGGAACTATAACAGACTATAATGTCCCATTCATTGAAATTAAAAAAGCTAAGTCAATGCTTCTCATTAGGAATAGATAGGATGGTAGTCAATGATTTCAGATAAATTCAGAAGCTGGAAGCACAGAGAAATCATATGCTTAGAGGTTTCTGAAACAGACCATACATTTGGAGGTGCAATCTCTAGGGAAACAGCATCAATAAGAGTTGCACACCCTGAAGAGTACACATGCATCAGAGCAGTGACAAACACGATATTGGCCAGTGAATAGAGCTGCATTCAAGTAAACTCAAGTCATCAGGGCATGGTCCAGTGATATGTCATGCAACATAGCCAACCTGTCTAGTAAAGCTCAGGTTTGATGTGACCAGCTCATTAACATCATTAAAAGACCTCAGTGATTCTGACACATTCTGAAATATAAGAGGCCTCAAGTTGCCTCTGTATGTTGATTATGTGTGTCTACTGTTGCCACTAATGTTGTATATATTTGTGGGTAAATATACTCCAGAATTATGGGGAAATGATAATGTCACGTCATTAAATGTCTTTGCTTTGACCTGACCACATTCTTGCATGAACCCTAGGTTTTAGAAAAGCAAATGTCAAAGATTTCAGAGAAAGGATTGGCAGGATGTCATGTAGTAATATACTTCTGTCACAGTAAGTCATGGAAAGACAGGAGATGTTCAAAAATGAAATTCTAAGGACAGAAAAGAAAGCTAGCAATGAAGAGAACAAAATATAATCTATCTGGTCTGGTACAAATATCTAAGCAAGGCCAGATAAAAGACAGTGAATATAAGAGGTCTTAAACAAAAACATTGTTAGAAATAACTGAAGTTGAAAATAAATTGGAACCTTCAGTGACAGCCAAGTACAAGAAGGAATAGGGCCTTTGCTTGAAGACAATAAAAATGAGCAGTTACAATTTTTCCCCCAAGAAAAGGTAAATGAACTTTGAAATAGGAATAGAAGAGTAAAAAATTATTGTCATTGACATGATGACCAACACAAATAAAGAGATAGTTACCTTAATGAACTCAAGTTGGCTGACTCAGAAGAATTGTACCCTGGGGGCTTGAAAGAACTGGGAGATGTGATTGCTGAGACACTGTCAGTGAAACATGAAATATCAAAAATTAGAGAAGCAACTAAAGATTGAAAAAGGGCCAGTGCTGTCTTTATTAAAAATAATTTAAAAAGGAAACAGAACAAATTTTGCAAATTCTAGATACTGACTTGTATGACTGGAAAATTTCTGGAATGGATCATTAAAGACAATTTTGGTGGCCATCAATAAAGGGATGCAATGAGTACAAAAAACTATCCTGGATGAAAGCCAGGACTATGGTGTGTGTGTGTGTGTGTGTGTGTTTTTTAATTTGTTGTTTGTTTGTTTGTTTTTGCCGGAATGACCAAACTAAAAAAGGAAGGAAATATTATTTATATAGTTTACCTAGATTTTTTCTAAGTTGTTTATTATATCTCACATACTGCATTGTAGTATAGAAGATGAATGGATATTCTTTAAATGAGAATAAAGTTAGATTTATTCATAATTAACTAGATGGACAGACTAAAAATGTATTTGTTAATGTCAAAATAGTAATACATTTCTAGGAGAGTAACTTAGGGATTTATGCCTACTCCTTTGCAGCTTAACATTTCTATCCAAGACATGTATAATAGCAGAAAAGTGTTATCAAATTTTCAGGTGATGTGAAGAAGAGAAGTTCAGTTAATATATTGTATGAAAGAATCAGGATTGAAAAGAACTTTGACAGAGTAAAACTTTGGCCTGAATCTAATAAGATGAGCTTCAGAAAGAGCAAAAGTAAAATCTCACCCTTGGCTACAAGTCTGAACCACAACTTTTTTATAAAGGGACTTTCTAATATCGGGGGGGAAAAACAACTTCATTGATGCAGTTAAGTGAGTTTCCTGGGACACTGAAAGGATGTGATTTGTCCATGATCACACAATCAGAAAGATTTGAGCAAAATTTTCCTGGATCAAATTCTGATCCTCTAAGGCAATACTGATGCCTTGCATGGAGTGTGCATTTTTTTATTTAAATTAATTGAATTAAATTTTTTTAAATACATCTCAGTAGCTGTGAAATAATTTAAGTTTATTAATAGAAAATTCATTTTAAAGTCTTCCTAAGGCTCTAGGAAAGAATAATTAGTGTTTAAATGCAGTAGTTACTTCTTGCTCCTCATGATTTTCAAAAATTAAAGTATTGAAATGATCATCACACAAAAAGTATGCACCTGTACATCATATAACACAATCTACCTAGATAAGGAGCAAATTGAAAATTCAAGTTTATGTGATAACTGATATGATTGTTTCATGTCTGTCATGTACATGTGAAATCTGAAATCTAAAGTTATTTCTCAAGTGTTACTGACTGACTGATAAATCATAGCTGTTCCTTGGAGAATGCTAGAACTATGGTGTACAGAGTAAATAAGAGATGTGTTTATGGAAGAAAGTTAAAAGCAAAGTTGGGGATGAGGGTGCTAAGAAAGAAGATCTGTTCTAGTTTCATTACATTACTCAGCCATAGAAGAGAGTTTTGGAACAAATGAACTTGACCAGGTATTATTTATTTTAGAACACTTCTCTAAGATTTTCCCATGATTTCTTCTCTTGAGAGGAACTGCTTCTCACACTTTATTGACTGTTGATTCAAAAAAGGTTAACAAAAGGACGACCAAATGAGGAACACAGGTCCTGCAATCAACCAAAATTACCTTCAAAACACTAAGAAAGATTTCCTGGAAAACATCAAGTATGGAGAAAGTGTGTGAGATGAACAGGAAGAGCCTCCTCAGAAATATAGTTAGGAAGTAAAAAGTATTGTTGACCTTCCATCCTCAATATGCAGAATGTGATTTACATTTTTAGACATACCTGGACTCCAAGAAGGAATTCGTTTGACTTGACTATTCATATTTGTCAGAGAAGTTCCATCTCTCTCTCTCTCTCCCTCTCTTCCTCTCTCTCTCTCTCTCTCTCTCTCTCTCTCTTTCTGTCTCTTTCTGTCTCTCTCAGTCTCTTTGTCTCTATGTCTGTCTCTGTCTCTGTCTCTCCCTTTCTCTTTTAAATTTAGGAAGTAGAAGTTGAGAGAAAGAAAATAAAGGCTATTTAACCGAAAAATAAAAGTAAAATCAATTAAAAATAACACTGCTAGCTTTAAAAAAATAGTAAGACACTCAAGTCCTTTAGAGATAAGAAATAAATGGGAAATGTTGAAATAATCTTATGCCTTAAAACACAGTCCAGAAACTGCTGTATAGGCAAATATTTAGTTAAAAAATTATGCAGGGCACATTTTAAAACATTTTTATATATCATCAATATTTCCTTTATCCCTTCCTTAGGCCTAAAGAATTAATAAAATAATACCTCTAGCACTGATTTGAAGTGTGCCAATTTCAAAGTTCTAAATCCTCACATTGAATAACTTAACTGGCTCTAGGGATCTGATTTGAGCATGATCCAGTTCATTCTTGGGTCCAAAGATCCCATTCCATTCCTCTTTTTCCCCATGGATAGATCATATTCCCTTCTAAATTTTTCCACTGATGAAATCCTTCTGTTCTTTCTAGACCCAGAAAAGAAGATAAAATTTGGAGTCAGAGGACCTAGTGTGATTCCCAGCTCTGCTATCTTTTTTTACCTTGGGTAGTCAAGCAATCACTCAACAAACATTTATTAACCAAGTACTATATGCAAGCACAGAGTTGTGCCCTGGGGTCACAAAAACAAAAGACATACTGTTCCTACCCTCAAAGTACTTACCTTCTAAAGGGAAACACACACACACACACACACACACACACAAACACACACACACACACATTGCATCAGGAAAACCTGGGAGGAGGTGGCAAATATGCTTACACTCCAAATTAAAAAAAGTTATGCCCAACTGCCCTCCAAAAAGCAAAAAGCAAAAAAAAAAAATTTTTTTTAAATAAATAAAAATAAAAAAAAAATTATGATGGACTTACTTTGTTGAGCACAATGCTACTAACTTGAGAAGGAGGTACGGGAGAAAGTGAATATGGATCAAAAAGAAAGATAGTCTCTGTTCTCAAGGAGCTCACATTCTTGTAGAGAAAGATGACACATCTTTAGAGGTTTCCATTACATACTACATAGAAAAGGCCAGTGACACTAAGGATACACTGTCAAGGCATATAGTAAGGAATCTTCTTTAATGTTATTTTCTTTGATAAAACAGTATCCTTTTCTGCTAAATCATTTAAGAGTTCTAAGGAATATTTCAGTGAGATTTTTTTTTCAAACATCAATAGCTGTGGCTTCTGAACTTCATCACCTGCATAGCTGTTGCTTGCTAGGATCCCTTCAGGGATTGGTATTCTGGCTGATAGCTTTAGGATATCACTTGGAAGCCAGGACCATTGCAATAAAGAGTGCTTCTATTCCTGAGAATTTTTCTGAGAGTCCTGGGCAGCCTTGAAGAAGTGGAGGAGTAAGTGTGTTATAGACCATGCTATTAATGTCAAGTTTCTTTAGAATGAGAATTAGATTGCAAACTTCAAATTAATACCTAATTCTTATTTAGCAGTATTTGGGAACCTATTTCACAGGGCAGTAGTGAAAATCAAATAGAAATACTTGTAAAGTATTTTTAAATCTTAAAGAATTATGTAAATAACCACTATTGCTATTATCATTTTCAATTTAAGAACAGAATTTCTGGCCAAAAACTGGGAAAGCTAAAAGAACAGCTTTTTTGTGATATAGCTCTACTACTACCCTGCTAATTTTATTTTTAGCTTCAATAAATACAAACAATGGTACTCATTCTTGTGTTTCAATTTTATGTCCATTAAAGAACTACTTGAACAATTAAATTTCATATGTATACTTCAGCAACTATGTTCTAAAAACATGAATATTATCTCTATTAAAATATCAAATTCATAATTTATCAGAATGATACTTAGAAAATTTTTGTTTAAATACTACAGTTTGTCATCCATGAATAACAGTATAACATTTTCAGTAGGACATTTGGTTTCTTAATGAAAATATTTTCTAATGTATTGATCTATCATGTTTTAAAGAAATTTAAAAGGAAGATGGTTATGTGGTTATGTGATATCTTTACCCCCTCAAATAATTTCAATAATTAGTACCTAGAAAGGATAGGGGATTGCAAGTTAATAACTTTATCCAAACAATAACAGAGGGCCTTCCCAAGCGAGCCAAAAAGTTCCTCTCTGTTTTTAGCACTAAAGTTCATTGAGCTAGACTTTGCCAAAATGTTGGATCCAAGTTTACTAGTTTTATCCTATAATAAATTGGTTAATAATTGAATTTATGTGAATTCAGTCTCCAAACTTTGTCATATATCCATAATTCTTTGAGATTTTGAATCTTCATCAATATTTTAATAAACATTTCTCTATTAGAATTGAAAGTATAAATATATAACTTTTATATTACCATCTTAAGATCACTATGTAGTATCCTTTTAAGCTATTCAATTCAATGCATAATTTTATATAACATGAATTTTATTTTAGGAGGATGAGACCTGTGCTTGAGTTGCCATAGGTAACTCTTTTTTTTATTTGTTTTCTTGTTTACATCATTCATTTCCATTACATTTTTGAATTACAAATTTTCTCCCCTTCTTGCCCCTGTCCCAACCCTAAAACAGCAATCCAACTGTAAAGACCCTCCCCTGCTCTGCTTTCTTTCTTTCTGGTAGGGCAGAGAAGCTCTCCCTATCTAATCCCCTGTATATCTTAATTCCTAGTTGCAGGTATTGCAGAACTTTAAATTCTAGATTCCTATGATTCCTCCCTTGTCCCTCACCCCCACTGGAAGGACAATCAATTCAATACAGGCTGTGGATGTGTGATTATACAGGACATCTTCATAGCGGACATATTGTGACAGTGATCATCTGTCTCTCCTTCCTATCCCTCCCCTCCCCTTGTTCTTCTCTCTACCCTGTCCCTTTCCCTTTACTAAAGTGTGTGCTTCCAGCATCCCTCCCCCAGACCCTGCAATCCCTCTGTCATCCCCACTCTCATCCCCATGCCCCATACTCTCTTGTGTGTCATAATGCCCAATTTAGAGTTTATGCCATTTCTTCCCTAAGCCAAATTCAATGACAGTAATTGAAAGTAAAGTTGTAATAGTTATCCTTTGCCTCTTCTCTATGGGAAGATTAACCCCATTTTGTCTCTCTCTGTCTCCTCTCATTCTAGTCCTCTCCCACCTCAGAATTTCGCATTTTAAAGTATCATCCCTTTACATTCAATTCATCCTATACCCTCTATATACACATATACACATATGTTCAGATACGTATTCATATGCATATATAGCCTCCTATATGGATCTATGTTTAAGTATGCATATATATACATTTGTATTCCCTTCACCTATCCTCATGCTAAGAAAAGTTTCATAAGTTACTATTATTGTTTTTCCATATTGGCATGTAAATAATTCAAATTTGACAAGTTCCTTATGATTTCTTTCCCATGTTTACCTTCTCATGCTTCTTGTGTTTGCTTGTCAAATTTTCTGTTCAGCTCTGGTTTTTTCAGCAAGAAT
>CM053593.1:263957444-263995397 GCA_028646575.1 Pseudocheirus occidentalis
TATGTATATGTATATGTATATGTATATGTATATGTTTATGTATATGTATATATATGAATGTGTATATATATATACTTACACATATGTCTATATAGGAAGCTATATATACATATAAATACACATCTGAGCATGTGTGTATATGTGTATATAGAGGTTATAGGAGCAATTGAATACGAAGGGATGATACTTTAAAAGACGAAATTCTGAGGTGGGAGAGGAATAGAATGAGAGGAGACAGGGAGAGACATAGAGAAGAGGCAAGGGATAACTTTATGTTACAACTTTATTTTCCATTACTCTCATTAAATTTGGCTTAGGGAAGAAATGGCATAAGCTCTAAATTGGGCATCATGTCACACAGGAGAGTAGGGGGCATGGGGATGAGAGGAAGGATGATGAAGGGGAGGGGAGGGTCGGGAGGAAGGATGCTGGAAGCACACACTTCAGTAAAGGGACAGGGACAGGGTAGAGAACAGAACAAGGGCAGGGAGGTATAGGAAGGAGGGAAATATGATCACTGTCACAATATGTCCACTATGAAGATATCCTGTGTAATTACACATCCACAGCCTGTATTGAATTGCTTGTCCTTCCAGTGGGGGTGGGTGACAAGGGAGAAACCAAAAGAATCTAGAAAGTTTAGCTTTGAAATACATGCAACTAAGAATTAAGATATACAGGGGCTGGAGTAGGGAGACCCTCCCTGCCCTACCAGAAAGTTAGAGAACAGATCAAGGAGGGGCTTTACAGTGAGATTGCTGTTTTGGGTACGGGAAAGATGGGAAGAAAATTTGGAATTCAAAAATCTCATGATAATGAATGTTGTAAACAAGAAAACAAATGAAAAATTTACTTAAAAAAATAAAAAAAAAACAATGTTGACCACCCCTGTTTATTACTGGAAACGCACTCATTGGAAATACAATTTAAAGGTGGCAACTGAAAGGGAAACCTCATAAAAGAGAGACAATGATAGAACTCTAACATTAAGGTGTTTTGACAGAAATATTTTCTATGTTTGTGGACTGATTACTGACACAAACAGTAAAGAAAAAGTGTAGTTTTTAAAAAAAATGTTATGTAACAGTAGCAGGAGGTTGTGGGGTAAATAGGAGTTACTCAATAATGGGACCTGCTCAATGATGAAAGATTTCTCTTGGATATATTTGGACTGTTGGCATCTTCTAGGGACTATTAGAGAGATTCTCCATTGAAGATTCTTCTCTTCAATGCCCTAGAAGGGAACCATTAGAGGGGAAAGGTTTTTTTTCCTTGTGTTAGGTTGTAACTGGACTGTTATTTTTCCAGTGTGTTTCCTTTATATGTCATATAAGTTTTTCTGGAACAACTTTTGAATAGTTGAATGTCAGAAACATAGCTCCATATATTTATTCCCTAGCACTTATGGGAGTAGTATCTGCCATCTTGGAGAGCAGTACACATTATTTCATTTGATTCTTACAATACCCTTGTGGGATGGGTGGCAACAATATTATCTCTCATTTTTTAGCTGAACAAGATTACACAAAATCTGTTGTTTTACACTTGAAAAACTTCAGTAACCTCAGCAAATATATTTCCATACACAAAGAGGAAGAATTAAAAAAAGAAGAATGTAAAAGAAACCAAGCATTTCCATGAAATAAAACTTTAAAAATTAGGATACCTACATACATACATACATACTTCATTCTCATCTCTTTGAATTCTGATTTCTGTACCAAGTAGTCTATTGTCCCCCCTTTTTTTATATTTTCACCAATGATATATTATTCAGTCTTCATCTTCCTTGAACTCTGCAGTTTGACACTGACCACTTCCACTTCTTTTATAATCTTTTTCTGTGCTATGAACTCTCCATTCTACCAACTAATGGAATGCTTAATTTCTTCTTTTCCACAATTTGTTATAAGGGGTAATTCATACAAGAGCTTTCAACATAAGAATTTACCTCTCTTTGCAAGGTAAATCACCAAGTACCATCCTTAGAAAGCAAACACTCTAGCAGAACTTCTTCAGTCAAGGTAGAGATTTCCATAAGAATGCACATCTAATAAGGTTCATTCATTCAAAAGTATATCTTTACTTCTTACTATTTCTATTACATTATGCTTTGTGATATAGCATTTTAGAAGGAATATACCACAAAGATATATAAGCTCCTAGTGGTCTTATAATCTAGAATAAAAGATAGACATTGAGTAAAAGTTATGAGGCAGGTGGTACTGTGTACAAATATGGTCTGAGATACTTGCTAGTTATGTTATTGTGGGCAGATCACTTAACCTCTTTTTGTCTAAATTTCCTTAAGTGTAAAATGGAAATAATAACATCTACCTCCTGAGGATTTTCTGAGGATCACATGAGATAATATTTTCAAAGTACCTGGCCTGTAGTAGACAGTATAATATGCATTTTCTTTTGTTTATTATAAAAATCTCACGAGTTAAATAATAATTTAAGGAAAAAATACAAAAGAAGTAAAAACCCTACCAAATTAAATGTTACTAAGTCACTAATCAATTATCTTCTCTATGTCTTATTAACACTAAGATTTCCTGATCACTACTTCTAAAGTCCATCAGGTCAGCTTCCTAACTAGCTTCTTCTTACTGTTTGGAATAATTTCCTTTACCTTCTAAAAAAATAAATAGGCTAAAAACATAACATTTTCTGCTCTTTGAAGAAAAGGAGAGCTTTCAGCAGATATCTGATAGAGGAAGTCCCCCAATCATAATTACATCTTCCTTCAGTGCTAACTTTTTGATCTACCACAAGAATTTTCATGTCCATCCACCAGTTAATATGGGACAAACAGTAGAAAGTTCACAGAATTAAATGTCTTTCATTTCTCCCTCCATTGATAGTCAATCAGATGTTTTTAATCATTATTAAAAACATTCAGATGAATGAATTTCTACAAGAGACTCTTTTTTAAAGTCCATTGATATTCTCACAACCTTTTAATCTGTTCTTTTTAATGAGGCAGACCATTCTATTGCAGTATTTTAGTGTTTTACTGCTTCCTACCAAATCTCAATGATACTTTTGATGACTTTGATTGACTGACATAGCTGTCAGCAATGTCCAGAAACTTTATTCAATTTAATTTAACAGTCCTTTACTAAATGTCTACTATGTTTCAGATACTAAGCTGAGTGTCTTGGGTAAAAATACAAAGAAGAAATTCTCTGCCCTTGAAAATTTTACATTCTGTTAATGAAAAACAATACTCACTTAAATTAATATAAAGTTATATATGAAATTATTATTTTTTAATTACAAAGTACTTCTGCAGGGGAAGGTACCAGCAGCCGTGGGTGGAGAGTGTGTGAACCATCAGCCTAGATTTGTTTACTGAGCTGAGTTTGGAAGGGAATTGGGATTCTCTGGTATGGAAGTGAGGAGGATGTGCAATGCTGGTTCAGAGGCAGAGTGGAGCAAAGCACAGAGATAGTAATATCATATACAGAAATATTAAGCAGGTTGGCTTATTTGTACTGTGGAAATCACAAAGCACAGTAATGTAAAATAAACTTGGTGAAGTACTTTTATTCATGATTTATTAACTTAAATAAGGTACCATGTTCGACACATAGTTCTGTTAAATTTGCTAATTTGCTTTCTGAACTCATAGAAGGCAAGAACACAAGAATCATTTATTAGTCCCAAGATCATAGAACAGTTTTCTAGTGACTAGAGGAAATATAAAATTTGGATAAGCCATGGTCCGTTGACCTCATGGAACACAGACATGTAAATATGCTGCAACATGATGCTCAAAGAGTACATGAGAGATACAAACAAAGTGAGAAATGATGTCACAAATTGGGAGACAAGAGAGGACTGCAAAAGACAAGGGCATAGACAATAACTAGAACTAAAGATTGTGACAGACAATTATAGAAGAAACAGAATGATTTTTAAAAAAAAATCATCTCCAACTGCCTATTAGGCATTTCATACTGGATATCCACAGATATCTTTACATCACTATGTTCAAAGTCAAACTTGTGATCTTTTACCCCAACAATTTCCAATTTCAATAGTCCTGTACAACTCACTGTATGTATTAGAAACCTGATATTCATAGTGATGACTTGGACTTAACATGAATGGAATAACTCAAATTTAAGAACAAGGGAGTATATGAAATATCTTCAAAGGATTTCTAACACAGTTTTTGAAATAAAATATATTTTTTACTACAATCTGGGAAATTATTTTATTGTGAAAAATTTAATTTCTTGATGAAATTAAAGAAATAAGTTATTATAGTAAATAGTATACTGGCCGAGAATTTATGTTTTTTTTTTATTACTTGCAATTGTTCTAAGATACACATATAATTCAACCAAACATAGTTACTTGACCTCTAATTGCACTCTCTTACTTTCATTTGAAGAAATCTCCTCAATAATTGTCCATAGGTACTTTCTTTCTAATTTATTATTGTAGGGAGTTTCATAGAACAGAGAAGTTAGATGAATTAACCAGAACACAGACACTATGCATCTGAAGAAAGACCAGAACCCAAGTTTTCATGACTTTGAGACTACTTCTCTAGCCACTAGAACTTATTGCCTCTAATTTTATTATGAAAATACATAACCATTATTCAAATGACTCCCGGCCTAAATCAGGGCAGGCTAAAAACAATCCATTTAAGACCAAAGTAATATGTTCATTTTTTTTCACATATAATAGTAACACAAATGACCTCAGTTTTTTTGAGACCATTTTCCCCCTAAAGACTGAAAGTATCTTTCTAATAAGCAGTTTGCATTCTATTATTTTTCTTTTTCCTACTTTGAGTAGGAATATCTATTTTCAAGAGAACTGGATGGCATTCACCTGGTAGTTGGTATCCATAAAAAAGGATGAAATTAATTTGTTTATATAGAAATGGAATGCACATTTTAGAACTGAAGGTGGTAATGAGATATTACACACTAGTTTGTCTAAAATTTTCCCTATATGTTTGTCATTCAAAGAAAAGAAAGAAGAAATATTTCAGTGTGTTTCATTCATATATCAAATAATCTCTAGAGTTTTTAAACAAATCTTTGTTATGAGGATCAGAAGGAAAGGAATGTGGGAAATCACACTGGTAAACCTGGAAGTTGCCAATTCAGATATTATTGACAAAAGATAAATTTTACCTTAGTGCTTCAATGGATCTGTGATCTGATCAATGTGGGTATTTCCTCTATCACTTCAGTGCCCAACTTATCTGTAACTTACTGTCCTGTGTAATTCTTATCCTCATTTTGCTATTGATCCAACACAAAAGATGCAGCAACCATACTGAAGTCCTCTCCCTATCTTGCTTTACAATTCATATGTGCCAGTGGTGTATTCATACAAACTTTCTGTTATCCTTTGATTTTATCCTTAGATTTGATCAATGTATTTGTTTTTCTACAATAAATTTCTTGAATTATATTGATTATAACACTTCTTGCATGTACATTATCACTGGAAATATCCTATGGTATATTTTTATTTCTCTTACCAAAAGTATGATTCTTCAGAGATTTTGTTGTTTCAAGATTGTCTACTCATAGCATCACAAGAAAATAGTGTTCATAATATGGTGATTTTTTCTACTGAGCTGCAACTTTGCATGATTAAAAGTAATGATACATTTTAATTGCAATACAAATTATTCCTTTCTGCTTAAATTCTGTTCTCAATTTTTTGTCTATCTTCAATGCTTGTCCTAGATATATGTAATGATGTGCTACATTCATAATGTTTAGTTGTTTTCAGTCATGCCCATCTCTTTATGATTCCTTTTGGATTTTCTTAGCAAAGTATTGGAGTAATTTGACATTTGTTTTTACAACTCATTTCACAGATAAGGAAATTGAGGCAAATAGGGTGAAGTGAATTGGCCAAGATCATGCAGCTATTTAGTGTCTGAGACCAGATTTGAACTCACAAAGCTGAGTCTTCCTGACTCCAGGCTAGGTGTTCTATCCTTTGTGCCCTCTAGCTGCTAACTAACTTAGCTGACTAGACTTTAAATTGTATATCACAGTCGGGAAACAAGGTATTATTCATTCATGTAGGGTTTCCTTCAAGGCTTTGTAGGCTAATCTCTTCTGATTAATCATAGATGTCATTGAAGGATATCTGAAAATTCCTGGGGCCTGCTTAATTAATCAACATACATTTATCAACCATCTACTACTATATTTTAGGAACTATGTTGTTTCTAGGGATAGAAAGCTCAAATTGAAATACTCCCTGAACTCAATAAGTTTACTCCCTGCTTTTGGAGTCATATACATGTGAAATGTTTACAAATTCTTAAAAAATTTGTAGGCTGAGCTGTGAATAGATGAGATAAAAAGTACTGAATTCAAAATAAGTAGAGATTTCTACAGGTTGGAAAGGACAGATACAGGATGACATTGTGCAGAATCCTGAAGGATAACAAAGATTGGGATAGATTTGGAAAATATAAAAAACACTGAATTTGTAATTTGATCTGTTAGGTTCTTGTCCCTGCCACTTAATAGCTGTATGACTATGAACAAGTTACATATCTTCATTAGGGCTCTATTTCTTCATATCTAAAATGAGGGTGTTGAAATAATAACTTCTATGATCTTTTCCACCCGTAAATCTAATTTTCCCAAGAATGTTTGAGCTATCGGCTTATCTCATCACTAATTTATCTTGTCATTAAGAACATCAATATAGAAATTTGTAAAGGTGTTAAAGTTTACTTGAGCAACCTTGAAACACATTCTGTTTATTCAAGGCCATAATACAGACCATCAATGGTGTGACTTTCCAAGACAAATGGGAATGACTGACCACTTTACTTGGAGAAGATGAATAATAGTTCAGTTTAATGGGGAAAAAAGTAACAGAGAGAGAAAACAGAGAGAGAAAAATCAAGGTTATTTTTTGAAAACTTATGAAAAGAGTATTAAGCTGTAGGATTTATAAGACATATGTCCGATTAGTTCTAAAATCATACTTGTTTTTTGTTTACTTAAAATGTTCTATCACTACACAGCAGAAAATGGCCTCTGATAACTTCCCAGGAAGCCATCTCTCTCTTTCATCTCCAAAACATCTAAATAACTCATCAGGCTTAGTTTGCAGGGAAAATTGCTATCACACAGGGGCAGGGTACATTGATTTTTTTTAATCACCTTGAAATTTTAGGAGTAAGGACAGAAATTAAGTTATTAAGCAAAATATATCTGTATCTGTAACATGTCTGTCTTCTGTATCTATCTATCTATCTATCTATCTATATTCATGGCAATGTGATAGATATTTATTTACGTGGATGAGAAGAAATTGATTATTATACCATTCCTAATCTCCCAGAGCCCACAGTATAGTTAGCTATATAAAATATACAAAAATTAATTGATTACAAGGTACTCTACAATAAATTGACAAATATCTTATGCATGATGTTTCTTTAGATAATTAAGAGATAAAAATAAATCAGAAATAGAATGGTAATAATTTAATTTTCACTTTTCACTGCCCTATAAGAAAAAAAACTACACATATAGACACAAATTTCTCCTTTAAATCTATTTCATTCAAAAAATTATGAATGGAGGCAGAGAAGAGATGCTGATGTCTTTATGATAAATGCAATGTGCCCTGCAGGACTACCCCAAATGAATTCCATTAAGAATTGAGGAGGCTTCAGAGATACTATTAGTTTTCAAGATAACTTTGGAGAAAAATTAAAGTGAAAGTTCTTAAATGTAGCCCACAAGATTGATGTGGTTAATCCAGCCTCAAAAAGCTTGATTATATTCTAAGTTGGTAGGGCTTAGAATGAATTCTATTTTTTATCCTTGTGAGTTAACACTAAAACTGGAGTAACAGTATTCATGCAAAGGGAAGGATAATAATTTAAGGTAAGATAGAGAAGTGAAGTGAAAAAAGAACCCATAATTTTGCAGAGTACAAAGGAATAAACAAGTCTGCCAAAATATTCTTAAATTTAAATAACGGTATCTGTGAGAGAAAGGTAATGTGGTACCATGGGTATAGAGCTCAACTTAGAGTCATTAAGGCCTGGCTTCCAGTTTCAGCTATGACATATTTGTCACCTGAATCTCTGCAAGTCAGTTAACCTCTCAGTGCCCTAAGCAGTTGTCTATGATTACTAATTGCATAGGAGGTGCCAAACTAACTTAATAGAAAGAGCTTTGGAACTAGAAGTTTGCTAAATTAATTAAATCATAGGTCAAAAACGAATAAAAACATTTGTGGAATTCTGCAAACAGAATATGAACCCATAATATTTTATCCTTCAGTCGTCAATTCCTGGATCTCAAATATTGCTAACATTGATCTTCATTTCTATACCTTTCTCTTATTAATTTTCCCCAAGATGCCTGCCTTTGGTGATTCATAGACCTGTGCCACCTTTACCTCCTTAGATCTTTTCAGTCCATCCAAATGTTACCCAAAAAAAAGTTACCTGTCCTGTATCCTATTACTTAAGTACCTTATGTCTTACTGAGACCAATCTAACAACACTAATATGATAAAAGTGACAGTGATTTTTTTAGTCATTTGGGTTATAAATTTAGAGCTGGAAAAATTTCAGAAGTCAGATAATCCTAACCTCTCATTTTACAGATGAGAAAGATGAAGCTCAGAGGAATGAATTTATATACCCACCACCAAAAGTTAATGACAATAGGGGATGGCTAGGTGACGCAGTGAATAGAGCACAGGCCCTGGAGTCAGGAGTACCTGTGTTCAAATCCGGCCTCAGACACTTAACACAAAAACTAGCCGTGTGACCTTGGGCAAGTCACTTAACCCCAACTGCCCTCCAAAAAGCAAAAAATAAAATAAAATAAAATAAAAGAGTTAATGACAATAATAAAAATAATTGAGATACAGTTCTACTTCTTCAGATAGAACATATAATAACTTCCCACTATCCTACACTGCGTCTCAGAGCTTGGACTACATTTCAGGTAAAAAAAAAATAAGATCTAATCATTCACATTCATGAGTCAAAATAATGTAACTTTTGAAGTGTCCAGTGCATTTTCCTAAATTTAGGTTCCCATAAAACATAACATAAAGATCATGATAACTTATTTTATAATGCTGATAGTTCCTTACTATGAAATAATTTAATAAATTACTTTATCAAATAATATTTGTATCTTAACAGTGAATAATAGTGGTTTCCTATATTCTAAAATGAAATAGTGAAGAATTTAGTCATTTTAAGTGCTTTGGCATGATTTTAAATCATTTGGATATTTGGGGGTCTCTACTTCTTTCTTTATTTGGATTGGGGAAGACGAGGCATTTGGGATTAAATGACTTGCCCAAGGTCACATAACTAGTAAGTGGGTCAAGTGTCTGAAGCTGAACTTGAAGTCAGGTACTCCTGACTCCAGGACCAGTGTTTTATCTACTGCACCACCTAGCTGCCTATATTTTTTCATATTGGTTATAACTTTGGGTTAAAGAAAAGAAGGTCATGATTAAATACAATATTTGAGCATGTAATAAATTCTGTTGATAATATTTCACATATTTATGTTTGTTCTGGACTGGTATTTTCATTTGTTATGTTGTATAGAGAACTCAATGAAAGCATTTGAAGTCAACATCTTTTTCTGGTCAACTTAGTTTAAGATACAACTTTGTATAATTGCTATCTGTTTATCCTACAATATCCTTGAGCAGGGTTATTTTACAAAACATTGCAAAGAAGAAGGGGCAGAAACATTCACACAAATTTGGTGAGGTACTCAGAAAACTGAAATTATGAAATTCAGAAACAAGAACCAATAAACCTGAAATGGAAAATATCCTTGGTATCATCTATTTTTACCCTTAATAAAAAAGAACTATTATGTTTTTACTGTAATATTATAGAAGAAAATGGGCTACTTGATATAGTAAGATAGTGGAAATGACCTTGAACTGATTTTGATCTTGAGTGATATCAAGGAAATCAAAAAGAACAACTTAATTTGACTGTCTAAAAACAGAGGTAAATAGTGTTGGATCTAATATTTAAAAAAATGTTTATTTTGTTAAAACATTTCCAATTACAGGTAAAAAAATTAACATTAATTTTGAAAAATTTTGAGAAAAAGTTTTCCCACTATTTCCCCCTCAATCTTTTTGAAAAGGTAAGCAATTTGATTTTGATTATACATGTGAAGTCATTTCTATATATTTTTCCATTGTAACATGTTCTATGTTACAAAAGAAAATGTTAACAAGAGAAAGTAAAAATAAAGATTTTTTTGTACTTAATACTATTGTATTTTTAAAATTACATCTAAAGATAGTATTCAACTTTAATTTACGTAATATTTTGAGTTCTGAATTTTTTCCTCACTCTGCAAAACAACAATTAATCTAATATAGGTTACACACATACAATTACTTTAAAGGTTTTTCTACATTAGTCATGTGAAAGAAGAATTAGAAAGGGAAAACACAAGAGAAAAAACAAAGAAAGTGAAAATAGTATACTTTGATCTTTATTCAGACTCCGTAGTTCTTTCTTTCATTATTTTTTTGGAATTGTCTTGCATCATTGTATTGTTGAGAAGAACTAAGTCTATCATAGTTGATTATATCACAATATTTCTTTTACTGTGTACAATGTTTTCCTGGTTCTACTGCCATCACTTTGTATCAGTTCATGTAAGACTTCTCAGATTTTTCTTGAAATCCACGTGCTCATCATTTTTTGTAGCACAATAGTATTTCATTACATATAAAAGTATATATACTACAACTTGTTCAAACATTTCACAGTCGATGGGTATCACTTCAATTTCCAATACTTTGCCATCACAAAAAGAGCTCCTATAAATATTTTTCTACACATAGGTCTTTTTTTCATATTTTATCATATCCTTGAGATACAGAATTACTAGTATTATTGCTGGATCAAAGGGAATGCACAGTTTTATAGTCCTTTAGGCTGTTTCAAATTGTTCTCTAGAATGGTTGAATCAGTCCACAGTTCTACCAACAAGCATTAGTATTCTAATTTTACCATATCTTTGTTTACATTTATAATTTTTCTTTTCTCTTATATTAGCTATTCTAATAGATTTGAGGTGGCATATCAGATTTCTTTTACTTTCCATTTCTCTAATGAATAATCATTTACTGCATTTTTTATACAGGTATAGATAGCTTTAATTTCTTTGTCTGAAAACTGCCATTCCATATTTTTGACCATTTATCAATAATGGAAATCCTTTTATTCTTATGAATTTGATTCATTTCTCTACATATTCTAGAAAGTAGGGTTTTATTAGAAACACTGGTTGTATAAATTACTACACAGCTTTCTGCTTTCCTTCTAATTATGGTTGCATTGGTTTTGTTCATGCACAAAATTTTAAATTTAATGTAAGCAAAATGATCCATTTTTGCATTTCATAATGTTTTCTTCTCTTGTTTGCTCATAAATTCTTCTCTTCTCCATAGATCTGTTAGGTCAACTAATATTTGGTCCCTTATTTTGCTTTTAGTATCACCCTTTATGTCTAAATCTTATCTTGATATGCAGTTTGAAATGTTGGCCTATATCTAGTTTCTGTCATACTTTTAAAAAAAGTTTTCCTAGCAGTTTTTTTTCCAAATAGTTATCCTGGAACTTTGGTTTTATCAAATAGTAAATTACTGTAATGATTGACTACTGTGTCTTGTGTACCTAACCTATTCCACTGATCTATCACTCCATTTTTTAGATAGTACCAAGGAGTTTTGATGACTGCTGCTTTATATTTTTAGAACTGCTATTGCCAGGCCATCTTTCTTTGCATTTCTTTTCATTAATTCCCTTGATATCTTTTTTTTGGCCTTTTTTGTCTTCCATATGAATTTCTTTGTTCTATGTTTTTTTTAGAACAGATAGAACGATAGAACATATATAGATGTTCTATAAAACATGTACAACAATAGAACATATTTCTATGTTCTCTAGTGTTTTTAAAAAGGAATGGTTGCTGCATTTTATTTTTAAAAAAAACTACATGTCTTGAGATAATCATATGTTTTCTATTGATTTGTTATTGATATAGTCAGTTATTTTGATAAGGTTTTCTGATATTGAACCATCCCTACATTCCTGTTGTAAATCCCACCTCGTTATAGTGTATCATTATTGTGATAAAATGTTGTAATCTCTTTGCTAACATTTTGTCTAAAAATTTTTTTGCATCAATATTTATTAGGAAAACTGGTCTACAAGTTTCTTGCAGTGTTTTGGCTTTTCCTGGTTTAGGTATCTGCACCATTTCTGTTTCATAAAAGGAATTTGTTAGTACTCTTTCCTTGACTATTTTTCCAAATAGTCTATACCAGTGGTTCTCAACCTTCCTATGCAATAACCTTTTAATACAGTTCTTCAAGTTCTGGTGAATCCAACCATAAAATTATTTTCATTACTACTTCATAACTATAATTTTGCTACTGTTATGAATCATTATGTAATTTGTGATATGCAGGATATATTTTCATTGTTACAAATTGAACATAACCCACAGGTTGAGAACTGCTGGTTTATATGGTATTGGAATCTATTGTTCTTAAAAATTTTGGTAGAATTCACTTGTAAATACATCTTATTCTGAGGATTTCTCCCTAGGGAATTCTTTGATAACTGAGTCAATTTATTTTTCTAAAGTGGAGTTATTTAAGTATTTTATTTACTCTTTTGTTAACATGAATAATTTATATGTTTGTAAGCATTCATTTCACTTAGACAAATTTATTATTGTTGAGTTGGACAAAATACTTCATTTTTATTATTATTATTATTTTACTTTTCATTGGTGGTAAATTTACCTTTTTCCTTTTTGATGCTGATAATTTGGGGTTTTTCTTTATTTTTTGAATCAAATAAACCAGAGACTTAGCTATTTTATTTTCCCCCATAAAACCAGCTCTCAGTTGTATTTTTAGTTCAATTGTTTTCATACTTTCAATTTAATAATATTATATTCAGAATTTCCAATTTTGTATTCAATTGGGGATTTTAAATTTATTTTTTTCTACATTTAACTACATTAACTATTTAACTAACTATTTTTTCCTTTCTGCTTTGGATCATGCCCTAATACTCGACCGATTTTGGTGTAGGTGCCATGTACCACTGAGAAAAAGGTATATACATTTCTATCCCCTTTCAATTTTCTCCATAGGTCTAAAATATCTAACTTTTCTAAAATTCTATTCATACCCTTAACTTCTTTCTTGTTTATTTTTGTGATTATATTTATCCAGTTTTGCGGGGGAGTGAGGTTGAGGTCCTTCACTAGTATAATTTTAATGTCCCATTTTTTCTTATAACTCACTTAACTACTCCTTTGAGAATTTGGACACTATACCACATTATGCATTTAGTACCAATAGCATTTCATTGTCTATAGTACCTTTTAGCCAGATGTTGTTTCCTTACTGTTCTCTTTTAACTAGATCTATTATTGTTTGTTGTTGTTGTTGTTGTTGTTGTTGTTGGTTGTTTTGCTTTGTCTGAATTCAAGATCGTTACCCCTGCTTTTTATTTTTAACTTCAGCTGAAGTATAATATATTCTGCTCCAATTCCTTACCTTTACTCTTTGCTTATCTCTGTTTCAAATGTGTTTCTTGTAAACAATAAATTGTAGTAACCTGTTTTTTGATCTACTCTGCTATCTGCTTACATTTTATGGGACAGTTCATCCCATTCAAATTCATAGTTATGGTTAATGTGTCTTTCCTTCCATCCTGTTTCCCACATGTTGCATTTATACTTTTCTCTCTCCTTTTACCTTATCCCTCCTCACCTGTGTTTTGCTTCTGACTGCCACCTTCCTCAATCTGCCCTTTCTTCTATCAGTAACTCTTTCTTTCCCCTTCCCCCTCCTACTTCCCTATAAGTTAAGGTAAATTTCTGTACCCAACTGAATATGTATGTTATTCTTTCTTTGAGCCAAATCCCAAGGGAGTAAGGTCCAAACTATGGTAGTCCCCTGTCTTCTTTCCCTCTACTATAGTAGATCTTTTGTTCCTCTTCATGTGATTTAATTTACCCTATTCTGCCTTCCCCACTTTTTCCCTCCCAGTATAATCTTTTTAATCCCTTAATTTTTTATATCATCATATCAAAGTCAATTTAGACCCACATCCTTTCTATGTATCCTCCTTCTCATGGCCCTAATAGTGATACAGTTCTCAAGAATTACAAGTATCATCCTCATGTCTAGGGACATAAACAATTTAATCTTACTGAATAACTTGTTTTATTTTTTTTCTTTCTTGTTAACTTTTTTTTATGGTTCTCTTGTTTCTTGCATTTGAAGATAAAATATTCTCTTTAGCTCTGGTCTTTTCATCAAGAAAGTTTGAAAGTTCCCTATTTTATTGAAAGTCCATCTTTTCCCCGGAAGATTTTGCTGGGTAGTTAATTCTTGGCTGTTATCCAAGCTACTTTGTCTTATGGAATATCATATTCCAAAGCCTCTGATCCTTAAATGTAGAAGCTACTAATTTCTAGGTATTCCTCACTATGAATAATTGATATTTGAATTGTTTCTTTTTGGCTGCCTGCAGTATTTCCTCTTTAACCCAATAATTCTGGAATTTGACTATAATACTCCTTGAAGTTTTCATTTTGGGATCTCTTTCAAGAGATATTTGGTGGATTTTTTCAATTTCTTTAAATCCTCTCATCTAGTATATAAAGGCAGTTTTCTTTAATAATTTCTTAAAAGGTACCATCTAGGCTTTTTATAGGATCATTGCTTTCAGGTAATATAATACTTTTTAAAAGGTCTCACCTGGATCTCTTTTCCAGTTCTGTTGTTTATAACAATTACATATTTTATATTTTCTTTTATTTTTTTCATTCTTTTGATTTCCTTCGACTGATTCTTGATGTCTCATAGAGTCATTTGCTTCCAGTTACCCAAGTATAACTTTTAAAGAATTATTTTTTAATTAGCTTTTTTACCTCCTTTTCCATTTGGACAATTCTATTTTAAAATTAGTTGTTTTTCTCAGTGGATAATTTGTCTCCAATTTGGCTAATTTTATTTTTTAAATGGTTGGAGGTTTTTTAAAGTAAATTTTAGTGCTTCCTTTTCTAAGATAGTAGCTTTTTTCATAATTCTCCTGTATAACTCTCATTTCCCCCCCAATTTTTCTTCTACCCTTGTTTTTTTTAATCCTTTTTGATCTCTTCCTAGAAGACTTTTTCAGCTTGAGACCAATACCTATTAAAAGTTGGAGCTTCATATGTGGACATTTTGTCTTCTTCTGGGTTTGTGTTTTGATCTTCCCTGTAACCATATTAACTTTCCATTGTAAGAGCCTTTTAAAAAACTAATTTTAAATTTGAGCCCTGCTTGTAGGGTATAGGGAATACTGTCCTGTTCTTCTTGTGCAGGGGCAAGGAATCTGATCACTGACTTTCCACTCCAGACCTCTGTTGCTAGCAGATTGTCTAATGTGATGAGGTAGCCTAGGCTAGATGAGACTGTTGTGCCAGAGTTCCACAGCTGGCAGTTTGCCTTCTGCACTAAGACTAGAGCCTTCACAGATATCCTGCAGTGTCAGGACTGAGGTGCCTTGTTTGCTGATCTGTGCCATGTCTAACAACTTGCCAGTGACTTCCCCAGACACCATCTATAGTTTTTTTTTTTCTTCTCTCTTTCCTACCCTAGAGATAATTTCCATTAGACACAAATATATGTATGGAATAATTTTGCATGCATATGTATGTTTGTAAAATTATTTTATGTATTCCTCTACATATCAGTTCTTTCTCTGGCAACTGTGTTTTTCTTCATATGTCCTTTATAGTTAATAGATATATTTATAATAGTCAAAAATCATTTATTTGCTGAAAGTTTTTCTTAAAACAATATTTGTCTTATTATATACAACATTCTCTTTCTGTATACAATATACTCATTTTCTTCTTTCCTGTTTTGTCCAAGTCTTTCTATGTTTTTCTAAAATCACTGAGTTCATCATTTCTTATAGCATAGTAGTATGCCATCACAATTACATACCACAACTTGTTCAGCAATTCCCCAGTTTATTTCCCATTCCCATTTAAAGTTATAATTCCTATTTGTGAATTTCCCTCCATCTTTATTTTATTCACTATTTTCCTTCTCAGACTTTCTTTTCACCCTTGCTCTGTTACCTTATGTTCTCCCCTTACCATCTTATTCCTTATTTTATCCTCTTCTCTAAAAATCCTTCCTTTATATTTTCAGCCCTCCTAATCTTAATCAATATACTCTTAATTATCAATGCTCTTTAAAATGAAATGTAATTTTTTATTTAATTATTACCATCAAGGTGTTAATTTAATATTTCTGCTTTCCTATATTTGTTATTAAGGTTTTTATTCCTATATGGTCACTTTTCATGAAGGCAGCATGTAAAGTGAGAAAAATGTATACTCCTTTCTATTACTGTCCAGTCTTCTCCAAAGATCTATCATATCTAACTTTTCTAAGATTCTATTAATCTCCTTTACTAATTTCTTTTTTATATTATGATTAGACTTCACCATTCTGAAAGGGTAAAGTTGAGTTCCTCCACTAGTATAATTTTACTGTTTCCTCCTGTACTGGATTTAACTTTTCCTTTGAAAACTGGAATACTGCAACATATAGTGCATATATTTTCTGGTTTCTAATCCATTCTGTTATGTGCTTATCGTTTCCCATTCCTGCTTCTCTTCATTCCTTTCACATTTATGTTTATGATTATTAACTGTGCATTTCCCTCCATCTTATTTTCTTCTGTTCATTCTTTGATTCTTCTTTTTGTACGGTCCTTCCTCTAAAGTGTGTTTTGTTTTTGTTCACTGACTTCTTTTATTTTCCCTCTCTTTTATTACTCACTCTTTCTCTTATGTCTTCCCCCCTACTTCCTCATTAAATAAGCTGATTTCTAATACTGATTGAGTACACACACACACACACACACACACACACACACACACTCTTTCTTAGAAACAATTTAGATGATAAGTGTTAGAAGCAATTTTTATAGTCAAGTATTGCTACCCCAAACATTTTTCCCTCCACTTTTTTATGTCATATAATTTTCCCCATTCTTCCTCTTCCTTCAGCTTTTGTCAGATCATCCATATTTCTCAACAATACTTTTAAGTCATACCATATGTACAAAAATATTTATTGCAGCTATCTTTGTGGTGGCAAAAACCTGGAAATTAAGATGTCCATCAATTGGGGAATGGCTAAATATGTTGTGGTATATGAATGTAATGGGATAATATTGTGCTATAAGAAATGAGGAGGAGACGGTCTTCATATTCTCCTGTAAAGACCTATACAAACTGATGCTAAGTGAGAAGAGCAAAACCAGGAAAAATTTGTGCACAATCACAGACTCATCATATGTGTGACAATCAGCTTTGATAAACTAGAATCTTCTCAACAACACACAGGTATAAGACAACTCTACAAGTCTCAGAATGGAAGGAAATATCTACATTCCAAGAAAGATCTAGAAAGAACAAAGTTTAAGTGGAGACTGAAGCAATCTGCATGGTATTGTTCTTTTTCAGGTTTGGTTTTCTTTCTTTTTTTCCCCATTGTTCACTCCATTGGTTAAAACCTTTCTATACAACTAGACTATTGTATAATGTGAAAGTATTGGCAGATCCTATATTTGAGTGCACGCTGCCATGTTGTGGTGGGGAGGAGGAAGGGAAGGGAGAACAATTGAAACTCAAAGGATGGTGGAATTGAATCTTATAAACTAAAAGTAAATAAACAAGTCAATGAAAAAATATATACATTTTAAGTCATTCTGACATTTTCTTACTCCCACACTCTATAACTAGAATCCTCTTAACTGCTCTAATAATCATAATGTTCTTAGAATAGTCACATGTAACCTCCCCATATTAAATGAGTTAACTTCATTGAACATCCTAAGTTCAAGTTAAATGGGGGGGCAGGATAGGATGGAGGGAAGTATAATCATTGGTCTTTCACAACATAACAATGATGGAAATGATTTGGGTAACTACACACATCCAACATATATTGAATTGCTTATCTTCCCAGTGGGGGCAGGTGAGGAGGGAAAATATCTGGAATGTAAAGTTTTAATAACAAATGTTTACAAAAATTGTTTTCTACATTCAACTAGGAAATAAAATATGCCAGCACTGGGGTACAGAGAGCCATCTTGCCCTATTAGAAAGTTATGGGAGGAGGTGAAGGGAGAAGATATAAGAGATAAGATATTAGGGGAAGGGGTATTCAGTAAGCTTGCTATTTGGGGGTGTGGAGAAAGGGGAAAGATGGGGGAAAAATTGTAACTCAAAATTTTGTGGAAATGAATGTTGAAAAACAAAAATAAATTAATAAAAATATAAAAGGCAAACCCACCCCCCAAACTTTGGGTTCTCGATTTTTCCCCTCTTCCTTCCTCACCTACCCTCACTGGGAAGATAAGTTGTATACGAGTGGTTACCCAAAATATTTCCATAATTCCATAATTATGTTGTGAAAGACTAACTATAATTCCCTCCATCCTGTCCCACCTCTCACTTATTCTGTTTTCACCTTTGACCCTGTCCCTTCTATCACACACACACCCATCCCCTTCCCACCTATTTTCCTGTAGGGTAAAATACCCAATTGAGTACATTTCTTATTCCTTCCTTAAGCCAAATTCAATGAGAGTAAGGTTGACCCATTCCCTTTCACCTTCCTGCTCTTTCCCTCCAATGTAACAGTTTCTCTTGCCTTTTTTCTATAAAATAATTTGCCCTAATGTATCTCTCCCTTTCTCCTTCTCCAAATATGTTTCTCTCACTTCTTAAATTTTATTTTTTAGATATCATCCCTTCATATTCAACTCATCCTGTGCCCCAGTCTATGTATACATGAACATACACATATCCACACTCACATATATGTTTATATACACATATACCCTCCTATACGTGCATATATATATTCCTATATTCGATACATATACTCCTACACATACATATTATTCCCTTCAACTATCCTCATATTGAGAAATGTCTGATGAGTTACAATGATTATTTTTCCATGTAGGAATGTAAATAGTTCAACTTTAATAAGTTCCTTATGATTTCTTTTTCCTATTTACCTTCTCATGCTTCCCTTGCTTCTTGTATTTGAAAATCAAATTTTCTGTTCAGCTCTGATTTTTTCCTCAAGAATCCTTGAAAATCTATTTCATGAATGACCATATTTTACCCTGAAGCATTATATTCAACTTTACTGGGTAGGTGATTCTTGCTTTCAATCCTAGCTCCTTTGACCTTGAGAATATCATATTCCAAGCCCTTTGATACATTAAGTAGAAGCTGCTATGCCTTGTGTTATCCTGATTGTGTTTCCTCAGTACTCAAATTGTTTCTTCCTGACTGCTTGCAGTATTTTCTCCTTGAGGTGGGAACTCTGGACTTTGACTATAATATTCCTAGGAGTTTTCTTTTTGGGATCTTTTTAAAGAGGTGATTGATGAATTCTTTCATTTTTCTATTTTTCCCTCTGGTTCTAGAATATCAGGACAATTTTGCTTGATAATTTCTTGAAAGATGGTGTCTAGGCTCTGTTTTTGATCATGGTTTTTAGATAGTACAATAATTTTTAAATGATCTCCCCTCCATCTATTTTCTAGGTCAGTGTTTATTCCAATGAGATATTTCACATTGCCTTCCATTTTTTCAATTTTTTGAATCTGTTTTATAGTATCTTGTTTTCTCACAAATCCATCCATTAGCTTCCATTTGCTCCAATCTAATTTTGAAGCAATTAAGCTTCAGTGAGTTTTTGAAATTCCTTTTCCATCTGGAAAATTTTGTTTTTTAAGGCATTCTTCTCTTTTTGGCTTTTTGGTCCTCTTTTGCCATTTGAGTTAGTCTATTTTTAAGTTGTTATTTTCTGCAGTCAGACTGTTGACTCAGTTTTCATGATTTTCTTGCATCATTCTCATTTCTCTTCCCAATTTTTCTTCCACTTCTCTTACTTGATTTTCAAAATCTTTTTTCAGCTATTCCTTGGCCTATAACTAGCTCATATTTTTCTTAGCAGCTTTTGATGCAGGATTAACTCAAATCTTCTGTAAAGTCCCAGAATAGGCCAGGGTCATGTTCTGGGAAGACGGTGTGGGGACCCTGCTTGGTCAGTGGAACAGGATAGGGTGGTCTCTAGTCTTGCACCCCAGGCTGATCCTTGTACAGTATAAGGAAAAATACAGAATGCTGATTTGAGGAAGTAGGGGGTAGGGGACTATGCCTTGGGCAACTTGCCCAGACTTGCCTTAACCAATTACAGGCTATGACAGAGAAGTAGGGACAAAAAACATAAATAAAAAGAGGCTTAATGGTTGGACACAGGTAGGCCATGGTCAGGTGGTGGGCAGGTGACCCAGGACTTGAATTATGGCACAACATGACAAGGGGGTCCCTCCTGCAACAGGGTGGAGGGGACAGGGTGGAACATCACTGGGTAACTGGGAGTGGAGAATAGTCAATTTTCCAGAACAGACCAGGGTCATATTTTGGGTGAAAGGGTGTGGGGACCCTGCTTGGTCAGTGGAAGAGAACAAGGTGGTCTCTACATCAGATAGTCTTGCACCATAACCCTGGGACTGATCATGGTAAAGAATGCTGATTCAGGGAGAAGTTGGGGGAAGGTCAGGGGATCATGCCTTGAGCAATTTACCCTGGACCATGCCTTAAGCTGTTTTGAAATAACCTTTCTGGCACAGGGTTTTAGGACAGCAACAAAGACAAAAATATAAAGGGGCTAAATGGTGATCCACAAATCAGGTACTGTGTAGTGACCTGTGATTTGGGTTTGGGCACAGCAATATACAGAAAAGTTGTGGGAGGAACCTAGGAGTCCTCTAGAGGAGGTGTTTGGGGTGGGTCTTCAGGAGGAGTCAGATGAAGTCAGACTTCAGTAATGAGTGATTAAGGGTGGCAAGTTTCTAGAGGCTACCTAGAAACCATAGACAATGGTAGGCTAGGCCAGCTCAAGAATGGGAACTGGAGGATCAAGGGTGGGGAAACCATTGGAACAAAGGAGGGCTAAAGACTTGGGCAGAGCCACAACTTAAGGCCCATGACCTCAGGCAAATGCCTTCAGTGGAAAGATTCCAGGAGACCTAAAGGGGGCTCCCAGAGCCTACACCTCATCATTCTGAGCTTCTGACTTCAAGACAACAATTTATCCACTGTACTACCTTACTACCTCTATCAAGTTCAGATAAGATAATGGTCTTATCTTATGGTATAGTAGGATAAGTAACCTGTGTAAGTACCTAGAACACAAAGCACAATGACATATTAATATTTAAATGTCATTTGAAGTTATTGATACCTTTCTACAGGGATGTATATTTTATTATTTGGCAAGTAACTAGTATTTTGATTTATGCATTCATATTCCAAACATGAACATTTTAGAATTACCATAGTTTATTCAGATAAAGTTATCTTTTGCTTTAAATTGTAATACAGAAGTCAGAATCTTCATTCACTAACTGAAACTATCCTCTTAGTGAACAGCCATTTTGAGGGTAGAAGGTGACTAAATGTCAATTTTTGCCCACTGACTCATGTTTTATTTTGTTTTGCAGTTTATTTCATTTTTTGGCATGAGGCAGATATGATTCTTTTTTTATTTAAAAGCTTTTATTTTTCTTTCCTGCTCATTGGAAAAAAATAAAACTCTTATAAGAAATAAATATAGTAAAGCAAAATAAATTTCATTGTTGATCATATAAAATGCAAATGTCATTTTCACATATTGAATCCATCTTCTCTGTCATGGAGTATGTATAATTTCTTTCGTCTTGGATTCTTGTTCTACACTTCAGGCTTTAGATAATGTTAAGGTTTCAAATCTGATATATTCTTCTGTTCTTAGAGTCAGAGTCATACATCTTATGGTAAATTCCATACAAGTTTCTCAATTGACATCTCTTTGGCCTAGACTGCCACTCCTAGATATCGGTCCCCTCCTCAGGTCAAACTGAATTTGTGACTCAGTATATAGAAAGTATATAGCAGAGTTGCCCATTGACAGTTGTTCCTTCTCCCTGCACAAGGTCAGACTATGCAGGATATGATTATGTTATTGCACTGATACATAGGTACTGGTAGGACCTCACTGAGTCCCTTTGTTGGAATGCTCTGTATGACTATTCATCACTACATGTTGTCAACCTAAATCTTCAGACTTGTCTGTCTCACTCTGCCAATCTGGACTGAAGAAATGATACACTGTGATTACTTTTTCAAAAATTGTCTAATTAGGACTCATTCTAGAATGTTTTTTAGATCTTTTTGAAGTAATGGCAGGGGGGATCTTGGCTGCTCTACCTTCTACTGCATCATATTTGCTGGTCTCAATGCACATAATGCCTAGCTTTTACCTCTCTCAAGCCATAATAGCAAATTTCTTATTTTCTGAAACCTGAAAATGGCATTTTGTGAAATTAGGACACAATCCTTTTTCTTCTCATTAACTCCTCCCATGGCTGCAAGTACTTATGAATATAGCTTTATATTATGTGCATTTTCAGTTCTCCCTTTCCTCCAGTCCTTCAATAGTTCATTATCCAAACATTCCCTATTTGATATAGTATGTTAAAAAGTCATTTTGACACTAATGAAAATGAAGTGGGGATAAGCACCTGGAGATGATCTAGAGGAAACTCTATATAGTACTAAATTTAAAGTGTGAAAGACCTGAGTTTACATTCTACCTCATGATGCTTATTAAATGTGAGGACTTAGGCTAATCATTCAACTTCTCTGTGCCTTCATTTCTTTATTTGTAAAATAAGGTGTTTGAACCTGATAGTCTCAAAGTTCTCTTCAAGTTGAAAATTTATGATCCTAAGAGATAACAAAATAAATGATTAATGGAGCCAAAATAATTTTTAAATGATTTGCATATTAATACTCAAAATTTATCACGAAAAAATCAGAAAGAATAGAAACGATCAAGGATGACAAATGATTCCACAAGAGATAAAATTTAGAATTAAAAGTAAACCCCAAGAGCTAATGAAGGTTCAGCATGTTACTTCAAACTTAAGATTTTATTGACACACAAGCTAATATTAAAGATAAAATACAACACAATTTAATTCACAAAGATATATGTAACATGAAATAAATATGATAATCATATTAATGTGTTGGTAGGCTTGTTTTCTTGGGGGTGGGGCAAAGTTTCTCCTAATGTGATGTCTTTGATAATACTGGTAGTCATGATAATTTTGATCTGCCTTTTTTTATTCTAATAATCTGGACTTCTCACTCCTCTCTACTAATCAAATTTGGAAGAAAGCAAAAAAAAAACCATTAAAACTCTCAATACGCTCATGCCTAGTCCAGCAAAACAAATTCCCATATTGGCTATGTCCAAATATATACATAATTTTTTTTTCTGCATTTTAAGTTCAGGCCCTTTCTGGATGGAGGTAAGTGGCACATTCCATGCTCATTCTTTTGGACTTCTGTTTTATCATTATGCCAGGTAACTAGTGATGACTTATGTATAAGATGTTCTGTTATGGACATCACAAAATAGCTGTGTATCCAGAAAAGGAGGAAAGTAAGTCAGGGAACAGGAAGAGGGATGCCAAGTAGAAACCTCAATATAATGATAAAACAGAAGTTCTCCATTTATTTTATTAGACACTCCATGGGGAATTTGTGCAAAAAAAAGTGCACAGAAAACCTAAGTTATGAAAAAATGTGAATGAATTGTAATCTGTGACTAAAGAAAAAACGGCCACAATGATGAAGCTATTAATTTTTTTCAAAGTATAAAGGAACCATTGCACTGAAATAAGTACATTAACAAACCAAAAAACCTTTCCACCTTTTCTTAATATAGGGGCATATTATGTCCACTTAAATATTCATTTTGAAACCTGACCTCAGCCATGGGGTATGGACTCCTTTCGACTTTGTCTAACAATCCTGCTGTGACTTCTGAAAGTATGAATTTAAGAGCTACAGAATATACCTCTTAAGTTACAAAGATAATGTTCATTAGTGACATGTGAACATCAATCTTTTCTCCTTCATCATTCCTCTCACATTTGGATTCACTGATGAATTTTTCTTTTAAGCCTTGAACCTGGTGTTAGGGAAGGATTTAATATTCAACTGAAACTTTTCTTTGCTTTATGAATAGAATCTAAAGTCTTAATATGGACTTTAAGGTTCTCTGCTAATTACTATGCTGTATTTAATTGCTCTTTCTCCTGGTGTAGTCTCATATTTTTACCTCAAACTACATGACTGGTCTTCAAAAAAGCATTGCTTTTTCCCATCTCAGCAGGAATAGCTTCACTGTTTCTAATTTATCCTATCATGAGTTGTGCTTAAAATTTCAACTTCATTTTTAACTAATAAGTGAGTTAGCTGTGTTACTCTAGGTAAGACAATCAACCCACATCTCAATATCTTCATCTGTAAAAAAATACAATGAAAAATTGTAATTTATAAAAAAAATAAAAATTGTAAGCTAAACCACTTGTGGCCCTCTAACTATCAGCATCACTGTTATTAACAACAAAAATATAAACCCTTGCTTTGTGCCAAGATTCTTCTCTGAACTATTCTACCTACTCTCTGTCATCTCAGTGCTAAATGTGTCCAAATCTGTATAGTTATATTTAACTTACTGGTTTACTAATTATAGTCTATCTGGTTAGCTTTTTCTTTATTGCCTAACCTTAGAATATGAAGTATTTAAGGATCATTACTCTATATTTTATTTCACTTTTGAAATTTCTCCTTTTAGATGTTTTGTAATTGATAAGGTATGAAATCATTAGAGGAGTGTTTCATTTACCCTGCTATCAGTAGTATTTCAGTGTCATAGAAAAAGCATTGAGGAAGGAACACAGAAATCTCAGAATTCATTTAGTACAACCTATTTCTGAACAGAAATGACCTGTACAACAACCTAAATATATAGCTACTCACCCTCCTAAGGAAGCTCTTTAATGGAGTAGGAAAACTCTTAGTGGATAAGCTCTCAGTTTCAAATCCCAAATTTGATCCATACTGATTATGTGACCCTGAGCAAGTCACTTAAAATCTCTCCAAGACCACCTGTTGTGGAGGTGTTCACCTCATTTAGCAGCTGCAGCTTTCTTACCTGGGCATTCCATATGCCAATGAAATTCCAGTTCCATGATGTATCCATAAGGAAAGAATTTTTTTTTATGCCTGTCAATGTATTCTACTTTGTTTTAAAAGTTTTTGTTTCTTTTCCTTATGTTGAGCTTGAATGTGCCTTTTGGAAACTTTCACCTATTTGTTATATAATTCTATTCTCTGGGACCAACCAAAACAAATGTAGCCCCAGTACAACATGCCTCTAAAAAAACAGAACTCAGTCCTTGGAACTAGTCCAGGTTAGGTAGGTTGCTCATTCAAAGCATTTAGGAATTCCTGTTGGTCAGACTCAATGGGTATGAAGCTTTTGGAGGATGAGCTGGCCTCTCTCTCAAAGTCACTGCATGTACAATGTACTATTCTTCATCCCCTACTTTAATTTTCTGATCAACTCAGTTTGCCCCATGCATAGGAATTCTAAGTTATTGATGTAGGCTTCCCATCTATTCTCTCAAAATGTCATTGAATTCACTCTAGTTGGTGATCATATTTATTCCAATGACCCATTCAAACAGAATATGCTAAATGCATGAAAGATCTTTAAGGAAATGCAAATTATCAACTACCTTCCACTTCTTATTAAGATTTCTAATCTTGTTCCTGCTGAGAAACTTTACCACAACCAGTTCTTGAAATCCCTGGCATTAGAAAATCAGAAACCTTTTTTGGAGCCTCTTCTCCTCTCCCCACCCCCACAAAAAAGGTCAACTAATATTAAGGAAATACGTCAAAAGAAAATCAATTAAACTTTGGTTCAGGCATTCCCTGACTTATTTCATCAGTTCGTTCTGTGCAGACATGGAAAAAATCTTAGCAGGGTCAAGTAGTCTAATAGTAATAACTTTATAAATTGCTAATTTATTCAATGAAGGTACAGTTGGATTGAAAGACTTTATTAACTTTTTTTAAAGAAATCCATATTTGCACTGGTTCATGGAACTCTTGGTGAAGAAAAGCTTTCTCCCAATGCAAGGAGGCATCTGCTCTTCTACTAATAGTCTTAGAGTATTGCCAAGGGCACTCACAGGGTAAGAAACTTGTCAAGGTTCACACAGTTAGCATATGTCAAAGGCAGCACTTGAACTGATAGATAGATGCTCATAACTATAAGGGGACTTTTAATATACTATTCCACAGTTTTTCATGTTCATTGATAGTATCATTTAAAAATGAAATTGGTTTGTGCAACATTATGAAGTTTCCTTCCTTAACATGCAAGCATAAGAGAAGAGGCATTTCATATAGTAGTTTCTGTCAGGAAGGAGAGATAACTGGAGGGCTGACAATAACCAATTGTACTCCATTATTGAAGATAATCAATTTTGCTCCATTGTTCCACTTCTAAGTGAAACCATAACCATTCAAATTCTGACTGGAGGGTTTGTTCATCTTTTTAAATGTATCAAACAATAAGTTCTGTGATAATAAACAATACTAAAATGCATCAGATTAGTTTAATGGTTTTGCCTCTATGTCTGATAAATGATTCATCTAGGCAGCATGACCAATACTTAATTGTATTCTTGCTAAATTCGCTGAACATGAATAGGCAGAGAGGTAACTATTGTCTCAGAAGTAACAGAGAAAATATTCTTGCCAGGCTTCCATCTCAGTGAAGTGCTTGATTGCTAGTTGTACTTCTTAGCCAAAGCACTGGAAAATGAACCTATGTATGAAACAAAAGTCATTTTTCTTACCCTTTACTTCATATATCTATCTTTCCTTGGACTTTGCTTAGTACTCCATTTTTCCTGCCACAATTATACACATTTCATTTTCCTTATTTTGCTGTCATTATTGGGGCATATTCCATGTCATCACATTAGGCTTCATGATATGGTGGGAAAGGAAGGAGATTTTTAAAAATCTAGGATCACTCTTGGAAGAGACTTTAAAGATATAGTACGTGCTTGTTGAATAGAATTTCAGTTTCTATATTTGCTTAACAAAACAACTCTTCAATTGTTCTTACTCAGGTTTCTCTTATAAGACCAAGGTCTTCTAATGTTAGCCTTTCAATTGGATTTTTGCTCAGTTTTATATGAATGAATCCTTCATTAAACCCACAACTTCTCATATACTATTGCTTTTCAGTCCACTATATGTCTGTAAATTACAAGTATTCACGACCCCTTGGAGTCATTGTGCTTTTTTTAAATTTTTTTAACTGTACATAAATAGATTTTGGTTTCTGGTATACAACTTTTTATGAACATGCTTCCTCAGCAATTTCCCTTTTAAAAATAACCCCCCAAAATACTAAGCTTCATAAAATAAGAAGAAAAAAATCCAAAGTCTATAGTTATCATTTCCTGTTGCTGACACATACTAATATTAAGACTGGCATTTCAAAATAAATAGTTTTTTCTTTAATAATCACCTGTAAGTAGCATAATTAACCACTTTTAAAAATAAATTTCAATTCTTCAAGAGAATTGGGAACTCATCAATGTATGTAATCCCTCCTAAGTTCCAGATGGCAACCCATCTATATCACACTTTTAGAAATGATTTATGGAAGGTTTACTCATCATGCGGAAGGCTTATGTCTTCATATTTAAACATTCCACAGATGAAAATGTATTACCTGAACTCTGTTACTCCTTTTCTCATTACATGAATAATCTATATTTTATTCTGATTACGCATTTCATGGATGAAACATTTCATACTACCAGTTAAAGTCTTGCTACAAAAGCATCCTTAAATCCATTATTTGTCTCTTCATAATTCTGAGGGTCACATATAATTTGTATTCTTCAGAAGTTGCGCTACTCTATGAATTGTAGCCATTTATATAACCAAAAAATCATGGAATTAAAAAGATGGATTTTTTTGCTTCTAGGATCATCATTGGATTATTTTAATTGACAATATTTCTTATTTATAAAATAGACTAATTTATATGATTCTAGGTTTTACAAGACATGCTAATATTTAGCTAAGAATGAAAAACAATGTACATACACACAAAACTACACTCATAAGAGCCAAGGGTACTGGGGCTCTCATCTCTTTTTTTTTTAATAGTATTTTATTTTTTTCTCAAGTTAAATGTCAAGAAAAATGTTAGCATTCATTTTTACAAGATTTTGAGTTCCAAATTTCTCACTCTTAATCCCTCTTCCCCTCTTTCAAAAATGGTGAATAGCTTGATATAGTTTATACACATACTATCATGTGAAAATGTTTCCATATTTGTTACAGGTTGAAGGAAGAAACAGATTAAAAGGGAGAGCATAAGAAAGGATAAAATAAGTGAGGAAAAAATATACTTCAATCTGCATGCAGAGTCCAACAATTCTTTATCTGGATATGAACATCATTTTCCTTCCTGAGTCCTTTGTACTTCTCATAGATCATTGTGTTGCTGAGAAGAACTGAATCATTCATAGTTGGTCATTACAAAATGCTGCTGATAATGTGCTCAATGTTTTCCTGGTCCTGATTATTTCACTTATTATTTCACTTTGTATCATTTCATACAAGTTTTCCCTACTTTTTCTGAAATCTGTCTAATCATCATTTATTATTGACTGGCCAAGAATAGGTCCTAGGCCATATGGTCATTGTTTGGACCCTGATTGTTTCAGAGTGAATATAAATACTAATCATTTCTGTTTTGGTCAGAAGCCCTGAAGGTCTTTCTCTCACAGATTGATTTTATCTTATATTTTGACCATAAAAGTGCCCATTCTCTGCCTCATTTCTTACCGACCCTTAATCACTGAATGGGTATTGCCTCAGTCAAACCTATTAAAGACCTATACTTTAAAAGACCAAGGTCCCCACTGTAACCAGGGTAATCCCCTGTTGTCCTGATCTATAGGTTGCTCCTGGACTCAAATGCTCCAGAGGAGAAAGCAAAGCTGTTGACTACACACAACCCTTCCTCACATAAATGCAATTCCCCTGCATATCATAGCATGAGTTCCCTGATGTCATGGTCTTCTCAAGAACAAAGGTCAAGCAAGAACAACAACATTGTACTTATTGCAATTCTTATTATTCATTGTTTTTATTGTATTCCTTTACATTTATTTACTTCAGCTATTCCTCAATTGATGAATATTCCCTAAGTTCCCGATGTTTTTCCAACACAAAAAGGCTGCTGTAAATCTTTTTTGCTCATATAAGTCCCCATCCCCCCATATGCACACACTTTTTATGAACTCTCTTGGGATACAGACCTAGTAGTGGTAATACTGGCTCAAAGGGTATGCAAAATTTGGTTCCCTATTGGGCATAGATCCAAATTGCTCTCCAGAATGGTTGGAACAGTTCACAACTCCACCAACAGTGCATCAGTGTCTCAGTTTTTCCTCATCCACTCCAACATTTTCATTTTCATTTTTTTTGCCATAGTAGTCAATCTAATAGGTATGAGGTCTGATTAGTGTGAGGTGGTACCTCAGAGTTGTCTTAATTTGCATTTCTCTAATCAAAAGTGATTAAGAGCACTTCTTCATATCCCTACAGACAGCTTTGATTTCTTAATCTGATAGCTGCCTGTTCCCTGCTTTGATCATTTATTAATTGGGTAATAGCTTGTATCCTTGTAAATTTGACTCAGTTCTTTCTCTGCTTCCCTTTCAATCTTTGTTGCACGCTTTTCTTTGTACAAAAGCTTTTAAATTTTATATAATCTAAATTATCCATTTTATATTTTGATGTTCTCTATCTATTTTGTCTTCAGTTCTTCCCCTCCCCATAGATTTGAAAGATAGACTACTGTTTGCTCTTCTAATTTGCTCATGGTTTTATACTTTATGTGTAAATAATTCCAAAGATCTTTCATATCTAACTTTTCTAATATTCTATTTACCTCCTTAGTTTTTTTTAAATTTTTGGTTGGATTTATTGAGTTCTTAGAGAGTATAGTTGAGGTCCCTCACTAGTATAATTTTGCTGTCTATTTCTTCTTGTAACACACTTTAAGAATTTGCATATACTATACTAACTGGTGCTATTCTACTTGGTGCCTGTACACTTAGTATTGATCTTGCTCTATTTTCTATGGTACCTCTCTGGCAAGATGTAGTATCCTTCCTTATCTCTTTTCTTTAGGTCTATTTTTGCTTTTACTTTGTCTGAGATTGGGATTCCTACACCTGATTTTTTAATTTTACTTCAGCTGAAGCATAGCAGATTCTGCTTTAGTCCCTTACCTTAATCTGAGTATGCCTCTCTGTTTGCAAGTTTTTTTCTTATAAACAATATATTCTAGGATTCTGGTTTTTGATCCACTCTGCTATCTGCTTCCATTTTATAGAAGAGTTCATTCCATTAACAGTTATGATTATTTCCTGTGTATTTCCCTCCATCCTGATATTCTTCCTCCTGTTTGTACTCTCTCTTCTTCCCCCTTTCCCTCCTCTCCAGTATTTTCCTTCTCTTTACCACCTTCCCTGATTTTCCCTCCTTTATCCCCACCCTCATGTTACTTGATCTCCTTCCTTTTACTTCCCTGTCAGGTAAGATAACTTCCTATATTCAACTGATTGTGTATATGATTGCTGCTTTGAGCCAATACTGATGAGAGTAAGGTTCAAATGATGCTTGCTGCCAACCTTCGCATCTTCTCCTCTGCTGCAATAGGCCTTTCATGTTTCTTCATGTGAAATAAATTTCCATTCTATCTCTCTCTTACTTATGTATCCATTGTATTCCTCTTTTTCATTCTTAATTTTTGTATCATTCCATCAAATTTACCTTACACCTACAACCTCTATGTATATTCTTTTTAAGTGTACCGATGTTATACAATTTTAAGAATGCCGAGTATCCCTTTCCAAGTAGGAATGTAAATACTTTGGCTCTCTTCAATCCCTTATGTTTTCTTTTCCCCTTTTACCTCTTTTTGTTACTCTTGGGTCTTGATATTGGAGGTCAAATTTCTGGTTTGTTCTGGTCTTCTCCTTAGGAAAGTTTGAAATTCTTCTATTTCATTGAATGACCATTTATCACTTGATGTATTATTCCTAATTTTTCTGGCTAAGTGATTTTTGTTTGTATTTCTAGTTCCTTTAGCTTCTGGAATATCATGCTTCATGACTTCCAATCCTTTAATTTTTCAGCTGCTAAGTCCTGTGTAATTCTGATTGTGATTCCATGATACTAGAATTATTTCTTTCTAGCTGACTGCAGTATTTTTCCTGTGATCTGAGAGCTCCACAATTCAGCCGTAATGGTGCTTAGAGTTTTTGTTTTGGGATCTCTTTTCTGAAGTGATTGGTAGATTCTTTCAATTCCCATTTTGCCCTTTGGTTCTAGGACACCAGGGCAGTTTTCCTTGATAATCTTTTGAAAGATGATATCCAGGTCTCCCTTTTAATTATTATTTAGTATATAGTGATTATTATTACTATATTATTTTATATAGTCCAATGATTCTGATGCTTTCCTTGAATTTTTTTTTCCAGGTCAATTATTTTGTCAATGACTAATTTTACATTTTCTTTCAATTCTTTTCAATTTGATCAATTCTAGATGTCTTATAGAGTCATTAGTTTCCATTTGCCCAATTTGATTAAATTGCTTTTCTCAATTAGCTTTTGTACTTTCTTTCCCATTTGGCCAATTGTACTCTTTAAGGAGTTGTTTTCTTAAGTGGATTTTTGTATCTCATTTTCCATTTGGTGAATTTTACTTTTTAATCATTTTTCCAAACTGTTGACTCCTTTTTTCCATAATTCTCTGTCATCACTCTCATTTCTTTTCCCTGTTCTTCTTCTACCATGGTTATATGATTTTTAATCTTCCTTTTGAGCTCTTCCATGAATTCTTTCTGTGCTTGAAACTACTTCCAGTTTTCCTTCGGAGTTTTGCCTATAGGTGTTTTGACATTGCTGTCCTCTTTTGAGTTTGTGTCTTGAACTTCCCTCTCACCATAATGACTTTCTATGTTCACATTATAATTTTTGTTGTTGTTGTTGTTGTTGTTGCTGGCTGTTGTTGTTGTTGAGGGGAGGGACTTTTTCCTTTCTTTTAAATTTTAGCTTTTCACATAGGTAGAAGGGACACTGCCTCAGAATGCTTTTTCCAGGGGTACAGGTCCTGAATATTTTCCTGGTGCTATGCTGATATTATCCTGAGGTCCTCAGGATAACCTTGTGTCTGGTGCTGTGCTGAGGGCATGTATATGGGGATTTATGGCACTGCTGTAGGCCATAGAGTTATAGCAACTTACCTGATGCTGAAATGGGTTCCTAGTTGTGTTGTGTGACATGTGGTGAGGCCAGTAGATGGTTTGCTGTACTTCCTTGGCACCATCCTGAAGTACATGTAGATCTGTACTCTAGAGGATGCTTATTTGCCTTGAGTTGTGCTAAAGCATAGGGAGGTCCAGTTGTTGGGGAATGTTTGCCTACCTGGGGTTGCTCCTGCAACATGGTGGTTCCCCAAACTGGAGTCTTCTGGTCCTCTTGGATATGCTAAGGTATGAGGAAGGTCCTGGTTATGGCATTTATCTGCTCCACCCCTACTGGGACTCAGGATCTCACCCTGGTTTGTAGAGGTTGGGCTTGCTGCTGACTTGCTGGGATGCTTCCTCTCCTGGAATGCACTTCCCTTATACCCAAGAGAGATGGATCTTTCTTGCCAATCTTCCAAGTTTGTTGGACTAAAAGACTGTTTCATCCCCTCTTCTTTCTCTTTCTTCTGTGTTTTTTTTGTTTGTCTTTTTTTTTCTGGCTGATTATTAACTTATTTATTGGAAGCCTTTCCATAACCACCTCCTAGTTGAATTCCTGGCATTCAATTTCTCCCCTTTCCAATGAATCCTTCATACAGCTGTCAAAATATTCCCATTAAAGCTAAAGTCTGACTATATAATAAGCCTTCTAAAGAACACAATGACTTCCTATTACTTTTGGAATTAATACAAATTCCTCAGCTTAGCCTTTCATTATTTGCATTCAATCTATCTTACTAACTTGAATTGATGATTGCTGCTTGTTACAAACTTCATGTTTCAGCCAAATTACTCTTTTTGATGATCCTCACATACACACTCAATTTATACCTTTCCCTTTCCCAGGCTGTCCTTCATATCTGAAACAAACTCCTTCCTCACCCTTTCCTCTTAGAATCCAGAGATTTCCTTAAGTCTCAGTTCAGAAGCAATTTTTCTGGATCAGTCTAGTTGTCATGTCAGTGTTGCTACTCAAATTATCTTCTTTATATTTATTTGTTTATATATTATATCCCCCACATGAGAATGTAAAGCTTGTCAAAGTCTGTCTTTTTAATAGAAAAACGTTGTCTTCCAAGCCTAGTTACTTACAAGAGTAGACACTTATTGAATTAAGTTCAATTGGGTTAGGATGGACTGAAAGCTGCCAAGAATGAACTTTTATCTGAAAGTGAACCTCTACGTACAACTTTGGTTTCAGGCGAAGGGTCAGAGGAACCAAAAACTGAACTGCAAGTTTGTAACTAACAACTTTGCTTTAGAAGATGGGACAAGGAATATCAACAAGAAAAAAAGAGTTCCTGTTGAGAAGAATTTAGCCCAGGCCTTTTATAAGATGATTAGGATGAGTTTTACTTTGATTTTTCATTCATTCGCTCCTACATTCAAGAGTTAGAAATGTGGTGGCCCAAGTAGAGCACTGGATTATAATCAAGAGATCTTTTTAATATTTTTTTAGTCTTGTATTTGAAAGGAAAATTTCTTATTCAGCTCTGGTCTTTTCATCAAGAATGCCTGAACGTCTTCTGTTTTGTTGAATGTCCATTTTTCCTGCTGAAGAATTATACTCAATTTGCTGAATAGGTGATTCTTGTTTGTAATCCTAGCTTCATTGTCCTCTAGAATATCATATTACGAACTCTCCTATTTTTTAATATAGAAACTGTTGATTTTGTTTTTCTTACTGTGGCTCCATGATACTTAAATTGTTTCTTTCTGGTTTCTTGAAATATTTTCTCCTTGACCTGGGAACCCTGGAATTTGGTTATAATATTCCTGGGAGTTTTCATTTTAGGATCTCTATCAGGAGGTATTCAGTGGATTATTTCAATTTCTATTTTACTCTGTGTTTCTAGAATGTCATGGCACTTTTACTTGATGATTTCTTGACAGACGATGTCTAGGCTCTTTTTTTGATTGTGACATTCACGTAGTCCAATAATTTTAAAATTCTCTCTCCTGAATCTCTCTTCCAGGTCAGTTGTTTTTCCAATGAGATATTTCACATTTTCATTTTCTTTTCATATTTTCATTCTTTTGATTTTGTTTTATTGTTTCTTGATTTCTCATAAAGTCATTAGCTTCCATTTGCTCCATTGTAATTTTTAAGAACTTATTTTCTTCAATGATCTTTTGGACTTCCTTTTCCATTGGACAAGGTTTGCTTATTAAGGCATTCTTCTGATTGGCTTTTTGGACCTCTTTTACCATTTAAACAATTCTGTTTCAAAGGTGTTATTTTATTCAGTTTTTCTTTGTGTCTTCCTTATCAAACTGTTGACTTTTTTTCATGATTTCCTTGCATCTCTCTCATTTCTCTTAAAAAAAATTTCATCTACCTCCCTTACTTTATTTTTAAAATAATTTTTGAGTTCTTTTATTGTCTGAGACAAATTTATCTTTTTTCTTGGAGGATTTGGATGTAGGAACTTTGACTTTGTTATTTTCTTCTGAATGTATATTTTGATCTTCCTTGTTGCCATACTAATTTCCTATGTTAAGATTTTTTTGTGTGTTTGCTCATTTTTCCAGTCTGTTCCTGGACTTTTAACTCTGTTAAAGTTGGGCTCCACTTCTTGGATGAAGCATACATTGTGCCAAGTTTCAGGGGTTTTGTACAGCTATTTTTAGAGATACTTGTAGGGACCAGCAGGCTTTCAATTCTTCCAGGATGGTATGATCTAAGGAGAGGTTGCTAGTTGCTCTTCTGCCCTGAGCTGTGACATATGAGTGACCACATGAACTCTTTTTCTTTCTTTTGAATTGTGACAAGAGTCCACTGTAGCCTAAAGATCTGGTGTGTTTGTTCCTCCTCACTGTGAGACTGCCCCATATAACTGTTCCAGATTGAAGTATATGCAAAACAACAGAGTCCTGCCTCATAACTAGCAGAGACCTCTGTAATCCCCTTACTGTCAATGGGCTCAAAGCTCTGAAAGTATCACCAACTGCTGCTGCTGTTTCAGTAACTCCCAAGGCCTTCTGGTTTGCTGGGGCTGGGTTTATGTTGGTGTGACCTATACCAGACTGTGCTCTACTCTCACCCAGATGTGACAGACCTTTCTTGTTGACCTTTTAAGTTGTCTTTACCTGGAAAATTGTTTCACTTTAGCCTTTTGTGAGTTCTGCTCTTCTAGGAATTTTTGTACAGCATTATTTAAAGGTCTTAGGAGGTATCTGGCAGAGAGTTCAGGTCAATTACTGTCTTTTCTTCACCATCCTGTATCCACCCAAGTCCCTTCCCATTCTTATGATTTTGTATTCAATTAAAACTCTAGTCTCACACATAGAGACCTCATCCAGTCTCAGGGGTATTTGTCCTCTGAACAAAGGAGTTTGGCTGATATTTTCTTCTTCATCTTCTTATCTCTGAACCTTGGGAAAAATCACTTTAAGATTAGATATGATGGATGACTAGGGTCTTCAAAGAAATATTGTACAGAGGTAGGCAATGCACACTGTGGATTGGGAATAGAATAACTATTAGTATCCTCTACATTCAAGAACTTCTAAATTATCATCATCATCCTACTACTACCATTAATTTAATATTTACATAACAATATAAAAATTTTATACTGCTTTACATATATTATCTCATTTAATCCCCACAACAACCCAGTGAGTGAGGTGGTATTATTAATCTAATTTTACACATAAGGAAACTAAGACAGGTAGCAGTTAAATGACTTCTTCAAGTCAATACAGTTAGTGGTATAAAGAATCATAAGGGGGGGTGGAGCCAAGATGGTGGCATAGAAGCAGCAAGGTTTCACAGCTCACACATAGCCACCTCAAATAAAAATAAAATATGACTCTAAACAAAATTTAGGGCTCCAAAACTCACACAAAAATGCAGAAAAACACACTGCCTACTGAAGGCAGCTTGAGACAGAGGGCTCATTGCGGGCTGGAAGCCAGAACCAGCCCATTCTGAAACCATGGCTTGGCCCTGGGGGCTGCCAGGACAGGCAACAGCTGGAGGCTTTAGGAGAGTGGATCAGCAACAGTGGTGGCAGTTTCCAAAATTATCAAGCCATAAGATACAAGGACTAAGTGAAAGGTCAATGGAATTCAGTTAATTTGGGGGAGAAAAGTGTTCTGGCCAAACTGCCTCCAGGGCAAAGAAGTGGCAGAAGCAGCAGCCCTGCACCAGCCTCCACCTAGCTGCTTCAGAGATACCAGCCTGCAGACAGCAGGGGGGCTAAGTGATCATTCAGAGGCTAAGTGCTCTTGCATTGAGCATCCTGGATCTGATTTGTGGTCTTGGGTGGTGGTCCTCGAGTGTGTTTTCAGTGAGCCAAAGCTGGTGGGGGTTGCAGTAGCCTCCTTATAGCTCTGGAATCTGCAAAAATCCCAGTGATTTTTGGACAGAGCCTTCTCCAACTGGAAGCAGAGTTACATAGAGCTAAAAAATCACGTAATTCACTAGCAACATGAGCAGGCAAACGAAGCAAAGTAAGAACAGCAATTGAACTCTAGAATCCTTTTGGGGGAAGAAAAAAGATCCCATGGAATGGGAGGTAGACGAGTCAGAACTCCCACACCAAAAGCTTCCAAGAACCATGAAGAATGCCAACAAGCTATAGATCAGCTTATGAAGGATTTTGAAAACCAAATAAGAGAAGCGGAGGAAAAATTGGGAAGAGAAGTGAGAATGATGCAAGAAAATCATGATAATACAGTCAACAAATTGACTTACAAAATAACATCTCAAAAAAACAGATTAACTCAAATGGCAAAAGAGGCCCAAAAAACCAATGAGGAGAAGAATGCCTTAAAAAGTCAAATTTGCCAGATGGATAAAGAATCTCAAATGCTCACTGAGGAGAATAATTCCCTCAGAATTAGAGTAAAGCAAATGGAAGTAAATGACTTTATGAGAAATCAAGATACTATTAAACAGATACAATCAAATGAAAAAAATAGAAGGCAATGTGAAATATCTCCTTGAAAAAACCACAGACCAGGAGAGACAATTAAAAAGTATTGGACTACCTGAAAGCCATGATGTAAAACAGAACTTAGAAAGCATCCTTCAAGAAATTCTCAAGGAAAATAGAACCAAAAGGCAAAATAAAACTTTAAAGAATTTACCAATCACCTCTTGAAAAAGATCCCCAAAAGAAAACTCCTAGGAATGTAATAGTTGGGTTCCAAAGTCACCAGATGAAGGAGAAAATATTACAGGCTGCCAAGAGGAAGCAATTTTAATACTGTGGAAACACAGTCAGGCTAACCCAGGATCTGGCAGCTTCTACACTAAGGCATTGAAGGTCCTGGAATTTGATATTCCAGAGATCAAGGGAGCTAGGATTAAAACCAAGAATCACTTACCCAGCAAAACTGAGTATAATGTTCCAGGGAAAAATATGGTCATTCAGTGAGGTGGATGACTTTCAAACATTATTGCTGAAAAAACCAGAACTCAAAAGAAAATTTGACACTCAAATACAAAAAGCATGAGAAAGTAAACATGGAAAAGAAATCATAAGGAACTTATTAAAGTTCAACTATTTACGTGCCAACATGAAAAAT
>CM053593.1:263995897-264013010 GCA_028646575.1 Pseudocheirus occidentalis
CACTCTAAAGTGGGTATCTTGCCTTACAGGAGAGTAGGGGGGATGGGGATGAGGGGGGGTGGAGTATGGAGAGGAGGGCAGGGTGGGCAAAGAGAGGGATGTTAGAGGCACACACTTCAGGAAAAGGGACAGGGACAAAGTAGAGAACAGAACAAGGCAGGGAAGGTATAAGAAGGAGGGAAATATAGTCAGTGTTTGTAATGGGAATCTGAAGATCTTCCCTGCCTCTAGACCCTTTGCTTAAGTGGCTTGGGTGGCTCTGAGAATCTTCCCTTATTTTAAAGTATACTCTGCCCCCTAATATGCTTAATGTGGTCAGGTGGAGCCTGTGGTGGGAGGCTTGTTTTTCAGGAATGTCTGCACTTTGTTACTTTGTAATTGGGCAGTGGGTCAAGAGGGCTGTGACATTCTCTGACCCAGGAGAAGGCTATATATATATGCCCTTATGTGAGGTTTTGCTTTGGGGCTCACTTTGAGAAGAGTTGTGTGAGTTGGCTACTTGAGACTCTGGGAAGCTGTTGAGCTCCCCCACTTTGAAAAAACACAGATGCTGATGCTTGCCTCTCTGGTAACTTGAATAGATATGGATGTGATGGTCAGATGGTTGGAAGCCTGTCTGCTGATCTGTTTCTTGGTCTGCTTGTAACTTGTGCTTGTAACTTGTGCTTGTGACTTGTGCTTGTGACTTGTGTTTGTGTTCTCTGAAGTTCAGGGTGCTGACTTTTCCCCCTGAGCTAGGTAAATGATATGTGTTTGATTGATTAACGTGAGACTGTTAACCGATTTTGAGTTGTTTTCCTTTAGAAAAGCAGATCTAAGAACCTGTTCTAGCAGCCACTGTAGGTATGCTAGGGTGCTTGCTGATACAGTGTTACACAATATGTTCATTTTGGAGATGTTCTGCTTAACTACACATGTACGGCCTGTATTGAATTACCTGACTTTCCAGTGGGAGTGGGTGACAAAGGAGGAATGGAAAGAATCCAGAATCTAAACATAATAATAATAATAATAATAATAATAGTTGTTATTATTATTATTATTAATATGCAACTGGGAAATAAGATATACAGGCCCTAGGATAGGGAGATCCTTACCCTACCAGAAAGTCAGAGGGGTGATGGGGGAGGATATAGGAGAGAGCAGATTGGTGGATGGGGTATATAGTGGGATCGCTATTTTGGGGTGGTGGGTAGAGGAAAGATGGGAAGAAAATTTGTATCTCAAATTTTTTTGTAAATCAATGACACAAAGCAAAAAATAAAAAATAATAAATAATAAACAAAAGTTTTAAAAAATCCATACAAAATTTTAAAAAAGAAATGATGAACCGGAGGACTTCAGAAAATCCTGGAAAGATTTATATGAACTAATGCTGAGTGAAGTGAGCAAAACCATAAGAACATTGTATACAGTAATAGCCACAGTTTTCAATGACTGATTTTGATAGACTTTACCCTTCTCAGCAATTCAAGGACCTAAAACAAATCCTAAGGGCTCATGATGGAAAATGCTATCTACATCCATAGAAAGGGACTGTGAAGTCAGAAAGCAGAGTGAAGCATACTGTTTTCTCCTTTCATAATTTGTTTTGTTTTTCTTTCTAATGGTTTCTCCCATTTATTATAATTTTGTATACAACATGACTAAAGTAAAAATATGTTTAATAGGAATGTATATGTAGAGCTTATATTAGATTGCAGGCCATCTTGGGAGAAATGAGGGGGCGGGAATGAAAACATCTGGAAGTAAACACTGAAAACTAAAATTAAATCAATTAATTGAAAAAAAGAGAAGGGAGAGGGGGAAGTGAACAAAAGAGATGACAGTCACATATGGGGATTCTGGAAATTTTTTACATGAATGTGATTAATTTGTGAGTGATGATAAAATCATGGATATTACCACCTTTGTGTGTAGTTAAGGTGGGATATAGGAATAGGTCACATGAAGTGAGCAGATAAAAGACAATGAGTGGTTAGGATATTTGAAGGAGAATCAATATGTATGTTGAAGTTCCCTGGTATGATATAAGGATTTGAAAAGCAGAAAAAAAATGTGAGCCAATTATTGAATTCATTGAGTAAGGAATAAGAGCGACCTAGATGTCTCTAGACAATAATTATGAAGATATTGATTGAATTAATAATTAAATCATTAATAATTAATTAATAATTCAATAATCGATAAGAATTGCATTAATAATTGAGTTATGGGGAATCTAGAAGTAACTACAGGAAACATGGAGAATTTCAACTTTCCCAACTTGACCAGTGAGTGGAAGTTAATGAATGAAGAAACAGCTAGTATCTTCCACCATTTAGAAATGGTGGTCAGGAATATTACATAATCTGGGATGATCCAGGATTCAATAATGATTAGAAGATGAATAGATCTGGAAAGTAAAAGTTTTTAGATAAAGTTTGTTGCCTATGGAATTGGCACTTCTCAGGGCAGAGAGGAAAGCCTGAATGGTATTTGAATATTTAAACTATTTTAGGTTTAACTTTCTCTGAGATCATATTTACTACCTCTGCATATTTGCCCTAATAAACTCCACTCTTGATCTTTATTGTATGTTTGTGTGTATGTCTTATTTTCTATCCCTCCTGACTTATCTACTTTACTTTTTGTTTCGTTTTGTTTTTTGTATTTTGTTTTCTTGTTTACATCATTAATTTTCATGATATTTTTGAATTACAAATTTTCTCCCCATCTTTCCCCTGCCCCAACCCTAAAACAGCAATCCCACTGTAAAATCCCACCCCTGCTCTGCTCTCTTATTTTCTGGTAGGGCAGGGAGGGTATCCCTATCCCAGCCCCTGTACATTTTAACTCTGAGTTGCAGGTCTTGCAGAACTTTAAATTCTAGATTCTTTCCATTCTTCCCTTGTCCCCCATCCCCACTGGAAGGACAATCAATTCAATACAGGCTGTGCATGTTATTATACAGGACATCTTCATAGTGGACATATTGTCACAGTGATCATCTGTCTCACCTTCCTATCCCTCCCCTCCTCGTTCTGTTCTCTACTCTGTCCTGTCCCTTTACTGAAGTGTGGTCTTCCAGCAGCCCTCCCCCAGACCCTGCCCTCCCCTTCATCATCCAACCTCATCCCCATGCTCCCTGCTCTCCTGTGTGGCATGATGCCCAGTTTAGAGTTTATACCATTTCTTCCCTAAGCCAAATTCAATGAGAGTAATTGAAAGTAAAGTTTTAACAGTTATCCCTTGCCTCTTCTATATGGGATGATTAACCCCATTTTGTCTCTCCCTGTCTCCTCTCATTCTAGTCCTCTGCCACCTCAGAATTTCACCTTTGAAAGTATCATCCCTTCATATTCAATTCATCCTGTACCCTCTATATACACATATACACTCATGCTCAGATATGTATTCATACACATATATACACTCCTATATGAACATATGTGTAAGTATACATACATACATACATACACATATATATACATTTGTATTCCCTTCACCTAACCTCATACTAAGAAAAGTTTCATAAGTTATTATTACCATTTTTCCGTATTGGCATGTAAATAATTCAAATTTGACAAGTTCCTTATGATTCCTTTCCCATGTTTACCTTCTCATGCTTCTTGTGTTTGTCAAATTTTCTGTTCAGTTCTGGCTTTTTTAGCAAGAATGCTTGAAAGTCCTCCACCTCACTGAATGACCATATTTTCCCCTGGAATAATATGCTCAATTTTGCTGGGTAGTTGATTCTTGGTTTTAATCCCAGATCGCTTAATCTTTGAAATATGATATTCCAGGCCCTGTGATCCCTCAGTCTAGCAGCTGCCAGATCCTGGGTTATCCTAATAGTGCTTCTGCAGTATTCAAATGGTTTTCTCTTGGAATCCTGTAATATTTTCTCCTCTAACTGGGTATTCTGGAACCTGGCAATAACATTTCTAGGGATTTGCTTTTGGGGATCTTTTTGAAGAGGTGATAGGTGAATTCTTTCAAGTTCTATTTTGCCCTCTGAGTATAAAACATCAGGGCAGTTTTATTTGAGGATTTCTTGAAGGATGTTTTCCAAGTTCTATTTTTGGTCATGGGTTTCAGGTCGACCAATAATTTTCAAATTGTCTCTCCTTGAACTGTTTTCCGGGTCAGTGGTTTTTTCAAGGAGATATGTAACATTCCTTTCTATTTTTTTCATTTCTTTGTAACTAATAGTATCTTGGTTTCTCATAAAGTCATTAGCTTCTACATTCTCCACTCTAATTCCGAAAGAATTATTCTCTTCAGAATGCTTTTGAGATTCTTTTTCCATCTGGGAAATTCGACTTTTTAAGGCATTCTTCTCCTCATTGGCTTTCTGGGCCTCTTTTGCCATTTAAGTTAATCTATTCTTTAAAGTGTTGTTTTCTTCAGTCAGGTTGTTAACTCTCTTTTCATGGTTTTCTCGTATCATTCTCATTTCTCTTCCAAATTTTTCCTCCACTTCTCTCATTTGGTTTTCAAAGTCCTTTTTCAGTTGATGTATAGCTTCTAGGCATTCTTCAAGTGTCTTGGAAGCTTTTGATGTGGGAGTTCTGACTGGGTTGTCTTCCTCCTGTTCCATGCTTTGATCCTTTTCCTCCACAAAAAGGATTCTAGAGTTTTATTGCTGTTCTTATTTTGCTTCCTTTTCCTCATGTTGGTCAGTCAGTTAATTGGTTGGTTTAGTTTAGCTCTGTGAAACTCTGCTTTCAGGGGAGAAAGCTCTATTCCAAATCACTGGGGTTTTCCCAGCTGCCTAGTACCACCACCCAAGACCACAAACCGGATCCAGGCCACTCAACACAAGAGCACTTGGCCCTGATCAATCAATTCAGCCCCCCTGTGGAGTCTGCAGGCCAGGGGCTCTGAAGCAGCCTAGTGGGGGCCGCCTCTGTTTCCAGCAGTTCCCCTCCCCCACTGCTTCCTTGCCCCGGGGGCAGATTGGCCAAACTGCTTTTCCTCCCCCAAATTAATTTTCAAAGTTTACTTTCACTTTCACTGACTGTCTAATACTGGTTTCCTAGATGTAAAGATTCCCTCAGGTGCAATAGATCTTCTCTGAAGTAGAGTCAAGCTGCGGCGTGAGAGGATCAGCTCCTCCTGACCACCCTGCGGCCTGGCCTGGCCAGGGCTGTGGTTTTGGGCTGGGCTGGTCTCTCCTCTGGCACAAGCTGCCCCTCGCCCATCCCCGTTATTCACACCTTGGCAGATGTGGAGGTGCTGGAGGCTGTAGATCCTCTCCTCTGAAGACTGGCTGTGGCATGGCTCAGCTCAGCTCAGCCCAGGTCCTGCCCAGGCCTGGCCGCAGTCTCAGCTTCAGGCTGGGCCAGCCTCTCCTCCTGGCTGCAGCAATGAGCCCCTGCTTCTGAGCTGCCTTCAGCGAGAGATGTGTTTTCTGTACTTTTGTGAATCTGAGTGTCCTAGATTTTGTCTGAGCTCATATTTTATGGGCGTTTTGGGTGGTGATGTGGGAGCTGTGGGACTTTGCTGCCTCTACACCACTATCTTGGATCTGCCCCTAATTTACTTCTATGTATTACTTTGCCACCCTTTTATTGAGCCTACCCCCCTACAAAGATCTCTCTCTCTTATCCTCTCACCCTACCCTTTCCCTTCACCCTCTTTTTTCTATCTGAATTTAGAAGATTTTTATTGCCTTCCAATTATATGTGTTATTCCCTCTTTATCACATTCTCATTAATCTCGACACCTTTCCATCTCCCCTTATCCTACTGCCTTAACCTCTTATTTCTTTATGAATTTAAAAGACTTCTATTACGTTCTAAATTTATATATTGTTCTCTCTTTAACCCAATGAATAGGGTTCCCTATTAAAATCCCTCCCTTATAGTCTTTCCCTTTCCTATCCCCTTAGCTTTTCATTTCTTTTATATTTTAAAAGATAATAGCTGGATAATAGTGGTGACAGTGGGCATCCTTGTTTCAACCATGACCTTATTGGGAAGACTTATAGCTTATTCCCACTACAGATAATACTTGTCAGTGGTTTCAGATAGATACTACTTTTCCTTCTAAGGAAAGCTTCATTGATTCCTATGCTCTCTACTGTTTTTTTTCTTTTTAAAATAGGAATGGTTGTAGTATTTTGTCGAAAGCTTTTCTTCATCTATTGAGCTTATCATATAATTTCTGTTGGTTTTGTTTTGGATATAGTCAATTATGCTCATAGTTTTCCTAATATTGAACCAGCCTTGCATTCCTGGTAGAAATCTCACCTGGTCATAATGTTTTATCCTGGTGATAAATTGTTATATTTTGTATTAACTCTTTGTTATTATTTAAAATTTTTTTTGCATCAAAACTCATTAAGGAAATTGGTCTATAAATCTTTTTTTCTTTCTTTTTGCTCTTGCTGGCTTAGGTATCAGCACCATATTTATGTCACAGAAAGAATTTTGTAGAACTCCTTCTTTACCCATTTTTTTCCAAACAGTTTATATTGTATTGGAAGCAATTGTTATTCAAATATTTGATGGAATTCACTGGTAAATTCATATGGCCCTGGGAGACCTATTCTTAGAGAATTCATCAATTTCTCTTTTTAAATGGAGTTATTTAGGCATTTTATTTCCTCTCCTCTTAATATTGGCAATTTACATCTTTGTTAATTTTTATCCATTTCACTTAGATGGTCAGATTTATTGGTAAACAATTCAGAAAAAAATGCTCCCAATTATTGCTTCAACTTCTTCTTCACTGGCATTGAAGTTTCCCTTTTCATTTTTTCACCCTTGTAAGGTGGTTTCCTTTCTTTTATTAAAAAATTCAATTAACCTAAGGTGCATCCATTTTTATTATTTTTTTCCATAAAATCAGATCTTAGTTTTATTTATTAATTCAATAGTTTTACTACTTTAAATTTTTAATAGAATTGATTTTTAGAATTTAGAATTTGGCATTTAATTGAGGATTTTTAATTTGTTCTTTCTCTACCTTTTTTTTAGTTTTTTGCCCAATTTGTTGATCTGTTCTTTCTCTATTTTGTTCACATAAAGATTTAGAGTTATAAAATTTGTGCTAGGAACTGCTTTTTCTATATTCTGTGAGTTTTGATATGAGGTCTCATAATTGTTTTTCTCTTTGATTAAGTTATTGATATTTGGGGGTGGCTAGGTGGTACAGTGAATACAGCACTGGTCTTGGAGTCAGGAGGACCTGAGTTCAAATTCACCCTCAGACAGTTCACACACACACACACACACACACACACACACTCACACAAACTAACCATGTGATATTGGACAAGTCACTTAACCCCAACTGCCCTGTCTTCCTTCTCTAAAAAGCAAAAAAAAATAGTGATTGTATTTTTTTCTATGATTTGTTGTTTGACCCACTCATTCTTTAGGATTAGATTATTTAGTTTCCAATTAATTTTGTCTATTTTTCTATGGCCCTTTATTGCAAAACATTTTTGTTGCATCATGAACTGAAAATTCATTTAATATTTCTACTTTTCTACATCTGATTTTGAGGTTTTTATGGCCTAGTACATGGCAATACACCCTGTACATGTGTAGGTGCCATATACTGCTGAGCAAAAGGTACATTCCTTTCTCTCTCCATTCAGATTTCTCCAGACGTCTATCATATCAAACTTTTCTAAAATTCTATTCACATCCTTAATGTCTTTCTTGTTTATTTTATGGTTAGATTTCTCTAGTCCTGAAATGGGGTGTTTGAGGTCTCCCTAGTATAGTTTTGTTATTTCTTCCTCTAATTTACTTAACTTCTCCTCTAAGAATTTAGATGCTATACCACTTGGGGAATATGTGTTTATTATAGCTATTACTTCATTGTCTCTTTATTGCTTCCTTTTCAGAAGCAGTCATTTCCTTCCTTGTCTCATTTAATTAAATCTATTTTTTCTTTTGATTTGTCTGAGATCAGGATGGTTACCCCTGCTTTTTTTCCCCTTCAGCTGAAGCATAATATATTATGCTCAAGCTTTCTACCTTAACTCTCTGTGTGTCTCTCTGTTTAGAATATTTTTCTTGTAAACAATGTATTGTAGGATTCTTGGTTTTACTCCACTCTGCTATTCCTGGAATCTCTTTCTTATCAAATGTTTGTTCTTCTCAGTACTCCTGTTTCTAATAATATAACTCATGTTTCTAAGGTCCAGAACTAGTGTTGCTTTCACTGCATTGTCATGTGTTCCCAACTAACTTCCACCCCAATATCTGTGGACCTGTCTTTCTTCCTTTGTAAGATATCCTGACTTGTAAAAATTATTCCCTGTGACTTTTTGTTGACTTTTCCAATTAGAATTCAATTTGTCATTTTTCAGTGTTTATTTTCTAGGAAATCTCTTGAGTTCAAGAATGTTCCAACCAGAAAAATAAATATTCTTCCTTCATCTGTTCAAGTTAAATTAACACCACCACCTTGACCATCATCTCCTCTCAGAACCTGATGGAGATAACATAAACTAGTAGTTACAAGAGCCTTGTGAATAGAAGCATCACCAAAACTACAAGAACTTTTTCAGCGCAACCATCATCTTTAAGGGTAGAATGGATTGTGCAGATGGAAGCCACCTTCCTTATTACCACTTCTAACAGTTAAATATCATCTGCCACCAATAAGTATATGAGCACAAGAGCTATGGGAGTGTAGTACTGCCAAGACTGCTAGCCTTATTTATAGTCCAGCCCTCAAAACTGGGAAAGAGATTCCTATGCAGAAGGGGCCATTCATCCTTAACAACTAGCAATCAGCATCTATATATGTCAAGCAAGCCAAACTAACTGAAGCAGCAAGGCATTATGAGGGAAAGAGAGATTAGGAAGTATGTTCCAGGGAAGTCCAACCACTACCACTACCTTAACTACCATCCCTCAGATCCTAATAGAGACATGTAGGACCCTGAACCTAAGAGCCTTTGAGATACCAGAATTTCTAGCCTAATGCCCTTAGGCAACATCCTGCAAAGCAAATCTGAACCTCTGAAAGTGCAACTTGGCAACTAGTCCTGTTGAAACTTCTGTAGCCACATCTACTAAAGACCCAGAAAATCCAGCAACTGACATAAGAAGGCAATGGCAGCAATCCTGATCTTAAACAATGCAAAAGCAAAAAAAGATAATTAAATGCAATAATCAGAAAACCTACATTTTGCTAAAAGGCATTGTTAAATGGCTCATTCTCAGAAACTGATGTATTTAACAGTGGAAAGGGTATTAAGATGAGGCATTATAGCCCCCTCTGTACCCTAAAGACCAAAGGACCTTTCTGTCCGTCATTGATCTGTCCATACATGTTGACTACCCCAATACAATGTGCATTCAATTAATTCCTGAATGAGAAAGCAACAATTACTCATTAAGCACCTTCCATGTGTCTGGTGCTACACCAAGCACTTACAAATATTATCTCATTTAATCCTTACAACAACCCTGAGAAGGTGGTACTAATATTATCCCCATTTTACAATTGAATCAGCAAAAGATCAAGTCATTTGCCCAGAGTTGTACAGCTAATAAGTGTCTTAGATAATATTTGAACTAAGGCTTTCCAGAATCCTGGTCCATTTTTCTTTCTGTTGCACCTAGTTGCCTCTTCCATTCCAAAGAATGGAAGAAAAATGATTTATTAGAGAGATTGTGGCAAAGAGGATCAATAATTTGATGAGAATTTCTCCATCATGATGGTGTCCTCAATATAATGTTGCAGGTATAGTATAGGAGTGGGAAGATTATGGTTCTCCATTGGCAAAATCAAAGATGACTTTAGATTTTTATTTTGTTTTATAAACAAAATTCATATTATGAAATTGCACTTTCTTGAAATTGCTTTAAAACAAAGTACTGTCAAACTTTGAATATATTTTACTATGAATAAAGGGATTTTAAAACTATAAGTTGCCAACCATAGTGATGAACCAATATTTTCTGATTAGTAAAATTCTAATTGTGTGGCTCCTCTAGGGATATGAGATAAATTTTTATTTAAAGTTGCTATAAGTGATTTGGAAGAAGGCTTATACCAAGGAATATCCAAATCTCCAGATAACATTAACCATTTTAAGATAGTGAAGCACCAGGGTAATAGGATTAAACCCAAGAAGGACTCTCAAGGTTGATGAAGTGGAAACAAAAGTTGCATGTGCAATGAAATAGAGGCCATATAAATTAAAGTACTAGGGTATAAAAAAATGTCACAATTCCAAGAAAAAAACTATAGAGCCATGGGAGACACTTTCTAGAACTTCTACCTAATGTCTTTCCATGACTCAAAAGAGTAACAAAACAAATATTGGCTATCACAGAGAAAAGGATTGGCAATAAAACTGAAAACTTTTCCTTGCCTTCAAGTATATGGTAAAGCATGAGAAAAGATCCATGTGATCATGCAAAATACATGGAATAGAACTATATTGTTTACACACACACACAGATACTGTTCTCTTTTTATTTGCTTATTTTTCAATTGCTATGTTTTTATACCATTCACATAATAGATTCTAAGCAAAAAAAAAAAAAGCAAGGCAACCATGACAGCACATGGGTTATTTATATTGCTTTCAGTTTTTGAATTTATCTCTTGAAGAACAGACCTGAAAATGAGGGGAGTTTTGCCACTTCATAGGAAGACAGGCAAGCAGATTCACTAAATAAGAAGCTTGGTCAGTTAAAATATATTAGCCTAAATATAGAGGTTAGACAAAAACATCAAACTTTTTAGAGACGTAGAACATTTCAATGATTATATATTTATTATCATTTAAATTTTTCTTTGTATCCCCAACATCCAGCACAGTGCTTTGAATATATAGATGGAGTGAAATGAAAAAGAACTGCCTTTTGCCTCTTGTTGTTTGCCCAGAACTTAGCATGATGCCTGGAATGTATTGAGAACTTAATAAATGTTTATTGAATTGAATTGAACTTTTTTTTCAAAATGGCATTTGTATATTAACCTCCTAAATGTGAGTTCTGTAACTCACCCTCTTTTATTAACTTTTACTTATATTAACTATTTTATATATAACAATTAAAAAGATAGGGTTTTATATTTGATACAGAAAAGTCTTTCTATAGCATGATTTCCTAACCATTTTGGGTTATAGACCCTTTGGCAGGCTGGTGAGATCTGTGGTCTTGTTCTTAGATATTTTTGAAGCATAAAATAAAAATCCATTAGATTTCAAAGAAAATCAATTACATTTCAATAAAAAAGTTTGAAAATTCAAAATATAGTTAGACCAATTGATATATTTCAAAACGAAGTTAGGAATGTATGGTAAAATATTTTTGTGGATGCCATAGAAGAGTATCTACATTGTTTCAGAAAGTGTTCCTTGGTCCCAATGTCAGACATTACTGAGGTTAGAGGGTCTTTATTCTGATCCAACATAACATTTAAAAATATGAAGCATTGTAATATTGACACTACAAATATAAAAGAATTCAAAACTTCAAGGATCTATAATTTGTCTTTTTATATAACCTTTCCCACAATTTAGTAGATATTATTCAGGAGTTGTAGCGACTGAAAAAAGTTCATGAACTATTAACCAACATTGTGAAATAATAATCTTGTTGAACCTATCTAACCTGGCCCTAAAACTCACACTCTTTCTCTCTCTCTCTCTCTCTCTCTCTCTCTCTCTCTCTCTCTCTCTCTCTCTCTCTCTCTCTCTCTCTCTCTCTCCCTCCCTCTCCCCCTGTCTCTCCTCTCTCCCCCTCTCTTTCTCCCTCTCTCTCTCTCTCCCTCTCCCTACTCCCCCCCCTCTCTCACACACAGACAAACACAATCTGTCACCAAGTACCACACAAAATCATTCCAACTTGATATCCAATCAGATGATAAGTGCTGTCAATTCTACAATATATGTGACCATTTCTGAATACACCCTGCTACCTCTATAGCTCAGATGCACATCACTTTGTGTATTGTATGCTGCAAGTCTTGTCCTACTCCAATCTATTTCCCAAAATTGATCAAAATTATCAAAATGATAGTCCTAAGGCACAGGACTGCCCATGTTACTTTCCTGCATAATAAATTCCAAGGGTTTCTATTGTCTTTAAGGTCAAATGCACATTTCTCTCTTTCCCCTATAAAGATCTATACAACCTGACTTTAACCTATTTTTTCAGTCCTATTACATATCACTTCTTCCTGCACACTTCAATCAAGACAAATTGACTTTTAGGATGTTCCTCATGCATGGCATTCCATTTCTCATCTCTGTTGATATAGCAGAGGTGATCAAAGCTGTGGACCAAGGAATAGAATTTATATGACCATGAGGATTATAGAAATAGCAGATATGTCCCTTAGTTTAAAAAATATTTATTTAAAATAGGAAGCTACCAAATGATGGGTTGTGTGACCTCCTCATCATACTTCCTACTCCTATTCATTGCAGCAATGTCTTCATGAGCAGTCTCTCACCCCAGTGTCCTAAGTTGTTGACTGCTTTTTTTTCTCCCACAGGGTAATGAACTGTTCCCATTCCTGATTGGGGATGCAATTCTTACTACTTACTCAGGTGTGATTTGTTGTTCTTGTCCCTAGTACAATGGGTCCTATTTTGGATTCACTGAGGCCTCAAAACAACTAGAACCGCAAGCGGCTATAGAGATGTTTTGAGTCTCAGAATTTCAGTCATCACAATAAGAAAATGAATCTAACATAGCCATCTTCACTGTGAAGAAAGGAGTTCAGAGGAGGCAGAAAATAGACCAGGAATACATCATAGGTAATGCAAGTTATCTGTGTTTAAATTATAGAACATTGGGAGAAAAAAAAATCTCTAAACACTACTTCTGTTTGGGATATTGTTTTCACAGGTTATGTTAGTTATAAAGGTACACTTTTCAAATAAAACATTTTCTTGTGCAAGTTTAGGCAGAATGGTTCAGTGAGAAGAGGGCTATATTTAGAGCCAGATATCTTCATTCAAATCCTGACTCTGCTACCTATTGTGTGTTCTTAAACAAATCACTTCACTGTTCTAGGCTGCAATTTTGTTTGTGAAAAGTGGATTGGACCACACGTTCTTAAAGGTATTTTCAAACTCTAAATATATAAGCTATGTATTCTTAGAACTTGATTCACAAAAAGAACCATGAAAAAGAGCTATAAAAAATCTAACAATTACATAGAAATGAATGCTTACAAAATACATTCCATACTATGTCTCCTTTGAGTCTCACAATAATCTTATGAATTAGTTACTGATATCAATGTGATCACTTTTTAAAAATTAGCAGATTATCAGAGATGATAATTAATCATATTGTCAGCAAATAGCAGAATCGTGACAGAATCCATCTTCTAATTCAAAGCTTATTCTTCTCTCTACTACATCTTCTTTCCTCTTATTTACCACAAGTAGGAATGCCACCTACAATAACTCATTTAGACTGTTAACCTATAACCTTTAGGGATTTATGGAGTAGTCTGAGGGAGTAGGGTTCAGTTTTTATGCCTACAATGATATTATAGTTTGATGTCTTTCCAAGCTCAAAAAGGATACAAATATCCACATTTGATGTTTTGGTGCAAACTAAATATATATAGCTTTTTTGCTATTGCTTCCCAAGGCAAATAAAAGGGATGAAAAGAAATATTGTAGAAAACTGGCTACTATAGAATGTTAACAAATGTCTTTAAGAGTTACTCAGAAAAAAAATGAATAGCCAGATATCCAAGTTCGAACTTGAAAGGGGTTTTAATGAGTGATAAATTCCCATGACTCCTCCAGGAAGTTTTGGGTTGTTTACCCAGTCAAAAAATGTAACAATTTTAAGTTACTTCATTTATTTAGTGATTAAGTATTCTTCAATATTTGTGGAAAATATAAAGCATATGCAATTCCTGTTTTCATGAGGCCTAGGATAAATAATTTCCAAGAAAGTTATGCATTCTCTTGCCACATAAATAGCATGAGTCCCTAAAGACAATCTGAAAGAATTAATGGTGTGGATCTGAAATTTTATTATTTGTTGCTGGGACTAAAGTTTAAGTAGTAAATGACATTTTTGATAACATAGAAAATAGTGGGTAACTTATCTCATTTCCTTACAAGATGAAATGTGAAATGAGTACCATGAAGTAAAAAATTTCCCAGGAGATGTTCAGATTTTTGAAAAACAAACATCCTTCCTGGACTACTTGTATCAGTTTTGCAGACAAAGATACAAAATTAATAATCCATGAAAAGCAACACCATGCCAAAATGTTACAGATACCTGAATTTTCTGTGACTAGATTAAAAGTGTACTAATATTTTGGGGGGCTTGAGGGGACTCAGAAGAAACACTCCCTTTTTCTTTCCTCAATGATTCAATTTTTTGTATGCTTTTTTAATGTTCTGGTTGATGAAACATTCAAGGTTAAGAAACTTAATAAGTGATATAAGATATTAAAGATGTAAAGAGTAATCATTAACATTGTCTTCATAACTCATGCTTACAAATAAAACTCATAGACAATATTGATAGCTAACAATAAATGGCAAATAGCACATTTCCATTTATTACTTTGTAGATTGACTCAACAATTCTGTATGTTGATGCACTGTACCAAAAAAAATCGCATATTGAATTTCACTGGAAATATCTGATTATAAATATCCATAGTGTAGAAAATATTATACCCTCTCTTTCTGTCATTGAACAATAGGCTCTAGAAGGGACAGAGCCAAGATGGTGGAGTAAAAATAGGATCTCTGCCTGGCTCTGGTTCTTACCACCTCTAATACATGTTTAAAAAATGACTCTAAACAAATTTTTGAGCTACAGAACACACAAAGTGACAGAGAGGCACAAATTTCCTACTGAAGGCAGCCTGGCAGGCCAACAAGAAGGGTCTATTGTACCAAGTTGGGAGCTGAGCAAAATACCCTGAGAGCCACTGGGTTTTGGCCCCAGAACAAGGCTGACCAGCAGCAGGCCTGAACAGACTTCAGAAGAGTGAATCACCAGCAGCTGTGGCAGTTTCCAGACTTCTCAACCCATAAACACCAAAAAGAAAGTAAAAGGTCAGTCAGGAACCCTGTTGGAACTGGGTGAAGAAAACCACAGTCCAGCTCCTACCCCTGAGGAAAGAAGTGGCTGGCTGCAGCTGCTGTCTCATGGCTGCATATGAAGCTCCTGGCCTGCAGATCATAAGGGGACCAAACAATCATTCAGAGCATAATAACACTTGCTTTAACCTTCCTGAATCTGTATTGCGGTCATGGGTGGTGGTCTTGCAGTGTGTGGCCAGTGTGCCGGAGCTTGTGGGGGCTGCAGATAGGGTGCCCTCTTAATAGCTCTGGCAGCTACAAAAACACAAGTGATTTGGGACATACTTTTCTGCTATCTGGAAGCAGAGTTCAACCACAGCAAAGGGCTAAAAAGTTAAATAATTGGCTGTCAATATGAGCAAACAGAGGAAGCACAAACAGACAATAGAATCCTTTTTTGGGGGGACAAAAAGGATCAAAGCACAGAACAGGAGGAAGACAACATAGTCAGAACTCTTGCATGAAAAGCTTCCAAGAAAAATATGAATTGGTTACATGCCATACAGGAGCTCAAGAAGGATTTTGAAAATCAAGCAAGAGAAGGAGAAGAAAAATTTGGAAGAAAAATGAGAACGATGTAAGAAAATCATTAAAAGTCAGCAACCTGCTAAAGGAGACCCAAAAATATACTGAAGAAAATAACACCTTAAAAACTAGACAAACCCAAATAGCAAAAAAGCACCAAAAAGCCAATGAGGAGAAGAATGCCTTAAAAAGCCAAATTTTCCAGATGGCAAAGGAATTTTAAAAACTCACTGAAGAGCATAATTCCTTCAAAATTAGATTGGAGCAAATGAAAGCTAAAGACTTTATGAGAAATCAAGATGCTATAAAAACAGATCCAAACAAATGAAACAATAGAAGACAATGTGAAATATCTCATTGGAAAAATCACTGACCTGGAAAACAGATCCAGGAGAGATAATTGAAAAATTATTGGACTACCTAAAAGCCATGATAACAAAAAAAAGAGCCTAGGCACCATCTTTCAAGAATTTATCAAGCAAAAATGCACTGATATTCTAGAACTAGAGGGCAAAATAGAAATTGAAAGAATTCACTGGTCACCTCTTGAAAAAGATCCTAAAAAGAAAACTCCTAGAAATATTATAGCCAAATTCCAGAGTTTTCAGGTGAAGGAGAAAATACTGCAAACAATCAGAAAGGAACAATTTGAATACTGTGGAAATACAATCAGGAAAACACAAGACTTAGCATCTTCTACATTAAGGGATCAAAGGGCTTGGAATATGATATTCTGGAGGTCAAAGGAGCTAGGATTAAAAACCAAGAATCACCTACCCAGCAAAACTGAGTATAATGCTTCAGGGAAAACGTAGTCATTCAATGAAATAGAGGATTTTCAAACATCCTTGATGAAAAAAACAGAGCTGAACAGAAAATTTGACTTTCAAATACAAGAAGAAAGAGAAGAATGAGAATGTAAACAGGAAAAAGAAATCATAAGGAACTTATTAAAATTGAACTATTTATATTACTACATAGAAAAATGGTGGGGCAGCTAGGTGGCACAGTGAATAGAGCACTGGCCCTGGAATCAGGAGGAACCGAATTCAAATCTGGCTTCAGAAACTTAACACTTACTAGCCGTGTGACCTTGGGCAAGTCACTTAACACTAATTGCCCTACTTTCCCCCTCCAAAAAGCAAAAAATAAGAGAAAAAAAAGAAAAATGGTAATTGTATCTTGGAGCCAATCTTAATATGAATGACACTATATTAAGGTGAAAAAAAATGAATACAAAATAAAAAATTGGTTCTGACACTAACTTGCTAAATGAAAATAGGCATCTTGCACTTTCAGGTTCTTCATCAGTAAAATAATAGGGTAAAGGGGGTAGGTTGAGAGATTGAATTAGATGATCTCTGTGTCTTTGGTTTTATGATTCTTTTTATTCTGATGCTTAGCAAAAGGCAGCTTAAGTATATTAGTTTAGCTATTTGTAGCAGCAAGCACCCTAGCATACCCAGGATGGCTGCAAGCACAGGTTCTTAGATCTACTTTTCTAAAGGAAAGCAACTCAAAATGACTTAACAATCTTACCTTAAT
>CM053593.1:264013510-264032038 GCA_028646575.1 Pseudocheirus occidentalis
GGCTCCCAGCCTGCTGCAATGAGACCTTCCTGCCAAGCTGCCTTCAGCAAGAGATTTATTTTCTGTATTTTCGTGAGTTTGGGACCCCTAAAATTTGTTTACAATCATATTTTCTGGGTATTTAAGGTGGCTGTGTGGGAGCTGTGAAACTTTGCTGCTTCTACCCACTCCAGTATTTTTTGCCAAGAAAAGTCCATATAGGTTCACAAAGAATCAGACTTGACTGAACAACAATGAATTTGATATAATTGCTTTCCTTTGTAATCCTATGTATTTAATTCTAAGTGTTTAAAAGCATTTTTTCTGATTAAGGATCCATGGATTTCTGCAGACTACAAAATGGATCCATTTCTTGCAAAAGAGATGGAAAAGCACTGATTTATGTCAAGTAGATTATTGTAGATGTACTCATTTTGAATCAGTTCTTGAACATGCACCACAGCTATTATTTGATTTGCATTATTTCAGAGCCCTAGCTTTGTAACCTTGATATAATTGAATCAACTACTCAACACAGAATTTTACTTTTGGCATAAAATCATTAAAATCAAATAAAGCATAACAACAACGAATTAATACATAATCAAATGCCCAAAGTTTTAATGTAAACTATCTAGGACTCATATTCTCACTAAACAGTAAATCAGACTTTTTTATTTTGAAAAGTATAAGAAATGGTATTTTCATTTGGCTTCACTCTCATGGTCACTCTCTTCAAGCAGGTGAAAGAATCTAGATCTTAAATCACAGCTAAAAACTGATATTCAGCTCAACGGCAAATCATTCACTTATCAGTTGAAAACTTAGGAATACTATAGGACCTGGCCCAAGATCCAGTGGAAAATGGTACTTTAATAGCTTGTGCTTTTTGTGTCCCGGGCAGGTAGTTTTAATTAATTCTTACCCCAGTTATCTCATTGTCCATGGATGATAAGACTCAGTATCTCCTCTGCCTCTTCAGATTTCTTTAGCATTAGTATTTTATGAGCCAGCCCTAAGCACAGAACTTTAGTTGTTTTAGGACATGGAAACTTTCCATTAACTCCTTTCCCCACCTCCAATTCCACAAATATATATTATATTTACACATTAATATATCTCCATGCCTGGAATTCTTATCTTTGTCCCCTGAACTTTTTTTAAAAAATAATGTTGATAAATATATCAATACAGTTAGATTCCTTTGTAATGACATGCATTTCATTTTACAAATTTAAAAACATTGAGTGGTAATCCATAGTTAGATTGCCCAAGGGGCCTATGACACAGAAAAAAAGTTAAGAACCCCTGTTTTCTATCATATAATTGTTCAACACATGTTAATATCTCACAGAGACTTTACCTCAAACATGCCACTGTGTGATCAATTCAAAATAAAAGATCTTTGTGTTTTCTGAAACTTTATTTAGATATCATTCACAATGCTTAAATTCCTGTTCTCATTTCTTTTCTCTTTAATTCATACAAAATGAGTTTTCAAGTTCACCATCTTCTACATTCCAGATTACTTTTAAAATCCATTCTTATTATATGCACTTTATGTCCATGCTTTAAATATTTCTACCCTTTCCTCCTGTCCTTTCTCACTTGTAAATTTCACATTCTTCAAAAATGGTATACTTAAGATCATTTGTCTTCATGATTGACTATGATCTCACTCTACTCAAATGACTTCACTTACATTTCTAAATGACATTTAAATATATTACCCTTTATTTCAAAGGCTACTTACATGCACTGACACTTTCCTTGGCTTCATTCTCTCCACAAAATCCCTTCATTATTAAGTTATTGCCTTTCTATGCTTATCCTGCAATTGTAAGATACATCTGTGATATATATGTGCATATATATGTATTTTATATATCCAAAAACATATGTGTATATCCATCACATATATGTATATACATACATACGTATATTTATCACTATATATACAGATGTATGTGTATTTATAATATGCATATGCATGTTTAAACAAATGTGCACATTATATACATGTGTGTATTGTTTATGTGATATGCATATACATGTATATGGGTGTGCATACACATAAATATACTTATCCACTCTCACCATAATTATTCTTTAAATTCCTTCTCAAATCCTATTTTATAATTTTTCAACGATCTTTGACGTATTTGAAATTGCTCTGATATTAGCATTAGAGCGAAGTCAATTTATTTATAAATTAATCAATTTGGAAATATGATAATATATAGAAAAAAATTGGTGAACTGATGACAATGCTTGACTGAATTGACTGTGTACTCTGATGTATTAACATAGGCTGTCTTTCCAACATGGTAATACATTCGGCACTCCACATTTTTGATCTTGGCACTTTGTCAGTATAATACCTACAAGAAAAAGAATATTTCATGCATTTCTAGTTACCAATGTGCATAAACTACATGTTGAACTTTAGACTTACTTTGTTTATGAATCCTACATTGGACAATACTATTTTTTTGTATGAGTCTAGGCATGATTTCATCAGCGTAGGAAATCCATAGAATGGGGGAAATATTTTTCCACTGTATTATCTTTGTAAAGATTCAGAAATTGAGTGTCATGAAGTTATTGAGGGCACCAATAACCACAGCAGCAATATATAGCACTTATTATGTGCTAATAATACAATGTTAAACACTTTGAAATTATTATTTGATTGGATCTTTACTACCTTGGGAAGTACGTGCTTGTATTGTCCCAATTTTTACAGGTGAGGAAAGTGAAATAAACAAAAGTTCTGTGTATTATCAAGTGTCACACAATTAGCAAGCATCTAAGACTGAATTTGAACTCAATTCTTCCTGAATCCAGACCTAGCGTTCTATCCACTGTGCAATCGTGCTGCCTATGTTCGTATAGTTTGATTACATTGGAAGCAGATCTTGAACCCAGGCTTTCCTGATGCCTATACCTAACTTCATCCACTGTACTATGCTATCTTACATGTTGTATTTAATATAGTTGTATAATATAAAATGTCATTTTATATTATTACATCTAAGGCTGATTAGATAGGCTTATCTCTATTGATGATATATTTTTTTGTGTCTATCATCTATGAAATGGAAAGAGCAAGAATAATGGAAAACTAATGGCACAATTTGACCCCATTCTATTGAAATCTACTCCAATTTAATGTATTCCTACAGTGTAGACAGTTTATTCAGTTCCCAAACATAATAAAATCCACACCTAATACTCTCCAATTTTCTTTCCAGCAGCGCAGTCTACATGCATTTGATTTTATTTTCCCATGTATCCTGTGCCAAATGAAGTTAAGCAGAAAGAAAATCACTCCACCTGCTCTTTGTATTCTTGTTGAAACACTGTGCATATTCAAGTAAATCTAAGCTTTGATTCCTAGTTAGCAGAATGAAATATATTCACAGCTAATGTTGCCAGGGCATGTATGGGGAACAGGAGAGGGAAGCATTTGCAAAGCACTTACTATGTGCCTGGTACTGTGGTATTGATTTCAAAAACATATTGTTTAAAACAACCCTGCAAGTTAGGTGCTGTCCTTATCACCAATTTACATTTGAGGAAAATGAACCAAATAGAGATTAAGCAACTTGCCCAGAGTCACACAGGTAGTAAATTTCTGAGTCTGGATTTAATCTCAGGTCTTCTTTGATTCCAGGTCCAGATCTCTATCCATTGCACAAGAAGGAAATCCAAAGTACAGAAGCAGGCAGTTTCTCTAAAAAATGTTTGTTCTCTGGAAGATTCTCTCACAAAAGATGCAATCAATGAAATCTTGAAGATGTGCTTGAAATGTGCATTGGGATCCAACAACATGAAAATCCTAATAGTCTATTTCATAGCATGATGATAAAAAAAAGCACTCTCCACTTCACTTCCCATCATTTCCTTCTCAACTCAATGTAATCTAGTTTTAACATGCCCTAATCAACTTAAACTGTTCTTTCCAATATGGTTAGTAATCCCTTGTCAGTCAATAACCCTTCATTAAGCAAATATTATGCTCACAGCATGGTACCAAAGACTAGAGATAAAAAGAAAGATAAAAACAGTCCTAATCCCATGGCCTCAAAAAGCCTTCATTCTAATGGAAAAGATATCGAAATAACATAGTAGTACAATATTTGTGCAGAGCAGATAGAACATAATTTCACAAAGGAAGATGCTAGCATTGGGGCCATGGAAAAAGGCAATATGTTCATGGTAGGATTTGAGAAAGTCAAGGAAAGGTAGGATTGAAGAACATCAAGGAAACTAAAAATATTTAGTGAAAAAAGCAACTTCCACTAATCAGGGACAGGTGGTATAAAGGCAAAACATCCACAAATGGACAGTTATATGGGAAGGAGCATCAAGTACTTGAATACAATCATATTGTAAAGTGGGTAGAGGGCGGTTAAGAGAAAACAAATAAAAAGAAAAAACCCGGAAAGTTAAGAAAAGTCTAGGTTATAGGAAGCTTTAAGTGACAAATGCAGTTATATTTTATTCTGAGGCTGCCAACTATTAGAGGACCTACTCTTTGAAGTGAAGGACTGGTCAAGGGAGGGGAGGATTAATTGAAATGGGAAGACTTGAGGCAGTGAGACCAGTTAAAATGTTACTGCAGTAGCACAGATGAAAGGTGCTTATGTAAGTGAAGGAAAAAAAAAACTATGTAATAAGGCATCAGGCTAAGCAAAGTTCTCATGCCCATGGTCAACTTGCTCACAATTTGTACGTTCACTTCAGAGAACATTATTTAAGTGCTTTGGGTCAGCTAATAATATGGTGGATACATTTTTATTTGATTATTAACATGTAATATTCATATTTGAATGACACTAATCAAAGTGCAAAATTCTCTTCTTTTTCTATTTTCTCAGTAAATATCCCATTATAAAAGCTAATTGTTATCAATTGGCTAAATCAAAATAGACTATCAGTTATTAGAATGTATTAATAACATGAGGGGGATATTAAGTGAAGCTGTAATTGATATTAAGAATATTCTGGTGTGGGGGCTTCAGCTATTAACCATAGAAAAAGCTAAATAACAAACCCTTCTGGGATACCCTCTAGAAACCTTTTGGTGATATGTAGCTTTTCTCATGGACCTATCTTCCCACTCTCTGATGGAAATCTTCATCTGGACATTTCATAGACATGTCATGGCAGAAGTAATTATTTTCTTTCTACTTGTTTCTCAAATCTAACTTTCTTAATTACCCTATTTCTATAGAGAAAATCACCATCATTCAAGTCACTTGCATTCAGAACTAGGAGCCTTCCTCATCTTTTCACTTTTCTCCATTTCCTCCCCACATCCCACCATCAATATCAAATCAGCTGCCAAGTCTTGCCAAGTACTTACACAGTATAATTTTAATCTGTCTTTATAATTAACTACCCTGCCTGAGGATTTTACCATCTCTCTTCTGTCCCATCTTCTATAAACTGCTAACTGATATTCCTAAAACACAGATCAAACCATGTCACTTCCATACTCAAGAAACTTCAATCATTTCATGTTGACTACGATAATTTTTTTCTGGGTCTTGCCATTAAAATTCTGCACAAATTCATTGTTACCTCCGCTGAGAAGTATTATGGAAGAGGGGTACAAGAATGTTGGTTTTGGACTCAGAGAACCCTGGTTTTAAATGCTACCTCTTCCATTTGTTTCCTGTTACTTTCCTCAAATAACCTAACCTCTCTGTGTCTCAGGCTCTTTGTTTGTAAATTGATGTGGGTGAATTGAATTACCTCTGATGTTCCATCCAATTCTATCTATATCTGTGTTCCTATGTTTTTTCCTGGATAACTGCATATTTCTCCCACTCATACAATCTAGAATCCTACCAAGATGATCTACTTGTTGGTCCCCATATAGTACATTTCATTTCTTTCTTCCATTCCTTAGTTCATTTTGTGGGTTGGTTATCAACTCTAAAAAAAAGCCTTATCTGATTCCTGGAGGTATTTTTATTACTTTGCATTCATTTTATTTCTATGTTTGGTTTTTCTCTACATATATTTCAATTAAAATCTTAAATTTTTGAGGGAAGGGATTATTTTTGTCACTATATCTCCAACAGAGTGCCTAGCACATAATAAGTAACTAATAAAACCTCGCTCAATTGAATCAAAGTATTGTTGTTGCTGCTGTTGTTTTTTAAGGCATATACCTGAAGGGAACATTCATATTAATGAATATTTTGGTGGAAAATATAGAGCTACAAATAATGAAATCCTCATTTAGGTTCACACAAAAATCTTGAAATTAAAAGGCTTCAGAGATCATTTGGTCCATCTCATACTTGAACAAAAATTCTCTCATTTATATGGCCAATAACCTTTACTAGGAGATATATAGAGAGGGAAATCCCCTATATTTGATTGTAGTTGGTGCCATTCTCTATGAGATATGACTATTGGGCAAATTTCTTTTACTTCAGGAGAAGTGGCAAAAAATCTAATCTTTAAAATCATGAGTAATAAACATGATTATACCCTGCAAGTTACACTTCATTTCCATAAAAAAGTTACTGAAACAAGAGAGTAAAATTTGAATAATAAAAATGCATGAGAGAGAGAGGGGGGGGGAGGGAGAGATCATTATATCTACAATTTAATACTTCAGTGATCTGACATTTCATCAGTGTAGGTTCTCCTTCCACTGATTAAGATCATGACACCTCCCTGCCTTGTTAGAGGGGGTTCATGAATAGAAAAGGTCAAAATAAATTTGTCACTTGGAAGCCAATCATCTGGTGATGAGCCTCTTCAGTTTTAGTGGGGCTGGTCCTTCAGACAACAGACATATCCTCATTTCAATATTTATGCTTGAAACCTTTTCCAGCTTGGCATGACCTGGTAGAATTTTAATCCTGACACATTCTAGGAACTGAGAAATACTATCATGACATGATGAAGGCATCAAAGTAGGAATTCAGTCAAGGAGGAGTCAACATGACAATGAGGAAAAAAATACACAAAGTCTACCTAATTTCACGTATCTCATATTGTGAGACCACATTTAGAAACTTAATAGTCATCAAAATGTAACAAAAAATGTGAAAGATATTAAAAAGAAAAAAAACTGAACATTCACTATTCCTGTTATCAAGTATACATTATCATATATACCAATAGTTCAATTCAAAATTTGAGGAGATATGTAAACATTGGTATATTGTGTGCATATGCACACACATGTATGCTACAGTTTTCTGATAAGGCTTATCTGTTCAAACCCTTTCTTAGAAAATGTAGTTTAAAAAACAAAGATTAAAAAAGAAATCCAATTAGGATTTTATTTGCTGATAATTGATTGTTTTTTTTCTTTTATACAGATAACTTTAATATAACAGAGGCAACATCCTGAAAAGAAGTTATATTGATCAATTTTCATATTTATTTTCAAATAATAACCGATATTCAAATGACACTCTAAGGTATGTAAAGCACTTTATTCACAATCCCAGTAGTACAAGTTTCATTATGCTCATTTTACCAAAGGAGGAACTGAGATATTGAGAGTTTAAGTTTCCTTCCCAAGACCACAGAATTTGTCAGTTTGGATGGATTGTAGATTGTGGGAAAGGGAGTAATTTATAGCAACATTGGACAGGTAGATTGGGGCCAAGGTGTCAAGGGTTTTAAAATGAAAACGGCTTATATTCGAACCTTGAGATAATAAAGATTCATTGCAGTTCATAGAGAAGTGACTTAGCCAGACTTGTCCTTTAGAAGAATCTCTTTGAAATCTATGTGTAGCAGCTGTATTACAATGGTGAGAGGCAAGGAGGCCAGCTCTGAAGCTGGCTAGTTGCATTAGCCCAAATGAGCTCTAGGGAGGAACTAAACTAAGGTTATTAACCATGTGAGTAGAGAGTTGGGGAAAATTGCCAGATATGTTATGAAAATAATATGTTATGAAAATAGGGGGAAAATGGCAACCTATAAGGTATGTGTGATGAGGGGAAGTGAGTAATTGATACAAAAACAAAAGGAAACAGTTACTGTCTTCATAAATTATAATGTTAAAATTTCTCTTTTCAGTCCAAATTTTTTTCCTTTTTTTCTTCCTCCTATTTCTAATCCATATGTTCCTGCAATTTCTAGACCTCATCTAAGGCTCATAAAACTTACATTTCTCTTGTTAACTGTTAATATGATAAGAACTTACTCTTTGAAAGAAAGATTATTTAATGGTGGAGAGTCACAGGAGATTGAGGGAAGATTCCTCAATGGATTTTACATATTTCTTAAGAGACAGACATTACAACTACAAAACTGCTAAGAGTTCTGCTGTATTGGTCTCTGTGTCCTCAAGTAATTGTCCTGTGACCCCTTACTGGGTATGACCATAGTCTGTCAAGCAGTCAGCTAGTATATATTAAATAGTTACTATGGACTAAGAGCACTGTGCTAGATTCTGGGAATACAATGAAAGGCAAAAAAAAGTCCCTTCTCTGAGTCCACAGTCTAGTGAGGGAGACAACATATATACAACTATGTACAAGCAAGCTATATTTGAAATACATAGGAGATAGTTTCATGAATAAGATACTAAAATTAAGGAGGTCCAGGAAAAACTTCTTGTTGAGGTTGGGCTCTTATCTGGGACTTGGAGGAAGTCATACAGATGAAAAGGGAGACTGTTTCAGGCATAGGCAACAATCAGTGAAAACCCCTGGGATAAGAACATAAATTGTCACTTTCAAGGAACATCAAATGAGTCCAGTGACTGGATCATAAAGTATAACATAAATTTGAAGAAACTAATAAGGGGTTAGGCTATGGAGGCCTTTAAAAGAGAAACAGAGAACTTCATATTTGAATCTGGAAGTAATAAGGAGTCAATGGAGCTTACTGAATAGAGAACTGAGATGACTTAACCTGCTCTTTGGGGAAATCAGTTGGGCATCTGAGTAGAAGATGATTTGAAGCAGGTCATTGCAATGGTCTAGGCATGAGGTGACAGGGATCTGCACCAGTGTGGTGGCAATATCAGGAATATAGAAGGCAACTCATATTGGAGATGTTATGAAGGTAGAAAAAAAAGGATTTGGCGGCCAATTGGTTAATTGGGGGTAGAGGTTAGAAAAAGAGAAAATGAGAGTAGTCAAGGATGACATTTGGGTGGTGAGACATGGGGATTTGGGAGATTCTGGTACTCTTGATATTAATACATGCATTAGAAAGTGGAAAGCACTTGAATAAAGGAGAATATAATGAGTTCAGTTTTGTGCATGTTGATTTTAAGATGATTATGTGATATTAATTGAAATGTCCAATAGTTAAATGGAGACATGGAAAAAGAAGTAAGGAGAAAACTTCAACTAACTGAATAAAATATAATCCTTAATCCCTGAGAATAGTAAAATGTCCTAAATGATAAATTATTATATATTTAAAGTTAGATAGGGCCTTAGAGGCCATTTAATCATACAATTACAGCATAACTATTTGAAAGTTAGAAAAGACTCCCATTGCCCTTTAGTCCAATTCATATCTGAAAAGAGTCCCCATTATAACCCAATATGGTCATTTTACAGACAAGTGAATCAAGGTCTAAATGGATTAAGTAATGTGCCCAAGGTCAGAGAGGTGATAAGAGGCAGATCCTATTATTACTTATCCAGCAGTTTTTCCATGACAGTATTATAATTAGGGGTTCATTTTAAAACCTTTCAATGACAGGTAAATTACCTAAAAAGTAAATTTGATTAAGTGTCCTTATTTTACATTTTTAAAGAATGTAGGTAAATCTTTAAAAGAATAATGCAATTGCTGAAAATTCAGTTTGGGTTATATAGTGTTACATATAGTCAATGAATTAACAAATACTCATAAACAAGCATGTGTTTGTAAATGCTTAACAACCAGTTCTTTAGAAAAAAACAAATAAAAGAGCATTTGATATACTTTTGTATTTAATCTGCATTACTAACACATTCTATCTCACTTAAATATGGGCTATCAACACCACCACCAACAAAAAAAAATTAAATCCAGATTTGTAATGATTTCACAATAAAAATTTAACAATCAAGTTTCATGGGCCCATTAGAGCTAGCTTTGACATACCACTGCTTTTAAGGTCACTGGATATTATTCTATTTTGGTAAGGAATCATCTTCCCTTACTAATCCAATCTCCTATGAATGATAAAAATACTCATATTTTCAAATATATCAAAGCTCTTATTGAAGAGATTAAAATGCTATTTCTACTATCCTTAATGAGTTGGAAAGTAATCACAACATCCCAAAGATAGAACTCAAAGAGATCCATTCCATATCTCTTCATTTCACCGTTGGGGAAACTGATTCCCCCCAAAGCCAAAGGCCAAATGATTTGATAATTGCCATATAGGCAGTAAATATCAAAGTCACAACTTGAATCCAATCCCTCTGATTCCAAAATCAGAAACTTTTTTTCATTAAATAATGCTATTTCCTTTAAAATGGATCATTATTCAGAACATTTGAAAAAGTTGAGGGTGAGAGAGGAAGCAACTATGGTAGATTGAGTAAGAGCCCTTGTGCTATTATTTGAATCTCTACAGCAACCCATTCATCGAAGTGCCATGTTTTTGTTGTTTTTGTTTTAAGAAAAGTGCTCAGTGATATGGTTGGAAAATCTATGGCCAAAATAGAATAAATAAAAAATCCTGCCATCTCCTTTCCCCCTAGATACCTGAAGGTTTTCTGATGTTCTATTTTAAAATGATAAAAAAGAAAAATAATGTGGTATCCAGCAAGCAAGCAGAATGATTCTTACAGGCTTAATCCAGTGAAGATTACAACCAAATCCTTTAAAATAATTTCCACAGATTTTTTTTAATACAGGAGCTCAACTCTTCATTCCTTCACCATTTATGTATCACATTTTGTTCTGCAGACAGTTGATAAGAAAGTGAATGAAAATAGCAAGTCAATAAGAGTAGGAACATTTTTCCCTCAATTTATTCAGGCGATGCCCACCAAAACAAAAGAGCCTGGCTTGAAATCTCCCCAAAAGCAGCCTCCTTCATACACTGAAATTTGAAAGAGAGACGTGCTGAATGACCCAGTGATAACCCAGCTTACTAAGAAAACAGGTCAGTTGTAGCAGAGATCACTCCCCATGGGTACTGTGGAAAAGTTCCAGTAGAACACACATTGCTTATACACCAGTATGAGATGTTTCTGATGTAAAGGAAATCTATTTCCTTCTAAATTCTAGTTAAAAAGTGTTTAACCCTAAGTCACATTGTAAATGAAATAAAACTTTATCTGACACACTATTAAAAGAGAAATATATGTATTTTAAGGATCAAATGGTTTTCTGCTTTAGAAATGATTTTTTCTATAAAGCTTCTGGTAAATTCATTTTCTTTTCTTTTTCCTTTTTTTTAAAGTGATGAGTTATACTCAGTTAAAATCACTATGATTATTATGGAATTATGCTTGAATGAACATTTTACGAATAACAGGTATGATAATAAGATGATAGATCAAGGTCTGAAAAGGTGGTCATATTCTTCATGGTAAAACTGAGGAATATTGGGCCCTAGGAAGTAAGGTGGACTTGTCCAAGGCCACACAGGTAGTAGGTGCCAGAAGGACTTGAATCTAGGTCCTCTAATGCCAGTTAGTAATCTTCTCACTCTACCATAGTGTTAGAGCACCTTTTTGCTTTTATTTTGTATTAAAAATGATTATATTGTAGTCTTGATTTCACTCAGCCTTGTGATGGTTTTGAAGAGACAAGATTTTCACTATGCTAAATGTTCAGTGTCAACTTCTTTCTTTAATCATATTCAGCTGATGTTTGACAATTGTATACTAATGTGTCTAATGTGTCCAAAGCACTTAATTAGACACTGGAGAAAAGATAGAAAAATATGTTGAGAGACACACACATACAGAAAGACTTAGACATGAATGGGGAAGACAGATAGAAGGACTACCAACTAGTTTTAGAGGTAAATTATAACTCAAGGGAAAATTAAATAATGATGAGTTTGAAAATAACAATGACTCTATCCTAAATCTTGGCTATGATTTCATATTATTGGTTAAATCTGCATCTCAAGGAAATCTTTTTTATTCTGTTTTAATTTTAAAATTTTTAATTTAATAACTAAGTAATTCTGTTAAGTAATCAATATAATTAGAATTGTGATTTATATCTAAAGGAAGGCTTTCTAGATTCTCCTTTATACTTTCTGGAAACATAAATGTAATGGGAAAAATAGTAACCAATTTCCTTCTATTCTTCAAAGGGACCTATGATATGAACTGTATACCTGTTCTACTAAGGATAAAAGGAACATCCTGGACTAAAAGGAGCAATTAGTATGTAGAGACACTCACATTACATTTGACTTTCTACCTTTTTTTTTTCATTCTCCAGAAAAATTTCTGATTAAAATGGTACAGTTCCACTCATTTCTTTCCATCTCAATGCTGGAGGCAGAAAAATCAGGTTTTGAAATCTGTCCTTTGAGGAAGCCTCTGGAAATCCCAAACCTTATTACCAAAAGCAGCAGATCATAACATTCTTCTGCCTCTCCCTCTCCCTTTCTCTTTCCCTCTTCCCCATTTCCCTTATCTGAATCTCCCCCTCCTTCCTCTTTTTCTCCCTCTTCATATATGAGTGTGGCAGTGAAGGAGTAAAATAGAAAAGAAAGGGACATTAGGTAGGTGGAAAGGAAAAATTCTTTAGAATAGACAGAAAACTGAACAAAAAAAATAAGCATATTATGCCTACAACAAAGTCTTAGACATTAGAGGAAAATAAGAAAGTTTGACAGAAGAATCAGAGAAAAGAGGTTTCTAAAAATAATACCAGTTCTTAAACAAAAAGAAAAATTAAATTATGGATTTTTCAGATTGTAACATGATACCCAGAGAAAAAGAATTTTGTGTTAATCAAGGGTCTTGACTTGAATATTAGAGAATTTGGGTGAAGTATTGGGTACAAGAGAAGCCAGACTCCCCTGTTCAATTTCTCCAACATTTAACAGCAAATACTTTCTAAATGATTTATTTCTATAGTAACTCAGTGGCTATACCAGAAAGATGAAAAAGTTCAAGTATAAAAAATAAGAAATAGAGATACATAGACAGATAATATTTATATAGAATTTACTATTTACTCTGCCCTACACTTAGTGCTTTATAACTTTGATCTAGTATTATCCTCACAACAACCCTGAGAGGTAGGAGTTATTATTATCCACATTTAACAGATGAGAAAACTGAGGTAAACAGTGGTTAAGTGACTTGCCTAAGGCAAACAGCAAGAATTTGAGGTTACATTTTGACTCAGGTCTTCCTGACTCTACAACTAGTATTCTATCCAATGCGTGTGAGAGACAGACACACAGACACACAAACAGGGAAAGAATGACACAGGTAGAAACAGAGATTGAGACAGAGAGAGAGATGGGCAGATGAAGAGAGACAAACACAGAATCAGAGATAGTGAGACAGAAAGAAAGAGAGAAGTAATAGAAAGAAGAAGGAGAGTGATAAATTAATAGACACACAAATATAGATAGATATAGATAGATAGATAGATAGATAAAGAGACAGACAGACAGATAGATAGATAGACAGACAGACAGACAGACAGACAGACAGACAGACAGATAGATAGATAGATAGATAGATAGATAGATATGTATCCACTTCTAATCAAGTATACATTGGATATAATCTACTGACTCATGATCCCACAACTAAATACAAGAGCATGGCTATTTGTTTGACTCCTAGACACAGCTATTTGGGTCATTTTTTGCCAGGGCAGGAGGTCTCTGGATTTAGGCCTACTGTTGCATAACATCTGGCATATATTAAGTGCATAATGAATCACTGCTGATTGTTTTGAGTAAGCCACAGTTTCATTCATGCATGAATGTATGTACCTGGTTCACTGATACAGGTCTTAATCCTTTCATGACTTAAAAGACCATCTTCATTACTGGCTGAAACTTAAAAAGTCAACATTTAGTATTCCACCTTTGGGGGTGAGCTGGAAGTAGCATTTTCTGGGTAGGCATTCACAATTGGAAAATCAGCAAATGCTACAAATTATGGCTTGCTTTATTATTTTGTTGGTTAAATATAAAGAAGTACTGGATATCATATTAATAACGTAGATAACGATTAAATGTGTTTCATAAATGCATTCTTTCTAGATAACTTTTATTAAACATTTATTATCACATCTCTGTCAACTATCTAGTAATCTATATCTTCAATTCTATCTAGATTGGTCCTTAATTGGGAGACAGGTGTTATCGGCCAAGTTCATGCTTAAAGTCTTTCCAAATTTGTAGGATGTCCTTCAGTTTATAATTTGCTGGTATTACCTTTAAGAATCCAGGGTCAAGAAGATCACAAAATATAGCATCAGAGTTTAATGGAAGACACAAAATTTTCATAGTAATTATGGTTACTAAGGTATGCTAAGAGCATAAGAAGGTGTAAAATATAATATGAGGTTCAAGTTAACAAAGTTATGTTGCCATTAAACGCTGCAAGAGATGTGAGTAGTCTTATTGAAAGATACGGCATTTAAAACGGGCCTTAAAACAGGGGTCATATTAAATCAAATAGGAATACAGCAAGCAGATGAGGGTGGAGAAGAGAATTCCAGGTGTAGGACATGGCCTTTTTCTGCAATTGTTTCTTGTTAATTAAAATGATGTAATTTTTCAGTTAATGATTACATTATAAGTCACAGTGGTTCGCAACCTTCCTAACGCCATGACCCTTTAATACGACTCCTCATGCTGTGGTGACCCTTAACCATAAAATTATTTTCGTTGCTATTTTGTAACTGTAGTTTTGCTACTTATGAATTGTAATGTAAATATCTGATATGCAGGATGTATTTTCATTGTTACAAATTGAACATAACGCACAGGTTGAGAACCATTGTTATAAAATATAAAACTCAGTTATAGCACAAATCAATAATATATGTTTCTCTTAATATTATAGAATAACGAATGAATTGTTGGTCTTAATGTTGAATCTACTGCATTTACCAGAGAACAGCTAGTACTTTCTTTAAGAACAAGCATTTACATTCTACTCTTGATGATATGAATTATAAAGAAGAAATAACCAAGTGATTGAATTCTCTGGATGTTGGGTGAAGAAGACATGAAAAGAGTATATAATAATAACCTTAGGAATTTGAAGATGCTGTGAATCATCACATGCGTTTGATGGAATAAACACCAAATGACAAAGATGCATTTTGGAAAATCATCATAGTACATACTAAAATAAAATCTGACGAGCAAAAATGAATGATCCAATACTTAATTCAGGGTCTGGTACATAGTACATGTTTGATATGGGCTAAATATTGCCAGGGGATTAGACAATCTAATTAAGACATAATAATTGTGAGCTGAATTACATTTGTTACTAGAAATTAACAAAGCATCAATTATTTGAATATATACATATATGTGTATATATATATATATATATATATATTAAACATTGGGAAATTATACAAGGAATCCTGTAGCCCATGCAGTCAAACAAAAAATTCCATCTGTGAAATCACCAACAATTGGTCATTAGCCTTTGTTTGAAGATGCCCAGCCATGGAGAGTTCTCTTTGGCCAGAAGTAGCCCCATTAACCAGAGTCTGATAAAAGCCTATTTTGTCTCCTAAAGCCTCCTAAATCAACATGAAAGAATTTTTTAATGCTTTGCTCAAATTGAAGTTCTGTAACTCCTCCTCTGCCTCCACCTCCAAATCTACCAACTATAAATTTGCTTCTTACTTCAACTCTAACTCTAACCTTATGTCTGAAGAATTCCCTTATTAGTCAAAAAATTGTCAGAAAATAAAACAGGATTAATTTGGCACTATCAAAATTTTACCACTCATGTCTGAGATCCCAAATATCATTATATTATATTATATATATTATATTATATTACTATATTATAGTAATGAATGATGGGAAAAACCTTAGAGGTCTCCTCATACAATCCCTACATTTTACAGATGAGAAAACTGAGACAGAAAAAGATTACATGAGTTCCCGTTTACTTCAGCAGCAAGAAGATAGAATCAGTAATCCATTTCAGTCCCTTTGACTCTAAACTTCATGTGCTTAACAATATACCATGGTAACTTCAGTCTTTCCTTTTGTTCTTTTCCCCCTACTTCTTAAGCCTCTTTTAGGAGTGCTTATTCTGAGACCGTAGTGGTGGTGTTGATGGTTGTTGGCAGGAGAGGGGGAGGGGAGGCAGGAGAAGGAAATAGAGTTCTTTTCCCAGCTCTAACATAGTTACTAGGTGACTTTAAAGAATTTGGCTTTACTACTGGGGACCTAACTTCACTTTTCCAGGAACTGACATTTATAATGGATAATCTCCAAAGTCCCTTACACCTCAGCTATTCTGCTAATCTATGGGTTTTAGGATGGCAGTATTAGAGGAATTCCTCCTAGGTTCTCTCAAGAATAAATCAAAACTATACACTATCTTTCTTCATATATATACATTTTTCTCCATATATGATCCAGATAACCAACTTAGATGGTTGGATGCATTTGCCTCAACTCACTTATTCTCTGTTTGCAAGGATATTTGGTAACTATTTTTTAATAATAAAATTCCATTTTATTTTATGTTGTACATAAAGCTTTCATCAAGGCCCCAAAAGGTGGGCGGTGTCTTATAATTCCCATTTTATAGATGAAGAAACTAAGGTTCAGAGAAGGTATTGGCATTTTTTAAGAAATGGCTGATAATCTTTGAAAAATGTTTTAATGAAAATCCTTACCTTTTTTTTACTTACTTTTATATTCTGTTTCATAACCTTCATAATAATTGCAATGTTGAGTAATTGTGCCTTACACAAATCAATATTTAGGTTTCAAAGGTCTGTGTGGACTATATACACACATGTGTATGGATATGTAAAATATATGAATATAAATACGTATGTGTACAAAATGAAATAATTTCCTACACTTCCTTAATTGAGTAGTGGGCCAATAAGCTAGCAACATCTTGAAAAGTCAACTCTATAAATATAAAAAAAAATTAAATGCAAGTCCTAAAAAAAATGGACACAGCTAAAGAGACATTTCATTTCTCAATTGTTATTTATTTTCCTACTCTTCCTACTGTCCCTTGTGACAACTTTGGCCAACAAACAATAAATCTGGAAAAAATATACTTCATTCATCAAACATGTTTCTGAAAAAAAATGGTATCTCTACAAGATGAGTAGAGTTAAATTAAGAGAGCTGGAGAGATAGCCAAAGAAAACAAGACAGACAGACAGAAACACACACACAGACACACACACACATAATGAGTTTTCCCAGGCTTAGAGAAGTTTTAAGTTTTAAAGACTTGAAGTTATACTAAAATTGTTTCATATATAATATATATTTCCTAAATATGTATATTATGCTGAATATAATATATGCATAATAATTCATATCTTACCCAATACATGCACGTATATTCACAACTATACTGCATAACATAAACTGCAACCAAATATACTGTGATCTATATATTCACTGATGCAACAATAAAATATCACCATAAACCACAAAAAGGGAAAAATGCAAATCAAGTTTCTTGGTGAAACTCTGCTGGGTGGTATATACTACCTTGGGTTATAGTCAAGCTTATTTAAAATGAATATCTTGCACGCTCACTGAAGGTTAATATGTAACTAGAGATGCCTTAGCCAAATTCCACAAATTAAAAATGAACCTTGTGTCCCCTTAGACTTAGAAAATGTCACTCTCACAGAAATAATTTTCATTTTAACTTTGATTCTCAGTTATATAACCTAATGTTTAATTATTAATTTTAATAACAATGTTAATGTTTAAATGCCATGTTTCAATGTATACAAAGGTATTGGAACCTGGAATCAGGCATTTTACTTAAAGTCTTGAGCACTTTGGATAGCCTTACAAGTTTTAAGTCGGTTTCATATTTACTATTTGAAAATTAATTTTTTCAAAGCAATAGATAGACAGACAGGTAGACAGACAGACAGACAGACAGACAGATAGATAGATAGATAGATAGATAGATAGATAGATAGATAGATAGATAGATAGAGATACAGATACAGATATATACACACACATATATTATATATATACATATATATGTATATATATATAAAATTTTGGGAAAAATACAGTGCATTTTTCAGTTTGGCACAGTCAAGAGCATTCTATCCATTATATTTGCTTTACCAGTACTGAGTACTATCTGCTAAAGTGAAAGAAATTGTGAAGCATGCTTAAAGCATTATACTAAGACGCTAATGAATTAGGTAGAGTTCAGGACATTTATAGCTTTATAAAAGTGACCATGTCAAAATGTATAAGGAAGAACAGATTGAAGAATGGCCTGGAGAATCATGCTTACTGATTATACACGCACACACACACACGATTGTTTATGGAAAAAATTTAGCAAGCTGGACTAAAGAGTAAAGCTTGTAACTAAAATGAAATAGGCAAAGAAGAATATTAAA
>CM053593.1:264032538-264066507 GCA_028646575.1 Pseudocheirus occidentalis
CTCTCCTCTCAACTCCAGCTGTGATTACTCCCAAGGAGTTAACTGGAAGTAAGGAGCTAGGCCTTTGAGGTGCTAAGTGCCTTTAGTAGGTGCCAATAGAAAGGGGCATGGAAGATCTTCTGATTTCATTAACATTACACCTAGGCAGAGCTGAAGAATAAAATGAAACTTTTCATTGCTCATCTGCTTTTTGGAGTGCTTCCTTTATATTCTTACCTTGCAGCTTGTATTCTATGCCTGCTAAAAAAGATCCACAGCTGAATCTTCTAGCAATTCCTTATAAATTCTTCTAGAAAAAAATTTTCCCCAAAATTCTAATTCTGGATTCAACTATTAAGCAGAACTTAATGTTCAACTAAATTCAATGTGTTGATTCTATTCATAAGTCTTCTAAATGGGATGTTTTGTTATTTTTATCCTTTTTTCAAAATAAAACAAGATGTAATGTTTCCCTTGAGGAATAAGACATAGCTTGCTACTTCTTTATCCCAGGATTATGCTATGTACCATGTATCTTTCCTCTCTATGGTATTACCAATTTGTTCTTTTTTCCTCAATATAGCTTTAAGGCTATAAATTGACCAGCTATACTTAACTTGCTTGCATGGTCCAACTCTCCCTTTGTGGATGGACACAAAAAATAAAAATTATTTGGCTAAGTCAGAACAATATTGAATACTAAATTAATTCTTCAGTAATCTTATCCTTTAAAACAAAACTACAACATAAAAGTAGTTTTGTCCAGAAATCATTTTTTACTCTCCAGTTCAACTCTTCCCTTATCTATAATGATATGGTAGATATGAACTTAAGTCTAGAAGGATAGAAAGCACTTGGTTTGTTGTTCTTCCTTTCTATTAATTAGCTATGTTGTTATGAACAAATATTTTTATTTATTTAGCCATTAAATTTTCCTCACTCATTGAAATCCAGCCTTAGATAAATTGTATAACTATTTCACTTTTGCACCCATCTAGCTTGGAGAGTTCTATCCCTAAATCAAGCTAAAATCTACTTCTTTATGACTTCTTCCCCTTTCTTTCTTATTCTGCCCTCTAGGTCAGTGGTTCTCAACCTTCCTAATGTGACAACTCTTTAATACTCATATGTGGGCATATCTGCATGTAGGTGGATCCCCATGGGAATGGATAGAGGAGCAGTGTCTTGGTTCCTAAGACCATCAGAAATATGTGTTTTATGATGGTCTTAGGTGAACCTGTGACCCCTGTGAAAGGGTCATTAGACCCCCCCAATGGATCGCGACCCACGGGTTGAGAACCACTGCTCTAGGTCCAGTGAAAATAAGCTTAATTCTTTTATATCACAGTCCTTCAAACGTTTTTTATATAACTAGCATTCACAAAAAGTTTTAGGCTAAACATCTCTATTTCCTTCAACTGATCTACATATATTAACCATCACTGTATGGAGTGTTTAAGTTTTTCATGTATTTTAGTTCATTATTGAATTGGGAAATCACAACAATCTTCTGAGATAGGTTTTCCAGGTAGTATTGTCATAATTTTACAGATGAGGCTACTGAAAGGCTAAGCAACTTGACAAAATTCCCACAGTCAATAAAGTATCATGAAAAAAATAAATTCTTCTATTTCCAGGGCTAAGCACTGTGCTCACTATGCCATGCACTATTTGGCATCAATATAGAAAGACAATTATTGAAATTTACCCAGATGCAAATAGGTATAGTTTACTTTAAATGTGAGAATGTACTGAGAGATTGCTCAATGTTTCCTTCAATATACTTAGTGAATATCATACCAGAAATCAGATTCTGTAATTGATCAATTTTCTGTTGCTGTCACCTTGTTAATAACTAAAAGATCTCTTTCGGCAATATTTTGTTGTTCAATTATTTGTACAAATATTTAAATACTTCACAATAAAACTTTAGTTTAAAAATATATTCACTTGTTTCTTAGTGCCATGCTGTATAATGTTCCCTAAAGTAAACATTTTAGCATATTAATTACTGTCCCTAAATTCAACTACACATATACACACACACACACACTCACACACAACTGCATACTACTCAGATCCATGATATCTCAGAAAAATTGATATTAAATATTGCCCACGAGTACTAGAAAAGTAAATGTTGGCAATAAGCAGGTTGCTTGCAAAATACATAAGTAAATAAACAAATAAATAAATAAGTAATTTGGAAGCAAGGACAAAGGATGGCAGGAAACAAATATGTGATTAAAAAAATAGCCACTCATATAGAAAGAGCAAATATTATCTAAGCAGAAAAGAAATAGAGGTTGTGTTCAATTTTATATGCCCAGGCTCAAAGATCAATGCAGATAGACTACGGTCATTAAGTTAGAAGACTCTTTTTCCTTGGAAAGAAAGCTATGGCAATTATGGACAGCATACTAAAGATCAGAGTCATTATACTGCCAAAAAAGGTCCATATAGTCAAAGGTTTGTTTTTTCTGGTTGTAATGTATAGTGCAAGGGTTGGAGTATAAAGAAAGGTAACATGTCAGAAACAGCCTTAAGCCCACATATTTAGACCTCTGATTTGTATATTCACATTCCAGTTACACTTACCATATGTAATAGTAGGTAAAGTAGTTTGCAAAACCTTTAGTGTAAAATAATTGAAACTGATAGAGGAATAGGAAGTGTTCCATGCAGCAAAATAGGACTCAACGAATGTATCAGTCACTGCCATAACTGAATAGTACCAGGCATTTATTTTAATGGCTAAACTTACCAATCTACATTTCAAATTGGATGACTCTATGATCATTTCAATGTTCTTTTCAAGAGAGACCTCCATAAAAAGCTTATCCTGATATCTCCATTTACTAGTAATCTTGTTTCAAAATTATTTGTATCAAATTGTCAGCACAGACTAAGAAATTGAAGATATCTATAAGCATATAAAATGCTCTAAACCACTATTAATTAGAGAAATGCAATTATTAACAACTTCGAGGTGCCACATCTTACCAGCCAGACTGGCGAAGCTGACAGAATAGGAAAATGATAAATACTGGAGAGGATGTGGAAAAATTGTAACACTAATGGATTCTTGGTGGAGTTGTTAACTGATTCAACCATTCTGGAGAGCAATCTGGAACTATGCCCAAAGGGCTATAAATAATTTCAATTTGGCTGAGCAATAGCACTTCTAGGATTGTATCCCAAAGAGATCATAGAAGTGGGAAGAGGACCCGTATGTACAAAAATATTTATAGCAGATCTTTTCATGGTGGCAAAAAATTGGAAATCAAAGTGATGCCCATTAATTGGGGAATGGCTAAACAAGTTGTGGTATATGAATATAATGGAATACTATTGTGTTATAAGAAATGAGGAGTAGATGGATTTCATAATAACCTCACAAGTCTTATATAAACTGATGTTGAGTGAGAAGAGCAGAACCAGAAGAAATTTCCACACAATTTCATACACAACATATGTGTCTTGACTAACTTTGATAGACTGGGCTCCTCTTAGCATTGCAAGGTTATAAGACAACTCCAAAATACTTATGATGGAAAGAGATATCCACATCTAGAGAAATAACTACAGAGTCTAAATGCAGACTGAAGCAAACTACTTGCTCTCTTTCTCTCTCTCTCTTTTTTTTTGCTTTGTCTTGTTTCCTCTTTCTCATTGTTCACTCCATTGGTTATAATGGAGAATATAATATAATAATATAGTATAGTGGAGAATAATCCTTCTTTACAACCTGACTAATGTTTAATGTGAAGGTATTTGTATATCCTATATTTGATTGCATGCCACCATGGTGTGGGGGAGGAGAACAAAAGGGAGAAAATTTGAAACTGAAGGGATTGTGGAACTGACTGTGGTAAACTGCAAGTAAATATGTATTTAAAAATTACTTTCAATAAAGAGAAGTAATTAGAAGAAAAAAATTGCACATATTTTTTTCATGTGCAGTTTCCATGGCTGTTAGGAATGTAAGCTCCCTGAAGGCTGAAACATAGGAGATGATTAATAAATTATTTTAAATAAATAAACGAATGCAGTAGGAAAAGGCAGGCTGTTTTTGCTAGTCCTTGACATACATTTATCTGATCACAATGTGTATGGTTATGTGCAAGTCATAACAATTTTCACAAAAATACAAGAATATGACTGGAAAAAAGCCAAAAAAGCCACTTGTCACAGAGTTTTGCCTCTCTCCTTCATCCCAATTGAGGAATGTTGAATTGAAGTATGGCCAGGACTCTTTTAGACTTTGATGGCAACACAGCCTGAGGAGAAGTCAAGCTAATGTGGCAGGATAAATAATTCCATTACTTCTTTCCCCCCTCTAGAATAATACACACTCACTTCTAAATGACTAAAATAGTGTTGAATTGCCAGATGCTTAGGTTCAGCTCCTGTATGTGCTGTAGTCTACTAGATTCCAAATACCATTACTTGTAGTTCACCTTGCCTCTGGCAATGTGAAGCATTGGGTTTACATGAGCAAACCAGTCAACTAATCATCTAGGAAGAATGGAGCAAAAAATACTGGGTCCACATTTTTTTCAATTAGAAAAAAAGGCAGTCAAAAATATCCCTTCATATCAGAATGCTAGATTTTACATTGTGCTTGAATTTTCTGAGAGCAATATCTAGATTTCAAACATTTTAAAGTATAATACTTTTCTACTAAATTAACTATTAGATGTATTGGTGGCTGAACTTATGTGATATACAATGTTTTAAGTAACTGTGATGAAATTTAATTAGAAAAATACCATGAATAGGATGGTATATTACATTGTTAAAATATAATTTCAATAATAATTTGGACTTACATGTTTTAACAGACTACTGAAAACATTAATGTGAAATATAATCATAGAATATTCCCCCCTTATTGTTATGTTACTCAACAATGGAAATGTCTGTGTGTACCACTAGCTAGATAACATCCAAGAATTTTACAGACATTTTACAGATATTCAGTAATGGAACACCACTCCAATATCTTTGCCCAGTAAACCTCACAAAAGAAGGCATCATTAAGAGTCAGACATGACTGAGCAATAGCAATTCTATTAAAATTAAATTCTATTAAAATTCTATTAAATATATATTGTAATGAACATTACTCCATAATGAAATCCAAATATGGGAAAAACAATTCTAACCACTGATATTCCATGAAAAGAGAAATATTTTTTGTTTGGTTTTTGGAGGGGGGAATGCAGGGAAATTGGAGTTAAGTGACTTGTGGAAGGCTAGTAAGTGTTAAGTGTCTGAGGCCAGATGTGAAGTCAGGTCCTCCTAACAGCAGGGCAGCTACTGTATGCACTATACCACCTAGTCACCCCAAGAAATCTTTTTAAATGAAAAAAAAATTCAGAACGATATATTATCTCCCCTAGTTAGGAATATGAACTGGGCCTGTGATTTTATTTGTATGGGGAACTCGTGGGATAGGGAACTCATTCTAAACTATGAAGTTTATGTTTTCAGCAAATTATAATCTTACACAGTTGGATTGAATATTATGAGTTTAAGTTACTAGCTCATGGTCACATATTCAGTATGTGTCAGAGGTCTATCTACAGCTCCTTAATGGCTTTCATCACCTCAAGGTATTATTAAAATAATTCCTCAATGAACATCTATTTCAGCTCTATTTTTATTTCTTTTTATGATCAAAAAATAATTTCATCTTTAGATTCACTGTGAAACAATGAGTAGAATCCAGTAGAAGGTTTCACTTCCTATATCTAATTGTGAGTATCTACATATACATATTAGCTGTGAGACGATAATAAATCATTAAACGTCTCAGTCCAGATAATTCTCTAATGATATACTGCTATGGAACTTTAAAGAATTTCTAATATACTTCCCATATTAATATAATTTCTAATATACTTTTGATACTAAAAGTTCTCAAGTTATAGTGTCACACTCAGTTGGAATGGTATTCTCATTGGTTGCAGCTTGATAAAGAAAATCACAAATTAACATATTGTATTTTATTTATTTTCTTAAATATTTCCCAGTTATATGTCCAATCTATTTCCTGCCACACTGGAGAATTCTGTAGACCTACAAACAGGAGTTTGTCATCCTTTTCTAGAGAAATAAATTCACAGATCTAAATACCACCTTCCTTCTCTGATTTAGTCTCTAATTGTTTTTTGCCAAAATATGTACCTTGGGTTATTTACCTAGATCATTCTTGTCTTTTTCATTTAACACTGAGAGAGAAGTAGTAGGTGTTTCAAAAGTAATAAATGTCAGTATAACAGGAGTTATAGTTTCCAAATAATCTATTTGGTTTTTGCTGTTTTTGATTTCTCACAAATTATGCATTCCTGAATGTAGTTGCAGGGAAGTATAATGAAGAAAAAGTCATGTTTCCTAGAAATATACCTTAAGTCAGCATAATGTAGCTGAGATAGATGATCCATTTAATAAGTACTTTTACAGAGTAAGTAAAATACATATTATTATTCATTTTGAGAGTCTATAAACACACTAGAGTTAGGTTTCTGACTAGGATCATTTTTAGTAATATTGCCTTTATGATGTTTTTATAAGTCAAAGAAATGAACCAAAATCAACTGACCATTACATGACCACTTTCAAAGTCTAAGCTTTTTCCATTTCTTTTTACAAAAAAAACCTTGTATTTTCCATTTCAAAATAAACACAATGTTGTGGAGCTCATATTATGTTAATGTGTACTATGAATGTGATAATTAAATCTAAACTTTATAGTAATAATTATCATTTATAAAACATGAAGTCTTGGGGTTTTTTTGGTTTACATGAATTTTGAATATATATATGTATGTATATATATGTACACATATTCTCATATATATATAAATGAGAATATGTATGTATATCTGTATCTGTATCTGTATCTGTATCTGTATCTGTATCTCTCTATCTCTCTCTCTCTTTCTCTCATCTATCTACCTATTCTCATTTAGGCCCTCTTTATATGGAAAATGAATCTCAGTGACATTATGTGATTTGCCTAGGATCACACAGCTTATATGGCCATTGCCACATGTAGAATTTGAGGTCAGCACTCTGGCTCCTTCACATTCCCTCATTGTAAGATAGCAAAGTCAAGAGTCTTCCAGGGCAGCTTCTAACCACTTCTAACCTTTTCAGAATCTGCATAGGGGTACCTAACTGATTCAGTGGATAGAGTACTGGACCCTGGAAGCAGGAGGATCTGTGCTCAAATCTGTTCTCTGACAGTCACTAGCTATGAGACCCTGGACAAGTCACTGAACTCTGCTTGCCTCAGTTTCCTCATTTGTAAAATGAGCTGGAAAAGGAAATGGCAAATTGTTGCACTACCTTTGCCTATGAAAATCCCAATGGGGTCACAAATAATCAAATATGACTGAAACAACTGAGCAACAATACTTAGAACTGTCTACACTTTCAAAACTCCTGACTAATCATGGTCTAGGGCTCTTCCTGCATTTGTGTCTGAAGGTGAAGGTCCCACTCAGTAAAAACAAGTGTCATTGTTAAACTCAGAAAATGGAGTCCCTGACCAGAGAGCTCAAGCTCTTCTGATCTATAAGTCCAGAAGTCCAGGCTGGATGTTATAGTCACCTAGCAGTGTTCCCCTAAGAACCAAGCGGCCCAAGGTAGTCCAGTTGAACTTTATATTTGAATCTGAAGAATTAACAAAATGCAGGAATCAGGCTAAATTATTAGCCTAAGTTGTCCTCTGGTGGGGAGAGAGGGAATGTATGCCCTGAAGTGATACGAGGAAATGTATGTATGTTTGTCCTTGACATATCCTGAATCTCTTTCTATAAAAGTTAACCTAATATTAAGTGCTTAAGGAGAATTTGGGTGCTAGTCACTGGGCACCATAAATAGGGAAGAATACAGTTGGTGAAGTCTTATGCTGATGGCTGAGAAAAAAGAAAATTCAAATTCCCTCTGAGTACCAGTGATTACAGGAAGGGGGTAAAAATGTAATGGGCCTCTCCCTTGAAAAATATGACTAGGAGTCAAAGCATTATAACTGGAAAACAACTTGCCTGTTTCCATGGTAGGGAAAGCAGATATAACATGTTTGGCTTTGTTTCATTTTGTTGTTTTGTTATTATTTTGTTTCTTCCTGAATTAATGAATTGATTTAGTTACACAGAAGGTTTGACAATTCAGGTTAACAGAAAGCTAACTGAGATTTTTTTCCACTTTAAATGGGTTTGTCTGAAAAGATGAAATTCATTGTTTTATTTGATTGAATTCATTATACTTTATTGAAATATCTGCAGTGTACAAGGCACCAGGGTTATGGTGAATGGTGAGGGCAGAAGCAATACAAAGTGTAGGCATGACCTTTACTATCTTGAAACCTATATCTGGTTATTTTGACAATATGAAGACACAAAATAAATATTTCCATATCACTCTTTAAAGAGTGGACAGATTGGGATGGTCTTTAAACATTTTTATATGAATTATAATGGCATCTTGACAAATGAGTGTCCCATCAAAATGTAAAGGCAATTTAAAAACATGGATAGACTTGTACAACAAAGAGCAAAATAAGCAGAACCAAAAAAATATTGCATATAGTAACAGCAATATTGTTTTAAGAGCAACTTTGAGTGAATAGGTCATATTGATTATTATTAATACCCAAATTAACTAAAAAGGACAAATGGAGGAAGGTGCTATCCGAATTCAGAGAAATACTGGATAAATAGAAGAATATATAAAACCATTTTATAAATGAATACATATTTGTTGCTAATGGTATCTGTCTCTAGAGTGAATGGAGGAGGGAAGAAAGTGAAAAGGGAAAAATACATGATAACTTTATTATTTATTTAAAAGTAGTAGCAAAGAGCGCCTAAGTGGTACAGTGAAAAGAGCACCACCCCTAAAATCAGGAGGACCTGAGTTCAAACTTGGCCTTGGACACTTAACACTTACTATATGTGTGACCTTGGGCAAGTCACTTAACACCAATTGCCCTGCCTTCTACCTCCAAAAAAGAACAATAAATGCAAAAAAAAAAAAAAGTAATAGCAAAGTTGTGCGTAATAGATTTGCAGTTTCCTGTGAGGAAAAAAAAGCATTTAGTACTATAGAAACCACTTATTTGACCCTTATACCCAAGAAAGGACACACTTCCCTCAGTTTTTTATTCATCTGTTTTTAGATGAATAGATTACTATACACTATAACAACCTGAAGTGAAAGTTTAATTTGGGAGGGGGAGGTAATGATAGAGTTAAACCAGGTAGAAACTGAAAGTCTCTCTCTGTCTGTCTCTTTCTCTGTCTCTGTCTCTGTCTCTGTCTCTGTCTCTCTCTCTCTGTCTCTCTCTCTCTGTCTCTCTCTCTCTCTCTCTCACACACACACACACACACACACACACACATACAGAGTTCTAATATTCACCACAGTCTACTTTCATTGCCATTCTGTATCCTTGTCATTACACTTTGTTTTTGGTGAGTCTCTATGAAAACTATTGAGAAAATATTATTCCCTAGCAGACTCTCAGGGTGTCAAGATAAATGATTCTTCCCAGCCCCCTCCCCAAATGAAAACATATATTTGACTAGAGAATCATTAAAGTGCCCTACTATAGCACCTTAGAGGACAATATTGCACCTTTTCAGCTAGGGAGGAGATCAGCGGGCTTGTCACCCCTGTTTTTGTCATTTAATATAGTAGTAAAATGAAAACAAGAGAGTCAAGAGTCATCTTGGCATTATGATTCTGATAATCTTTAACGTACAAAAAATGTGTATTAAGATAGAAAATTCTGATATAATGTTCCTGAAGAGCCATTATACAACACTATTGAGGCTTTGGCTTCTGGTGTTTAAAATGGAAATATTATATGTCGTATAAACAGCACAATGATTCTCTCCTAGTGAAAGGTGATAAAAATAAAAGTTATTTTGTTTAGGAAAAATAAATTCCATTTAATGCCTCCCTTATTTTAGGATTCCATGTGTTTCAGGTTAACTCATGTGTCATTATTAAACTACTGTGCATTTTCCCAGGTGTGGAAATATTCTTATTTGAAAACAGGAAACTACAGAATCATTAAGTATATTGTACATTCCTCCTGAAAGTTGTTATAGGATAAATTAACTGTTGTGTTATCTGCTGGAAAGTCTTTTTGCTCTGGCATTGTGACATAAAATTAACAAAGAGCACTTCCATATGTAGCATAATATGCTAACACAGAATGTTGAAGCTCACATTTCTATAAAGCATTCTTACATTTACTGTGGGGGATCAAACATTGAGTCAATCTTCCAACATCACAACATTAATGTTATGGAAAAAAGTTTTTACCTTAGGGAATCATCTATAGTCATGTTGTATGTATTTATTTCTATGAATCTGTGACACTTTATAAATTAGATATGTATGTCCTTATGATGAATAAATGGTTGCTAAATGAAGATATTTATTAGTATTACTTATGCTTTATCTTCATTTTCAAACTTCTATTTTTTCATATAGATGTTTGATAAATTCACTTTTGATTTTTTCTAAGATATGGGAAAAAGTTATTGGCAAGGTATATGATGATTATAAGCAAGTTGCAACACATCACCAGCAAAGAATTAAACAGGAGAAATGATGTAAAATATGACATCAGAATGTTGTCATACAGACTAATTGTCCCCAACCTGTGGTAGAGCCTTCCATTTGTTTTGGTCTGTTCAACCATAGTTGGACACACTGTACACTGACTTGAACATAGTGATTTCATTTTGGTCCTCTTTAAGTACAAAGGACGAGAACTAACCATATGACATGTAAGGGAAAAAAAAGATTGACTTTCCCACATGCTTCATTGGTGTCCATGTGATGTAAATAAAAATGAAGGAAGCTTCCACTTTTACGGGGTTGACTCCATGTATTGCAATTTGACGGATATGGATGAAAGTTTTAGGAGACAGTGCTATGAAGAAGTAACATTTTTATCTATAGCGTCTTGTAGATAGAAATGATTGTAGAGTCAAATTGAGACAACATACTATTGAGATATCATATCTCTGAGTATTTGAACATAAAAGGTTAGTAGAAATGAATTAAAGTCATGCAACAAAATTATTTTCCACTTCGATTTTAGTAGGGGGGTTCAAAGAAAAGTATATATATTACACAATAGTTGGCTAAAGAAGCAAGCATAAATCAAGTTTTTGTGAGGCCTCTGAATGCTATTCAGAGTGTTACACTTGATACATGACCAAAATTGGCATCAGAAGATCTGGGATTGAATCCAGGATTGTAACAATAGGTAGCTGTTCATCACTTACCTTTTGTAAAGCCTTAGTTGCTTCATCTGTCAAATGAGACTAATAATGTGTGCATTACTTACATCACAGGACCTTTCTATATAAAAGAGGCTCTTTGTAATTCATAAAGTAGCAATCAAGATGTGAGCCAATACACACATATACAAACATACATACACATACACACACATACACATACTATATATATATAAATAACACATATGTATGTATATACATATATATATATACATATAAATGTGTTATTTTCTTTGTTATTTCTTGGGTCTCCTTTAGCAAACTCTTGACTGATTTTTCATGATTTTCTCACAACACTCATTTCTCTTCCCAACTTTTCCTCTACTTCTCTTTCTTGATTTTCAAAATCCTTCTTGAGCTCCTCTATGGCCTGCGACCAATTAATATATTTCTTGGAGGCTTTTGATGATGGTGTTTTGATTTTGTTGTCCTCTTGTTCTATGTTTTTATCTTCTTTGTCACACACACAAAATGATTCAATAGTCTGACTTCTCTTCCTGTTTGCTCATCTTGCCAGTCAAATACTTAACTTTTGAGCTCTTTGCCACAGTAGAACTCTGCTTCCAGAGTGAAGAGTACTATATCCCAAATTTCTAGAGTTTTGTGCAGCTATTTTCAGAGCTTCTTCTAGGCCCCTGCCTTAGAACTGTAAGGAGGACTGCCTCTCTACAGCCTCAACAAACTCTGCCACTTCAGCACTCCTTACCCCAGGACTGCCACCCAAGATGGCAACCCAGATCCAAGCAGGGCAAAGCAAGAGAATCCTGCCTCAGTGCCATCAGGTAGATTCCTGCAATTATTCTCTGGTCAGTCAACTTGGTATCCTATATTCTGTGGCCCTGGACCTCTGGAAGCAGCTACCAAGGCAGCAGCTGCAGCCCCTACCTCTGCTACTGCAGGGGTACTGACCAAAGGGTGCTCTTCTCTCACACAGTTCCACTGGTTTTCCCATAGACCTTTTACTTTCTCTTTAGCGTTTATGGGTTGAAACATCTGGAAACTGCCACAGCTGCCAGTGATTCTATCTTGTGAGGTCAGCTCTAACCGGTTTGTGCTGCCAGTGTATGCTGGTAGGGCCCATGCAGGACTGCACTCTGCTCTCAGCCAGGTGTGATAAGCCCTTCCTGTTGGTCTGCCAGGCTGCCTTCAGTGGGAGATTTATTTCACTCAGTCATTTTGTGGGTTCTGTAGCTCTAAAATTTGTTGAGTCTTTTTTGTACAGATGTTGGGAGTAATTGGGGGATATTCTCAAGTAAGTTACTGCTCTTATTCTACTGTCTTGGCTTTGTTTACACCCCCCTGTCCCCCTATTACTTTTGAAAAGCCATACTGCATTTATCTAGCTTGTGAATCCAATATTGGTGGGAGTTTTGTCTTATTCATCTTGAAGAATGTGTGTGTGAGAGAGACAGACAGACAGACACAGACAGAGTGATAGATTTTTGCCTCTCTCAGAGTTTCTGTATTACATATAGGCAAAAGGAAAATACCTCCCACAGACAGACTGATGTTTAGAAGATAGGAAGGAACAGGGGAAAGGAACAGGAAAGTTGTTTTTTTCTTTATGTTACAATTGGGAAGCAAATAAGTAAGCAAGTAAAAGAAACAAAGAATTTAAGAGTTGGTAGGAATCCTAAAGGTCATCAAAATCCAACCAATATTTGAACAAGACTTCTCTGCAATACACCTGCCAAGCATTTATCCACTTTTTGTTTTACTAACTCCAATGTGGAAAACCCAAAACATCCCAAGACATCCCATTCTACTTTTAAATAGTTACAGTTTTTAGTATTTATTTCCTTTGACTTTGAGCTCAAACTTTCAACTTTTCAAATTTTACTCAATGATTCATTTCCATCTTCAGGGTATAATTGTAACAAGTCTACTTATCATTACCACTCATTCAAGAGTTCAAAGCAAGATTTAGATGCTTATGCTAGGCCTCTACAACAATTTTCTTCAGTCCTAGAAAACAGAGAGACAAAAATATGACTATGTATATTTCAAAGGTTTTGGAATTTTCCTGTCACCCTACACTACCTTCAGGGCTCCCTGCTGTACTAATCTACCCATGCCACATATTTCCAATCTGTTTTATGTTGCACTCTCCCCACACCCAATCCCCATCAAAACCTATGTAACTGATATACTCAGGGCCTCCTTTCTGTTTTCCAGGTTAAGAATTAGGTAACAGGTTAAATCCTGTTACTTTGTATCAGCCTATGACATTTACCAACCTACAGATAACAAATCTATGTTCTAACATTTGTAATCTAAAGAGAATCCTAGGATTAGAATTTAAGCTGGAAGAAATCTAAGAGGCCAATTAATAAAATCAATTTTATTGATGAGAAACCTGGGAATTAGGATGGTTCAGTGACTTATTCAAAATAATGTGGTTAGCAAATAACAGAAGTGAGATTTGAATTGGTTCTCTGATCTCAGCACCATGACTCTTTTCCCCTTTATCAACTTGACTTTGATGTTGCTTTATTTGCTGGATAATGTAAATTTATTTAATTGTCTGAATTTCAGACCAAGTCAAAGGAAGCAAATCTACGATTAGTAAAAATAGTTTCAATTTTGTTGTGTGACTTATCCTAATATGTGGACACTTAAGGGAAACAATTTTATGTTCTTGGGAATTTAATGGAAAGTGAAGATGAAGAATTGTTACTTTATATTCTCCCTTATTATTTAGCAGCATACATTTTTGTATATTGAGTGAGTATACTAAATCAGAGGCTTTGCTGTAAGGAAAAGATGGCCCATACACAAAATTTGCATATCCTAATGACCTTTATTGGAAGAAATTATTGATACCCGGGAAAGAATTCAGGAGAACTAGAAAATTAGAGTTGTGGTAAGTCTACAGTCATAATTTGTGTCTCCATTTGTACTGAAGCATTTCAGAACCAACTGGAATAATCCTCTACATAGAGAACTTTACCTTGTTAGGTAATGAATTTTATAATTCAAGAGAAGCAAAATTGGTTTAAAAAAAGGAAGGGAAGGAAGGAAAAAGAAGAATGATAAAGAAAGAAAAAAGGAAGGAAGGAAGGAAGGAAGGAAGTAAGGAAGGAAGGAAGGAAGGAAGGAAGGAAGAAAGGAAAGAAGGAAGGAGGAATGCAGAGGAGCAGGGGAGTAAGAAAGGAAGGAAGAGGGGAAAAGAGGAAGGAGAAAGAAAGGTAAAGAAGCAGAGAGGGAAGGAAGGAAAAAAGAAGAGAGAGAGAAAGGAAGGAAGGAAGGTGGATGACATGTTTTTTCATGACTTGAATTTTTGACACTTAATTCTCTTGAGCAAATTGACAGAATCTAAAGTGTTCTATATGGTACAGTAAACAGTATACCACTTATTCAGGCTTTTTGTTTTCTCCTTCAACAAATGTTTATACAGGTTTTGTTATCTTTCTCAAACTTATCCTTATTTTAAAATTTCCTCTTTTTATAGAGTACCATTATCCTTCTAGTCATTCCAATTTGAAACTCATTATCATTCCCTCCTACTTGATTAAAAAAAAACAAAACTTTCTCTTGACTAATCTCTTTTGGTCCTGTCCATTATGCCCTCAAATCAGATATCTTCCTTTCCATTTTTTCAGCTTACTTTTGTGTGTTGTCTTTTCTCAATAGAATGTAAATTCCTTGACGACTGGGACTGTGTTTTATTTGTGCATTTGTATCTTCAGTGCTTAGCACAGCTCCTGAAACATAGCAGAAACTTAAGAAATATCTAGGCTGATTAATCTTGATTTATCAGTTGTCAGATCTTTTCCTCAGTATCTCCATAATATCACTCATTTCTCCACGTTTCTGTCTACTTGATTGACTACACACTAGATCACTTGTCACTTGGATTGTTGCATTGGTCTCTGTGTCTAAGTATTTTTCAATTCTCAGTCATCTTTCTCACATTTGCTAAAGTGATTGTTTATGAAAGGACAGATCTGACCATTTCATTCCCCTGCTCAATAAATTTCCATGACTCCCTATTTCATCTAGGATTACCTAGATTTTTTATTAGATGAGAATTTAAAGGTTTTTTAAATCAGATTTTCACCTACCTTTAATTTTTTTTTACCTATTACTTACCTTTACTCTAAAATCTTACCAAACTAGCTGTTTTTCCCAAATAACAGTCTCCCAGCTCTGAGAGTTTACATTGGAATGGCATACCTCCTCACTTTCATTTTTTAAAAATCCTTCTTTTCTTCAAAGCTCCACTTAAATGTCACATTTTACATGAAGCCTTTCTTCCAACCCTCAATTGCTAGTCTCTTTTCTTTTACAATAATCTTATAGCTATCTGTTGTTTAGTTTTAAAAAAAATTATATGTGTATAAGTTGCCTTTTCTGATATAATGGTTGGTGGTTGGTTATCTATCACACTTGAAAAGGACCAGAATGGCATCACTATATTGGATTTAAGGTGCATTGTGTCAAACTATGGCTGATGAGACCATTATGAGCTCAGAACACAGGTTGGGTACAAATAGTTCATATGAACATTTGGAGTGGAGATGTCTCTGAATTTCTTTAAATTTATTTTCATATACTGAAATTATGCTTTGTTCAAAGAGCATAGCCCCTTCTTTGATGCAGCCATGCCATAATGAACAGCCCTGTTCTGGTGTCTCCTATGTTTCACGTGTTATTCCAAAGTTCTTAAGAGAGAAGGTGAGTGCAATTGGGTTGTTTCTTCTGACCTCTGTGTGTGAAATGCTAAATGAAAGCAACTTCCAAGGCTGGGAATACCAGCAGAGCAAACTCCATTTATTCAGTGACAGATTAAGGCAAAACATTCACAGAACAGAAGAAATAAAAATACAGTGTAATTCATTCATTTACCAAGAGACTTCTCAATTCAATCCAAGTACTACTCCACCCCTAGACAGTACATTCATTTAGTCAGTCAGTCTCTTTTCTCAAATGGAGATTAGTTTCCAATCATAAACAAAGTACATTCATTTGGTCAGTCAAAGAGCACAAAAAAGTCATAAGTTTCCCACCCCTGGATCACAACTGAATTATAATACCATTCATTAATGCCAAGCACTTTCTCAAAAGGGGCAAGAGAGCACAAAAAGCCATCTACCTTTAAGCTACAAAAAGGTTAAGATATCATCACAGCATTGAAAACCCAAGGAAAGGTCCTTCCTTCAACTCGACAAAAGGCAAGTTCTCAGCAATCTCTGTTCCTGGGGAGACAAAGCTTAACAAAACCACAATATACATTGCCATTGTCCTCATTAATTCACTTTCTGCCTGCAGAATGCTATCAGAACCCCTGAAAAACATCAGCAAGACCCTCTTCCAGGATTCTTGTAAATAGACAACAAGAAAATCCTCTTTCAGGGCTTCTGAACCAACAGAAAGGTTCCAGTACCTGTGCAACAGCAGCACTGTCTTTAAGCTGCAGACAAAGTGACAAAACATCAAAAGAGACAGACAGAAATACCAGCATCATAGCTGTACCTCCATAGTTCTCAGCATTTCTGGGCGGCAGCTCTCAAAAGGCCTGCGTAGCTCCAACTGGCCCTTAGTAGTATTTTTCTCAGCAATTCTGTCCGCCAGAAATTCTCCTCTCTCTCTACCTCCATGATTCTGCCCCCCAAAAGTCCTTCTGGCTTTCTCTGCTTGGCCCTCTCTCTGCTTGGCCCTCTCTCTAAAATCCACAGCACCAGCTCCTCCCAGTTCGGCCCTCTGTCTTTACATCAAGTCCATCCTACAAGTGGGATTCATAAGCTCTGGGTTTTAACACTCAACCCTAAAGCCAAGCCAATACAGGATGATCTTTCAATTCCATTACCATTATAGTGTAAGCTCTTGCTTGTGTGAGTTCCCTGTAAAAGTCTTTTTAACCAATATACATTTGGTATTCAGATAATGTGGCCAGCTCATTAGAGTTGCACTCTCTGCAATAGATTTTGAATATTTGGTAGTTCAGCAAGAGAAAGAACTTCGGTGTCTGGTGCCTTGTCAAGTGATCTTCAGAATTATCCTAAAACAAGAGAATTATCCTAAGACAATTTAAATAGAAGTGATTCATTTTCCTGGCATGGCACTGATATACTGTTTAGGTCTCACAGGTATACAACAATGAGTTGGCCACAATGGCTCTGTAGACTTTGCATTTGGTAGGCAGCCTAATACCTTTTTCTTTCCCATATTTTCCATCAGAGCCTCCTAAATACTAAGTTAGCTTTGACATTTCATACATCAATCTCGTCTCCTATGTATACTTCCCTGAAAAATACACTTGCCAGGTTAGTGAACTTATCCATAGCATTCAAAAGTTTCTATAGCTGATGGTTCCATGTATAGATAGTGTGGTGTGGACTAGTGGAGAATCTTTGTTTTCCTGGTGTTCATTGTCAGCCAAAAACTAGCACAAGAAGCAGTGCATTAATTCATGCTCTGTTATATCTCGGGCTTAGAGACTGAATTGAGTGCACTATCATTTGGCAACAAAAAATAGCACTCTAATTCTCCCTCCACTTTAGTCTTGGCTTGTAGCTTTTTCAAGTTAAATAATTTACAGCCATTTTGGCAGCTAACCTTCCTGCTGTTTTATCCTTGTGAAAACATTGCTGAAAACAGATGCTAAAAACATGGGAGCAAGTACACAGCCTTGCTTCACTCCACTGGTGACTGGAAAAGTGCAAGAGAAATATCCATTATCCAGAAACTGTGCAAGAATGCCATCATGAAACTGTCATACAATACTCATTGATTGCTCTGGGCAACCACATTTCGCTATGATCTTCTACAATCATCTTTGCCAAGAAAACCCCAAGCCCTCCTCCTTGTCCTCCTCCTCCTCCTCCTCCTCCTCTTTCTCCTCCTCCTCCTCCTCATCATCATAACAACAACAATAATAATACAGTATTAAGACTTTGGTCAGATCAATGAACATTATGTGCCGATTTGTGTTCTGCTCCTGGCATTTATCCTAGAGTTGTTGAACAAGAGACACCATATTTACTACTCCTCAGCTCTTTCTGAAGCCACAATGGCTCTTAAGTAAATGAGCATCTTCTATGTGAAGGATCAGCTGATTAAGGAGAATTTTGTCAAGAATCTTGCTGACAATGCTAAGAAAAAGAACCCCTTGTGATTGTCACAGGGCAATCTATTTCATTTTCTTTTTTAGAGATGGACAATGGATGCAACCTTGAATTCTTGGGGGATACCCTTCTTTTACTATAAAGCCCAGAAGATTTCAGTTAGCTGCTGTAGAAATAGTGGATCCCTTGCCTTGTAAAATTGAGCTGGAATAGAATCAACACCAGATGCTTTGCTGCAACCACATTCAAAACTTCTTCATCATTTGGAAGTTCAGCAAGAGATAGACTGAATTCAACCTGAGGTATTTAATTAATGGCTTGAGTATTGGTTAATGATGCTATGTTGAGAAAACTATGGGAGTGTTTAGCCTATCTCTGCAGTATGCAGGCAAGGGATAGGTTAGGTGAAATAGATAATTTTTAGGGCATCTTTACTAGACTCTTTCTCAAAACCGGAGGTAAGCAATGTAGTCCTTGGAAAAGGATGCTCATACAACTGGGGTTCTGCCAATTCCCAGTGCTGCTTCATTCCAGTGAAAATAAATCTTGTTTCTTTTAATAACCTTGGCTATCTGTCTGTAGAGTTATGACTACAACTTTTAGTCTATCTGTACCTGCTACTTCATCACTTGCCCATTACCATAGGATTCTGAGGTAGGTAAAAACAGTAAAATGGTATGGGTAATGTCATTTGACTTGAGCATAAATTGGATTTCATCAAGGTAAAGTTGCCCAGAATTGTTGGTTTCACTCTCTCTTCCAGAGTCATCGGAGTCTTGTGGGGCAAAAAGTCAAGCTCTAAGCACTCCACAGTGCCTGCTTCCACCATCCCCATGTCTCATTTGAACGAATTGTTCACATCCCCCTCTTCCACTGCAGAAGCCTTTATATGCTTGTCATAGACACACCCCACCCCCTTACTCACCAATGGTTTTGAGATATTCTGGAAACCCTTCACCTGGTTTAGGCTGTCAACTGAACAGTTTACTGGGGTGTGGCCTCTATGCATTCTACAGCTTTTTGAAGCCACATGTGAGATTTGGGTGGCAGGTGGACACCAAAGATACAAAGCAGATCTGAAAAAAGGGTTTAGCAGCCCTCACACCAAAGGTCCTAGACTTCTCTGCACACTCTATTGATAGAGCATAAGCACCTTGAAGGAAGGGCCTGTCTTGTTTTTGTTATTATATCACCAGAAATTAATAGAGTACCTTTGTTGTCTATATTAAGAAGAATCAGTAGTTAACTCTCAGAGGTTGTAAAAGCCTCAATAATAGGCAGATATTTATTCTCTCTGTTTGTAGGAATGATTGTGCATAAGAAAGTATGCTGCAACTGTGTCTATGCAATATTGTGTGTCTATGCAATAGCCCTTGATAGCTTATTTGGGAGTATTGGTCTATTTCTGAGAAAATGTGTTGCTGATTTCAGTTTGCCTTGGCAGTTAGTTCATTTGAGTCATAGGTCTTCTCAGAGTTGTGAAAGCTACTCTGACTCACAGACAGTTGTTCCACATTTTGAATTATAAAAGCTATAGTAGACTGGAACAACATGGACACTGGAATTCTTCTATGATGATAGGTCAATGATAATTTATTTGAATGCTGATAGAAGGAGAGAACACAATTAATAATCGTAAGCTAAACTGTGATCTTTGGCAGAGAGAATAAAGAGTCTGACATTGAGAGAGAGAGAGTGAGAGTAAGACAAAGAGAAAGATAGATAGATAGATAGACAGATAGACAGACAGACAGACAGACAGATAGATAGATAGATAGATAGATAGATAGATAGATAGATAGATAGATACAGACAGACAGACAGACAGATGGACAGACAGAGAAAGATACAGAGAAAGATAAAGAAGAGAAGAGAAGAGAAGAGAAGAGAAGAGAAGAGAAGAGAAGAGAAGAGAAGAGAAGAGAAGAGAAGAGAAGAGAAGAGAAGATGAAAATATATTTCAAAACTGAATCAGCTAAATTTGAAGTTGGAAATAATTGATAGGGATCATCATCTTTTTTCCTGAAAGAACACAAGGCTATTTCAATTGAATGATACACCATGAACTTTTCAGGTTCTCACCAATTTTTTTTAATTAAAGGGGCCATCCCTTGATTCATTTCTTAAAGAGATCTATTTTGAGAACTTGAAAAGACCTTAGCCTAAAAAGGCCAGTGTCTCCTATTGCACCCTGGGCCATCTTTAGTCATCCTGATGAATATTAGGTCACTGGACTGAGATGACTCCGGAGAAGAAAGTAAGGCTGGTGACCATGCACAGCTCTCCCTCACTCAAATCAAAGTCAACTGCAAGTCATGTCATCATTTCCTGATATCATGGCCTTCTTCAAGAATGAAGGACAAGCATACAACATCATGACCAATGAGATGTTAGTTAAGCAATGAGTGGATAAATTGACTTAGTAGTTGAAGTATATATTAATTACAGAAACTATTTGCCTCAAACAACTTTTATTATAAGTTCTTAGGGTTGAAATAAAACATGGAGGTTCACAATTCCAAAGTTAGTCATTATCCCATGCACATAAGCTTTCCTCAGTCGTATTTTTTCCTCTTAGATTTCTATGTTTTTTCACTAACATCCAGAGATGGAAAACTTTAGAGGGAAAATGTTTTGCAGATTTGGATTTTTGCTTAGTTAATGTTTATGAATTTGCTGTAATTTGACTACCACTCTTGTTATTACTATTTGTTTTGCCTTATTATTAAATAAATGGCTATTTTTAAGCTCTAAAAGAAGTTTTCATGATAAATGTAAAGAAAAGAAAGGAAGTGGGAGCTCAAGAGCTAATGAGGTTAATAATAGAGTTTATTCCCCATCAACAGAGTTATTCCTAGCATCATAAGATAATTTAAAGTAATCACATGGTAGCAAATTTTATTTGATATTCTAGACTTTATAATGTGAGATCTATTTGGAGCAAGCAAATCAACCCAGAGAATAAGTAGATTTTCATTTGTCCTATAGGAGAGATATGAGATGCCATACTGTGAATGACCACCTCATTCACTAATAGGGAGTAAAATGCTCTGCAACAGAATATTACCTATTCCATCTGTTTATAGAGTGATTGTATCCAGGGCAATATAATATAAATATTTTTTTCTGTATTTTATATTTCCAATTATAAAACCTTTGAAAAATAAAGTAAAATGCTTATATATAGTACTTTCTTATTCTACTATTTGACCTTTGTGTTCTTTCTTCAATATGATTTTCAGTATTTTCTCCTTTTTTCTAATTTCAGTGATTGGTTTAATCTAAATCTTATTTTCCTTAGACTTCAGTTCTCCAATTCATAATGCTTGCATAGTAATCAGTTTATTGAAAATCCTTTTGATCTCATCAAAATGTTAGACACTTTAGCTTTTGATTTCCTGACAAGGGTATGTACGGCCACTTAAGCACTTACATAAGAATAATGGCTGTTAATGCTTGAAGAAACAGAGGTAGGTTTGCCAGAATTTTGATATAGCAAGAACTAAGTTCAACTTATACAATATTTCATAATATTTATGAATTGGTCTTTTGCTATTTTTGTGATAGACAGCTTGACTCAATGCCAGAGGCTTAAAGGTTTATGAGGAATGAAAAATGTATAAACCAACTCAACAATAGTTCTGTCATATGCTCCTTGATCTTTTTCTGTGTACAACATTTTGAAAAGCTCTTATTCTTGCTTAAAAGTAAAAGCTTTCTGTAAAAGACTGATGAGCTTTTTTCCTGTTGTATACCTTTAACAAGAGTGATTCCAAAATAGCAAAAAAAATGATGTAACTAGTGTAATTATTAATTAGTGTAATAGTTTGTTTTGGGGTGGCTAGGTGGCACAGTGAATAGACCACTGGCCCTGGAGTCAGAAGTACCTGAGTTCAAATCCGGCCTCACACACTTGACACACGTACTAGCCTTGTGACTTTGGGCAAGTCACTTAACCCCAATTGCCCTCCAAAAAAAAGAAGCAAAAAAAAGGTTGTTTCAGTGGAGGAGAGAAGGATGAGAACTATTTTCTATTTTTCTTGAACACAGAATTTTGTTATCACAAAATTTCTGTGATAGAAGGAACCTCCCATGTCATCTACCACAACTTGGGTAAAAGCACAGTTTCTCTTTTACGAATATCTGTGTACTTACTATATGCCAATTGTTCTTAGAGGTAAAACTTTAAAAGAGAAAATTTTAGCAGAGGGCTAGGGACCTGTACATTTTCCTGGTGACAACAGAGTGAGTAGAGCAACAGACTCTCTAGGAAATACCTAGAGAGCCAAACTAATTATTTATAGGGAATCTAGAGGAAGTAAAGAGGGAGAAGAGCAATCTGAGCATAGGGCATGTAAGACAAAATGGGCCTCTCGAGACAAAACAAGAATGATTAGCAATCAGAGTGAGCAAATAACAGTATTAACTATAAACCTGCAATAAATTAGACAGTTCAAAAGGACTTAGGAGTAGGTCACAAGTTTTAGGCAGAATATATAAGAATCTTTATAATCAGGTGAACTTGAAGGCCAGTGAATCAGTAAGACAATAGTAATGATAAAACTTTAGATAGCTTAGAACACTTTTAAAATTAAATTATTTTCCCCCATCATTCAACTCACAGTACTCAATGAACTGGCAAATGTGATTGTAAAATCATTGTCAGTGGATCTTTGAAAGACTTTAGGGACCCAGAGTGGTAACCCAAATATTTAAGAAGGCAAATGGTAACTAGACATTTTAAGAGAAAAATTGTAGGGTATAAAACTTATAAGCCAATGGCCTTTATTGACTTCTGATAAAATTCTCAGATATATGCAAATAATAGTTATTTAATATTTTAAGGAAGACATGGTTATGACAAAGGATCAGTGTGTCTTCAACAATCAATAAACAAATATCCATTTAGCCCCTACAGTTTAGAGAATGGTAAAATGATACATATGGAAAAAATGAGAAAGGCCCTACCCTTAAGGAACTTATATATAATGGGAGAAAAGGGAATATATGTTCACTATTAAGCAAATACAGAATATATGAATATATATTTAATGTATGTATTTATGTATATGTTCATATTCATACATACATGCATATATATGCTAAATAAGATGAATACATATATATGTGTTAATGGTGGACACTAGCAACAGGAGAAATCAGCAGAGGTGCTTTGAAATATGTGATGTTAGAGTTGAGCCTTGAACCAAGCTAAGGATTCCAAGAACTTGGATTCAAGGAATCTGATTGGGATGCTATTAAAATGGTCTATACTAAATTTTATAATGGGAAAGACTAGGGTTTTTTTATTTTGAATAGAGAGAAAGGAGCTGAAGAAAGAAATATGGAGGAGGTAATAGGTGCAAGACTCAGAAACTTAGTAGGTATTAGGGTTAGTGAGGGAAATATTTCATGGGTTAACTCTGTGAACATCAGTGACTTTTCATTATATACATTAATGAGTTGCATTAATTCAAGTTAAAAAGCATGCTACATATGGTTACTTTACATAAACTGTGAGATTAGAAAATTTTGCCTTTGTGATAGGGGACAGGAGTATAACTCTGCCTCTTGTCTCTCTCTGCATTTGTCTGTCTGTCTCTCTCCCTTTCCCTTTCCTCTCTCCCTCCCTCTTTTTCTCCATATCTCTCTCTCATTTTTATCTATCACTGCAATAACATATGTGCCATTTCCTTATAGAAATTAGACTAGTTAAGGAGGATCAATGAATTTTAAGTGATTTGTGGTCATTGAAGCTAGCTTAAAAATAATGAATAAAAACATATTGTAAATATATACATAGATGTATACAAATATATGCAAACATATACATGTGTATACATACACATGCATCAAAACATAAGTGCATGTATATGTATATATGCATTGGTGGTCTTTAGATGTGTTCCATTGTTAATGACCCCAATTGGGGTTTTCTTGGCAAAGATGCTGGAATGATTAGGCATTTTCTTCTCCAGTTCAGAGAAAACTTGGCCAAACCAAGTTAAGCCCAGGGTCACACAGCTAGCTGTATCATCTACTTTATATCAAAATCTATATCAATATCTATTCCATCTATCCCATTTCTCTACATTTACTCATTGTAAAAATATAAGCTTCAATGAGCAACAAGCAATTAAAATTTGGAAATTGTTAGCTGATCTTCCTTACCCAGTTCATTCTCTATGAGGAACTGGCATATGTGTTAATTCATTACCCTGTGGTTGAATTCATACTCTGGATGCTTACACATTGTAGACAAATTTATTTTTAAATTTCAATGCATTTCTTTTCATTATAATCACCTCTAATACCTTGTGTATTATTAGGAACCTCCTGACATCACTCTATTGACTCCTGATAATTATATTTCTTTCTCTCCCAGGAGGAAGTGTGCCATCACACTTTCTTGTTGTCAGCAAAGAGGCCAAAAGGAAGCAGGTTCTGGATAGCAGACATAGATGGAGATTTCTTTTCCTTGGTAGAAACAATCTTTTGAAAGCAGTGGAAAGAGGTCAATGGGAAATTTGAGTAGATGATGGAAAGACCATTAGCAAGTTGGAAAATAGAAGGCTTGAAGAGCATGCTTCCAAGCCTTTAAAGCACAGTGACTGAGTCCCATATTTAGTTTTAATGTAAGCAAAGAATTCCTAAAAATTACAGTTACCTCACTGCCACAAACTACATTATAAAGTGTTGGAGCCCTTGCTAGGTGTCTTCAAGCAGAAGATACTTAACCAATTACCATCAATATTTTAGAAGGGATTGCTGGAGAGGTGATGATCAGATCATCAGATCAGATGGCTGCTGATATTTTTCTTCTAGTCTTTAGTTCCTGCAATTCTACACACAGTGTAGAATTTAGCTTTAGCTAAAGATAAAACAGTGGAAAGGAAAAGACAAGATAGTGCTGCAGTAAGAAATATTCAAGAAGCAAAAGTGAAAAGAATTTACCATTGCTATCATGTGGCAGAGTATCAGAGAAAGAGATAATCAAAGGTTTTGACATTATTTCCTAAGAGGATGGATACCACCATTTAAAGCAAAAACAACAGTAACAAAAAGGGAATTGGGGTTTTTTTTACATTTTTGGAGGGGGGGAAAGGCAAAACAATTGAGCTTAAGTGACTTGCCTAAGGTCACACAGCTATTAAGTGTGGCAAATGTCTGAGGCTGGATTTGAACCCAGGTCCTCCTGACTCCAGGATTCTATTCACTGCTCCATCTAGCTACCCCCTCCCCCACATTTTTGTATTTTTTGGAGGGGGGAAGAAGGAATTAGGAATCAAAGTCATCCAGTGAGAAGTATAACAGATTGATTTTGCATAGGTGAATGTTAGGTGTCAGTGGAATATTGAAGTAAAGATATTAAAAAGATATCCAAGTAAAAATATTAGTGAAAAGTTTGAAAAGTGGATCTAAGTTGCCAGAGAGAGACCAGAGTTAGAAACATATGGGGATATATTATATAGGTACATTTATATGAAATTTATCTACATAACATTTAGTGTACACAGAAAAAGAATGAAATTATCAAGAGAAAGAATAGAGTGTAGAGAAAAGAGGAAATAAAGACTACAGAACAGACTTAGGGAAAATATTCAAAATGTTGCAGTCTATGAAGGTAAAGGAATGAGTGGTCATGTTGGTCACATTCAATATCCAAGGGAGGAGAGATCTTCAGAAAGTTAGTTCAAAAAAGATATATTTTGCAAGCATATTTAGGAGCATGGAACTCTCAAATGCCACTGGAATTGGCAGTGATAACATCATTAGTCATATAATAGTTAATGTGGATTTAAGTAAGGTAAATAATTACTCTTATAAGCAATTTTAAAAGTCCCCTAAGTTTGTCTCAGTTTCCTGATCTGTAAAATGAGGTAGAGAAAGAAATGGCAAACCATTTCACTTTTTTTATAAGAAAACCACAAATGGAGTCGTGAAGAGTCAGACTCAACTGAAAATTTATTGAACTGAGAATGAGTAATTTACCTAGCTACTCAAATGTATCTATTATTTCCTCAGTATGAGTTTTTCTTTCAGCAAGATAGACCACAATTCATCTCTTGCTTCCTGGCCCTGTGGTCGCAAAAGTTTTCTACATAAAGACAAACCAATATTCCATATGACACCTTTGCTCCCCCTCCCCAATATTAGAGAGATGTATAACAGCAGAACAAATGAGCTATCCATTCATTTTCCTTTGCTCTGCCATGTGACTAGCCTCTCCTTTTTGCTCACATATTTTTGATGTCATTTTTATATTCTTCTTCACAATTGTTTCTTTAAATGGTTATGTTATATGTTATTTGTGCTAAAAAAGGATAAATAAAAGACTTTGATCAGTATATTACAAAACTAGACTGGTCTCTTTGACCAGGCTGTAACACACATGAATTCTATTTAGGAACTGATCAACTTTACTAGTACTACTGATGAATTCTCCCTGTCAAAATAAAATTAAATAAATTTTTTTCTTTTCTCCCAATGTTTGTATTATTGCCTGTGGCACCACAGTCTTCCCACTCACAAAGACTTGCAATCTTGGGGTCATCTTTGACAACTCAAATAAACTTATCTTGCATATCCAATGAGTTGACAAATATTATAATTTCTACCTTCGTAACATCTCTTTTGTTACATCCTCATCTTTATGTTCACACAATTCTAGCTCAGATCCTCATAATTTTTTAACTAAACTATTCTAATAAACTTGCTTTGGCTTCCCTGCCTCAAGTACCTCCCACCCCAATCTCTCCCACTCAGCTGCCAAAATGATTTTTTTCCCAAACTGCAGAACAGACCATGTCACACTCCTCCAATTCAATAAACATCAATGACGACTTTGTATGTTTTTTATTTATTTGCAGGTCCCCCCCTCCCATTAGAATATGATTGCATGATAAAGACCATGTTTATTCCCTTATTTTATCCCCAGGCTAAGCATAGAGCCTGATATAGTGAACACTTAAATGAATATTGATGGACTGAATGGCTGCTCATCATTGAAACACATCCTGATTTTAAAATTGGGAAAAGAGATTTGACATCTTTTGCAAACACATCAAACTAGGGCAAGCTGACCCCCACATATTATTATGGATTAACCAGTCATTTGTATCTCCTTCACTTCCAATCTCCCTGCCCTGACTTTCCAAAAGGACCTTATCTAACAGGGCTCTTTGATGGCACAATTTTTAAAGTATTATGTGGTTGCCAATATCAACAATTATTGATGACTCCATTAAGGTAACCAATGAGCACCAAAGAAATATCTTGCACTGCTACATTAGCTTATTTATAAATAATATAAAGTTATCTGCCATATATCCATTCAGAATAACAGAATACCTATGTAAGAAATTGACACAATTCTCTCTATTATTTTTTAACATCTAAAATTCTATGGCTGTCTCTCCTCATTAAAAATATTTTTGCCCGTTCATTAGCTGGCAAATTAGAAAAGGAATATTTTTTCCTCTGAAAGGCAGTTTTAGAGATCTGAAAGAGATTCACTAGGACATCAACAGAAAAATAAATGTCTCAACCAAAAAAATATTAGATATTGGTATTAACAAACTTGCTAAGAAACTAAATATAGTTTAGTTAATTACTTTCAACACACAAAATATTACAACATTATTTCAGTTATTTTTCATATGTCCCCATAAGGATACTTCATTCATCTTCATTTACATCTAATATGAGCATAGCTAATGTGTATTCCATTCATCTAAGTGTGTTTTACTTCCCATTATTTCAGAAAGGGTTTTCCACATTTCTTTATGTTCTTCATACTTAGTCTTAAATGTATTATACTAGTCTATTACATTAAAGCACCATATTTTTTTGAACATTTCCCTGTTGTTGGACATATCAGTTGCATCTTGTTTGTTTTTTACCTTCTAATGTATTAATGTACACTGAATATGTATTTTATTATCTTTGAAAGTATTGCTTTATGTAGAGGGGGTTATATAATCAGAGTGTATTCCGTCTAGTGAAACAACAATTGAAAATAGTAGTAGCAGCATTAAAACTTGGTTGAGTTGAGAGAGTATAAATTTGTTAATGGAATAACCTTTGGGAATTTTTCTTAGAAATTTTCTGAAACCCAAAGCAGAGAAAATGGACACTGGGGCTGCTCAGTCTTAAAGATTAACTTATGATCATATTAAAATATATTAAGCAATATAAAGTGACATAAAATAAAGGAAGCAGAACAAAGAAAACTACATGTACAACAATTACAACAATGTACAAGGGAAAATAACACAAAATGGAAATTAAACTTATATTGACCAAGACTGACCCACCAAATAAGATAAAAAGTTGCATCTCTCTCCATGAAGAACATTGCATATACTGTCAAAATCAGTTGATAGATAGTCTAAATTTTATGAACTGCTCCCTTGCCACCACCCATTTTTTCTTTGTTATATGGAATGATTCAGTGGGAAGAAGTAGGAAATTGGTTATATTCCAAAATGATATAAAATACAAAATATAAAATTTTAAAACCTAAAACAATAATTTGAATACAGCAAATATTTACTAAATATCTACTGTGTGCTGAACAGATGACTTAATACCAAGAAAAATATACATATTCATATGTGTGTAACTGCATATGAATGTGTATGTATATGTGTGTGTATGTGTGTGTAAAGTTTAAACAATGAGATATATCTTAAAGATAGATTGTGGGCTTAGTGAGGATAAAGGGAGATACTTGACAATGAGAGGTCAGGGACTTGTGTAGTTAAAGATAACACTAGCACAAGTTTAAACTATTTGTTTTTGTGTGTAGCTATCTTCCCAGGAGTGTTGAAAGAACAAGATATTTCTCTGTGTATTTTTTGCCACCTGTTTTCAATCGATTAAGCTAGGTTAAAAACTATTCCCTTGTATGGCAGCTACTGCTTCATATACATATCTTTAATACCCATGATTATGTTTGTCTTCATCAAAAGAATGCTTAGCAAAATGAGTACTCTTGCCTGGTGTTATATGCAAGACATTGATTCCTCAGGGTCTGCTAGCCTGTGAACTGCTGATTATCTGAACATGACAGGAGTCACCAAGCCCAGCTGCTTTTCTTTCTCTGGGCAGTTTAGTACACAATGGAAAGTGCATTGAGTATGTCTACTAAATTGCACTGAATATCATAAGAGAAACAGAATTGCTGGAGTGGCTCCTCATTGTTGGATCTTACACTGTTGTTGGTCATTTTGTTTTCATTGTTTCATCAAAAGAGGTGGAATTCCTGCAATTTATACAGATATCAGTTTGGGTTAGGCTGACACTAAACAGACTTAGAATTGCATAGCTACTCTAGATCTTTCTGTCTACCTTGTCTCCCCTTCCCATTGTTGACTCCCCCACAAGTCAGACCAAAGAATGAGAAAAAGGGAAAGGGAGATAACACTTCAAAACTTTTTACTCAATCATGATTACAACCTTTCCAGAAAGAAAAATATTCTAAGATATGGTACTATGTTAAGATGTTAATGGCAGTGTGGATGGGGATGGGTTGGAATTAAATAAATAATAGGCCCAGAATTTCTAGGAGGATAACTTCAGTCAGAACAAAGCTTTAAGAAATGAAGGTTAATAATCATTTTGTTGTCCTGGTGGTTTAGGGTAAGAAGAAGCCAAAAACACCCTTAGAACATCTTCTTGATGACTCAGAAAAGTAAATTTCCTTGAATTTGGGACTTTTAAAAAAATTGTATTTTATTTTTTCCAACAACATATAAAGTTTTTAGCATTCACTTTTATAAGATTTTGAATTTCAAATTTATTTTTCTCACCATCCTTCCCCAAGATGGCAAGCAATCTGATATAGCTTATACATGTAAGATCATATTAAACATATTTCCATATTAGTCCTGTTATTAAAGAAGACTCAGAAGAAAAGGGGAAAAAAAACTTAAGAGAAAACAAAAACAAGGAATGTGAAAATAGTTTGCTTCAATCTGTGTTCAGACTCCATAATTCTTTCTCTGGATGTGGATAATAATTTTCATCATGAGTCTTTTGGAAATGTCTTAGATCATTATATTGCTGAGAAGAGCTAAGTCTATCAAAGTTTATCATCATATAGTGTTGCTGTTACTGTGTACAGTGATCTTCTGGTCCTGCTCACTTCATTCAATGTCAGTCCATGTAAGATTTTTTTCCAAGTTTTTTTTCCCCTCAAATCTGCCTGCTCATAATTTCTTAAAGCACAATACTATTGATGCTGAGTGAAAATGGACTGAGCCAGGAGAATGTTGTACATGGTAACAGCAATATTGTGCAACGACTAACTTTGATTATCTTGCCTATTCTTAGAAAAGCAAGACAACTCCAACAGATTCATAATGGAAAATCCTATCCACATCCAGAAAAAACAGATTATGAAGTCTCAATGCATTTTAACAAATATCATTTATTCTCTCTGTCTCTCTGTCTCTGTCTCTCTCTCATTCTTGTTCCTTGTTATCCTCACATTGCTTCTAATTCTTCCCAACATAACTAATATGAAATGTTTAATATGAATATATACATATAGAGCCTATAGCAGATTGAATGCCATTTTTACTTGAGGAAACACGGAAGGTGGGGAAAATTTGGAACTCAAAATCTTATTGAAGGGAATGTTGAAAATTAAAAATAAATTAATTAATAAAAAGAGCTATAAATATATTTGTACATATGAGTCCTTTTGCTGTTTTATGATCTCTTTGGGAGACAGACCTAGTAGTGGTATTATTGGAATAAAGGGCATATGCAATTTTATAGCTTTGGATATAGTTTGAGGAGTGACTTGTATTCTTATAAAGTTCACTTGGTTCTCTATATATTTTAGAAATGAGGCCTTTGTAAGACACACTCAGTAAAAATGGTTTTTCTAGGTTTCTACTTTCTTCTAATTTTAGTTGCATTGTCTGTATTTGTGCAAAAAAATAATTTAAGGTAATCAAAATTATTCATTTCACATTTTTTTAATGTTGCTTGGTCATAAATTCTTCATTTCTCCAAATATCTGAGAGGTGAAGTGTTCTTTGCTCTCCTAATTTGCTTATGGTGTTACTCTTTATGTGCAAATTAAATACCCATTTTAACCTTACCTTGTCTAAAATTATGGTCTATGCCTAGATTCTCTCATATTATTTTCCAGTATTCCAAGCAATTTTGCCAAATAGTGAGTTCTCTTCCTAGCAGCTGAAGTCTTTTCATTTACCAAATCATAGATTACTATAGTCATTGACTAATGTGTTTTGTGCAAACAACTTATTTCACTAATCCACCATGCTATCTCTTAGCAAGTACCAAATACTTTTGATAAGTGCTACTTTACAATATAGTTTTAGATCGGTACTGCTAGGCCAGCTTCCTTTCCATTCTTTTCTCCTTTCCATTCATCTTCTTGACTTTTTTTCCTTTCCAGATGAATTTTGCTACTATTTTATTTTCTAGATCAATAAAATAAATTTTGGTAATTTTATTGATATGGCACTGAATAAGGGAATTAATTTAGGAAGAATTGTCATTCTTATTGTATTAGCTTGGCCTTCCCATGATCAATTCATATTTTTCCAATTGCTTAGATCCAACTTCATTTGTGTGAGAAACATTTTGTAATTGTGCTCATATAATATCTGGCTTTCTTTTTTGGGGGGAGATTTCTAAATATTGAATATTGCTTTTTTATTTTAAATGACATTTTTTATCTTAATTTTTAAATATTTTTAATGTAGTTTCTCTTTCTATTTCTTGCTGTTGGGCTTTGCTTGTAGTATATATAAAATCCAGTCATCTATATGGGTTTATTTTGTATCCTGCAACTTTGCTAAAGTTGTTAATTGTTTTAAGTAGATTTTAGCTGCTTCTTTAGGATTCTTTAAGCATACCATCTTATCATCTGCAAAGACAGGTAGTTTTGTTTCCTCATTGCCTATTCTAATTACTTCAATTTCTTTTTCTTACTTATAAAGGGGAGTAGAGCCAAGATGGCAGAACAGAATCAGCAAAGTTTCACAGCTCCCACACAGCTACCCAAAATACCAATAAAATATGACTCTAAACAAATTTTAGGGCTCCCAAACTCACAAAAGTACAGAAAACCTATCTCTCACAGAAGGCAGCTTGGCAGGAGGGGATCATTGTGGCAGGCCAGGAGGCGAGGCCAGCCTAGCCCAAAACTGAAAACATGGCCAGGCACCAGGGCAGTTGGGAGGAGCCGGGCCACAGCTTGAGGCTACCAGGGAGCAAATCTGCAGCACCTGGAGCAATTTACCAAGACAGGAAAAAGAAGGCTTGGAGAAAGGTCAGTGGAATTCAAGCTTTCAAGCTAAATTTGGGGGAGAAAAAGCAGTTTGGGCGACCTCCAACCAGGGCAATAAAGCACCAAAAAGTGGCAGGATCTGCTGCAACTAGCAACTGCCTCCATTGGGCTGTTCCACAGCTCCTGGCTTGCCAATTTCAGGGGGCCTGAGATGATTGATCAGGGCCAAGGCATCTTGCATTGAGCAGCCTGGATCCAGATAGTGGTCTTGGGTGGTGGTCCTGGGGTGCACTTTCAGCAAGCCAAAGCTAGTGGGGGCTGCGGCACCCCCCTAGCAGCTCTGGCAGCTGTGAAAACCCAGCAATTTGGGAAAAAGCTGTTCCCCCTGGAAGGAGAGTTTGACAGAGCTAAAAAAAAAAGTCAAGCAATTAATTGACTGGCCAACATGAGAAAAAGGAAGCAAAATAAGAACAGCAATAAAACTCTAGAATCCTTTTTTGTGGGCAAAAAGTATCAAAGCATGAAACAGGAGGAAGACGACAGTCAGAACTCCCACACCAAATGCTTCCAAGCAACAAGACCATTGCCTACTAGCTATAGATCAACTTAAAAAGGACTATGAAAACCAAAGAAGAGAAGTGGAGGAAAAATTGGGAAGAGGAATGAGAATGATACAAAAATTCATGAAAAGAGAGCCAACAAACTGACTGAAGAAACACTTTAAAAAATAGATTAACTCAAATGGCAAAAGAGGCCCAGAAAGCCAATAAGGAGAAGAAGGCCTTAAAAAGTTGAATTTGCCAGAGGGAAAAAGAATCTCAAAAGCATTCTGAAGACAATAATTCCTTCAGAATTAGAGTGGAGCAAGTGGAAGCTAATGACCTTATGAGAAACCAAGATACTACTAGTTACAAAGAAATGAAAAAAATAGAAAGCAGTATGAAATATCTCCTTGAAAATATCACTGACCTGGAAAATAGATCCAGGAGAGACAATTTGAAAATTATTGCTCTACCTGAAACCCATTTCCAGAAAAAAACTTGGAAAGTATCCTTCAAGAAATCCTCAAAGAAAATTGCACTGATATTTTAGAATCAGAGGGCAAAATAGAACTTGAAAGAATTCACCAATCACCTCTTCAAAAAGATCCCCAAAAGAAAACTAGAAATGTTATTGCCAGGTTCCAGAACACCCAGTTAAAGGAGAAAATATTACAGGCTTTCAAGAGAAAACCATTTGAATACTGCAGAAGCACTATCAGGATAACCCAGTATCTGGCAGCTTCTACACTGAGGGATCAAAGGGCCTGGAATACGAT
>CM053593.1:264067007-264083400 GCA_028646575.1 Pseudocheirus occidentalis
TGTGTATGTATGTATGTATATGTATGTATATATGTATGTATATATGTGTAGGTATGTATGTATGTATACCTACACATATATCTATACAGGAGGGTATATATGCATATGAATACATATCTGAGCATGTGTGTATATGTGTACATAGTTGGTACAGGATCATTGGAATATGAAGGGATGATACTTTAAAAGGTGAAATTCTAAGGTGGAAGGGGACTAGAATGAGAGAAGACAGGGAGAGAGAAAATGGGGTTAATCATCCCATACAGAAGAGGCAAGGGATAACTGTTACAACTTTCCTTTCATTACTCTATTTGAATTTGGCTTAGGGAATGAATATCATAAACTTTAAACTGGGTATCATGCCACACAGGAGTGTAGGGGGGACAGGATTGAGAGGCTGGATGATGAAGGGGAGGGCAGGGTCAGGGGGAAGGCTGCTGGAAGCATACACTTCAGTAAAGGGACAGGGACAGGAACAGGGTAGAGAATAGAACAAAGGCAGAGGATATGAAGGAGTGACATATAATCAGCCCTCACAATATGTCCACTGTGGAGACATCCTGTGTATTTTGTATTTCATAATATTCTATAGTTCTTGTTTGGTCATAAATTCCTCCATTCTCCATAAATCTGATAGATAAGCTATTCCTTGATCCCCTAATGTGTTTATAGTATCAACCTTTATACCTAGATCATGTACCAATTGGGACAATATTCTGGTATATGGTTTCAGACATTGGTCTATGCCTAATTTCTGCCATACTCTTTTCTAGTTTCCCCATAGGGGTTTTTGTTTATTTGTTTTTGTTTTTGTTTTTACATTTTGGAGATCAATTGGGGTTAAGTGACTTGCCTGAATCACAAGTTTAGTGACTTGCCTGAATCACAAGTTTAGTGATAACTAGTAAGTGCTAAGTGTCTGAGTCCAGATTTGAACTCAGGTCCTCCTGACCCCAGGGCCAGTGCTCTGTTCACTGTGCCATCTAGCTTCCCACAGAAGTTTTTGTCAAAAAATGAGTCCTTATCCAAGAAGTTGTGATCTTTGGGTTTATCAATGTACTGCTATAATAATTGACTACTGTGTCTGTGTACCTAATCTATGCCACTGATCTACCCTTCTGCTTTTTAGACAGTACCAACTACCTTTGATGATTGCTGCTTTAGAATACAGTTTAAGATCTGGTATGACTAAGTCACCTTCCCTACATTTATTTTCATTAATTCCATTGATATTCTAGACCTTTTGTTTTTTCAGATGAATTTTGATATTATTTTTTCTACCTCAATGAAAAAAATAAGCATTTTGATTGAAATGGCACTGAATAAGTAAATTGATATAGGTACAATTGTCAGTTTTATTATATTAGCTTGACCTACCCACAAGCAATTGATGCTTTTCCATTTATTTAGATCTGATTTTATTAGTGTGGAAAGTGTTACATAATTGTATACATATAGTCCCTGTATTTTTTGGCAGGTAGAACCCCAAATACTTTATAATGTCTACAGCAATTTTAAATGGAATCTCTCTATCGCTTGATGTTGGATGTTGTTAGTAATATATTGAAATGCAGATTGTTTATGTGGTTATGTTTTATATCCTGCACATTTGCTAAAGTTTCTTATTATTTCAAGTAGTTTTTTTTACTTGATTCTCTAGGATTCTCTAAGTATGCCATCATATCATCTACAAAGAGTGATAGCTTAGTTTCTTCTTTGCTTATTCTAATTCCTTCAATTTCTATTTTTTTCTTTTATTGCTAAAGTTAACCTTTCTAGTACCACATTGAATAACAGTGGTGATAATGGACATGCTTGTTTCACCACTGATCTTACTGGAAATGCATCTAGCTTATCTCCATTACATATATTGCTTGCTGATGGATTTAGGTAGATGCTCCTTATTTTAAGGAAGGCTCCATTTATTCCTATATTTCCAGTGTTTTCAATAGAAATGGGTGTTTTTTGTCAAAAACTTTTTCATCATGAGTTGAGGTAATCACATAGTTTCTGTTACTTTTATTGTTCATATGATCAATTATGATCATAGTTTCCCTAATATTGAAAAAGCCTTGCATTACTGGTAAAAATCCTACCTGATGTGGGGGCAGAGACAAGATGTGGAGTAAAATCAGGAACTTTCTTGAGCTGCGGCTCCAAACACTTCCAAAAGCTGTAAAAATGACTCTAAACAAATTATATAGCTACAGAACCCACAAAGTGACAGAGAGAAACAAACCTCCCACTGAAGGCAGCCTGGAACAACAACAGAAATGGTCAATAGCACCAGACAGGGAGCTGAGCACAGACCTGCATGAGCCTTACCAACCCAAACTCCCAGGCCAGACTGGCAAGAACAGATTTCAGGACAATGAATCAGCAGAATTTGTTGCAGCTTACAAATTTCTCAAACAATAAACACCACAGAGAAAGTAAAAAGTCATTAGGGAACTCTGTTAGAACTGGTGGAGAGAAGAGCATGATCCAGCCCCTGCCACCAGGGATAGAGGTGGCAGCAGCATGGTTGTAGCTGCTGCAGCATGGTTGACTCTTGAGCTCTTGGACTGTAGACCATAGGGGGACAAAGTGACAATTTAGGGGGCAATCGCTCTTGCTTTGAAATGCTTGGATCTGGGTCACTATCTTGGGCAGTGGTCCTTGGGTGAGAAATACTAGGGTGACAGATTTTGTCATGGCTGTAGAGAGGGCCCACCTTAGACCTCTGACAACAGCTCTGTCATCTGTGAAAAACCCAGCAATTTGGTACACAGCCCTCTCCACTCTGGAAACAGACTTCTACTGTGGTAAAAAGCTCAAAATTCAAGCAATTTACTGGAAGATGAACAAACAGAGGAAGCACCATTATACAATACACTCTTATGTAAGGAACAAAAAGGATCAAATCATGGAACCAGAAGAAGAAAATAAAGTCAAAACTCCTGTATAAAAAGCTTCCAAGAAAAATATGAACTGGATACAGTCCATGGAGGGGCTTAAGAATGATTTAGAAAATCAAGTAAGAGAAGTGGAGGAAAAATTGGAAGAGAAATGAGAATGATGCAAGAAAACCATGAAAAGAAAGTCAACAATCTGACTGAAGAAAATAAAAATTTAAAAAACAGACTAACTCAAATGGCAAAAGAGGCCCAGAAATCCAATGCAGATAAGAATGTCTTAAAATGCTCTAGCCACCACTGGTCTGGGCCACGCCTTTGCCAGATGGAAAAAGAATTTCAAAAACTCACTAAAGAGAATAATTCCTTCAGAATTAGATTGGAGCAAATGGAAGCGAATGACTTTATGAGAAATCAAGGTACTACTAAACAGATCTAAACAAATGTAAAATAGAAGGGAATGTGAAATCTCATTGGAAAAACCACTGACCTGGAAAATGGATCCAGGAGAGACATTTTAAAATGTATTAAACTACCTGAAAGCCATGACAAAAATAGAAAGAACCTAAAGATCATCCTTCAGGAAATTCTCAAAGAAAATTGCCCTGATATTCTAGAACCAGAGGGCAAAATAGATATTTAAAGGATTCATCAATCACTTCTTGAAAAAGACCCCAAAAAGAAAACTCCTAGGAATGTTATAGCCAGGTTCTGAAGTTCCCAGATGAAGGAGAATATATTACAAGCAGCCAAGAAGAAACAATTTGAATATGGTGGAAACACAATCAGGATAACACAGGATCTAACTGTGTTTACATTAAGGGATCAAAGGGCTTGAAATATGGTATTCTGGAGATCAAAGGAGCTAAGATTAAAACCAAGAATCACCTACCCAGCAAAACTGAGTACAATGTCTCAAAGGAAAATATGGTCATTCAATGAGGTAGAGGACTTTTAAGCATTTTTGATTAAAAAGCAGAACTGAATAGAAAATTTGGCATTCAAATACAAAAAGCAAGAGAAGCGTGAAAGTTAAACAGGAAAAAGGAATCACAAGGAATTAATCAAAGTTGAACTATTTACATTTCTACATGGAAAAACAATCATTTTAACTTGTAAAACTTAAAAAAATAAATGTGTATATATGTATACATACATATATGTCTATATAGGAGAGTATATATTTGTATAACTACATATGTGAGTATGTGTATACATGTGTACAGGTATACCTAGACAGAGTCTAACACAGGATCAATTGAATAGAAATGGTTGATATTGAAAAGGTAAAATTGAGAGGTGAGAGAGTAACATAATGAGAAGAGAAAGGAAAAGACAGAATGGGGTAAATTATCCCATATAGAAGAGGCAAGGGATAACTGTTACAATGGAGGGGAAGAACAAGAAGGCAAAAGTCAATGGGTCTACTTTACTCTCATTGAATTTGTCTTAGAGAGGGAATGACATGCACTCTGAATTGGGTATCTTGCCCTAGAGGACAGTAGGCAGGAAGGCAATGAGAAGGGGGATAATGGAGGGGAGAGCAGGTTTTGGGGGGATGATAGTTAGAAGCACTCAATTTTGCAAAGGGACAGGGACAAAGTAGAGAATAGAACAAGGTGGGAGGGAATAAGATGGAGGCCAATATAGTTAGTCTTTCATAATATATCCACCACGGAAATGTTTTACGTATCTACACATGTACAACCTGTATTGAATTGCTTATCTTCACAGTAAGGGTGGGAGACAAGGGAGGAAGAGAAAGAATCAGGAATTTAAAGGCTTAAAATCAAATGTTTAAAAATATTATTATTATCATTATTATTATTATTAAACATGCAACTGGGAAATAAGATATACAGTCACTGGGGTATGGAAATCCATCTTGCCCTATCAGAAAGTCAGAGAGGAAATGGGGGCAGAAATAGGAGAGAGAAGATTGGGAGAGGGGGTATTCAGTGGAATTGCTGTTTTGGGATGGTGGGAAGGGGAAAGATGAGTAGAAACTTCATAACTCAAAATCTTGTGGAAATAAATGATGTAAACTAAAAATAAACACAAAAGTTAATTAAAAAAAGAAACATGGAAGACTATGTGCCCACCATAGTAATAAGTTGTTATGTTATATTGTTGTGAATGTTGTCAATAATGTTTATTGATAAATAAATAAAGTTCACCATAAAAAAATAAAATCAATTTTACAAAATATTTGATTGGAGCAAATGGAAGCTAATGACTTTATGAGACGTCAAGCTACTATTAAATAGATCCAAACACAGAAAAAATAGAAGGCAATGTGAAATATCTCATTGGAAAAAAACACTGCCCTGGAAAATAGATACAGGGGAGATCATTTAAAATTACTGAACTACCTGAAAGCCATTTTAAACAAATAGAAATCATCCTTTGAGAAATTCTCAAGGAAAATTGCCTTGATATTCTAGAACAACAAGAAAAAAATAGAAATGGAAACAACTCACAGTTGCCTCTTGAAAAAGATCCTCAAAAGAAAACTCTTAGGAATATTGTAGCCAAATTCCAGAGTTCCCAGATGAAGGAGAAAATATTACAAGCTGCAAGGAAAAAACAATTTTAGTATTGTGGAAACACAATCAGGATAACACAAGATCTAGCAGCTTGCATATTAAGGGATCACAGGGCTTGGAATAAGAAATTCCAGAGGTCAAAGGAGCTAGTATTAAAACCAAGAATTACCTACTCAGAACAACTGAGTATAATACTTCAGGGGAAAAGGTCATTCAATGAAATAGAGGAGTTTCAAGCATTGTTGATCAAAAAAACCAAAGCTGAACAGAAAAATCGACTTTCAAATACAAGAAGCAAGAGAAGCAGGAGAAGGTAAACAGAAAAAAGAATTCATAAGGATCTAATTAAAATTGAACTATTTACATTCCTACACGGGGAAAATGATCATTTTAACTCATTAGACTTTTCTCAGTATGAGGATAGTTGAAGACAATATATATGTGCATACATAATTTTATATGCACATACATATATGTCTGCATAGGAAAGTGTGTGTATAAATATATATATATGTGTGTGTGTGTGTGTGTATATATATATATATATATATATAACTGTGTGTATATGCATGTACATGTATGCATATACAGAGGGTACAAGATCAGTTGAATAGGAAGGGGTCATATCTAAAAAATAAAATTAAGAGGTAAGAGCAATATATTGGGAGAAGGAGAAAGGGAGAGATAGAATTGGGTAAATTATCTCATTTAAAAGAGGCAAGAGGAAACTGTTAAAATGGAGGGGAAGAGCAGGAAGGTGAAAGGAAATGGGTCAACCTTACTATCATTGCATTTGGCTTAAGGAGGGAATAACATACACACTCAATTGGGTATCTTAGCCTACAGGAAAGTAAAGGGGAAGGGAATAAGGGGGGGAATGATACAAGGGAGAGCAGATTGGGTGAGAGGTTGTTAGAAGCAAACACTTTTGAAAAGGGACAGGGTCAAAGTAGAAAACAGAGTAAGTATGAGGTGGGATAGGATGGTGGGAAACATAATTAGTCTTTCACAATATAACTATTGTGGAAACATTTTGCTTATCTACACATGCACAACCTATACTGGATTCCTTGTCTTCCCAGTGCAGGTAGGTAAAGAGAGAAGAAAGGAAAGAAGTCAGGAAATCAAAGTTTTAAAAACAATTGTTAAAAATGCTTTTAAAGTAGAAAGGTGAAATAAGATATACAGGCACTTGGGTATAGAAATTCATCTCGCCCTACTTGAAAGTTGGGGCAGGGGGTTTGGGGGAGGATTTAACAGAGAACAGATTGAGGGAAGGAAGAGTCAGTAGCTTGGCATCTTGTGGTGAGGGGGTGGAGAAAGATAGGGAGAAAATTTGTAACTCAAAGTCTTGTGGAAATGAATGTTGAAAACTAAGCCTATATAAATCAGTTGCAAAAAATAAAACCTTTCTGATCAAAGTGTATTATTCTCATGATAAATTGCTATAATATTTTTGCTAATATTCTATTTAAATTTCTGTTTCCATCTATATTCATTAGGCAAATTGATTTTTTATTTTATTTCTCTGTTTTGGATCTTCACAGTTTAAGTATCAATACCATATTAATAGCCAAAAAAGAATTTGTAGAACCATTTTTGCCAATTTTTCCTGTCTTTATAGTGTTGGAATTATTTGTCCTATAAATGTTTAATATAATTCACTTTTAAATCCATCTGACCCTGACAGTTTTTTCCTAATAAGGTCATTGATAGTTTGTGCAATTTCTTTTTCCTGAGATGGGGTTAAGTATTTTACTTCCCTTTCTGTTAATCTGGGCAATGTATGTCTTTGAAAATATTTATCCATTTCACTAAAATTGTCAAAGTCAAGGGCATTCAATTGGGCAAAATGATTCCTAATTATTGTTTTAATTTCCTCCTCATTGGAGGTGAACTCACCCTTTTTCGTTTTTGATACTAGTAATTTGGCTTTCTTCTTTCTTTCTCTAATCAAATTGATCAGAGGTTTATCAATTTTTCCCATAAACGCCACTCTGAGTTTTATTTATTAGTTCAATAGTTTCCTTAATTTCAGTGTTATTAATATCTCCCTTTTACAGTATTTCTAATTCAGCATTTAATTGGGCATTTTCAATTTGTTCTTTTTCCAGCTTTTTCAGTTGTATAACAAATTCATTGATCTCTTTCTCTATTTTATTCATGTAAGCATTCAGAAATATAAAATTTCCCCCAAGAACCACTTTCACTGCATCCAATAAGTTTTGGTATGCTGTCATCATTGTCATTCTCTTGAATGAAGTTATTGATTCTTCCTGTGATTTGTTGCTTGATCCACTTGTTCTTTAAGATTGGATTATTTAGTTTCCAATTAATTTCAGTCTATCTTTCCATAGCCTTTTATTACATATCATTTTTATTGCATCAAGATCTGCAAAGGAAAAGTTTAATATTTCTGTCTTTCTGCACTGCATTGTGAGCTGCTTAAACACTAGTACATGAGCAATTTTTGTGTATGTGCATGTATCACAGAGAAAAAGGTATATTTGTTTCTATCTCTGTTCAGTTTTTCTCCAGAAGTCTAGCATATCTATCTTCTCTAAAATTCTATTCACTTTCTTAAATTCTTTCTTGTTTATTTTGAGTTTACATTTATCAAGTTCATGGAGGGGTAGATTAATATCCCCCACTAATATTGTTTTTCTATTTGTTCCTGTAACTCCCTTAGTTTATCCTCTAAAAATTGGATGCCATATCACTTGGTACATATATGTTTACTAAAGATATTGCTTCATTGTCTATAATGTCTTTGTGCAGAATAATTTCCTTCCTTATGTTTTTTGATGAGATCTATTTTAGCTTTTGCCTCACCTGAAATTAGGATTATTAACCCTGGTGTTTTTTTTTGCTTCCATTGTAGCATAATGTATTCTTCTACAGCCTTTTACCTTTACACTGTTTATATCCTCCTTTAAAATATGTTTCTTATAACCCACATGTAGGATTGCGGTTTTTAATCCTTTCTGTTATTCACTTCTATTTTATGAGAGAGTTCAACGCGTTCACATTCATAGTTATGATTACTATCCATGTCTTTCTCTCCATTCTCCTCTCCTCACCCATTTATATTTTTATTTCTCCATTCTCCCTTGCCCTGCTCAAAAGAGTTTTGCTTTTGACCAACACTTCCTTTCATCACTTCCATCTATCAGCTCACCTCCCCTTTCTTTCCCCTTTCCCCTCTTACTGCCTGAAGATCAAATTTTCCACTGAGCTCTAGCTTTTTCATCAGGAAAGTCTGTAAGTCCCTTATTTCATTCAATTACCATCTCCTTTCTTGAAAGATTATGCTCATTTTTCTGCATTGTTGATCCTCGGTTGTAATCCAAGCTCCTTTGCCTTATAGTATATAATATTTCAATCTCACCATTTTTAATGTGGAAGCTGCAAAATCTTGTGTAGTCTTGACTACAGTTCCATGATATTTGAATTGCTTCTTTCTGGATATTTACAGCATTTTCTCCTTGACCTAATATTCCTGGAATTGGGTACAATATCCTTTGGTGTTTTTAATTTGGGATCTCTTTGGAGGTTATGGATGGATTTTTTGGATGACTATTTTGCCCTTTGGTTCTAGGACATTCAGGATTTCTTGGAAGATACTGTCCAGGCTCTTTTTTTTTTCCTCATGACATTCTTATTAGATCAGTAGTTCTTAGATTATCTCTCTTGGATCTATTTTCTAGATCAGTTGTTGTTGTTGTTGTTTTCCAATAAGAAATCTTACCTTTTTTTCTATCTTTTCATTCTTTAGATTTTCTTTGACTCATTCTTGATGCCTCAAATAGTCATTAGCCTCCAAGTGCCGATTTATCATTTTTTAACAAATTTTTTCTCCAGTTAGGTTTTGTACCTCCTTATCCAATTATACTTTTTAAGGATTTATTCTTTTCAGTAATTTTGTTTTCCATTTTTCCAATTGTATTTTTAAATAATTGGTCAATTTTTTCTACCTCTCTAGTTTGGCTTTCAAAATCCTTCTTGAGTTCTTATAAGACTGCTTTTCTGCACTTGAGACCAATTCATATTCCCTTTTGAGGTTTCACTTGTGTGTATAGTGTCAATATTGTCTTTTTCTGAATCTGTATTTTAATCTTCCCTCTCTCTGTAGTAGGATTTTATGGTCTTTGATTTTCCAATTTGCTTTTTTCCAATTGTGATTGTCTATTTCCTGGCTTTTTAAGTGGGTCTCTGCTTCTGGGTCACAGGGTGTTGTGACCCACACTTCTTGTGCTGAAGGCTTTGTGTGATATGTCTTCTGCTTCTGTCAGTTAGAAACTATATAATGCCCTAGCTGGCCTGGTGTTGAGCTGGAGCTTACTGATGTGTCCCAAGATGGAGGTGGAGTTCAGGTTTCTCTGTATTTCCCTGGGATTACATTAAAGCTCACAAGGTAAGTTGGGGGTAGGAGTGGTCTAGCCACTTCAGGTCTTCACCTTCCCAACCCTGCTCTAGAGCTCAGATGGACTCAGCCACTGGTGGACGTCTATTAATGGTCGTGTGTGTTGACTCCCCTGGCTTTGTGAGGACACACCTGGGATCCTCATGTTGGTGCTTCCTGGCTCTGCCACCTGGACCTCAGGATCTTCCAGTTGTATCCTGAGGTGGGGCTTGCTGGGAATATTCAGAGAAAATGGAAGGAAAAGATTATTCTGAATTAAATATAAACACAGTTCAGTGCCTTTGAAGACCCCTAATGTTCTTAGGAATTATTTTTTTTTAATTTTATGATGCAAATTTCCTCCCTGTGATGAATTATGGTTGCTAATCTTGAAATAATCAAAGAATCAAAGTTGGGAGTGATCCAAAATATAATGGATCCCAGGGGTTTATCTGACACTCTATCTATGATAGATTAACTTTTTAGAGGTATCTGAAGGAATTTATCTGAAGGGAATTCTTGGGATAGCTCATGTGAGTCCCTACTTTGATTCCATCATCTTGACTCTGTGATCTATCATGTCTCCAATATACTAAAATTCCAAGATTTTAAAAGCATCCATCCATTATTCTTTTATCTTAAAATTACAGGCTAAACTTTTTGAAATTATTTATAGGACTAAACTCATCCTTCTTTTATTTTGTCTTATTAATTTAGCCCATTTTTCTTACATTTTGAGGTTTTATTTTATCCTCATTTTGCCATTCATTCTAATTGCTACATCTACTCCCACATTTTTGACATGTTTCAGTAATCCACCTTTATTTGAAGGTGCTAATTCTAAAAAAAAAACTACTTCAAATGAATCTATAAGTTCACCCGCATGTTTATTATCTATAATGATGCAGAACAACTTATGTAAGTCTCCTCATCTTGCGCAACCTTTTGCTATGAACTCTCATAATTTGATCAATTCAACAAAGTACATCTGCCCCATACTCCAGGGACCTTCATAAATTTATACTGACATTCTAAGAATACAAATTACACATAGTGGATGTCTATCAGCTATACAACATTCATATTTAATGATATATTACCAAACCATCTTTTTCATTCTTTAATTCATCATAGGGTTCAATGAGCCCAAGGACTACAAACTAATAGGATAAAATTTACAGTTTGATGAAAACTGTTGAGAAAACTGGAAAGTAGCCTGGCACCATTGGATTTCAGACCAGCATTTTACACTGTAATCACAAACAAAAATTAAGAGCACATTTAGATCAACATGTCAAATGCTACATTATAAAAAAAGTTGGAGAACAAAAGAGCTTTTTTTACCAACTGTGAATAACAAGGGACAGAAAGCATCATGGGATATAAAATGGAACAATTTTGATCTCATAAATTTCTAAACCTTTTTCAGAAATGTTACACAGCTAAAATTAGGGGTGGGTGAATCACTGGCAAAAATTTTGCAGCAATATGTAATTTGATTATAGAACTTTAAATTTTTTATTCTTTCCCTTCCTCCCTCATCACCTATCTCCACTGGAAGGACAAGCAATTAAATACAGGCTGTATATGTGTAATTACACAGAACATTTCCACAGTGGGCATATTGTGAGAGACTGATTATATGTCCCTCTTTCCTAGCCTGTCCCACCCTTGTTCTATTCTCTACCCTTTCCCTATCCCTTTACGGAAGTGTATAATTCCAACAACCCTCCCCAACCTTTCCCTTCCCTCCATCATCCCACCTCTCATTCCCATCCCCTACTCTCCAGTGTGGCAAGAAACACAGTTTACAGTTTATGTCATTCTTTTCCTAAGCCAAATTCAGTGAGAGTAAGGTTGATCCTTTCCCTTTTGACTTTCTATTCTTTCCCTCTGTTGTGACAATTATCCCTTACCTCTTCTATAAGAGATGATTAACTCTATTCTGTCTCTCCCTCACTCCTCTCATTCTAATCCTCTCTGGCCTCAGAATTTCACCTTTTAGAGTGCCCTTCCTATTCAATTGATTCTGTGCCCTCTATGTACTCATATATACACATACTCAAATATGTGTTCATATGCATATGTAAACCCTCCTATATAGGCATATGTGTATGTATACACATATATGTATTTGTATTCCCTTTACCTATCTTCATATTGGGAAAAAAGTTTCATAAGTTACAATTATCGTTTTCCCATGTTGGTATGTAAATAGTTCAACTCTGATGATTTCCATGTGATTTCTTTTCCATGTTTACCTTTTTGTGCCTCTTGCATTTGAGTGTCAGATTTTCTTTTCAGTTCTGTTTTTTTTTTCAGCAAGAATGTTTGAAAGTCTTCCACCTCATTTAATGACCTTATTTTCCCTTGGAACATTATACTCAATTTTGCTGGTTAGGTGATTCTTGCTTTTAATCCTAGCTCCCTTGATTTCTGGAATATCATATTCCAGGCCTTCAATTCCTAAATGTCGAAGCTAGTGTATCCTGGGCAATATTAATTGTGTTTCCACGGTATTCAAATTGTTTCTTCTTGGCAGCTTGTAACATTTTTTTCCTTGATTTGGGGACTCTGAAACCTGGCTATAACATTTCTAGCAGTTTTCTTTTGGGGATCTTTTTCAAGAGGTGATTGGTGAATTCTTTCAAGTTCTATTTTGCCCTCTGGTTGTAAAACATCAGAGCAATTTTCCTTGAGAATTTTTTGAAGGATGCTTTCTTAGTTTTTTTTTGATCATGGCTTTCAGGTAGTCCAATAATTTTTAAATGGTCTCTCCTGGATCTATTTTCCAGGTCAGCAATTTTTTTCAAGGATATAATTCACATTGCCTTATATTTTTTTCATTTGTTTGCATGTGTTTAATAGTATCATGATTTGTCATAAAGTCATTTGCTTCCATTTGCTCCACTCTAATTCCGAAAGAATTATTCTCTTCAGAAAGCTTTTGAGATTCTTTTTCCATTTGGATAATTCACCTTTTTAAGGCATTCTTCTCCTCATTGACTTTTTGGACCTCTTTTGCCATTTGAGTTCATCTAGTTTTTCAAAGTATTATTTTCTGCAGTCAGGTTGTTGACCCTCTTTTCATGATTTTCTTGTATCATTATCATTTCTCTTCCCAATTTTTCCTCCATTTCTCCTATTTGGTTTTCAAAATCCCTCTTAAGATGATCTATGGCTTCTAGGCAGTCTACATGTTTCTTGGAAGCTTTTGGTGTAGGAGTTCTGACTGTGTTGTCTTCCTCTCATTCCATGCTTTGATCCTTTTTGTTCCCCAAAAATTATTCTAGAATTTGGTTGCTGTTCTTACTTTTCTTCCTTTGCCTGCTCATGTTGCCAGTTAATTACTTGACTTTTTAGCTCTGTGGATCTCTGATTCCAGAGGGTAGAGCTCTGTCCCAAGTTGCTGGGGTTTTCAAAGCTTACCAGAGTTATAAGGATGCTGCTGCAGCCCCCACCAGCTTTGGCTGGACCACCCCAGTACCACCATCCAAGACCACAATCCCAATCCAGTCTGCTTAATGCAAGAGCACTTAGCCTCTGAACAACTGCTTGGCCCCCCTGAGGTTTGCAGGCTGGGAGCTCTGAAGCAGCCATGTGGAAGCAACTGCAGGGAGGCAGCTTCTGCCACTTCCTTTCCCTGGAGACATTTTGCCCAGACTGCTTTTCACCCCCAAATTTTGTTGAGTTCCACTGACCTTTCACTTTTTCATTGTTTCTTATGGCTTGATAATTCTGTGAACTGCCACAACTGCCACTGATACACTCTCCTGAAAGCTCCATCTGTGGCTTTTCCTGGCCTCCCCAGGGTCAAGCTGTGGTTTCAGGCAGGGCTGGTTTCAGCTCCCAGCATTCTGTGATGAGCCCTTTCTGCCAAGCTGCCTTCAATGGGATCTGTGTTTTTGAGTATTTTAGGGAGGTTTTGAGCCCTAAAATTTGTTTAGAGTCATATTTTATGGGTATTTTAAGTGACTATGTAGGAGCTGTGGAAACTTGCTGCTTCTATGCTGCCATCTTCAGAAATATACGCTATTAATAGAAATATAAAACAAATCTCTGAATCTAATAGTAAGAACAATGCAAGTTAAAACCTTGGAAATCTATGTCACACCCACCAAATTGGCAAAGATGACAAAAATTAAAAATTATAATTATAATAGGGCATTTGCAAGGACAGGTATACTAATACTTGGTTGATCTAGCTATGAATTGGTGCCAACATTCTGGAAAATGCTTTTGAATTATATACCCTGAAATAAGTAAATTGTATTTGACTTTTTCTGAGCACATTCCCCTCCCAAAATAGAGATTAAACAGAAAAGGACAGATAAGTACCAAAGTATTTGCTCTACTATTCTTATAGTAGCAGAATCAGTAACTAATTGAATATGTATCACTTGGGAAATATAAATCACATTCTATTTGAGTATGATAGGATATTATTACATCATCACAAATGATAAAAAGGCAGATTCAGATTTACTTATATGAACTAATGCAAATGAAGTTAACTGAAGTAGAACACTTTTTAAAATTACTAAACATTACAGACATACACATACATTCACACACACACACACTGTAATGGCAAACAATGTAGTACTTTGTGGCTTGTGTTATTCTAGCATCTTCGAGTCTCACCTTTGATCATGTCAAGTGTTTTTTGTAAATAGTATATCCTGTGTTGCCATTAGTAAGCCTAATGTCATCTCATGGAGCCAATGGTGGGAGGAGCTTGCCAAAAGAATGGAAAAAGAGGATGAAACAGGAAGATTGGAACAGGAAGAAGCAGGAGAGAAAAGCTCCAACACATACTGGGACCAAGCTGTACTGAGAGGGAGAATGTTTGTGATTTTGGCACTCTCTATTCTGTCTATATTGATGTTACTCTGTCAGAATGAAGCATTCTGTATTTTCATAGAAGACTTTACTGCTGATACAGAAGCCCTGAAAAAGGGCTTTGCTGCTATTTACAGAAGTACTAAGACTTTACTGTTGATTTGTGTTTGATTTCTCAGACAGAAGCTTTGTCTGTTAGTTTGCATTACTTTGTTAAACAGAAAGTGAATTAAAATGACAGTGCTGGCAATGTATATAAATATTATAGTAGCTCTGTTAAGCTTAATGTGTGAAAATGTCATTATAGCTCTTTTAAGCTTTGTATTCCTTGAAACAGAAACTCTGAGGAATTGTTCCCATAAGTTGAAGTATGAAACAGGAGCAGAGAACTATCTACCATCTTGTGTGCATAGCTGTCTACATTTGAGTCCAGGCAAAAACTAGGAGAGCTGATCTCTTGTGAATCCAGGCAATAGTTAGGGGAATCCAGGAAAGAGTTGGGAGCAGCCAGGCCTTGGAAGAGGATCTGTGGGGTTTGGAAGTCAGTCACCTTGAGTTAAGATGAAAGAGAACTTAATTTTGGTATTCAGTGCTGACTGATGATATTGTAACTTACCTTATTACTTAATTTATTCACCTAGGGGTGGATAGTGTTTGTACTTTCTGCTATTCCTTAAGGATGATTGGAAGCCAGCCTGGCGTCAAAATGAAAGACTTGACTGGGTACTCTATATTGATTGAGCGGATTGTGACTTACTGAACAATACATTTTGTTTAAGACGACATGGACACCTTAGTAATAAGTTGTTACATTATATTGCAGTGAATGTTATTCTTTAGTTTCTTGAATGTTTTGCTTTAGTTTCTTGCTGAATAATAAGAGAGTTCACTGTACTAGGAAATTAGATCCTTAAAGTTATTCACAGCAGCAGTTCTCAGGAGAGCTGATTGTGATTGCCCTTATACACACACACACACACACACACACACACACACACACACACACGGGGGCAGGGGGAAGAGTTCTACAAATCATCCTAATGATTTGGGTGTTTTTAGCAAGGAATGGCATCACCTGATAGTAATTTGCAAAAATACATATCATTCCAATGTAAACATATTTCCTCTTTACATGGTTAATAAACGGGATGATCAATGAAATAATGCAAATATAATTTACATATATTTATAGTGTTTAGAACTCTGATCAATGTAATGACCAACCAGGATACCAGAGGACCAATTATGAGCCATGCTTCAGCTTCTTGACAGTAAGATGTGATGAACTTGATGTATGGAATGAGATATACAGTTTCACATAAGACTGATGTGTTGATTTATTCTGATTGATGATACCAAGTTATTACAAGTGAGAATTTGGGAGAGGCTTATTGGAAAGGAGGGAGAAAGTGACTAGTGATAGTGATGGAAAAAGAAACATAAAAGAAACTTATTTTATAAACACAGAAGAGAACAGAAAGAGCTACAGAGGGAAATATTGACAGGAGACAGCTTTGTAACAAACATGTTTTTATAGCAAAAACAACCCATATCAGAGATTTGTAGTTTCATATTGTAACAGCAAGCACCCTAGCATACCCAGGATGGTTACTAGGACCGGTTCTTTGATATGCTTTACTAAAGGAAAGGAACTTTAAAGGGGTTAAGAATCTTTAATAAAACATGGATTTATGTATACATCTCAATCC
>CM053593.1:264083900-264135129 GCA_028646575.1 Pseudocheirus occidentalis
GGGAGGATTGGACTTGTGTACCTAGCTGTACAGAAAGCTGTGGCAAACCTGTCTATTTGCTTCTATGGAGCCCTGTTCCCTAAAAAAAAATTGTCTGCAGTACATCTCTCCTGGGGTGGGGAGGGGAGTGGGGTGCACTAGAAATACTACTGTGGTTAAGACTCATGAAACCTGGCTTTGAATCCTACCTCTCCAACTAACTGTGACCTTGGGCAGGTCACTTAATTTCTGGAACTCAGTTTCTTAAATCTGTAAAGGGAGGATTGTGAATTGGTCTCCAAAGTTCCTTCTAACCATCAATGACTGTCTAAGCATATTGTATAGATGTTCAATAAATGCTTGTTAAATTGAAAAAAAAGCATACTTTCTCTTTATTTTTCTTGCTTTTTTGCATCATGGCTAGTATGAAATCATCTTCACATCATTTTTTTATTATAGAGATATGTTTTGCATGTATAATTTGTTGCATGTTGATTTATTTATTAAGGTCTGGAGTATATTTTTATAGTAGGAAAAGAATTTAAAATTCAAAATTTAAAAGAAAAAGTGAATGCTAAAATAAATTATTTTTAAAAGTTGGATATTATTCATTAAAAATTTCTCACTCAAAATTTGTACACAATCACAGACACATTGTATGTGTGATGACCAACTTTGACAAACTGGACTCTTCTCAGCAACACACAATTTTAAGACATTTCTAAAAGTCTTAGGATGGAAGGAAATGTTTACATTCAGAGAAAGATCTAGAAAGAATACAGTTTAAATGGAGACTGAAGCAAACTACATGCTCTCTTTCTTTTCCATGTTTGGTTTTGTTTCTTCTTTCCAATTGTTAACTCCATTGGTTACAACCCTTCTTTACAACCAGACTAATGTCCAATGCGAAAGTATTTGCAGATCTTATACTTGATTACAAACTTGATTCTCCCCATGGGAGAAGGGGGAGAAGAGGGATGGAAGGGAGAAAATTTGAAACACAAGGGATTGTGAAACTGAAACTTGTAAGCTAAAAGTAAATAAACAAATCAATTTTAAAAAAAAAGAATTTCTCATTGGCAGTCGACATGGTCCATCCAAATACCCAATCTCTTCAGTGGCCTCCCTCTCCACCACAGAATCATTCTTTGCCCATACTCACAGCTGCCACTTAACTCCAAGCAATGCTTATAAGACTACCAGAGCTTCACAACCATCAAGATAAACAAAGCATGTTCTTATGGTGGTATTCATTCACCTGATAGAATGAAAGAGAGGAAAAGAAGGGAAGAAGGAAGGAAGTTGTGAAGCTAAGTACAAGCAGCTTTCCAGAGGACTGCTGCTGTGAATAGTTCTAAGATTCTGATCACATTGTATAGTAAACTCTCTATTCAGCAGCAAATCAACACAAAACTTTCACAGAAATCAAAGAATAGTATTTGAAATATCATAACATTACAACTTATAACTAAAGTAGTCACATAGTTTTCTTCAAAGTGGTAACATAATTTTAAGCAAAAGATATCATTCAGTAAGTTCTTAAATCAATCATCCTTAAGGAGGAAATCTAGTTAAGGGTCACAAAGTACAATCATTCAATAAGTCCTTAACCCAGTTATCCTTAAAGAGCAAGCCTCCTTTAGGGACACAAAGTATAAATGTCAAAATTCTCCACCCCTAGGTCATATTGTCTTAATCTCTCAGTCAAAAGTATTCTTTCTTCTTTATTGGAGATTAATTTCCAATAATCCTTAAGAGGTGCAAGGTACAGAGTACGAAGATCACCCACCCTTAGGCCACAGTGAATCATCATATTCTCAGTCAGCATCAAGTACCCAAGGAGAGGTCTTTTCATCTTGACTGGAGGGTGTTTCCCAAATTCCATGATTCCTCTCCCATTGTCCCAGCTTTTGCCTGAGTTTACCAAATTGTCAGCTGGATTCCAAGGTAGGCAGCTCTCAGCTTCTTGTAGAGGCCCTTGTTCAGTTATTTGTCCCATTTCCATTCCACATCGAAGCTCACAGTGTCCAGTCTACATCAAGTTCTTCACAGTTTCTGTTTCTGGGAAGACAAAGGTTAACAGAGCCACAATAACATTCCCACACATTGCAGGCACCATCATCAATTCAACTATCTGCCTATGAAATCAACACAGACCCACCAACAAAGTTTGAGAACTCAATACCAATTGTCAGTATAGTCTCAGGATCTCTGAAACTCTCTTCCAGGACTTCTGTAAACAGAAAAAAAGAAAATCCTCTTCCAGGGCCTTCACTAAAGTCCCAGGGATTCTGTACAAAGTTGTATAAACACAAACCAACACAGACAACTCTGCCACCATAAATGTTCTCTTCTTAGTTCTGCTCTTTCCCAGCTTGGGCTTCTCCTTTTATATGGTCATTTCCTCCTCCCTGTTCTGCACCTTCCAGTTGCATCAGTAAGTTCCTCCCATTGTGTAGTTCATAAGTTCTGTTTCTTAACAAAGTCTTGATATATTCATGGGCAAAGCTCAAAAGAAACTTGAACTGAAACAATGTGCTAAATAATTAAATATCCGAAAAAAGGCACTAAATAATTCTTTGCTTACCATTACAGAAGGAAGAAAGGAAGAAAGGAAGGAAGGAAGAAAGGAAGGAAGGAAGGAAGGAAGGAAGGAAGGAAGGAAGGAAGGAAGGAAGGAAGGAAGGAAAGAAAGAAAGATGAAAAAAAACAACCAGAAGCTTAGTGCAAGATATCTATTTGAGCCTATTTGTGGAAAGTAGGAATAGAGATCTTTTCACCTTCACTGGAATTTTATTTTTGCACCTGAAAAATCACAGACAAGAGTGTACCAGCTAAAGTCTATCACTCCTTCTAAAAGGTTCAGAATTTCACCCTCTCCTCCACTTATCACAGGCTAAGGGAATTAAAATTTCAGTTTCTTTAGTAATGAGGTTCCATATGACCAAATGTAGCTCCAAAGCTCCTATGTGGTTGACTGCAAGCAGACAGACAATATCTTCACATATTTTGTTTAACCTATAATAAATTGTTCTTGTTGAAGTCATATTTGTTCTTGGCAATCACCATTTTTCTGTCTGAATTTTCACTAACACATCTGTTAAATATACATTCAGTTTGCAAGTCTCAAATCCATCCTTTAGTTTGCAAGAAAGTTGAAAAAAAGAACACACAGATTGATGGCTAATGAAGAATAATATTAGAAATTCCTTCCAAAAACTTAGGACTGATGATTAAGCTTCAGTTTTGAAAAACAAGTGATACTAGATTCTTCCTGTCCTGAAACATATGTCCTGTTCTCCATATTCTTTCAAATATTAGAGCTGTGGTTCAGAAATTACTAATCAATTCTATCAATGCTCTAGGACATAGGACATTTGAAACTGGATCCTTAAATTTATAAAATTTTCCTTTTAATATCTCCTTACTTTTCTTGGGTATCAGTTCCCAATTAGTAAGTTTCATTCTGTGCTTTACAATTCAAATTTTACTCACTTTGGCAAAGAAAAAAAGTAAAATATAGTCTGAATAGCTTTACTATGTTTCCATTGTCTGTTATGATCATTCTTTTCTCCTTAAGCAGGGACCCTTTCCCTTATTTGATGCTCATTTTTTCTTCCCACTATGCCTAAAAAATCCACACTTTTAAATTTATGCTATTTTTTCATTACCCCTAAATTATCCTCACCTGCAGCACCACTGACATCTTTCTTTCAGAAGTAATTCATACTTTTGCATTTTCTGTTCATTAATTGCTTTATGGCCATCTTCTTTGAGTTTGTATTTAAAAACTAAGTTCCCTGCAATTAATTAAAAAAAAAGATTTAAATTGAGTTAAGCTGACATGTATTTATTTGTCATATTCAAGTCCATTTGGAAAAATCTATTACAATCCATATACATAATACACACACATGCTATTGCTGTCTATACTTACAGATAAAGAGATGATTTGAATTGTATCCCCAAAGTTGAGTTTTCAAGTTAAAACATGTTGAAACTTCCAAAATCATAGTGATAATACTCTGAATCAGAAATTTTAGGTAAAAGGTTGTTATGCTCTTAGTCTATTAAGTATTGATCTGGTTCTCAAATTCATGGTAAACAACCTACTACTTTCCTAGTGTTGAGACACTTGATAATAGCAGCAAAAGGCACAGGGCTAAGACTTCATTTAATGTTTCCAATTAAAATTTCTGTCTCTCAGTGATTGTGCTCCTTTGACCCTGCCCAATTCTGTTTAGTCCCTGAATTGTGGCCTTGGTATGATTGACATGTTATTTACATATAAATAATGTAATTGTTCCTAATAATTCTTTCTCTTCATCATCAGTGACCATGACCACAAATTAAGAGTGATCTTAGATTTTGTAAAATCAGATCATGTAAATTGAAACCTGAAAGAAGTTTCAGTGTACTATGTTAATTCTACAATGAAATTGTTTAAGATCAAACTATTTCTCTGGTTCTCTGTTTTCTCATCTGTAAAATGAAGGGCTTAAACTAGATAATGATGGTATTGAAGATGAATATAATTCTGATGATTATAGTTAATATTAATATATCTCTTTGAAGCTTTCAAAACACTTTGCATAGATTACCTAAATGGATCCTGACAACAGCCATTTGAAGTAAATATTGTTATTATCCACATTCCCCAGAGATGAAGAAGCAAAGGCTGAAAGTAAGCTATATGGTTTACCTAAAATCATACAACTAGTAAGTATCTAAGGAAAGACTTGAAATCAGATCTTCCTGATTTCATGTTTAACATTCTACATACTATATAAACTACCTTATACCTAAATTCTATGGCATTATGAGGACCCTCTACCTCTTGCCGCTCCACAATAGAATTTCTATAATCAATGTGATATATTCAGGTTCTGGAAAAGTGATATTTTAATCAAGGGGGGGGGAATAAATCAGTGTTTTTGTAGTGAGAAAAGTCAGTAATAAACAAGAAAATATTCCAGATCCTCACATCTTATATTTATGGAAACATTAATTTTTTTTAAAGAACACCTTTATGTGATGAATTATTGGAAAAAGTCTCAATAACCCTTAGACTCAGGGACTTCCCACAGATAGACAGGAATAAGTATTTTTTTAAGAATTAGAGTGCAGAAACACCTTAAATATACTTGAAAATATGTCCCTCATTTTTATAGGGTTCTATTAGGTAAACTCCAAATGAAACCTAATCAATTCCCTGGAAAAGAAAAAAAAAGAAAAATACCACACTTGGATTCCCTTAGTGTGACAACCTTTGTGTAGAGAATTTCTTATGTGTTTCTAAACCCTGCATATAAAATCATGGTGACAGCATTTGATTGGAACTGTGAAACTTTTACATGTGCTTTTAAATTCATCTCCTTTTAACTTGACAGGCAATGATTTTTGTATTATTATTTTTGTAAGGTGCTGATTGAAAATATTTATATATTAACACAATCCTCCATTTTCCCCACACATTTTTCATAAATTAGGAGTACACAGAAGTGACACTGTGTTTGAAGTCACACTTCAGAGAGTTTGATTCATCTTTCTTTAGTCCTTAGCCTTGACAGGTGCTGATGTTCTCTTCCCGATTTTAGTAACGGCTTCAAGCTGTCACATCCACTTCCAATTAATACATATCTGTTTCAGTCCAGTGGCTCTAACAAATGCAAAACCACAAAATATTTCTTCAACATTTCCTAACCAGGTGTTGCCATGGTATCTGGTCTGGCAGGCAGTCGTATGGTGTGTTCCCTGACAAGTGTATTGTCAATCATTAGAAGGAGATATCTTACCACCAAGCTGAAGCTAGCAATAAAATAACAACAGATCTGCTGGAAAATAACTGATTGAAATAAAAGGCTCAAATGTTGTTGATTTGGGTATGATATGGATAACTTTGGATCTTTCAGTGATAATTCAATTAAAAGAGTAGTAGTCCCTAAAATGTGTGCAGTTAAAATTGCCCTAGAGAATAATGCCTATTTCAAAATAGGTTCCACAAATTTTTAAGGGTCATGGAACTTTATATTTCTTTTCAAATTATTAGCATAAAATTTCTGGAAACTCACAAAATTTAGTTAAATGCTGCCAAAAGTCAAATTTGAAAAGACCAGACTTCTAAGAATAAAAGGATTTTTTCAGTTTGTCAGGAAAGTTTTTAAATAATAATTCAGAAAGGCCAAATATCTTTGCAGGCTATTGTTAAAATCATCAAAATTGCCTTAAAAGCACTTAAATAATTTTGAAGAATGGCCCATGTTACTCTTATCTAATTAAAGTAGAATCAACTAAGTGCTTCAAAAGTGAAATGTAACATTTTACAAAAAGGAAGTTTAATTACTTTAAGTAAAGATGAAGCCCCATGGATTGATGTGAAATGGAATTGTTTCTATTGAGAATCACATTTAAATGTCACTGGAATGGAGAGTAGACAGCCTTTGTCCCCAGTAGCATGCAGGGGGAAAAGAGACATATCCATGCGTGGCTCTTCTTGGAGCTAGATACTCTCAATGTGATGGGCACAGTCTCATTAATTAAATTTTTCTTTCCTTTGTGCCAGGATCAGCAGATAAGTGTAAGAGGAACACTAAGTGAATAGAGGCTGAACAGGCAGCTGGCAGCAACTGTGCATAGGAATATGGGGGCTGGTAGGACAATATCTCTCTGAGTGTCTGTCATCTCTTAATTGATAATATCTGATTAAGTCAACGTGAAACAGAGTGGAAGGGAAAAGAAGAAAAATAATTTCTAAGCAGTAATGTGGAAAAGGGTAGAGGATAGGGAGGGTATTTGATAAAGAAAATGAACATAGAGGTTCTTATAAGGTCAGATAAGAAAGGGCAATAATTCATGTAATGAAGCAAAATCTCAGTTCCTCGTGTATTTTTATAGGTGGTGTGGAAAGCAAAATTGGTAAATGTCAAAAGCAATGTGTAATAATGGATAATATACTGGATTTGAAGTTAGAAGACCTGTGTTCAAATTACATTTATTGGCCTTTTCTCCTTGATCCCCACCCTGAAGAAGACCTCTGGCTTCAGGGGAAGAGAATAAAATTCCCTGTTTCTTCCTCAAGATGCCCTCTCACTTTTTATTTTCCTTGGGTAGGGGATTTTGGGGTCCACGTACCCCACCCAGATTTGCATGCGCATCTGGGATCCCCCCACTTGTGAGTAACTGCTCCCCACTTTGGTCTTAAGGCAGGTTCCCTCCAGAGACTTCTCTGGTGGTCTTTAGACTTAGATGGAGTTCTGGCTCCATGTGGATGAAGTCTTGGAGAGAGGAACTATTGGGAGGAAAAGGAACATACAGAGAGGAATCAGGAAACTCCGACTGGCTGGTGGGAAGAGAGGACAAACTATGCATATATAGCTCATAGGTCTTGCTAACCTCTGATATAGCCATACAGGCCCAGGAGAGAAGCTGAACTTACTATACCAGAGTAAAGGGACCTGTTGAACCTCCATTGTTATGGACAATTGAATCAGCCAAGTCTGAGAACCTGAAACTACACCTCCAATACAGACTCGGCTTTCCCTAGTAGATACTTGAGTCCTGAATTACTCCCGTCTGGCATGAGACCTTTGATTGTTCTCCCACTCCCACTTCTCCCCCTATACCTGGTCACTACCATGTCCTCTACCAAGGGTGTGGGGAGACTCAGGTGGGCTGGCATGGGGAGACTTACTGCCTACTTGGTGGTTAATGAGCATATGGGGATTCTCCTGTAGCCTCTTTGGAAAAGGCAGAAGCAGAGAAACCAGTTTCCAGCCAAACTCCTAAGCAGTACCATGCTCTGGAAGAGCCTGACAAAGAGCTGGGGGCCATGAGTCCCAAAGTCCTGCAGTGGTGGCACTGTTGGGGGAGGAGGCTTCCCCGTCAGAAGCACTTGAGCCAGGCAGCTTCCTAGAGATGATATTTCCCCAGGATTTCCTCAGCAGCTCTCCCCACAGTGATCTCCCACTTCCCACTGTTAGCCAGTAGAGCTAGAATGCTGAGCCTGGACCTGTGCTCATGCTTTCCCTCTATCCAGCAGGCCTTCTCCCACTGACATTGATTATAGAAAGGGGATGGGGTGGACTAGAGTTTGAAATAAGGGGCTGCCTTATTTACTGTTTACTTCCTGAAGGATCTTCTCTGGACTAGAAAGACTAGCTCCAAGACAAAGCAGAATGGGGAAAAGGGACACAGGGGGAGAACTAAGAGAAACCTGGAAAGCCACATTTTCCCTAGAGTCTCTTCCAGTTATCTCTGACTGAGGTGCCAAGTCAGGGCCATGGATGTGAAAGGAGGGAAAAGTCAAGATGGGAAGGACCAAGAGGCTGCCAGCATCCCTGGTTCAGACCTCCCATATGTTGGAGGCAGAAAGGAGAGAGCCCCCAAGGTTATGGGGCTGTGGCTGCCCTGATGGGAGTAGCCTGCCCTGAAAGCTTGAAAGGGGCAGGGAAAGTAAATGCAAGCCAATTCCAGAGCCTTTCTCTCCTGCCTGCCAAGGATTCCTCCTCAGGTCACCTCTGGGGAAAGTAAGATCCACAGGATGAGGTAGCCTTTGGTTCCTCCTCAGATGGAAGGATTACAGAGCCAGGGAGAGAGAAGCCTGGACAAGGGATTGTCAGCTACCTCCACTGTGTTATCTCCACTGTGCTCTCCCTACTCTCAGACCTTCTTTGGCCCCATATAAGTAGAGCTCAATAAGCAGTATTTTGTGGGAAAAAAAATTACATCTATGACATACACGTTAGCTGTGTAAACTAGATCAAGTCTTTAATACCTGAGTTTTGCTAGCAACTTTCTTGGAGTAATCACAGAATTTTAGAGTACTAATAATCATGAACAACTAAATAATCCTACACTCAAAAAACAAAAGACCACTTTAATGTTCATAATATGAAATTATTTGCTAAAAGACCTCCAAGTTTGGGGAAACTTGATTCCACAGCTACCTCATTCCACCTATATGGAAAATAGGTAACATTCCTGCTGCTCCCCTGTAATGGTAATGGAATTTGGAGATAGCCCTGAATTGGGTTGGTTTTTGGGTTGAGTGTTAAAATCCAGAGCTTGTGAATCCCACTTGTGGGATGGACTTGTTGATGTGAAGAGAGAGGACTGAACTGGGAAGAGCTATGAATTGAGAGAGGGGACCAAGAAAAGAGGAGGCCAGAAGCACTTTTGGGAGAGCAGGTTCCAGTATCATGGAGCCTGAGTTGTTGAGAGAAAGACTGCTGAAAGCCCACTGGAGTTGCCCAGGACTTCTGAGAACTTCCTCCTGGAGCTGCTAAGAACTGAGGAGGTGTGGATACAATGCCGGTATTTTTTCTGTTTTGATGTTGTTTTGCCAGATTCACCTGATGGTGAAGGACAGTGCTACTGTTGTAGAGGTCCTGAAACCTGGCCGTTGGTTCAGAAGCCCTGAAGGAGGATTTCTTTTTTATACATTCACAGAAATCCTGGAAGAGGGCCTTGCTGATGTTTTCAGGGGTTCTGGGACAGTCCTGTAGGCAGAGAATTACTTGATGACTACACTGGCTAGGACTTTGTTGAGCCTTGTCTCCCTAGGAACTGAGATTGCTGAGGGCTTGCCTTGAGTGAAGATGAAAAAAGGGACTTTCCTTGGGTTTTCAATGCTAAGATGATATCTTAACCTTGTTATGGCTTAAGGGTGGACGGCCTTTTGTGCTCTCCTGCTCCCATTTGAGAAAGTGCTTTGTGTTAATGGATGGTATTGTAATTACTTTGAGTCCAGGGGTGGGAAATCTTTGGCCTTTGTGTACTCTGTAATTGACCAAATGAATATACTTTGTTTGTGATTGGAAACTGATCTCCATTTGAGAAGAGACTTTGAATAAATGAATGTACTGTCTAAGGGTGGAGTAGTACCTGAATTGAATTGAGAACTTACTTGCTAAATGAATGTGTTATACTGTATTTTGACTTTCTCTGTTCTGTGAATGTTTGCTGAATAAAAGGGGTTTGCTATGCTGGTAATACAAACCTTGGAAGTTGCCTTTGCTTGGCATTACATTCCCTCAACTTATCACTCATCTTCTTTAAACTAAAAGAGCTCTAGTTCCTTTAAGTGATCCTCAAAAGATGTGGTCATTCATAAAGAAAAACGCATTATTTGTGAATGTCAGAAGATATATCAGCTTAAAACAACAATTAAACAGTAATTAAATTTAAAAAATCAGTAAGTTGCATTTACATGTGCCTTGAGCCATACGACATTGCACAAGATGTTAATAGTTTCCTTTTTAAAAAGTTCTTTTTTATAATCATTAACACAACAAACATATATAGGACTTACTATGTGCCAAAACCTGTGCTGCATACTATACAATTATTATCTCATTTAGTCCTCACAGCAGTCCTGTGAGACAGGTGCTATTTTTATTTCCAATTTACAGATGAGGAAACTAAGGCAAACAAGTGTTAAGTGATTTACTCAGTCATATAGCTAGTAAATGTCTGAAGAAAAACATTAGCAGCCAGGAGGAACAGAAAAGGCCTCTTGCAGCAGGCAGGATTTGAGTGAGGTTCTAAGCTGGAGGATGTGAGGAGAGAGAGTAGGAATTCCAAGCATGAAGCAAGGAGAGAAGAAATGAGTAAGTCAGTGCAGTGTAGAGAAATAAAGCATAAGAAATGAAAACAGGCAAAAGTCATGTTATAAATACCTTTAGAAATCAAAGATCTTTACTTATAGTTATTCTGGATATCAATAGAAAATAATGAATTTATTTCATAATTGGGCAGAGAAGATCTATGTACTTATGAGTACTGTCTTTTTCCATTGCTTCTATTTGAAATTCAGAATGATGTCCTAACTTTTTAGTGTCTTTGTTTCTATGGAATAAATTAAGAATTCTAACTTACTAAGACCAAATTGCCTTTTGATTTTTGGGGGAATGGAAAAGAATTGGTGAAGGGGATAAGAAGTGGATCTGAATTTCTTCAGGCAAGAGAACTGAACTTGACCAGTATCACATTGTCAAGGTATTTCAAAGACTATACATGTACCCAGATCTCTATCTATAACATGATTCTTCCATAGTTACTACATAGGAGAAGATTTCTATTAGATGAAGAATCATACTTTTCTGTTATTGTGTGTTTTGGTTTTGTTTTAGATTTTTTTCTTTCAGTGGAAACACATTAATGTCAAGCATGGACAGCAGGTAATTTAGTGTGATTTTTGGCATGATTCCATCTTTGACCAGGAAGCTAAATTCAGTTTGGTTCAAGGGATATAATGATGATGAGGAGGAAGAAGAATGAGCATATTAATAATGATGATGATTTCTTGTAAGCTATGGAAAATATTTTGTGCGTTTCATTTATAAGATGTATATCTTTTCCTAGTGTTCCCCCATTGAAAACATGTTGCTCTCCCCTTTTAAAAATAGTACAGTGATTCTCATGACAGAAACAATTCAAAGTGGTGGTACATCACACATAACATCTAAGATGAAGGTCAAATGAAATCAAAGAAGTAATAAACTGCCTTGTTCATGCATGAAAACCCAATTGATGTTGAATAAGAGTTTTATATTTTCTTTCAGTGCAAAACAGACACTCTAATTTATAACAGCTGGTAGTATAATTCTTTGCTTCAATGCTTCTATAGTTTTTACACATTTTTCTCATTAATTTCTTGAATTTGTGTAATTGGAGCTCTTTTATACAGCATCTGTTAGCTATTGACATGATGCAACTCAATGCATCCTTAAAGAAGATGACTACACATATGTGAATATACATGAAAATGAAAACATCAACTTGAAGTACATGGGATGATTTATTAACAATAACTGCTAATCAGTATTTTAATGGCACACAAATTTTCATTAACATATCCTGATAAAAGAAGGGATATCCTAAAAATTCTTCAAAGACCCTGAAATAATCTATAGAATACTATTCTCTTTTTATTTGGGGGAAATAAAATGTTTAAGACTCCTCATTTAGACAGTTAGAAACGGCTAGTGGTACATTAGACAGAGAACTGAGCTTGAAGACTGTAAGATCTGAATTTAAATTTGACCTCAGACACCTAATACCTATGCATCCTGGGTCAGTCTCTTAACTACAACTTGCCAGTTTTATCAACTGGAAAATGAGAATAATATTAGCACCTAAAATACAGTGTTTTTGTTGTAAGGATCAAATGAGATAATATTTTCAAGAGCACTAAGCATGGCACCTGTTATATAGTAGGCATCATATAAATGATTATTCCCTTCCATTCTGCTATGGATAGAGTAGTATACTGAAAACAGCAGTGGACTTAGATTTGAGTGTATTTCCTAACTTATTAGTTGTTTGATATGGGGAAAATAATTTTGCTAAGGTTCTTAGTGTCTTAGATTCTTCATGTTAAAGAGAGTAATCACACAGGGTTATAACAGGAAAAGCATTATGTAAATAATAATTTACTATGCAAATCAGAACTAGTTTTCCCATCAGATTTAATGTTGACATTCATATGTGAACGACATGCTGCTGGTCCATACTCATTAGGTAATTAACTTTGAGTAACTCATTCATTCATTCATTTACCTATTTATTTCTCCATCAACTTATTTACTTATATTTAATTTCATTTTCTTGTGATGAACTGAATGTGTTTAATAATGACTGATCAGAATTTAGGTTTCTGAGGGAGGGTGGAGCCAAGATGGCAGCATAGAAGCAGCAAAGTTTTGCAGCTCCTACATAGACACCTTAAATACCCATAGATACAATTCTAAACAAATCTTAGGGCTCCCAAACTCACAAAAATACAGAAAACACAGTATTTTCTGAGGGCAACTCAGCAGGTGGGGCTTATCACAGCAGGCTGGGAGCTGAAACCAGCCCAGTCTGAAACCATTGCCTGGCCACAGGGTGACAGAGAGAAGCCACAGCTGGAGTCTACAGGAGAGTGGATTGGCCACAGCTGGGCCAGTTTCCAGAATTATCAAGCCAGGACAAATAAGGCTAAGAGAAAGGTCAGTGGAATTCAAGCTAAATTTGGGGGAGAAAAGTGGTCTGGCTGAACTGTGCCCAGGGCAAGGAAGAAGCAGGAGCCACTTGCAACCCAGCTGCTTCAGAGCTCTTGGCCTGCAGATTGCAGGAGGTGGGGGGCAAGGTAATTGATCAGAGGCCAAGTTCTCTTGATTTGAGAGGCCTGGACCCAGATAGTGGTCTTGGGTGGTGGTCCTGGGGTTCGCTTTCAGCAAGCCAAAGCTGGTGGAGTCTGCAGCATACCCCTAAAGCTCCAGCAACACCAGCAATTTCAGACTGAGCTTTCCCCCTGGAAGCAGAGTTCCACAGAGCTAAAAAATCAAGCAATTAATTGACTAGCCAATAGGAGTAGGAAAAGGAAGCAAATTAAGAACAGCAATCAAACTCTAGAATACTTTTTTGGGGGACAAAAAGGATCAAAGCATGGAATGGGAGGAAGACAACACAATCAGAATTCCCACACCAAATACTTCCAAGAAACATGACAGTTGCCTACAAGCCATAGTTCAACTTAAAAAGGATTTTGAAAACCAAATAAGAGAAGTGGAGGAAAAATTGGGAAGAGAAATGAAAATGATGCAAGAAAATCATGAAAAGAGAGTCAACAACCTGACTGAAGAAAACAACACGTTACAGAACAAACTAACTAAAATGGCAAAAGAGGCCCAAAAAGCCAATGAGGAGAATGCCTTCAAAAGTCGAATTTGCCAAATAGAAAAAGAATCTCAAAAGCATTCTGAAGAGAATAATTCCATCAGAATTAGATTGGAGCAAATGGAAGCAAATGACTTTATGAGAAATCAAGATACTATTAAACAGATAGAAACAAATGAAAAAATAGAAAGCAATGTGAAATATCTCCTTGAAAAAAACCACCAACCTGGAAAATAGACTCAGGAGAGACATTTTAAAAATAATTGGACTACATGAAACCCATGATTGAAAAATAACTTAGAATGCATCCTTCAAGAAATTCTCAAGGAGAATTGCCCTGATATTTTAGAATCAGAGGGCAAAATAGAACTTGAAAGAAAAGAATGAAATGTATAAAACATATCAACTTTCAAGATGCATTACTTTAAACATAAAACATTATCGATCCCCTCAACATTTAGGACTCCATCAAATCATCTTGTTTATAACTAGTTTGCATTTATTCTCTTTAAATTTATTGTATATATACTTAAATGCATCTTTGTTGTTTCACTAGAATGTAAGTTCCTTGGACATAGAAATTATGAAATTTCTTATATTTGTTTCTCATTATCCAGAGTCTGAAACCTCGTAGATACTGATAAATTGTGGTTGCTTCATTCAGGAACAAGGTGACCATGAGCAAACCATTTCACCACTATGAGACTCAATTGCCTCAACTGAAAGATGAGTACAATGATATTTTCTTGCCTACATAGAAATTTTTCAGTAAAATCTTTAAAGTATTATATAAATATGAGGTAATATCGTCATCCATTTTATTATCAATTATTCATGTTTGTGAGAATGTTTCTCACTTTATACCCTTTTAAATGTTGATGATAAAATCAAGAAAATCAGACTTTAAAATGCAAAAATGGAATAGCAATGCTATTTTGATAATTTTCTTATAAATACAACTTAAAAAATAATTCCTAGATATTCTGAAGTTTTGAAATAGTTTCAAACTCTTCTTGTCAGGTGATGATATTTTTTTCACAAAAAAAATCTCTCTTTACTTGGGGAGAATATATAATTTGTTTCCCAGTAATAGGCACTATGAATTTGTGATCCTTTTAATTTTATTTCCATTTTGGAATTATGAATTTTTCCCATAGTAATTGCTTGATTAACTTTGGAAAATGGTTGTGTCTTTGAAAATTCCATTATATTATATTTGAAGTCATAAAGAGAATAATGATTCAAGCTACTTTTAAGACAGTATTAGAAAAACAGCTGTTATTTGACTGACAAGAAAAAAAAATGCCTGAGAGTTATAAACCTTCATTTCCAGTCTCAGTACTTCCAATAACCAGATCTTGAAAACAAATAAATTACCTACCTATTCTATACCCATTTTCTCTTCTTAAAACATGGTCAACTTTGTACTCTGATGTATAAGGTCTCTTGTGGCTCTAAAATTATATGATTGACCTTTTTTCATTAATTTTATGATGTTATTTAACCATATATAAATATATCTGTACTTAATTGTAGCCTTCTTGGAGGAGGGCATAAGGTAAAGTGGAGGGGGTGTTGAGAAGCCAAGCAAAAAGTACACAGCAGAGAATGAAAGAAAACTTTCAAGGAAGTAAAGATAAGGTGGATGGATAGCTCTGAAAACAACATGTAGTATTTATTATGTAGACTTTCTTAACATTAAAATTTATTGTATGTTTTGAATCCTCTCCTACATTCAGCTATTCACATGGCAATGCTTTTTTCATTTTCTTCTTTCATTTAAGTTTACAATATTTTTTTTTGGCTGTGTATTTAAGTTTTAGTATTTGAGTTACATTTTAAAACTGCATCAATCTGAGACCTATAGGGTTCTTAATGTGTAGTTAAGTGGTTCTGATTTCTGTTTGTTTGACATAACTGAGATAGACAATTTTCCAAGACTATAGGTTGCAGATAAGTTATTATTTTGTATTGATAGAGGAAATATCCCCATCTGAGAATTTCCTAGATAATAACTGGTCCACTTCCTAACTCTATTCTCAATTCTGGACAATCTTGGCTTATAGAAAATTAAATGCAGTTCATTGCATATTTCTTGTTACTTCTGTCATTTGAAATTTAGTTAATTTTATGTTTTTTATGTTTTATGTTTTAATAATCAACTTGAAAGAATCCTTGGTAAGAAAATAATTGGAAAGATAGGACTTATCATTGCCTCGAGAAAAAAATGAAAAAATATTTCTGAAGAGTTGCATACATTTTATATTCAACATAGCATTTCCAAGAGATTAAGAGATTGCTACCTCAAAAAGAAATAGAAACTGTGACACAGAAATATGTGTATTGCCTTCATATTGTTGAAAAGTGAACATTATATAATTAAGTTCTAAAAAAAACGAATGAATGATTATCTCTATATAGCAGGCACTTTGATAGTGAGGGTGATACATGGAGAAAAAAAATATAACTCTCCTAGTTTTCAGAGGGCTTACTTTCTATTGATGTGATATAACATATTCAACTAAGTAAATACACAATATTATAAAAGTAATTTCAATACCAACATGGAAAATTAGATCTAAAAGGGTATTCTGGGTCAGGGACAAAGATGAAGAGGAGAAATGAAGAAAGAGAAGAGGATTTGATTCTGTAGGTGATGTTTATCATTGGTTTTACTCCATCATTGATTTCACTGTAAAATGATACTTACAGTGAGCAAAACCTTAGTTAATAAATATTGTTATCTTCTTGGCAAGTTATAGTAATAGATATCTGCCAAAAACACTGAAAAGTTAAGAGAATTTTCTAGGATCATATAGTCAGTATTTTCAAAGGGTCTTCAGAGGGTCTTCCTACCTCTGAAGTTAGCATTTTTCCCACTTTTACAATGCTTCCTATTACTGCTGTTTGTTTCATTATTATTGTTACCTCATTCTCTTCATCTTTTCTTCAGTTTCCGATATAAATAGTCCAAAGACAAGTTGTTACTCTGCTATGATTTTTGTATGTAATGGATGGTAGAATATTGGGCAGGCAAATGAAATGACTGCCTCCTGCAACTGAATGCAAGTATTAAGATGTAAGCTCATTTTTTTTGGGTAGATGTAATGAAACCATTTTTGGGCCAATTTCAACCAACAGATAAATGAAAGAGTTGATGTGTTTCTCATCTGGTTCCCATACAGTTTTAATGTCTTCTACTCTTTTGAAAGTTTTCATGACATATAAAGAGTATTCATATTTGGATTAATGACCAATTATAATTTATATTTTTAAATTCTTTTTCTTTTACTTCTTCATTGATACTTATGTATCAGTGTTGAATTCAGTAGTTGTGGGGTATGATTATGTTTGTGATGATTCTCCAGTTCAAGGAAAACTTGTTTTCTGAATTCTCAATGATATTTTGCAGTTTATATGTGTGGCATATTTTGTAAATTTGTAAAGGAAAAAGAGCTTTCCATGCTTGATGCTAACCACTTGCTCGTGTCTTCTCATGTATTTGATATATGGTAATTTTTTTCCATTAGAGATGATAGTGTGTTGTGCATTATCATTGCATAACCCATATCAATCAATGAAGCCATTTTCTTTTAGAACAGCTTTTTTTTTTTTTTGCATTTCTGGGTGCAATGGTCTAATGAGTGAATTGAAATCACAAATGTTTCCCATTCTATAAAGCTTCATGTCACTCAAAAATATCATGTTTCTTGGCCAATTATTGTTGACTGAGTTCATATGGTTGTCACTCAAGGCATACCTTTTTATTCCTTCTTTGACCTCTGCTATTTGTTGGTTCCATTCAGTGATAAACTGGTAACATCAAACAAAACCAATGACATATATCTACTGTTAATCACTATTATTGTTCAGTGAAGGACTGTTTCATTGTTTGAAAAGAGTTTCTTTTTTCCTGTATTTCACATGCCATGAGAATATATATTTGATGAAAAAGTGTTCCTCCTTCTACCATTACTTTAAGTAATTGTAACCTCTATTGTAATAATATTTAAAGAGATTTTTTTTCAGGATTTTTTTGCACCTCTTAATTCTCAAATCTTTAGTTCTCAATTTATATATTAAGACTGATATTCCATCAATACTAACTGCTTACAGAATGTACTCCCCAGTAAGTATGAGCTTCTGGAAATCAACAACTCCCTTGACATATATTATCACAATTTTCCTTGATGACATACATAAACAATAAATGACTACTAAGATGGTCGAATGAATCTCTTTATGTTGGAAGCCATACTTAATTCTCTATGGGGGAGATGATATTGAATTTAAAGCCAGATAATTTAAACTGTCTGAAAGATACTGCTTTTCATATAGAGTGGTCTTGACAGGAAGAGAAAGTGGCAAGAGTAAAGGATGACAGATGGATAGTAGGAGGTGCAGTGGACAGAGGGCCAAATTTGAAGTCAGAAAGACTCTTCTTCTTGAGTTCAAATTTGCACTCAAACACTTACTAGCTCTGTGACTCTTGGCAAGTGACTGAATCCTTTTTGTTTCAATTTCTCATCTGTAAAATGAATCATAGAAGGGAATGGTAAACCAACCCTGTGTCTTTGCCAAGAAAACCCCAAATAGGTTCACAAAGGCTTAAATATGATTGAAACTGACTGAACAACACCAACAAAGCAGCAAGTGGGCAAATCCATTCTGGCAGATTTTTCATAGAATATAAACAAGGATGAAACAAGATGGGCAAGAATGAATGGACTGTACTTTTCATCATTGAAAGGAATTCTATAATTGTTAAGATCATTGACACATTAGAGTATTTAAAAGACATGCTTTAAATCGAGAAAAATTGCCATGTACACATTAAATGCCCTGTTTTTCTCACTATACTTGGTTCTTTGGTCTGTTTTAGATATTTTTAATGTGAGGATAAGTCATGAATGTAGAACTGAATCCATGATAAGGCTATGATAAAATCAGCAAAGGTAGTGAAAATATACAGCACATTCGGTCAGCTTGTTCAATGATTACCAGATAAATGGTACTATTACTATTTATATTCTCTGGGGAATTTGTGTGAAATGTCTTTTGCCCCTGAGACAATAAATAGAGTTTTCCAAAAACCTTAGTGTAGCTTTAAGCTACTAAAGCTTGAGACTTCCCTTTTGTAAACTTCTTGCTTAAACATGTTTTATAATATAAACTGCAAATGGTTTGCATACAGTGAATAATCATGTAATTGGTCTTTTTTGGAGGCATAACTGATCTATTATTTTGAGCAAAAAGGTATGTTGACTTCTATTAAGATAGAATCAGGCTTGCAACTGAGAGGAAGCTGGTAAAGTGATTTTCTAGTAATTCACTCACCACTGTGAAGCAAAACTCAAAATTCAATGATATTGGAACTTAATGAGCTCTACAAAATTTCAGAGAAACTAGAGTTTCAGTTTCCTCTTTTGATATAATGGTTCTTTCAGAGAAGTATACTGTTTCTAATTAGATCCAGTTTATGTTTTTCTTATATTGGGCTTCTAATTTGGATGTATGTGATGAAACATTTCCCAGATTTTTTTTTGTAGCAGTCTGCCTATACTGATTTATTTGCTTTTCAGGCTTTGGAACTGAACTTTTTGATAATGGGTGAATTGTTTATTTTTGGGAGATTTTTTTTGCTGTACTTTAACTTCTTATGTCATTTTTAACAGTTTTCTTTTGATTTTGTTAGCTCATTAAGAGAATTTAGATTTTTTTTCAAATTTAATTTTATGTATCTTTCCAATTTCTTTTAATTGTATATCATGAGGTTCAAGTTTTTCACAGCACATACCCATAAAATATTGATATAGGTTACCAATGCCATCCTATATATCTACAATATATTTCTAAACCTGAACAGATATACATTACCTCTTATGATACTTAACATGGTAATATAGCTTTGGAATTGAGGGTTTCATTGGCACAAAACAATATTAACCATTTTCTATTACTGGGAAGTACTATTTCATTTTTTCACATTAATACTATTAGCACATATGCCTTCTCCCCATTTCATGTACAGCAATGATTTTCCTGCTTTAGTAATCAGTGTCATCTGCACTGAAGCACTTTCAGTTAGTCAGTCAACAACTTATTTCTAAAAAGTGAGATACTGTGTATTTCTTTTAATGTGTTTTAATTTTTCCTTCCTTCTGCTACCAGAACACAAAGAAGTAGCACTTGTTTTAACCACATATCAAAATTTTCCTCATGATGGTTTCAGACAGGGCTGTCCTATAACCCCAATGCCACTCTACCTCATTCTTAGACTCTTGGGAATAGTGGCATCATATTGCCTGGGGTGCTAATACAATAAGGGGCATCATCAGGGTCCAGGTCTACAGAACTTCAAAAAGACCACTAAGAATTCATAGTTACTTTAATTGTGTATGAAAGGATACTTGAAGGTCCCAGTGTCTTTGTCCCTGGCTGGCATTCTTCTACCATGCAATTGTTTCATCCCACACATTGAATCATAGTATTTATAATTTTTTTATTTTACTCCTGTCTTCCTCTTTGCAATGACTGATCCTGAGAACTCAGCTTTTTATTCTCAAGGAGGTTAAAAGTAGTGATAAGATTAGGGTGATTCTTTTTAAAAATTTTTGGCCAAGGCCCCACCTGTTTTATTTCCCCCAATATAAATAGCCATGCTAATGTTTCCTCTATCATCCAGCCAGTTTTAAGTGCTGGATATCATCTAAAACCAATTTATATGAATGCATTTTATAAAGACCTGCTTATTGAGAAGATATTGGAAGATCAAAAGTACAAACATGTATATCCAAAGTGAGGCACACTGAACACTTTTTCATCTGGGTACCTAGGAAGATTGAGTTCAACTTACAGTGGCTACCATGAACATTTCTCTCATAAAGTAACTTCTAGGAACAACATAAATGAAATGTAACTAAGTGGTTCAGTGAAGAGAGCTCTTAGTCTGGAATCAGGAAGACTTCATTTCAAATCTGGCGTGATACTAGTTGTGACCCTGGGCAAGTCACTTAACTGCTGTTTACTTTGGTTTTCTTATCTGTAAAATGGGGTAAAAATAATAGCTCTTAGACTTCCAGGAGCCAAGATGGCAGAGTAAGCAGTAAGTTGCTCTTGCTCTCTGTTTCTGACACTTCCCCAGGGAAAAAAAATAATCTTGGAACAGCAGAACCAGCAGAAAGAAGGGGCATAGCAGGTTATTAGCTTAGGAGGCTAAGGCGATTAATAGGAAAGTTCCCTCTTGCTGTGGCTGAAGGCAACCAGTTCGGGATGGAAGGCATGGAGGTAAGCAAACAGCAAGGCTCACCTCAGCAAATCAATAGGAGACCCTGAGCCCCAGGGTCTTGGAGTCGGAAAGGTCCAACACCAGGAACTCCATTCCTTTGAGTGTCACTCCATTTCCGTGTACCTTCACATAGCCAGAAAAATTGGCATTCATCAGCACAAAGAACCAAAAATTGGGGGACTGAAAATGAGGAATGACCAGGGGCTGTCAACCCATGTTCTAGCACAGCACTCAGGGAAGTGGAGACCTCCAGCAGCCAAGACACCCTTGATAACACCAATGCAATATTCACTGAACCCACAGCAGCTATGAATAAGCTTTTGTATTTGTTAATCACAAAATATAACAGGCTTTCCACATGGAGGACAGAACCAAAGCACTTATTCAAATACCAGAAAGCCTTATATCAAATCTAGAAAGCCAAATTCGTCATAGTAACCACAAAGTTGGTGCACATAATCAATGCAGTGAACACCAATATTCCAAGGCTTTCTCAAACCTTCCCTGCATCAGGCCTTCAAAACAAAACAGGCTTCCTTAAGCAAGAATGCACTTCTGTCACTCATGCTAGGTGTTCAGCCTCCATGCAGCTTGCTCACAGAAGTTCCAGCACTCTCTCAGCTTGTGATCAGTTTTGTATCGGGTCATTAGCTCCTCCCTGCTTCTGTCTTTGGCAAGTCCCTCCCACTTTGTGTTTCATAAGTTCTGTTTCTTTACAAAGACTTTATATAATCACGTGCAAAGATCATAGGAATCAAAGTTCTAAGTACTTGTTTGCCATTACAAGGAGAAGGAAAGATCTTCCAATCCCAATTACCATTACACCTTCCCCCATGCCTCTTGAGGGAAGCTTCAGTGTAACCCTGGAGAAATAAAGAAAGACCTCACCTGACTTTGGCACATGCCATCCAGGTCTAGCTCAGCACCAGATAAACTACAGCATTATACAGCTTCAAGTGCCAGAACCAGAGGCCCCAGCAAACAAAACTAGTATCCAGGCCCCTAACCACCAGCCCAAGAAGCATGGGACAGATCACTGTGTGCTACAGTAGCAAAAATCCAATTTAAAAGCCAGGAAAAAGGCAAATACCATGAACAAAAAGCAATGTAGAAAATCAAAGACCATAGAATCATACTATAGAGAAAGAGATCATAATACAAATTCAGAAGCAGACAGAATTGTCAATATATATGCATATGAAACCTGAAAGGGGAATATGAATTGATCTCAAGTCCAAAAAGCCTTCTTGGAAGAGCTTAAGATGGATTTTAAAAGTCAATTTAGAGAGGTAGAAGGAAAATTTAACAATTCCTTTAAAATTACAATTGATAAAATGAGAAAAAAAATCACTGAAGAAAAAAACTCCCTAAAAAATAAAGTTGGCCAAATGGGAAAAAAAAGTGGAAAATAAGGTAACTGAAGAAAACAATTAGAAATTAGAATTGGGCAAATAGAAGCTAGTAGTCTATGAGTTATCAAGAATCAGTGAAACAAAATCAAAAGAATGAAAAAAACAGAAGAAAATGTACAACCTCATTAGAAAAACAACTATCCAGGAAAAGACATGCAGGAAAGATAATTTAAGAATTACTGTTCCACCTGAAAGCAATGATGAAAAAAAAGAGCCTGAAAGTGTCTTCTAAGTTGTCATCAAGGAAAACTGTCCTGAGGTCCTATAACCAGAGGGGGAAATAATCATTGAAAGAATCCACTAATCACCTCCTGAAAGAAATACCAAATTGAAAATGCCAAGGAATATTGTATCCCAATTCCAAAATTATCAGGTCAAGGAGAAAATATTGCATGCAGCCAGAGCAAAACAATTCAATTATTGTGGATCCACAGTCAGGGTCACACAGGACCTTGTAGCTCCTACATTACAAGATCAGAGGGCCTGGAATATGATAGTTTATTGGATTACAACAAATTGTGAATTCCCTAGAAAAAATAAATATAATATTCCAGGAAGGGAGATGGACAGTCAGTGAAATAGGGGACTTCCAGACCTTCCTTATTAAAAGGCCAGAACTCAATGGAAAATTTGATTTTCAAATACAAAACTTGAGAGATGTATAAAAAGGTAAACATGGAAGAAAAATTAAAACATTTTATTCCATAAGGGATAACTATTTAAATTCTTAAATGGGAAGATGATTCTTATAATTCTTGAGAATTATTATCTTTATCATAATATTTAAAGGGATATACATAGGGCATGGGTATAAATTAACTCATATTTTAATTTTAAAAAAACCTTAATAAGGTATGCAAGAGGATTGTAATGTAGAAGAGGAAAGGAGGAGGCAGAAAATGGTAAATTACATCACATGCATCACATGAAGAGGCACAGAAACATATTATAGTAGAGGGAAAGAGATGAACATTGTTTGAACTTTACAGTCATTGGATTTGCTTCAAGGAGGGAATAACATACTCAGGTATAGAAATCTAATTTTCCCTATAGTCAGCAGGAGGGGAAAGGAGCAAGAAAAGGGAGCAGTGTGGTTAGAAAGGAGGGAAAAATAGTACTAGAAAAGAGAAAGAAAATGGAGGGGGGCTGATAGAAGAGAGGAAAGATTGAGGCAGAAGATGTCCAAAAGCAAAACTCTTTTGAGGAGAGAAAGGGAGAAAGGAGAAATAAAAAGAAACATAAACAGAGGAGGAAATAGGTTAGAAAGAAAGATGCAGAATTTAATCATAACTATAAATGTGAATGGGATGAACTCTCCCATAAAATGGAAATGGGTAGCAGAAGGGATTAAAAATCAATCCCTACAAAATATTGTTACAAGAAGCATATTCAACACATGGAGATAAACAGAGGGTAAAGGTAAAAGTCTGGAGTAGAATATATTATGTTTCAGATGAATTTTTAAAAAACAGGGGTAGAAATCCTAATCTCAGACAAAATAAAAGCAAAAAATATATATATATATCTAATCAAAAGAGATAAGGAAGAAAATTATATCCTGCTAAAAGACACCATAGACAATGAAGTAATAATATAACTAAACATATATGCACCAAGTGGTATAGCAGCCTGATTCTTAAAGGAGAAGTTATGGGATTTACAGGAAGAAATGGACAATAAAACTATACTAGTGGGGAACCTCAACCTTCCCCTCTCTGACCTTGATGAATCTAACCTCAGAATAAACAAAAAGAAGTTAAGGAGGTGAATAGAGTTTTAGAAGAGGTAGATATAGTAGGCCTCTGGTGAAAATTAAATGGGGATAGAAAAGAATATATCTTTTCTTCTTGTTTATAATTAATTAATTTTTAGTGTGCAACATTTATTTCCAAAAGATTTTGAGATCCAAATTTTCTCCCCATCTCACCCCTCCCCCACACCCCAAGATGGCATGCATTCTGATTACCATTTCCCCCAGTCTACTCTCCCTTCTATAACTCCCCCACCCCATTATCCCTTTTCCCCTTACTTTCTTGTAGGGCAAGATAGATTTGTATGACCCATTGCCCACTTATCTTATTTTCCAGTTGTATGTAAAATAAATTATTGACATTTATTTTTAAAACTTTGAAATACAAATTCTCTCCCATCTCCCTTCCAACTCTCATTGAGAAGGCAAGTAATTAAATGTGGTTTATACATGTGTTCTTATACAAAACACTTCCCAAATGGGCATGTTTTAAAAGACTAATGATATTTCCCTCCACCCTTTTCCCATCTCCCACTTATTCTATTTTCTCCTTTGATCAGTCCCTTTCCATATGTATTTGCTTCTGACTATCCCCTCCCCCAATCTGCCTTCCCTTCTATCACCCCCACTTTTGTCCCCTTCCCCTTTACTTTCCTGTAGGGTAAGATACCCAATAAAGTGTGCATGTTGTTCCTTCCTTAAGCCAAATCCAATGATATTATGCATTCCCTGTCACCTTTATTCCCTTGCCCCTTCATTGCAAAACATTTTTCTTGCTCTTTTAGGTGAGATAATTTACTCTATTATATCTCCCCCTTTTCCTTCACCCACTATATTCTTCTCTCACCCCTTAATTTTATTTTTAGATAGCATCACTTCATATTCAACTCACCCTGTGCTCCCCCCTTCTCTCTCTCTCTCTCTCACTCTTCCTCTCTCTCTCTCTCCATCTCTCTGTCCTTTCCTCCCTCCTTTTATCTATCTATATTTCTTCCAACTACTCTAACACTGAGAAAGGTTCCAGAAGTTACAAATATTATCTTTCTATGAAGGAATGTAAACAGTTCATCTTTAATAAGTCCCTTATGATTTCTCCTTCCTGTTTACTTTTTTTATGCTTCTCTTGATTCATATATTTGAAAGTTACATTTTCTATTCAATTCTGGTATTTTCAGCATAAATGCATGAAATTCCTCTATTTAATTGAAAACTCCTTTTTTCCTCTGCAGTATTATATTAAGTTTGTCTGTTAGTTGATTCTTGGTTTTAATCTGACCTCCAGAATATCATATCCCAGGACCTTTCATTTCTTAATGTAAAAGTTGCTAGATCTTGTGTTCTCCTGATTGTATGTTCACAATCCTTAAATTGTTTCTTTCTGGCAATTTGCAATATTTTCTCCTTGACACAGAAACTCTTGAATTTGTCTACAATATTCCTAGGAGTTTTCATGTTGGGATCTCTTTCAAGAGTTTATTTGTGAATTCTTTCCGTTTCTATTTCCCCCTCTAGTTGTAGAATATCAGGGCAATTGTCCCTGATAAATTCTTGAAAGATGATGTCTAGGCTCTTTTTCTGATCATGGCTTCGAAGGAGTCCAATAATTTTTACATTCTCTCTCCTGCATCTATTTTTCAGGTCAGTGGTTTTCAATGAGATATTTCCCAATGTCTTCTATTTTTTCATTCTCTTGATTCTCTTTTCTAATTTCTTGATTATTCATAAAGTCATTAACTTCCATTTGTTCCATTCTAATTTTGAAGGAATTGATTTCTTCAGTGAAATTTTGGACCTCCTTTTCCATTTGTCTCATTCTGCTTTTTAGGATATTCTTCTCATTGACTTTTTGGACCTCTTTTGCCATTTGGGTTAGTTATTTTTCTTCTAAAAAAGATTTGTTTAGTTACTTTTAGTTTACAAGATTGAGTTTCAAAATCCCTTGAGTTCCAAATTTTCTCCCCTATCCACCCTCACAGCCCTCCATGGCAGAATGGAATCAAGTGTAGGATCTCCAAATACTTTCACATTGGACATTAGTCTGGCTGTTGTAATTGATGGAATGAACAATGAGAGAGAGGAAACAAAATCAAGCATGGAAAAGACAGAGAGTATGTAGTTTGCTTCAGTCTCCATTTAAACTCTGTTCTTTCTGGATCTTTCTCTGAATGTTTATTTTCCTCAGTATTTTGGGGTGTCTCCTTTGGAAAGCACCTCATTTTTCAAGATTTTCTTGTGTCATTTTCATTTCTTTTCCCAATTGTTATTCTATTTCTCTTATTTGATCTTCAAAATACTTTTTTACTTCTTCCATGGTCTGCAACCAATTCATATTTTTCTTGAAGGCTTTTGATGTAGGAGTTTTAACTTTGATGACTTCTTCTGGTTGTATGTATTTTTTCTTTGTGACCAAAGTAATAGTTTGGGTTGATTTTTTAAAAGTTCTGTTTGTTCATCTTCCAAGTCAAATATTTGACTTTCTAACTCTTTATAAAGATAAGACTCTGCTTCCAATTGGGGTGGGGGTGGGGTGGATTTACTGTCCCCAGCTTCAAGAATTTTGTATCAACTGCTCAATTCCACCATCATCTTTGGTTCCAGACCTCTGAAAGCAAGCATTGTTGTTGTTGTTGTTGCTACTGCTGCTGTTGCCACTTCCACCACCTTCATCACCCTGTGACTGGGACCAGACTATGTGCTCTTCTTTCACCCAGGTCCACAGGGTTCCCACACTGTCCTTACATGTTTTCCTTAGTGTTTGTGGGTTCAGAAGTCTGGGAACCACCACAGCTGCCAACAATTCAGTCTCCCAAGGCCTGTTCTAACCCCATGTATCCCCATGTGGCCCGTGTCAGACTATGCTTGGCTCCCAGCCCAGTGCAATACACCCTGCAGTGGACTAGAGATGTGATTCACTCTAAAACGTTGTGGGTTCTGCAGCTCTATAAATTTTTAGAGTCATTTTTACATGTATTTGGAGAGGTTTAGTGGAGAGCTCAAGCCAGTCCCTGTTTTGATTCTCCACAGGGCTCTGCCCAGAATGTAACTTTTTCTCAGTGCTACATGGCACATACAGAAAAAACTGACTGTGTGCTAGGGCATGAAAACCTCACAATACAGGGCAGAAAGGCAGAAATATTAAATGAATTCTTTTCAGATAATGATGCAATAAAAATTATATGTAATAAAGGACCATGGAGAGATGGACTAGAAATCAATTGGAAACTAAATAATCAAATCCTAAAGAATGAATTTGTCAAACAACAAATCATAGAAACAATCAATAACTTCATCCAAGAGAATGACAATAATGAGACAATATACCAAAATTCATGGGATGCAGAAGAAGTATGTGGGGGAATTTTTATATCTTTGAATGCTTACATGGATAAGATTAAGAGGAGATTGATGAATTGCATATGCAACTGAAAAAATACTAGAAAATTAACAAATTAAAAAGTGTCAAATACTAAATTAAAAATACTGAAAACCAAAGGAGAGATTAATAAAAATGAAATTAAGAAAGCTATTGAACAATAAATAAAACTAAGAGCTGGTTTTATAAAAGAAATATAGATAAACTTTTGGTTAATTTAATTTTTTAAAAAGTAAGAAGAAAATGAAATTACCAGTAACAAAAATGAAAGAAGCAAATTCACCAACAATGAAGAGGAAACTAAAAAAATAATTAAAAACTATTTTGCCTAACCATATGCCAATAAATTTGACAATCTGAATGAAATGGATGAAAAATTACAAAATTCTAAATTGACCAGATTAGCAGGAGAAGTAGTAAAATACTTAAAAATAAACCCATCTCAGAAAAAGAAATTGAATAAGCAATCAATGAACTCCTTAGGAAAAAATCCCCAGGACCAAATGGACTTACAAGTGAATTGTATCAAACCTTTAAAGAACAATTAATTCCAATATTATATAGATTATTTGATAAACTTGGTGAAGAACGATTCCTACTAAATACTTTTATTATTATTCTTTTTAATAAAATATTAGAAAAAAGTTTACATCAACTTATCAAGAGAATAATATACTTTTATCAGCTTGTATTTATGTCAGGAATGCAGGGCTCATTCAATATTAGGAAAACTGTCATCCTAATTGATCTTATCAACAACAAAATTAATAGAAACCATATGATTATCTCAATGAATTCATTTTTTTTTTACAAAATACAACACCCATTCCTATTTAAAATACTAAAGAGGATAGGAATAAATGGAGTCTTCCTTAAAATGATAAGTAGTATCAAGCTAAAACCATCAACAAGCATTCTATATAATGGGGAGAAGCTATATGCATTTCCAATAAGATCAGGGGTGAAACAAGAAGTCCATTACTACCATTGTTATTAAATATGGTACTAGAAATGTTAGCTTTAGCAATGAGGAGAAAAAGAAATTGAAAGAATTAGAATAGGCAAAGAAGAAATAAGTTATCACTCTTTGCAGATGATATGATGTTATACTTAGAGAATCCTGAAGAATTAACTAAAAATCTACTTGAAATATAAACTTTTGAAAAATTCCAGGATATAAAATAAGCCTACATGAATCATCAATATTTCTTTATATTACTAAGAAACTCTATCATCAAGAGACAGAAAGAGAAAATCCATTTAAAGTTATTGTAGACATTTTAAAATATTTACCTGCCAAATTAATAATACCTGCTAAAACAAACCCATGAACACAATTACAAGACACTTTTCACACAAAGTCAGATCTAAATAATCGGAAAAATATCAGTTGTTTGTAGGTAGGCTAAGCTAATATTATATAAATGACAATTCTACCTAAACTAATTTACTTATCCGGTGCTGTACCAATCAAACTACCAAAAACTTATTTTATAGAGGTGGGAAAATATAAAAAATCATTTGGAAGAACAAAAAAGTTCCAGAATACCACGATAATGCTAGGGAAGATAGCTTAGCCATATCAGATTTTAAATTGTATTACAAATCAGTAATCATCAAAACTGCTTGGTACTGGCTAAGAAAGAGAGTGGTAGATCAGTGGAATAGGTTAGGTACAGAAGACAGAGTAGTCAAAGACTACAAGTAATCTACTATTTGATAAACCCCCAAACCCCATCTCCTGGGATAAGAACTCACTATTTGACAAAATTGCCATGACTCTATTAAACAGTATAGTAGAAACAAGTCATAGAGCAACATCTTACACCACATACCAAAATAAAGTAAAAACGGGTGCACAGTTTTGACATAAAGGCTGATACTATAAGCAAACTGGGAGAGAAAGTAATAGTTTATGTACCAGGTTTATAAAGAATGGAAAAATGTATGACCAAACAAGACAGAGAGATTATGAAATGCAAAATAGATTATTTTGATTACATTCAAGTGAAAAGTTTTTGCATTAATGAAGCCAATGCAACCAAGATTAGGAGGGAAACAGAAAAATGGAAAAGTATTTTTACGACTAGTGTCTCTGATAAAGGCCTCATTTCTAAAATATATAGAGAAGTGAGTCAAATGTATGAAATACAAGTCATTCCCCAATTTATAAATTTTCAAATGATATGAACAGGCAGTTTTCAGAGGAAAACATTAAAGCTATCTATAGTCATATGAAAACATGTTCTAAATTGCTCTTTATTTGAGAAGCATAAATCAGTACAACTCTGGAGTACCACTTTGCACCTATCGGACTGGCTAACATAACAAAACAGCAAAATTGTAAGTGTGAAAGATGTGGGAAAATTGGAACACTAATTCATTGATAGTGGAGTTGAGATGATCCAACCATTCTTGAGAGTGATTTGAAACTATATTCAAGGTGTTATAAAAATATGTATACTCTTTGACCCAGCAATACCACTTCTACAGCTATATGCCAAAAAGATGATAAAAATAGGGAAAGAACCCACAAAAATATTTAGAGTAGCTTTTTTTGTGGTGGCCAAGGAATGGACATTGAAGAGATGCTCATAAATTGGGGAATGGCCGAACAAGTTGTGGTGTATGAATGGAATACTCTTGTGCTATAAGAAATTATAAACAGGAAGTCTTCAAAAAGACCTAGAATGAACTGCTACTAAGAGAGGTGAGCAGAAACAAGAAAACTTTGTACACAATAATAGCCACAGTGTGTGATGACTAACTTTAGTGTACTTAACCCTTCTTCATAATGCAAAGACCTAAAACAATTCCAAGAGACCCATGATGGAAGATTCCATCCTCATCCAGAGAAAGAACTATGGAGTTTGAATGCAGAATGAAACAGACGATTTTCTTTTATGTTTGCTTGTTTTATTTTTCTTTCTCTTGGCTGTTCTCATTCTTTCTAATTCTTCTATACAATATGGCTAATGTGAAAATGTTTCATGGGAATGTATATGTAAAGCCTATATCAAATTACATACTGTCTTGGGAAGGTGGGAGGGGAGAGAGGGAGAGAAAATTAAAACTTATGGAAGAGAATGTTGAAAATTAAAAATAAATTAACTTAAAAAAATAATAGCACCTGCCTTCAAGGGTTGTGGTGAGGATCAAATGAGAAATGGCATATCATTATGATATATATATATATATATATATATATATATATATATATATATATATATATACTATTATTATCAACACCATTTGTTTTTAACATTTGAAAACTGTTCCTTCCCAGCAGAATATTGTATCTTGGCTGCTGAGTTGATACACTGCTGGACTGGGTCACATAGGTGGTCCCTTAGGCTTCTGCACTTTCCTCAACTGACAAAGTTGTGACAAATATTTGAATGTTTGCCATGGACTCCATTCATTGGAGTTCTCAGTTGTATTTTTTGGCCTTTACAAATCACACATTGCCAGTACATTTCTAATACCCCTTCATCTAAGATTATGAAATTATAAAAAACACGGTAGCATACAAGCCATCTCCAGGTGAAGAGATATGACAGCTGAAATAGCCACCATTAACTGTGGATGAAATCTTAAGAATTCTTCTTTCTACTTTCAAACTTGAAGAAGAGTAGAAATTATTTTATTTTAAGCTTTTGTATGCACCTAATTCTGACTCAGTGGTCAATGAAAAGGATGTGCAGACTCTGGAATACTGGCAGGGCCCCAACCTTACACATCCACAAATTTCCAAAAGTGGATTTACCAAGCCTGTTTACGTGGGCAAATAGCTAATAGAGCACAACGTATATACTCTAAGAACTTGTCCTCCACTGGACAGCTCCCAATTAATTTGTATCTTTGCCTGGACTTTGAGGAAGCTTGCCTTATTTTTTCCATGCTATTATTATTATTATTGCATTATGAGAAAAAATCTAGCCTAATAAATGACTTTATACTCAAGAGGCATTATGAAAATCAATAGCAATCATCACTGATGTTCCATTCTATATAGTCTTTTCTCCTACTCTGTTCTTTAGCGATTTCATAGTATGAAAAAAAGCTTAGAACATAAGTCAATTACTGAATAGGAATAGTAACTAAAATATTAAGGTCACCCTTTTAACTTTTTATTTTTTATTTTATACTTTTCCCAACTTGAGTAAATAGCCTAAGATGATATATGGAAACTGATTTAGTTCAAAGGATATTTTGTGACTTTTACTTTTGTTCATATAGAATTGTTCTTAGTCAAAGCAGGCTTTTTCACAATTAGTACTAAAGAATGGAAACAGATTCAGGACAAAAGACTTGTACTATAATATCCCTCATCTGTTAGAAGAAAATTGTTAAATTCATCTTGATGTCTAAATCAAGAACAGAAGCTTAAGTTTTCCACATAAGGTGCTTTTTTCTGGACAAAGTATCTGTGAGTTGCAAATTTAAATAATATGATATGGAAGGCAGAATTTGAGAAATAGAAGTAATCACACCTCTATTGTTTTATCCCGAAAATGTTTCCATTTTATTCAGACAATGTATCTTATAAAAAATTAGGCTATTATGTCCCTTTGACTTAAGTATGTGATTATTTAAATAAAAACAGATAGCCAGGTGAAGAAAAAAACAACAGTGCCGCTAATAATAATTATGATTTTTTTCTGAGAGTCAAAGGATATCTGAGAGGTTTTTTTTGAAGCTTAGACAATTTTATTTATTATTTTAGTTTAGTATTTTGTTTTCCACCAATTACATGTAAAAACAGTTTTTAACCTCTTCTTTTTTAATTGAGATCCAAATTCTCTCCCTCCCTCCCTATCCTCCTTCATTAAGAAGGCAGGTAATTTGATATAGGTTATACATGTGTAGTTATGCAAAACATTCCCATGTTAGTCATGTTATAAAAAACATAGACTAAATTAAAAACCCAAGAAAATACAGAAAAAAAGTGATTTGATTTGTACTCCAGTTCCATCAGTTCTTTCTCTGGGGATGGATAGCATTTTTATAAGTCCTTCAGTTGTCTTGGATCATGTATTGCTGAGAATAACTAAGTCATTTAATAGTTCTTATCTTACAGTATTGCTATTCTGTATACAGTCTCTTGATTCTACTCATCTCACATTGCATCGGTACATACAAATCATTACAAGTCTTTCTGAGAATATCTAGGTCATCATTTCTTGTATTGCAATAATATTTCATCACAATCATATACCACAAATTGTTCAGCCATTCCCAATTTATAAGTATCCCTCCTCTAATTTTACATAATATTTTATTAAAAGATGATCTCTGGGATTTTTATCATTACTTTAAAGAACTCCAATAATTTTTAAATTATCTCTCCTGTATCCATTGTTCTCATTCTTTCAGTTATTGTTCCCATGAGATATTTCACATTCTAATCTATTTTTTCAATCAGCTTAGAGTTTCTTCTAATTTTTACAGAATTATTTTTTCACTGAGCTTTTGAACCTCTGTTTCCATTTGGCCAATTCTACTTTTTAAAGAATTCTCTTCTGTAAATTTTTGTGTCTGTCTGTCTGTCTGTCTATCTATCTATCTATCTATCTATCTATCTATCTACCTATCTATATTTGCATTTGTCCAATTCTACTTTTCAAGACATTCTTCTCCTCATTGACCTTGTGTACCTCTTTTACCATTTTGCCTATTCTGTTTTTAAGGTGTTATTTTCTACAGTGCTTCTAGTGACTCCTCTACCAAACTGTTGGTTCTTTTTTTTCATGATTTTCTTGCATCATCTTCATTTATCTTCCCATTTTTTCCTTTATCTCTCTTACTTGATTTTCAAAATCCTTTTTGAGCTATTCTATGACCTTAGGCCAATTCATATTTTTTCTTGGAGACTTTGGATATTGAAGCTATTATTTCACTGTCTTCTGAATATATGTTTTGATCTTCCTTTTCATCATACTAGCTTTTTGTAGTCAGAGGGTTTTTTCCCCATTGTTTACTTATTTTCACAGCCTATTACTTGATTTTTAAGTCTTTCTTAAAGTAGGACTCTGTTTCCAGGGCAAAGGGCACATTATCTCAAACTTTAAAGTTTGTGTGTAGCTATTTTCAGAGATGCTTCTAGGCACCTATAAGTTTTCAGTTCTTCCAAGGTGGTATGTTCCCAGGAGAGGTGTTTGCTCCTCTTCTGGTCTGTGCTCTGATCTGTGAGCAACCATATGCACTCATTTCTGCCTTGGAACTGTGAGGAGAGTCCCTGATCCACTGCTGATGCAAATTCTGCTATGTTAATGCTCCTCCTTGTCTTTTGATTGCCACCCAGGACTGTGGCCCAGATCTGAATATGGGCAAAACAATAAAGACCTGCCTTAGTGCCAGCAAAAATATCTCAAAAATCTCCCGACCAGTTGTTTGACCCTTTAACCATCTGTAGCTAAGAGTTTGGAAAGCAGTCACTACCACTGCTGATTCAGTCACTCCCAAAGCCTATTCCTTGTTTGTTGTGTCTGGGGCTATGCTGGTGCAACCTGCACTGGACTGTGCATTTTTGTCATCTGTAGGCTGACAGGTTTGTGAAGAACTGTGAAGAAGGTTCCTGTTTCATGGTGACCACAAATTCTGGTGTGCTAATTTTCCTCTTTGCCCTGAAACTGAGACTCAGGACTGTGACTTGCTTCTAGATATGGACAAAGCAACAGAGTTGTGCCCCAATGCCTCTACTCTCCTTCTGACCATTTCTTTGACCCCCTTACTCTTTGTGGACTGATTGCTCTGGAAACAGCTGCTGGCACTGCTTATTAAGTCACTCCTAGGACCTGTTCCTTGTTTGTTGGAGTGTGGTCTGTACTAGTGTGATCTGCACTTCATTTACTCTGCTCTCATCCTGATGCAACAGATATTTCCTGATGAACTTTTAAGGTGTTATTGGCTGGAAAATTATTTCACTCCATCCTTTTGTGGGTTCTGCTGCTCCAGAATTTGTTTTAAAACATTCTTTAAAGGTCTTTGGAGACATTTGAAGGAGAATTCAGGTAAGTTCTTGCCTTCTTTCCATCACCATGGCTACACCCCTCCTATTCCAGAGAATTCTTAAGGAACACAGCCAAGCACTTTTAAGTGCTTATGAATAACTCTATTAGGTATTAGGGATGTAGAGACAGGCTTAGGCAATTCAAGTTTCTGGATATTTAAGCTTCAGATTTTGAGTGAAAAAATTCTCCTCTTCCATGTTCAATATCTACATTTGAAATTTCCACCTAGATTTCTACTTTTTTTAGTGGAAAAACACATTCTTAACAATAAATACTGAAATATTAAAAATTATACTAAAAATTATTTGGAGATATTCTCAAATTAAATTCCATTTTCATTTTGGCCTAATAAATATGACTCTCAAGAAATCATAGTTGGTTGACATTGAAAAAGAATAGATTATTTAAGCCTTTATGTGGTGGTGCATGCCTATGATCCCTGGGACAAGAGAGGGTAAGGTTTTGTTTTAGGATTTCTGAACTACAATGGTTGGCATTTTTTCTTACTTTTCTCATAAGGGAAAATGTATTTCTTAAATTTTTCAGATACTAATATGAAAATACATACACAAAGGTGCATAAACATATATAGATATATTAAGATATTTATAAATATATGTTCATATATATACCCGTATAAGTATGTAGTTACTTACATGTGTGTGTTTAAAAGTACAGACCTAAGAAAGACAGCATAAAGTGCCCTTGTTGGAGTCCAGGTGACCTTGATAGCATAGAAAATTATTTAACCCTCAGTGTACAGGCAAACTAAGTAAGACTATCAATTCCAGATAATTTGCTTGATCTGCTTTGATGAAGTAAGCTTCTGCAACAGACTTTTACATAATACTCATATATGTAGTTGAAGAAATTAATGTTTTACCCCTTATCACCTACAAGCTACGGAAATATTTCCTAAGTTTTTCAAGTGTCTTTTGTATGATAAAGTTTCTACAAACTGATAAGTCTAAAATGTGCAATATATATATCTCCCATGATTTCTCTCCTGTTCAAACTTTAAATTGCTTGCATCTCATTATTGTTCTTTCTCATAGCTTTTAAATTTCCCATTTCACTCCATTTGGTTAAAGCAAAGAACATCCATAAGATAAACATCCATTAGAGGAGAAATGCTACCTTATTCCTTAAAAATGGCAAATCTAAATCCACAGGCTTTGCAAACTTACAGTATTATGTCCTGTACTTGCTGGTGGGTATATGGAAAAGTTAATGTTTGGTTATAGAATGGACTATAAATTTGATTTTCCCCCTAACTACAGCAACATTGATGTTTTTTGCCTCTGCATGACCTAGCTTTCTATTTACCTGGGTATTGAGAGCTATGAGGAATAAATAAAGATGAAGTTCCTAAAATCTTACAGGTTATGAAAATATTTAAACTATTAGGTGATATGTAATATAAAGGATACATACATACATACATACACACATACATACATATATACACACACATTATATATATATATATATTTGTGTATCAACAATATTTTTAATTCAGTCTTTTTATTGCAGTGAACTCTCAGACTGAAAACTCAATTCTCATTGAAAGGGGAACTTTGACTTTACACTTTTTAGGCAGTCTAGCAGACCCTCACTCTTGGGGTACCCTAAAATTGGTACTAGTCTTAAAGTGAATATCTTATTGTCTTTGCTCATTGTAGTTCAGAAATCCTGAGATAAAACTGGTCCCAGGGATCATAGGCATGTACCACCACACAAAGGCTTAAATAATCTATTCTTTTTCAAGTTTTTCTTAAACATCATGCAAGTTGCTAAGTGTAATTGTTCCTAATACAGTCTAAATCAATTTAAGATAGGCTCAGCAAAGTTGAATGAGAAAGCAAATACTGATAAATTGTGATTCAGTGAGCAAATATGATGTACTCCATGCTTGTGTACGTCTGTGTGCATTCCCTATTTGGGGCTTGTGGATCAATTGAAGCAAGCACTACGTAAATTCCACTTGGTAATTATTAGTAAAGGAAATCCATGACTATAAATATTCCATTTTTTCCAGACCAAAAATATTGATAATGAATGTGCCTTATATAAACTTAGTTTTTAATAATTTATTTTGTCATTCATTCAATTAATATTCATATAATTAACTTTAAAAAGAATTACATAAATTATTCATTTGAGACTCATGACAACCTGGTCAAGTAGTTAATGTGAGAATTATTAACATTTTCTAGCTAAAGAAATTGAGGCTGAATTAGGTTAAGTTGCTGCTGCTCCTAATTATGATCATGATCACAATTATGATAGGAGTCCAGGTGTACTGATCAAAAAAATTATGTAAGGAAATTGAAGAAAGTGTGCCACATTATCCCTAAAGGTTGCTAAAATTGACCACCTACAAAATACTGAGCATACCATAAATAAAGGTCTAAAATTATACAAAGCAGAGAGGGGAATCAGGATTTAGTACTAGGCATTATTCTAAGCAATTTATAGTTATTTTCTCATGTGTTCCTAACAATCCTGTGTGATAGGTGTTATCATCTCTATATTAGAATTGAGAAAATTTAAGGAAATCAGAGATTAATGACTTCCCTATGGTCACCCAGCTAATATGTCTGAGGCTGAGTCTAAATTCAGATTTTTCTGATTTCAGACTAAGCCTTATATCAATTGTACCACCTTGCTTCACAATCTCATTATCTTTCATAAATTGAATGATGAATCTCAAAACTAAAAATAAACAGATCAAAATATTCTGGAGAATTCCTTAAATAAACTGTATTGGTACTAGAGAAGTATCAAATTAAATTGTTGATATAATCTCTTGCATGTAGCTTTGATTCAAAAAGAGGGGGAAAAAGTGATGATTTTTATAAATATTTTCATATCAAATAGTCCTACTCTGTGCTGGCAATGAAAATGAAAAAGCTTAAAATTTAAAGAGTTACTAGTGGAAAATTAAAACCAGAAGGGAAATGCATATTTTCCTTATAATTCTGTCTGCTATTAGAATTCTCCTTAATATACTTTCTTTTTTTGTTTGTTTTTTGTTTGTTTGTTTGTTTTTGTTTGTTTTTTTGGAGGGCAGTTGGGATTAAGTGACTTGCCGAAGGTCACATGGCTAGTTTTTTGTGTTAAGTGTCTGAGACCAGATTTGAACTCAGGTCCTCCTGACTCCAGGGCCGGTGCTCTATGCACTGCACCACCTAGCTACCCCTTTAATTTACTTTCAATGATCCTAAGGAAGATGAGCTGACATTCCAATGCAGTTATTCAATTCAGTAAGTAATTATTCCATCCACTTATGTTATATTTCACAAAAACTAAATATAAAAGAACAATAGCAGGTAAGAAATTTGACTATTACCCATTTGAACTCCACAAAAGTGAACATGAGAATGGCATACTGTTAGTAATGATAATTCTAACACACTTATGTTTTGCCAAGGATTTTGTGCTCCTCATCTCTTTTGACCCACATCATAATTCCATGAGGTAGATGACGTTGTTAGCTTCATTTTACTATTGGATATATTGAGAGAAAGAACAGATAAGTGAACTATTCAGTATCAAACAGCAATCAGTGACTGTGGCATTCTTCTAACGCAGATCTTCTCCATTTCAATTTATTATTCATTATATAATAGTGCTCCCTGTTTTGCAACTGAGAAAATTAAGACTGAAAGGAAAAGATGCCCATGGTCACACAGATGGTAAGTATAGGTGGAATTTAAACTCCTGTCTTTCTGATTCCAAATTCAGGTTTCTATCCACTACTCCCAGATGTCTTTCTAGTCTACCATTGACAGCTACTCAAGTGGAAACACAGCAGATGGTCATGTAGAGTCCAAGATTTTATTCTTTAATTAACATTAAAATGGTATTAATGGAAAAAACTCTAAATATTTTTGTTTATAATTCTATTGAGATGATTTTTCATGAAAAAAATCATCTCCATGATCTAATAGGGAATTGCAGGACCTGTACTAGACTCTCAGAATTAAAGCAAAAACAAAAACAAAAAAAAAACAAAAAAATAAATAAATAAGCTATCGTTCAGTTTTCTGGCACCCTCTATGATATCTTGTAATCTTCCAGAACTTCAGTTCTTTAAATGTGGCATATTTAACAAACTTTTATGTTCACCTAGGCATAAGCTGACTTATCACTTTCTATTTTGCAACCTTTTTAGCACCAAAAGATGAAGGATTAGTGATTATATTGTTTTACACATTTAGGGTGGTCCATGTTTGATCATGATAAATATTTTCTTGACCCAAAAACATTTTGTTTGTCACCTTACCTATAGGAGCAGAGTAACTGCCATTCCTTTAACCATTTTTGCATTGATTGTCTTCTTTGGACTATCTTGTTTTCATTATAGGCCCATGAAATATGGTACCTTAAACTGTACATAATAAAAATATTCTACCAGTCAGGAAAGAATGTTTAATGAATGTCACAGCCCTGTGTTATCTAGCTTCAATATCATGCTTGACATTTAAATAGAAGCTGTGATGGGACCAGGTGTCTTTTTTATAGAAAACTGTATTTTTTAAAATTATATTATTTCTTTTTAGTTTTCAACAATCACTTCCCTAAGTTTAAAATTTTCTCCTCCTTCCCCCCCTTCCCCAAGACAGCTTGCAATCTAATATGTACTTGCATATACATTCCTGTTAAACACATTTTTACAACAATCATGTTGCATAGAAGAATTATAACAAATAAGACAAAAACATGAGAAAGTAAAAACTAAATAAAACAAAACAGAAAAGAAAATAATGTGATTTGTTCTGCATTCTTACTCTATAGTTCTTTCTCTGAATTTGACTGGCATTTTTTTTATCATGTGCTCTTTGGAATTGTTTTAGGTCCTTGCACTGCTGAGAAGGACTAAGTCTATCAAAATCAGTCATTGTACACTGTGAGTGTTTCTGTGTACAGTGTTCTCCTGGTTCTACTCCACTCATTCTGCATCAGTTCATATAAGTCTTTCCAATTTTCTCTGAAGTCCACCTGTTCAATATTTATTGTGGCACAATAGTATCCCATTACATTCATATACTACAATTTGTTTAACCATTCCCCAGTTGATAGGCATCCCCTCAATTTCTGGTTCTTGGTTATCACAAAAAGACCTGCTATAAGTATGTTTGTTCATGTGGATTCTTTTCCCATTTTTTTAATCTCTTTGGGACACAGTCCAAGAAGTGGTATTGTTGGGTCAAAGGCTATGCATTTTTATAGCCCTTTGGGCATAATTCCAAGTTGCCCTCCATAATGGATACATTAGCTCGTAGCTCCACCAACAATGAATTAGTGTTCCAACATTCCCACATCCTCCCCAACATTTATCATTTTTTCTGATTTGCCATGTTAGCCAATCTTATAGGTATGATGTAGACCAGCTGTTTCTTGATGGAATTTGGTGACGTCTTTGACACAATTTCTTCCCTTGCTGCCATCTAAATGATCCCAGATTCTCTAATTAACTCCCTAAACTGATGCACAAAACATTTTAGCTGGACATAGACAGGGCCACTCAGACTTAGTAGTTTGTTCCTGAGACCAACCAAACTGAATTGCCATGGTCTGATGATTTATCAAAGTTACTCAGTTTTCAAATGGAGAACAGAAGGGCATTATCCAGAGAAGTTAAGTACCATAGTAAGGTCTCCAAACTCCCTTAGGTCTTTCAAGTGTGACACAATGTATACTGTTTCAAACAAAGATTTGACACAATTATAGGCAAGGCCCAAACTGAAACAAGCAGCAAAGTACTGCTTTGCTTGTCATTACAATGTCATCACAAACAAACACTACCAAATGAAAATGGCAGTTTAAAAACAATTTTCCTGCAGGTGGCATGGTGAGGAGAGTACTGAGGAAATCTGGTCCCAGAAATTATAATTTGTATGACCCTGTAAAAGTCACTTAACATCTCTCTGCTTCAATTTCCTCATATGTAAAATGGGAATAATAATAATACCTCCCTCACAAGATTGTTATGAGGATAAAATGAGATATTTGTAACATGTTCAGTATATTGCCTGGCATGTAGTAAGTACAATAATTTTTCCGTTCTTCCTTTCTCTTTCATATGAATAACAATATCAACAATTCAGATTGCTTGTCCTGCCTCAACTGCTTGTACATTCTTTAAATTCCCCTTGTTTTCATTTTATATCCTCATTATGTAGAGACTTTGGCATATACACAAAAGATTGAAATATGACAGAATTTAAATATTTTGCATATATTTACATATATAAGCATGTATATCATATATAGCTTTAAACATGAAAAGCTATTTAAGTGTTTATAGGAATTTATATAAGTAGGTATGACTTCACTTTCATCTTGCTATCCCCAGTAGCACAATGTTGTTTCCACAGTAGGCACTTACTTAAAAGCTTGATCATTGACTAATAGCCTATTTTAAGATTCTCAAAGCATATTACATATATCTTATATTTCTCTTTATACACAGGAATAAGAAGCTATTTGCCCCTTTAGCTGACTGTAATTTTCCATTTTATTTATGTGTATAAGACTGGAATGATTCTTTATTTCTCTTACTTTCCCTGATCATTGTAAAATAACAGTTTACCTGCCTATTGTTTAACTAACAACAATCTTGAGTTCCTCTGATCCAAAGCTCTTGGTTTCTGCTTGTCCACCCACTTAGTGGTATGGAAACTTCTCTTTACTCATACTAGATTTTTAAACTGTAAGTTATAGATATAAATCAACTTTCTATATTCATTACTTTCATTCAGTTTGCCTCTAGGAATAATGCAAGTTACAGATTTGGGCCTCAAGATTTCTATGAAATTTACAGTTTTAAAAGTTGTGTTTAATTCCCAAGTAAAGACATTATAATGCCAAATTGTATAGTACCAGTATTTAGCTATAAATATTTGTTTTGACTGTAACATCATAAACATCCCTATCTTGGAACTAATATTTTCTTTCAGGATGTTTAAAAAAATATTTGGCTTTGGAGTATAAAGAATGGAAAATAAAAGAAAAATTATTCATTTCTAGTGCTCATTTGCATGTGTATAAAATTCATTTGCATGTATGTGATTTCAAAAATTTTGGTGAGAACAGAACAAGAGTCATTTGGTGTAGAAAAGCATCTGCTACATATACATCAGGATATTATTCAACTTGGACAAAAATGTAGTGGATGCATAAAATTGACATTATGAAGCTTGTAAAACTTGACAATGGAATGAAATATTATAAAATGAATTGAATTAGATTAAGGGTGCTCATAATGATTAATGTTCCAACGTTAAAAAGAATTTCCACTCATCTGTTTTGACCAGAATGTGTTTCCAACCTTAAAATTTGTCTTTTTTGCTTTTCATCACTCAGATGATATAATCAGATATTTTCTCTATTATTCCCAAATAATTTCAATATGATGAATAAACTAGAGGGTTTTTTAACCCATGAAATGAAATTAAGAAGTGTTATTCTATATGCCTTCTAGAATAAAATTGTCCCCTTGATTATCTTTCTTCCAAACTCTTCTTTTTTTCCCTCATGTCCCAATACAGTCAAAGGCATCATCATTCTTCTAGTCAAACAAACTTGGAACGTACATGTCATCTTAGATTTCTCACACTCCCCACACTCAATCAGTTGTAATTTCCTGTCATTTCAACTTTCAGAACACCTCTCATATATTCCCCTTTCTCCTCTGACACTATCACTGTCTTGGTGCAGGTGCTTATCATATCCTGCTTGGACTATTGAAAGTGACTATTTGTTCATTTTCTTGCCTCAAGTCACTACCAACTACAGTTTATTATTGACTCAGCTGTCAAATTCATTAATTTTCCTAAAATGCATGTCTGACCATAGATACCCCTATTTTCATTTAATAAATTCAGTGGCTCCATTTTATCTCTTGTATCAAATACACAATCTTCTGGTTTCCACATCTCTTCATAATCTGGCCTCTTCCTACATCACTAAGTTTTCTTACACCTTACAATCTTCTGTATACTCTGCTGGAGACAATAGCCTACTTCTTGTTCCTTGTACATGGATCTCCATTTCCTGACTGATCATTTTCATTGACTGTCCTTCATTCCAGGAATTTTCTCACTCCTGATCTCTACTTCTTAGCTTTCTTCAAATCTCAGCTCAAGTTTCATCTTCATCAAGAACTTTTTCATGTCTACTTCCAAGTGTCATCTTTCTATGACATCCTCCATTTTTCCTGCATGTATTCTGCTTATACATTTTTGTTTGTATTTGTCTCTGTCTTAGACTATTAACTCCTTAAAAGAAGGGACATTTTTATTTCTTTATGTTTACTAGTGCCTGGTGCATATTAGGTACTTAAGAATGTAGCAGTTGGTTTGTCATTCATTAAGCATTTCAATCTGCAGCAATGAATATCAGATCACGTCTTTTCTACCTGCTAAATATAAGAGTTTCTGGATGCAAGTACATTTTGATGATATAGACTTTAGATATAAAAATACATGGTTTCAAATGATGGGGAATTCCATTGGAATTCATATCACCTGGCTCACTTTGCTTGCACACAGTTTGAAACTGAAAACCTCTATAGTCAACACAAATTTTGGTCTTTTTAACAGACCCAGAAAATCAATAACATTGAAATAGTGAAATGTTTTACTGAGAAAAAAATGAATCACAAAATATCAGTGAAAAAATTCAGATAGATATCCACAAATCAGTATGAACTAAAAGTAGATACTTTTGTACATTAGATCCAATGTGTTTCCTTCCTGAAGGAGTCTCATCTACATGATGAAACTATGAGCTTTAGAATGATGATGTAGCACTCTGTGGGAGAGAGGAATTTTACCAGAATGTCAAGGTGACTAACAATTGGCAATTTCATTTCATTCTATTTCAATGGAAACTTTATGGGCTATTATGAATTTTCTATGTTTTCTGCATATGTTTTGGGGCTCCAACCTTTTCTTTTTAATTATTTCAATTTCTATGAAGTAAAATACAGATTAGTTTATACTTAATTTATTACAGTGAGTGCTTATAGAGGAGCTAGGGACCCTGTTACCTACTTTTGTGGAAACCTACATATGAGGCATATTTAGAGATTTCTCACTGTGAAATATTATAGGTGAGAGTACAACAAGCTAAAAGAAAATGATCTTCTTCAGTTATCCTCAGTGATTAGATCTGGTCTACATAAACCCAGATAATTAGGAGTAAAATGAGAATGGACGTTGTTGAAGTTTATGCAAGGAAATATAGAGGAAACAAGGTAGAAATATACTGTTTTGAAGCACAAGTCCCTTCTCTTCACATAACTTTCATCAAATACTCTTGTAAAACTAATGAATGAAAATATTCACCAAGATTGAGAAACATCTGAAATCACAGCAAATAGTAATGCTAAGAAAGGTTGGAAACATTTTAGCACCTCTTAACAAAATACTTTAGTTTTTTGAGTGGTGGTGGTGGCTGTCACTGCCAAAATCTTTGTAATGCTTTGACACTGGTAAATAATGTTCATGGAGGGGTGGCTAGGTGGCGCAGTGAATAGAGCACCGGCCCTGGAGTCAGGAGTACCTGAGTTCAAATCCGGCCTCAGACACTTAACACAAAAAACTAGCCGTGTGACCTTGGGCAAGTCACTTAACCCCAACTGCCCTCCAAAAAGCAAAAAAAAAAAAATTAGCTAACGCTTTACAAATATCATTTAAAAAAATAATGTTCATGGGAATAATTGATTTTTCAAACCACCTGCTCTATTGTATAAACAATATGAATGTGAGAAAACTAGGATGATGAATGATGCTGAATTATTCAGTATGTAAGAGGAAATGTATCACACAACTTTTTACCATAGACTTATCATTTTAAAGTCAACTTTCAGTTATCACCTTTGTCAATTTTCTGCAGAAAAATTATAATTCCATATAAGTTTTATTTTTTCATCTTTTCTCCTGCAAAGTTCCCATGATCCCTTCCTTTATTGCCCAGATATCACATACATAAACTGCAAACATTTTAAAGATAGGTAAAAACTGGCAATGTCAAAGGAGTAAATTGTCTTTAAAAATCAAACAGTGCACTATAAAGGTAAACAGAAATTATTTTAAAATTATTTATAGTTTAATTAGTTATTTTTTACCACGTTAAATTTAGATGGTACTACTTTCAGAGCACTGATCTGGTCTCTGTGGGAGATAATCTGTTCAAGAAACATCATTAACCCCTACTGTTCTCAGAAAACGGTTAAACTCAAGTGTAGGAATGCATTGTTTAAATAAAATACAATCTCTGCTTGTAGTTTACAATCTGGTAGGGAAAAATATAAGAGTAAAGACTTGCTTCCTGAACTTCAATAATCAGTCTTAAAGCTGGGGAATACAGTTTATGTACACACACAAAAATTTGAAGATACATAAAGCAGAAATGGACTTATAAATGAATAATATGTTTTATATGGACTATAGAAGTTTAAAGGAGGTTAAAAGAAATGTAAGCTTAAGTATTTGAGGAAAGTATTATAGAAAAGAAGGAACTTAAACTTGAATATACTATTAATGTATGTGGTCATCTCTTCCTTAATGTAATGTGATGTGATGTGATGTGATGTGATGAGATGTGATGTGATGCGATGAGATGTGATGTGATGTGATTTGATGTGATGTGATGTGATTTGATGTGATGTGATGTGATGTGATTTGATGTGATGTGATGTGATGTGATGTGATGTGATATTTGTGTGGTACAGGGTGATGGGGAAAAAATGATGGACTGAGAATTTGAAGAAACAGGCTATATTTCCAACATACCTTAAATTAGCTCAAGTAATTCGACAAATCATGTAAATTCTTTGGACCACAGTTTCCTAATACTATAAAATTAGAGAACTGATCTAGATGATTTAATTCAATTCTACAATCCTCTATAAAGGGACGGTTTTGTGCCAATGCCTGGCACAAAGAACAAGTCATTTTGCATCTGGGTGATAGGCAACTAAGTAAGTAGCAAAGTGGATGGAGCATTGATCCTGGAGTTAGGAGGAATTGAGTTCAAATTCAACCTCAGACACTAATTAGCTGTGAAACCTTGAACAAGTCACTTGACCTTATTTGCCTAAGTTTTGTCATCTATGAAATGATCTGGAGAAGGAAATGTCAAAACAATCCTGTGTCTTTGTCAAGAAAATTCCAGGTGAGGTCAGAAAGATCTGGGTGTGACTGAAAATGACTAAAATAGCATGTAAATGATAATTGTATGAAGATAAAATGAAAGCATGTCTATACTTAGATTCTGATAGTGGAGAACAAAATGTGCATGACAGATTGGATGCAAACCATAAGTAATTTCCCAGGAAATGGCACAAATCTAGTAAAACAGGTATATTTTATGCAATAGAATAGGATTTCAGAGGGCACAAGGAAAGGGTAGGTCAGAACGGGAGACTTAAACATGGGGCTGAGATTCATAGAAGAGAAGAAGCAGTCATTGGATATCAGAAAGAAATATCCTTGGATCCTGAATCAAAAGGAATTTGAGAACTATAGGATAGTACCTTTCACAATAGCAACAATATTATCTAAAAGGTATATTTCAGCATTTAATCATTGATTAATGATATGAGGTAGAGATGTTATTCCAGTCTCTGAAAGAGAAATTGAAATATCTGTAAAAAGAACTAGAATGAAGACAAGTCTTCCAAAAACAAACAAGCAAAAAGCCTTCTATTTAACAAGAAAATTGCTACCTATATTAAAGAAACTTGTCTCAAAAACTGAGAAACCATTTCAAAGAATTTTAATGAGTAAATATGCTTTAAAATCTATATCAGAAAAGTATAAAATAAAGAACATGATAGATTAATATAGCAAATGAATGTGTGTGTATTTAGTCCTATGAAGAAGATGAAAGCCATGTAATTGAGAAATTATATACTAGGACTAAGTTGGGCTTTTAACATTTTAACAAGGATAAAGAAACACTAGAAAATTTGTCAATAATCACATCTATAAAAAGGAAATAATGCCAGCATCAACTTCCCATGGTTGTTGTTACTTTATATATACGGACACATGTATGTGTATATGTATACACACATATGTATATATGTATATGTATGTATGTGTATGTGTACATGTATATACACATACATACACACATATTTATTTATTTCATATATATTTATAATATAGGAAGATAGGCAATAACTTAGGATGAAGAGAGACTAAACAGAAGAAAAATTTCTAAAATTAAAACAATATTTTAAAACCAAGTGTTTTTTTTATCTTGGAAAGTCTTTGAAACACTGGTCAATAAAATGGCTAAGTATAATTCCCAAACATGAATGATGAGTCACATATCTAGCCTCTTGTCAGAGAAGTGCTGTTCTCAAAATGCATAAGAAGACACAATTTAGGGCACAGAGCAAACAGAATACCTTTCATTTATCTAATCATTTTTTTAAGTATGGTTTTGTTTTGTATTCCCCCAATGGCAGTTTTGTGGGCAGAGGTAAAATTGATTTTTGATAACAATAATAACAAAGAAAGTAAATTAAGAATAAACTGACAATTATAAAAATTGTAATAAATGTTGGAGCACTTGTTGGCAGATAGCTATACTATTGAACTTTCTTTGTGGATTACTGAATTGATACAAAAGTTTTGGAAAATCAAATTGGAATTATGAAACAAATGTGACTTAAACAATAGCACCCTTTTGACACAGAAATTCTATTACTAGGCAGTGAGATTCCTCAGATAAAATTAAACAAAAAAGTGTTTCTTGTAGTATTTACATTTTTTTCAAGGAACTGAAAAGAAAAGGGACAGTTAGGTGGCACATTGTCTAACGCACTAGGCCTTGAGTTTAAATATTAATTCAGGCCCTCACTAGCTGTGTGACCTGGGAAAATCACTTAACCCTGTTTGCCTCAGTTTTATCATTGGTAAATTGAGCTGGTGACAGAAATGGCAAAGCACTTGCCAAAATCTTGCTAAGAAAATGTCAAATAGGGTCACAGAGAGTTGAATAAAAATTAAATGACTTAAAAAGAACAAAAAACTCATCATGTTGTTGTAAACAACTGGAAAAAAGCAAATGCCTGTCTACAGGGGGATGGCTGAACAAAATGTGTAAGAGGACCATAGATATAGAACATTGCACCTAATTTTCAACTTCAAAGTATTGATCTGCTTTACTGATATTTACAATTCTCTTCTTCCTATTTTTTCCACAAAATCTGCAAAAGTTATTTGTTCTATAAATTGACACCTGTGGAATGGGAAGAGGGCATTTAGGTAGTAGGAAAATAAATCGTATTAGTGAAATGTATTTTTCAAAATACATCATTGAAAAATTTAATAAGATATGTTTCAGTTGATTCATGAGTTGAAGAATCAGATTGTCAGGAGTAGAGAAATGAATTAGTGAAGAAGAAATGGAGTCGACAAGTAAGCGAACACACACACATACACAAAGGAGTTTGATAAAGGAGAGGAGATATATTTGGTCATTTTTTTCTGAAGATATTAGGGACTAGTTTTTATTTATTTACTTGTTTGCTTTTGTTTTAAAACTAAGAAAGGAAAGGAAACAATAGACAGGGAGAGCTTGAAGATTAGAGTATATGTATTGAGGTATTTCAATGACTGAAAGATCAAAGATCAAACTGTTAGAAAAAACAGGAGGGCGTGTAATCTAGGTAACACCAAAATTGAAATCCACCTCATCATGGATTGGAGAAATAAAAAATAAATTTGGTTCTACTAATAGCCAATCTGTATTAAGTTCATGCAAATTAACTTTTGCAGATAACTACATTATCTGGATAACTACCACTAAGTATCAGAGTTGACAGATCTTCAACATTTTCAAACAAGATTTCATCTTCATTGGACTTCAAATGACATGAAATCAATTATGTCAAAAGGCAATCCATTTGGTTTTTGGAAAGTTGGAATTGTTTTAATTTTTTCTTTAGTTGAATTATGCCTCATTATGTATTTATAATTTTGACCTATTTCTTCCATTTCATCACTTAAGTCAAGCCTTGCTAGTGTATATATTCTATATCTCATTTTCTCTCCCCAGAAATAATTCTTGATGAACCCTCAAAATGTAACCTATTCAGCATAATTTTGATAGGTGTCTTGGTCTGTGTCATTCTATTGCAATTTTCTTAGACCTTGGAAATTACTTAGGTTTCACAATCTCTAACCACCAAAATAATATATGGGTCCCTTTTGTTCCAGAATCAAACTTAATGTTTTACACTGACTGGGTTCAATCTTGGAGGCTTCCATTATTGTAGTTCAGTAGTTTCAGTCATGTTCAACTCTTCATGAAAAAATTTGGAGTTTTCTTGACTAAGATATTGAAGCCTTTTGTCATTTCCTTTTCTAGCTCATTTTACAGATGAGGAAACTGAGGCAGACAGAGTTAAATGACTTGCAGAGAGTCTAATAAGTGCAAAACTAATAAGTAACTGAGGACAGATTTGAACTCACAAAGATGAACCTGCCTGATTATAGGCCTGGTGCTCATTGCACCATGTTGCTGCATGAAAATTTAATAATGTATTAGATTATTAGAGTTGGCTATGTAGCACAGTGGATGGAGTGCTGAACTTGTAATCAAAAAGAGCTGAGTTCAAGTCCTACCTCAAACACTTACTAATTGTGTGACTCTGGGCAAATAATTTTAGCTTTATGTACTTTTCCTGATTTAAGCCTACATTTGTCTTTTTGTAATTTGCACATTTATCTGCTCTGCCTTGCTATGATGAATAGAATAGATCTACTTCTTCTACCCTTCTGCCCTAATAACTGATAATTACTAAATTCATGTAATATCAAAATAAAATAAAAAACAAATAATGGAATTGGCCATAGAAAAAATATGGCTATAGGCTCCTTGATGGTGTGAGCAGAATGTAATATATTTGAAATGAAGCATTTGGGGTAGTTAGGTGGTGCAGGGGATAGAGCACTGACCCTGGAGTCAGAAAGAAAGAAAGTATTCCAACATATATAATTATATCTAAATCAATATGTTATGTGTACATATATGCATGTGTGTATATGCATAGATACATATACATATACATACACATATAGATATATATTTATGCATATTTATGCAAAAATATTATATGGAGGTGATCTTGTCACGTTATAGAGAAAAATAACTAATTTGGAAGAAAAAAACAAAGTCTAGAAAAGAAAATTGACATATCCATTTCAGGAAAAAAAGGAGGAGTTGATTTGATCATAGTTCTAGAATCAGGAACTAGGTAGTAATGTGAAGCAAATTTGAGTTCAATTCTAAATAGAGGGTCACATCAAGCAGTCACCAAGAGAAAGAGTAGGACTCTAGGGTAAAAGTTCTAATCATTTAAATTGGAGCTAATTATCCTTTAGAGTTAAAAATCCCCAGGTAATGATTTTAAGTTTTATCAAGCAAAACTCCTGACTACAATGTCAAGAAAATAGCTACCTAATCTTTAGTGTGCTACTAGATCATATTAACTTTTGAGGTTGCTATATCATTGTGCTGACACATAATAAGCTTGTGTTCCACAAAAGGCCATATATTTTCCAGAGAAAACCATATTTTCAAAGAAACTACTATATAACTTATGTTTTACTAGTGCAATGTTGACTATTTGAAATTGTGTTTATTATTGATGCTATTTGAGGGGAAGAAGAAAGCATTATTCCCCACCCCCTCTCTTGGGAGAACCCAGTATCAGGAAATCCATAAAGAAAGGAATTAGTGCCAGTTAGAACTCTAAGAGGACATTAGGGAATAGAGTCATAAGCTTATTGGTAGAAGAGAATGGGAGAAATGCCATGTATCTGGGTTATAAAACTTAACCTTATACCCACTAATATTTCTACTGCATTTCATTCTATACTGGATTATTATTTTTTTTAATCTGTGATCATTCAATGGAATCAATATAAAAATATTCAATACTTATTATGTATCAGGAATTGTGCTAAGCTCTAGGGCTACAAAGCAGATGTATACAAGCAATCTATATGCAGGATAAATAGGAAGTAATTAAAAGTGAGAAGGAACTAGAATTTTAGAGAGATTGGGAAAGGCTTCCTGTAGAAGAAAGAACTTAAGTCAGAACTCAAAGAAAGCCAAGAAAGCCAGTAGTTAGAGAGGAGAAGGGAGAGTGTCAAGCTTGGGAAATGAATTGAGAAAAGGTTCACAGCTGAGAAATGAAGTCCCTTGTTCATAGAACAACCAGGAGGCCAAAACAAAATCAAGGTACAGATAAGAAAGAAGTCCAGTGGAACAGAGTAAGTGGTGGTGGAAAAGGTGTAAGAAGACTGTGAAGGCAGGAGGGAGTTCGGTTTTGAGGGGCTTTGACAAAAAGAGAATATTGTATTGGATCCTGAAGGTGATAGAGTGTCTCTAGAGTTTATTGAGAAGAGCATTTTAAGAAAATTATTTTAGTGGCTTAAAGAATGCTGACCCAATACAAAAAACTAGCCATGTGACCTTGGGCAAGTTACTTAACCCCAATTGCCCTCTGAAAAGCAAAAAAAAAAAAAAAGAATGCTGACCCACCAGAAGGCTATTTTGAGAGTCTAGGAGTGAGGTGCTGAGGGCATATATCAGGGTGGTGGTAATGTCAGAGGAGAGAAGCTATGTTCAAGGTGTTTCAAAAATGAAGTCAAAAAGATGAGGCAACCATTGTAATGTTAATGAAATCGGAAGATCTTCCATGCCCCTTTCTATTGGCAC
>CM053593.1:264135629-264164018 GCA_028646575.1 Pseudocheirus occidentalis
TAGAGTTTTATTGGTGTTTTTATTTTGCTTCCTCTTTCTCATGTAGGCCAGTCAATTAATTAGTTGGTTTTTTTAGGTCTGTGAAACTCTGCTTCCAAGGGAGGAAGCTCTGTTCCAAATCGCTGGGGTTTTCCCAACTGCTGGGGCTATTAGGGGGATGTTGCAAGTCCCCCCAGCTTTGGCTTGCTGACAGTGCACCCCAGGACCACCACCCAAGACCATGATCTGGATCCAGGCCACTCAACACAAGAGCACTTAGCCCCGATCAATTGATTCAGCCCCCCTGCGGAGTCCACAGGCCAGGGGCTCTGAAGCAGCCTTGTGGGGGCCACTGCTGCTGGTTCCAGTAGTTCCCCTCCCCCACTGCTTCCTTGCCGCAGGGGTAGAATGGCCAAACTGCTTTACCACCCCCCCCAATCAAGTTTCAAAGTTTCAGCTTTCACTAACCGTTTCTGACCCCTCAGGCAGGTGCTTTAGATTTTCTTTGAAGTTGACTCAGGCTGCGGCTTGGGAGGCTCCCCTGCTCCTTGTGGCCCCCCTGGGGCCTTGCCTGGCCCCACGGTTTTGGGCTGGCCATTCTCTGCTCCTCTGCTGTGCGAGCTGTGCCTCTCCGTCCTGCTCCTCACGCCTTGGCAGATATTGGGGTGCTGGAGGCTGTAGAACCACTGCAGGCTGGCTGCGGGGCTCAGCTCAGCTCCTTCCCACCTCCTGGGCCTGGCCAGGGTCTCAGCTTCTGGCTCTTCCAGCCTCCACTCCTGCGACCACGCTGAGCCCCTGCTGCCGGGCTGCCTTCAGTGAGAGCTGTGTTCTCTGTATTTTTGTGAATCTGAGAGTCCTAGACTTTCATAGACTTTGTCTGGGCTTGTATTTTCTGGGTGTTTAGGGTGGCGGTGTGGGAGCTGCGGGACCTTGATGCTTCTACGGCGCCATCTTGGCTCCGCCCCCCTCTCATTTGATTTTTAAAGTCTTTTTTTTAAGTTCTTCAATGAATTCTTTTTGGGAAGGTAACCATTTGACATCACTCTTTTGGGTAGAAAAGGGTTACTTTGCTTCAATATCCCCCTCTGAAGATGAGCACCAGTCTTCTCTATTCCCATAGTAGCTCTCTCTGGTTGTGTTCTTTTTCCTTTCCCTGTGCATTTTTTATTGGTAATAATTTAGTTTTTATAATCACCTCTAATCCTGGGGTATGGGGGATGGTACCTCTGGCCTCAGGTCCTCTTCAGTTCTCCTATCTGACCTTGAACTCAAATAAAGACCTCTAGACTCCTGAAAGTACTCACACACAGAGGCATCTAGCCCCATTGCTTCTGCACTAACCAACATGTTCTTGTTCATTCTCACAAACTCTGCTCTGCAACAGCATGGATCTGGCATTCCTTGTCAGTCTTTCTGAGTTGAGGTGCCCAATTCTCCTCGCCATCCTGAGCATGACAGTTCCTGTTACTGGGTCCTAATCAACCTCTCAAATAAACTAAGGGCTTGTACTAGTTGCTTAGGAAGTTTGCTGCTAGTTGTTAAGGGAGACGTAGCCTGGGTTTGTGCCAAATCTGGACAATTTGGGAAGCAGGATGGTGGAGTATAAGCAGAAACTTGCTTGAATTCATCCCCAAACCATTTCTAATACATGTAAAAATGACTCTAAAAAACCTTTAAAGTTGCAGAACCCACAAAATAACAGTGAAAAAAATCTCCAGCTGAAGTCAGTCTGGCAAACCTAAAGGAAGTATCTATTGCACCAGATAGCAAGCAGAACACAGGCCCACCTAGGTCATACCAGCACAGACCAATGGCATAGACCTGGCTGGAGCAGGCCTCAGGGGACTGAATCACTGGCAGCTCTGGTGGTTTCCAGACTTCTCAACCCACAAACACCAAAGAGAAAGTAAAAGTATAGAGGTGAATACTCTGTTATGTTTTTGTGAGAGAAGAGCATGATCCAGTCCCTGCCTCAGGGTGGCAGCTGAGTCATCAGGGTGGCTGCTTTTGGAATTCCAGGTCTCCTGCTTTGTCCTGCTTGGATCTAAGTTTCAATTTTGGGTGACAGTCCTGGAGTGAAGAAGAGTGTGGATGTTGCAGAGCATGTGGCAGCTATAGAGAAGCTATTCTCCTCACAGTTGTGCCTTGAAGTAGCTCTGATGACAGATACACAGAACCCCAGAAATTTAGGACACAGAATTCTTTACTCTGTGCTCAGAAGTCAAGTAATTGGCTGGTAAAATGAGCAAACAAAAGAAGAGAAAGCAGACTATCATTGTTTAGTGACAAATAAGATCAAAACTTAGAACCAAAAGAAGACAACAAAGCCAAAACTTCAGCATCAAAAGCCTCCAAGAAAAATATGAGCTGGTCATAGGCCATGGAGGAGCTCAAGGAGAATTTTGAAAAGCAAGTTAGAGAAGAAGAAAAATTGAGAAGACAAATGAGAGTGATGCAAGGAAATAATGAAAAATGAATCAATAGCTTGTTAAAGAAGACCCAAAAAATTCTGAATAAAATAACGCCTTAAGAATAGACTAACTGAAATGGCAAAAGGGGTCCAAAAAGACAAAGAGGAGAAGAATGACTTAAAAAGCAGAATTGGTCAAATGGAAAAAGAAGTACAAAATTTCACTGAAGAAAATAATTCCTTCAGAATTAAAATGGAGCAAATGGAAGCTAATGATTTTATGAGAAATCAAGGTATTACAAAAGAGACAAAAAAGTATCAAAAAATAGAAGATAATGTAAAATATCTTATTGGAAAAACAATTGACCTTGAAAATAGATCCAGGAGAGATAATTTAAAAATTATGGGATTACCTGAAATCTGTGATTAAAAAAAGAGACTAGACATCATCTTTCAAGAAATTATCAAGGAAAACTGTCCCTATATTCCAGAACCAGAAGTAAAATAGAAATTGAAAGACTTCACTGATCACCCCTTTAAAAAGATCCCAAAAAGAAATCTCCCAGGAATGCTGTAGCAAAATTCCAGAATTCCCAGGTCTAGGAAAAAATATTACAAGGAATCAGGAATAAACAATTTTATTATTATGGAAAAAACAATCATAAATTCGTATTATGTAAAAACAAGATCTTGGAGCTTCTAGATTAAGAGATAAAGGGGCTTGGAATATGATATTCTGGAGATCAAAGGAGCTAGGATTAAAACCAAGAATCACCTACAGAGAAAAACTAAGTATAATACTTAAAGGGAAAATAGGGATATTCCATGAAATTGAGGACTTTCAAGAATTCTTTATGAAAAGACCATAACTGAGCAGAAAATTTGACTTTCAAATCCAAGAATCAAGAGAAGCATAAAAAAGTAAACAGGAAAGAGAAATTGATTGAAGTTAAACTATTTGCATTCCCATATGGAAAGATGATATTTGTAACTCATGAGACTTTTCTCAGTCTTAGAATACTGCTTGTGTATAAATAGACAGAGGGTACAGGGTGAGTTAAATAACAAGGGATGATATCTAAAAAAATAAAACTAAGAACTGAGAGAGCAATATATTTGGTGAAGAAGAAAGAAAGAGATCAATTATCTCATATAAAAGATTTAAGAGAAAACTGTTATAATGGAGGGGAAGAGTAGGAAGGTGAAAAGAAATTTGCCAACTTTCTCTCATTGGATTTGATTTAAGGAAGGAATAAAATACACACTCAATTGGGTATCTTACCCCACAGAAAAGTAAGAGGAGAAGGGTATGGGGGTGAGGGGAAGAGAGACAGAATGGAGGACAGTTTGGGAGAGTTGCTAGTTAGAAGCAAACACTTTTGAAAAGGGACAGGGTCAAAGAAGAAAACAGAATAAATGGGGTGTAGAATAGAATGGAGGGGAAATATTCTTAGTCTTTCATAGTATGACTACTGAGGAAATGTTTCGCATAACTACACATATATTACTTATATTGAATTGCTTATTTTCTCAATGAAGGTGAGTGAGAGAGAAGATGGGAGACTGTCTGGAATGCAACGTTCTAAAAGCAAATGTGAAATTGTTTATACGTTGTAATGCCAATGCAATATTTACTGCACCCACAATCATGATAAAGACCATGATGGTAACTGTTGCAAGACATTCAAGCACAAAGTATACCAAACTCTCCAGATAAAGGATAAAACTGAAGCATTCATTTAAACACCAGAAAATCCAATCCCAAAACCAGTAAGCCAATTCGATCATAGTACCAAAGATATTCAGAAACCATAAAAACATTCAGAGCCACAGCACCCTTCAGCCTTCCCACAAACCAATACAAGATCAATATTTGCTCACAAACCTCTCAGTCTCCTTCCCTGACCTCTTCTTTCCCCCACTGTTTCACTAGTTCTGACTACCAGCTTCCTATGGGCTTTGCTGCCATTCAGCAAACTCCTCCCACCACAGGCTCCATGTGATTAGCTTCAGCTTATTAGGGGGCAGAGTTTACTTTCAAAGCAGGCGAGGCTGTCAAGATCCAACGTAGGTCTATCAAGGGGCAGAGAAGATCTTCAAATTCACATTCCCATTACATATATGCAACCAGTAAATAAGATATACAGGCAAAGGAGAACAGATATCCATCTTGTCCTACATGAAAGTAAAAGGGAAGGTGGGAATGGCAATAATGGGAGGAGATATAAGCCAGGGAAGACTGGGGGAAATGATAATCAGTATGCTTGCCATCTTGGGTTAGGGGATAGTGGAAGGATGGGGACAATATCTGGAACTTAAAAACTTATGGAAACAATTGTTGAAAACTGAAATAAATAAATATAATAACCAAATCTGGATATTTTTGATATTATGTTAGAAACTTGTAAAGCCAAGCACAAGCAAGTTTCCAGAGGACTGGCGCCTTGAAAATCTTTAAGCTTCTGATCACATAGTATAATGAACTCTTTTTATTCAGCAGTAAAGTAAAGTAAAACATACACAGATACCAAAGTAAAGTATTCACCATATCATAACATAACAACTTATCACCAAAGTGGCCACAAAGTACAAAGGTCAGAGTTCTCCACCCCTAGGTCACATTGTCTTAATCTCTCATTCAAAAAGTCTTCTTTCTTCTTGATTGGAGAATAGTTTCCAATCATCCTTAATTAGATCACCCTTAAGGGGTATGAAGTACAGAGTGCATAGTTCTCCCATTGCTAGGCCACACTAAATCATGATCTTCTCAGTAAACATCAAGTACCTAAGGTCTTTTCATGTTGACTTGAGGCTGCCTCTCAGATTCCATAGTTCCTTTTGCATGTTCCCAGCTTTTGCCTGAATTTACCCAACAGCCACCTCGATTCAAAGGTAGGAAGCTCCCAGCCACCCCCCTCACAATTCATTTTTCTTTGCATGTGATTTGCTATCTTTAAATTCAAAATCCTTTTTGACATTTAAGGATCTTAGAATAACTTCCACCACTCTCAACATTTTTATAGCAAAATGACCTGGGAATGGTTTTAATTTTTTAAAGAATGAATGATGGATATGTATATATTATTTTACATGTATATAAGCATATATACATATATGTTTCAAATATGACTTTAAGGATGAATTCATCTCATGCTTTTGATTTCTTTCCTTTGCACATCTATAATTCTGCAGTTGTGGCACGAGACTAGAGGAACGTCATTCAGATTGAACATGACCTTCTTACATCTATATCAGTGAACAACTTGTTATATACTGGGACCTGACCAATATGTGTCTTTTTGTTCAAGGAGGCACAGAGTAGCCCAGACAGAAGAATGCATTACCACAGTTTCTTTTTGTCCTGTAAAGCATAACATGAACATATTTTCTTTCTTTTAAGATAATTGAAAATTCAAGTTTTTGAAAACAAGTGGTTAGGGTATTAAAAGGTAAACAGACACTAGGTGGTGAGCTCTAAAATTGCAATTCATTGCATACTTGGAGTCACAAACCAGCAGAATTTACAGAGAAGATTCAAGGAAAAGATTATGCTTTTACCTCTACGCTGACTAGAATTTCATTTTTCACTATATGATAGACATGTTTGTGGGTGTGGTAATAGTAAAGAAATTGTATTGGCAAGCTAACAGGTACTTTGCACTTAGTTTTAAGTTCATAATTGAGTCAAGTATTAAGACACAGAACTTGGAATTCCACAGTGGGATGATCTTACTGACATAACAGTAAGGGGCAGGACAGGGAGGAGCTAATACCTCATGTAAGGAAAAGCCTAAGCTGAGAGAGGCCTGAACTTGTTGGAATGAGTTTCTAAAGGCTGGGATACCACTGCTGGAGAGAGAGAAGAGAACTGAACTAAGAAGAGAAACGAGAACTGAGTACTGTACTGATAATTGAGAAGAGCTGAGAAATGAGAAGAGAGAACTGGGAAGAGGCATGGAGGTGGTGTTGGTACTTTGTCTGTTTTGATGTTACTTTATCAAATTTGTTGGCTGATAAAAAGGATGGTGATGTTGTTCCAGAAGCCCTGGGACCTTGATACTAGTTCAGAAGCCCTGAAAGACGATGCATATATGTTTAGTAATGATATTACTTGACTGTCTATGATGTCTTTTAGCAGTTTATAATTTCCTTCCTTCTCTCTTTTGATTAGTTCTATTTTTGCTTTGGTTTTGCCTAAGATTAGGATTGCTACACTTGCTTTTTTTATTTCATCGGAAAAAAATATATCCTACTCCAGCATTTTACCGTTACCCTGTGTGTCTTGCTGCTACAAATGTGTTTCTGTATTCAAATGTATATTGTAGGATTATGGTTTTTAATTGATTCTGATATCCACTTCTGTTTTATGGGAGAGTCCTTCCCATTCCCATTCACAGTTATTATTATTATTTGTGTAATTTTTCTCCATTCTATTTACCCCTGGCCCATTTATTCTTAAATATGCCTTAAATATAGGTATAATAAATAATAAATATTTTAAAAATTAATATAACTGCCTTCTCCCTTTCTTTCCTCAAAAGAGTTTTGCATTTGACCACCACATCCCTAAGTCTTTCCTCCCTTCTATCAGACTCCACTCCTTTTCTTTCCCTTTTCCCTTACTACTTCTTCTCTCCCTTCTTACCACACCCTACCCTTTCCATCCCCATTACCCTCATACTGCCTGTAGCAGAGTTAGGTTTCTATACTTAACAGAGTATATAATCCTTTTATTGAATCAAATCTGGTGGGAATAAAGTTTAAACAATGCTCATCTCCCTCCCTTCTTTCCCTGTATTATACTGTGATTTTGTGCCTCTCCATGTGATGTAATTAAACTTTTTTGCCTCTCCCTTTACTGTTCTCCCATTATAATCCCTTTGTACCCTTAATTAGGTTTATTATCATCCCATCAGTCAAATTATATGAAATAATAAAAATATAGTCCTCAAGATTTGCAAGTAGTATACTCACATGTAGGGTTGTAAACAGTTTTTCCTTGTTGAGTATCATGTTTTTGTTTTTTAAACTTTTCCCATGTTTACCTTTTTATGCACCTCTTAAGTCCTATATTTGAAGATCAAAGGCCATTTCATTAGGAAGATCTGGAAGTCCCTTATTTCAATGAACATCCATCTCCCTGCCTGGAATATTATGCTCAATTTTTCTGGGTAGTTGATCTGTACTTATAGTCCAAGCTTATTTGTCTTGTGAAATATTATATTCAAAGCCCTCCAATATTTTAATATAGAAGCTATATGATCCTAACTGTAATTCCATGATATTTGAATTGTCTCTTTCTGGGTGATTGAAGTATTTTCTCCTTGACCTGATAATTATGAAATTTGGCTACAATACTCCTTGGAGTTTTCAATTTGGGATCTCCTTCAGGAGGTGGTCAGTGTATTCTTTTGATGAGTATTTGTAACATTAAGCATGGCCAACTCCTTTTTTTTTGACTTATTTGTTTACTTTTAGTTTATAAGATTCAGTTTCAGAATCCCTTGAGTTTCAGATTTTTCTCCCCTTCCTCCCCATGCCTCACCCCCACCATGGTGGCATACAATCATGTATAGGATCTGCAAATTCTTTTACACTGTACAATAGTCTGGTTATATCGGTGTTATAGTCAATGGAGTGAACGATGACAAAAGAGAAACAAAAACTAAACATAGAAAAGAATGATAGCATGCATTTCTTCAGTCTCCATTTAAACTCTGGTATTTCTGGATCTTTCTGTGAATGTAAACATCTCCTTCCATCCTGAGACTTGTAGGGTTGTCTTTTAACTATGCATTGCTGAAAGGAGTCCAGTTTTTCAAAGTTGGTCATCACACATATGATGTATCTGTGAGTGTGTACGATTTTTTCCTGGTTCTTCTCTTCTCACTTAGCATCAATTCATATGGGCTTCTCCAGGTAAATATGAAGTCCATTTCTTTCCCATTTCTTATCGCTCAATAATATTTCATCACATTCATATACCATAACTTGTTCAGCCATTCCCCAATTGATGGCTATCCCTTAAATTTCCAGTTTTTTGCCACCACAAAGAGAGCTGCAATAAATATTTTTGTACATATGGGACCTTTACAACTTCTGTGATCTCTTTGGAATAAAACTGCCAAAGAGGTATTACTGGGTCAAAGGGTATGCAATTATATATAGCCCTTTGGGTATAGTTCCAGATTGCCCTCCAGAATGGTCGTATCATTTCACAGCTCCACCAACAATGCATTAGAGTTCCAATTTTTCCACATCCTCTCCAGCACTTGTCATTTTCCTGTTTTTTTGTCTTAGCCAAATTAACTGGTGAGATACGGTACCTCAAAGTTGTTTTGACTTGCATTTCACGGGTCAATAGTAATGTATAGCATTTTTCCATATGCTTAAAGATATCTTTAATTTATATCTCTGTAAATTGCCTGTTCAGATCCTTTGACCACTTATCAACTGGGGGAATGACTGGCATTCTTGTAAATTTTATTTAATTCAATGCATATTTTAGAAACGAGACCTTTATCAGAGACACTGGTTTAAAATATTCTTTCCCAATTTCCCACTTCTCTCTTAATCTTGGTAACATTGGCTTTATTTGTATGGAAACTTTTCAATTTGATGTAATCAAGATTATCTATTTTGCATTTTATAATGCTCTCCAACTCTTCTTTGATCATAACGTCTTCCCTACTCCATAAATCTTACAGGTAAACTATTCCTAGCTTCTCCAGATTATTTACAGTATCAGCCTTTATATCTAGATAGTGCATCCATTTAGAATTGACTTTGGTTTATGGCTGTTAGACAGTGGTCTATGCCCAGTTTCTGCCATACTATATTCCAGTTTTCCCAGCAGTTTTGATCAAATAGTGAATTCTTAACCCAGACACTGGGATCTTTGGGCTTATCAAACAGAATATTACTATAGTTGTTGACTCCTGACTCTTTTGTACCCAATCAGTTCCATTGATCCACTTCTCTACTCCTTACCCAGTACCAGGCAGTTTTGAGGACTGCTGCTTTATAATAGAGTGTAAAATCTGATATGGCTAGGCCACCTTCCCTAACATTTCTTTTCATTAATTGCCTTGATATTCTGAACTTTTTGTTCTTCCAAATGAGTTTTGTCACTATTTTTTCTAATTCTATAAAGTAATTTTTTGGTAGATTGATTGGTATGGCACTGAATATGTAATTTAATTTAGGTAAAATTGTAATTTTTATTATATTAGCTCTACCCAGCCATGAGCAATTGATGTTTTTCCAATTAATGAGATCTGATTTTATTTGTGATGAACAACTGTTCATAAGAATGCTGCTGTGAGCAGCTTTTAAAAATTCTAATTACACAGTATAGTGAACACCCTATTTATTCAATAACAAATCAGAGGAAAACCTTCACAGAAAATCAAGGTAGAACATTCACAATACCACAACTTATCACAGAAAAATCAAAACACATCATTTACAACAACTTATCACTAATATGGCCACATAGTTTTCACCACAGTGGTCACATAGTTTTCAACAAAGAACAATCATTTCATAACTAAATCATTCAATCATCCTTAAGGCGTCTTGCCTCCTTAAGGAACACAAAATATAAAAGTCAAATACTCCACCCCTGGATAGTATATTCATTTAGTCAATCACAGAGTCAGACACAGAAAAAGTGACCACTCCCACCAATTCCCCTGCCTTCTTAAGCTAAAAGACCTTTGTGACCTTTCTACGGGCTCCACTCATCCAGGATTTCTCCTGGTGTAATTTTCTCCAGGTTTTTCAAGGTCAGGAAGGGAGGATGGGAGCACTTACTGTTTTTTCCTCCATTTCGGTTCCAAGAAATTTAAATAGGTGACTTTCAAACTTTTGGTCTGTTGGCTAATAGCCATAGGAAGAGCTGCTGCCACTGCCATAGGCCCCATGCAGGACTGTACCTCTCTTACACCCTGTACTGACAGATCCCTATCCTGCCCTGAAAAGTCTGAGAATCACCACTGCTGCCAGAGATTCAGTCTCCTGGGGTCTACTCTAACCCTGCTTTGGCGGAGTCTGTGTTGGTTGTATCAGCAATGCAGTATTCACAATGCCTACAGTAACTATAAGTATGCCGATATGGTTATTAATTACAAAAGGTAACAGGGTCTCTACTTGAGAAATGTAGCCAGAGTATTTATTCAAATACCAGAAAACTGAGTCCCCAAACCATAAAGTCAAAGCCAACTTTGTAGTTATGAAGTTGGCACATGGAGTTAAAGTAGTAAACACCCACAATCTCAAGCCTTCAAAACAGGACAGCCTACCTCAGGCAAAAATGCTCTTCTCCTCACTCACAACAACTGCTCAGCATCCAGTCAGCTTGTTCCCAGCAACTCCAGCCCCCCACAGTTCCTGTCCCTGGCAATCCTCAGGAGGAGTCCTTAGCAGAGGTTCTGGCTGGCTTAAAGAAAAAGGAGTTCGTGCCGCTGCCACCACCACTGCAGCTGCTGCTGCTGCTTCCAGTCACCATGGCATGGATGCTAGCTTGGTTCCAGCTTTCTCTTGCTCCACCCTTTCCTGCTATGTCTGCAAGCTCAAGGCTCATGGAAGATCTTCAAATCCCAGTATCATTACATTCAGCCGCAAGATCTTTCATGTCCCTTACTTAGCAAAAATACATTAACAATGCATTTCATTCCATAGTTAATAGGAGTTTTAGGAATAACTGGTATCAACAGAATTTTACAACAATATTACAAAAAAAGCCCACAATAAACACAGAAAACAATATTTTAGGGTGAGGCTTAAACATAAGCTCTGCATCATTCCTCCCCCCTGAACAAATGGGGTCCCAAAATCTTGGGGTAAGGGGTAAAGTTCTCTTCTTCCATGGCTACTTGCTGATGAAATTGGATGTTAGAGCTGTCCCTGTCCCAAGGGGTCCCATTTGAGAGATCAGTTCTTTAGCCAGCATTTGGAATGTGCTTGATGCCAGGCTCAGGTGTGACAACTCACCATTGTGGACAGAGGGTGACATCCAGATTGAGCTATCAGGCATCCACAAGTGGAGGGTACCAGGCCTGTGAAAACAAATCTAGGAAACAAAGTGAACAGACAAAAAAACCAAGAAGGAGAAAATAACCAGAAACAAGGTAGATACTGGATTAGCCATCTTCAAATCCCAGTATCATTGCACTGGTATAGCCAGCTGGGCTCCACATTTGTCACATTGTAAAATAAAAATCATAAAATAAGGACAAAAAGTTATGAGAAAGAAAAAAACTGAAAAAAGTACATTTTAATCTTCATTCAGATTCCATAGTTCATTTTCAGCATATGGATAGCATTTTTTCATCAAGAGTCTTTCAGAAATGTCTTAGATCATTGTATTATTGAGAAGAGCTAAGTCTATTGAAGTTGATCACCACACAATGTTGCTGTCACTGTGTATAATGTTCTTCTGGTTCTGCTGTCTTCACTCAGCATCAGTTCAAGTAAGTCTCTCCAGGTTCTTTTGAAATGTGCCTGCTCATCCTTTCTTACACAACAATAGGATTCCATTACCTCCATTTACTGCAAATTTTTCAGTCATTCCCCAATTTATGCCATCAATTTTCAATTATTTGCCACCATAAAAAGAAAAGCTATAATTTTTTTTTCCTTTCCTGTGGATTATGTTTGCTTTTTAGTGATCACTTTGTGATGCAGACGTAGTATTGCTGGATCAAAGCATATGCATAGTTTTATAGACCTTTGCTCATAGTTCCAAATCACTCTCAATAATAGTTGGATCAGTTCATTATTCCACCACCAATGCATTAGTGTTCTAGTTTTCCCACATCTCCAATATTTATCATTGTCCTTTTTTGTCATGCTAGCCAATCTGATATATGTGATGTAGCACCTTTGAGTTATTTTCATTTGCATTTCTGTAATCAATAGTGATTTAGAGCATTTTTCCTATGATTATAGCTATCTTCATCTGGAAACTGTTCATATTGTTTAACCATTTTTCAATGCAGGAATGACTTGTATTCTTCTGAATTTCATAAAATTCTCTATGTATTTTAGAAATGAGGCCATTTTCATAAATAATGTCTATAAAATTGTTTCCCATTTTTCTGCTTTCCTTCAAGTCTCATGTATATTGATTTTATTTGTGAAAATACTTTTTAAGATCATCAGAATTATTAATTTTGCATTTCATAATGTATTCTATTGGCTCATATTTTCTTCCTTTCTTCACAGATCAGATAGATAGATTCTTTGTTCTCATTTACTTATGGTATAATCCTTGATGTCTAAATCATATAAACATTTTGATTTTATATTGATATATAGTATAAGATGTTAGTCTATGTCTAATTTGTACTGCACTATTTTCCAGTTTTCCCAGTGGTTTTTGTCAAATAATAAGTTCTCATCCCAGAAGATAGAATTTTGGGGTTTATCAAATAATAGATTACTATAGTCATTGAGTAGTATGTCTTGAGTACCTAACGTATTCCACTGACCAACTGCTCTATTTCTTAGACAAAACCAAATAATTTTTATGATTGCCTCTTTATAATATAATTTTGTTTTAGATGTGGCTTGGCCACCTTCCTCTGCATTTCTTTTTTCCCCCATTAATTCTCTTAATAATTTGGGCTTTTTATCCTTCTGGAGGAATTTTGTTGTTATTATTTTCCTATCTCTTTAAAACAATGTTTTGGTGGCTTGAAAGGTATGGAACTGAAGAACTGGCATTTTTTTATTATATTATCTTGGCCTAACTATGAACAATGGTATGTTTCCAATTGTTTAAATTTACCCTTGTGGGAAAAGTGTTTTGTAATTTTGATCATTAAGTTCCTGGGTTTGTCTTGGCAGGTAGACTCCCAAATATTTTATTTTATATGCAGTTCCTTTAAATTGAAATTCTCTTTCTATATTTTACTGCTAGGCTTTGTTAGTAACATATAGTAAAACGTAAGATATATGTGGATTTATTTTATATCCTGCAATTTTGTTAAAGTTATTATTTCAAGTGGTATTTCATTAAATTCTCTAAGTATAACATCATGGAATCTGCAAAGAGTGATAGTTGTGTTTCCTCCCTTCTAGTTGTTTTTCTTACTGTTAAAGTTAATGTTTCTAGAACAACATTCAATAACAGTGGTGATAAGGGACGTCCTTGTTTCATCCCTAATCTTATTGGGAACTCTTCTAGTTTTTACCCATTACATACAATGATTGCTGACAGTTTGAGATATATACTACTTATTGTTTTAAGGAAACCTTCACTTCATTCCAGTATTCTCTAGTCTTTTTGAAAGGAATACATGCTGCAATTTGTCTAAAGCTTTTTCTGCATCTTTTGATAAACCCATATATTTTCTGCTGATTTTGTTATTAATGTGGTCATTTATGCTGATAGGCTTCCTACTATTGAACCAGCTTTGCATTTCTGGAATAAATCCCACCTGATCATAGTGTATTATCCTGAGGATAAATTACTGTAATCTCTTTGTTATTATTTTATCTATATTTTTGCATCAATATTTTCAGGAAAATTAGTCTATAATTTTCTTTCTCTGTTATGACTCTTCTTGGTTTAGTTATAAGCACAATGTTTATATCATAAAAAGAATTTGGTAGGATTCCTACATTTATTTTTCAAAATAATTTACATAGTATTGGAATTAATTGTTCTTTAAGTTTTTGGTAGAACTCACTTGTAAATCTATCTGGACCTGGAAATTTTTCCCTAGGGAATTCAATGGTGGGTCCTTTAATTTCATTTTCTGAAATGGGGATATTTCAGTATTTATGTTTTTCTTTTCTATATATGTATGTATGTATGCATATATATACATATTCTTTACATATATTAATACATATTTACATATATATTTATGTTTAAGTTATATTAACCAGTTTTAATTATTTATCAGTTTCACTAAGATTGTCAGATTCATTGGCATACATTAGGCAAAGTAGTGACTAATTATTATTTTTAGGTAGTAAATTCACTTTGTTCATTTTTGATAGTGGTGATTTGGTTCTCTTCTTTAAAAAAATTAACCAAAAGTTTATTTATTTTATTACTATTTTCATATAATCAGCTCTAAGTTTTATTACCTAAATCAATAGTTTCCTTAATTTCAATTTTAATTAATTTCACCTTTTATTGTCAGAATTTCTAAAATGGTATTTAATTTGCCTTTTTAAAATTTGTTCTTTTTCTACCTCTTTTAGTTACATGTCCAATTCATTGATCTTTTCTTTCTCTGTTTTATTTATGTAAGCATTTAGAGATCTAAAATTTCTCTGGAGAATTGCTTTACCTGTATTTCATAAGATTTGGTATATTGTGCCATTGCTGTAATTCTCTTTGATACAGTTATTGTTGCCATGATTTGTTGTTTGATCCACTAATTCTTTAAAAATAGATTATTTAGCTTCTTTTTTCTTTTTAGTTTAATTTATATATTTTCTTGTTTACTTCATTCATTTCCATGAGATTTTGAGTTACAAATTTCCTCCCCAATCTTTTCCCCACTCAACACCCCAAAACAGCCATCCCACTGCATAAACCCTCCCCCAATCTGCTCTCCCCTATGTCCTCCCCCTTCACCCCCCTGACTTTCCAGTAAGTCAAGATGGATCTCCCTACCCCAGTGACTGTATATCTTAACTCCCAGTTGCATGTAGTTAATAATAATTATTATTATTGTTGTTATTATTATTATTATTATTATATTTAATTTTTGATTATAGAACTTTAAATTCTAGGTGCTTTCCCTTCCTTCCTCAACCCGTCCTCAACCTTCCTCAATAAGGAACTTCCTTATTATTATTGTTGTTGTTGTTGTTGTTATTATTATTATTATTTTATTTAATATTTGATTATAGAACTTTAAATTCTAGATGCTTTCTCTTCCTTCCTCAACCCACCACCACTGAAAAGACAAGCAATTCAATACAGGCCGTACATGTGTAGTTATGCAGAATATCTCCACAATGGACATATTGTGAGAAACTGATTATATTTCACTCCTTCCTATCCCACCCTCCCCTTGTTCTGTTCTTTACCCTGTCCCTGTCCCTTTACAGAGATGTGTGCTTCCAGCAACCCTACCCCTCAACTGCCCTCCCCTCCATCATCACCCCTTTAATCTCTATCCTCTCTACTCTCCAGTGTGGCAAGATATCCAGCTGAGAGTTTATGCCACTCCTGCCCCAAGCCAAATTCAATTAGAGTAAGGTTGACCCTTTCCCTTTTGCCTTCATGTTCTTCTCCATTACGTCTGCTATATGAGGTGATCAACCCCATTCTCTCTCTCCCTGTCTCCTCTCATACTATTCCTCTCCCATCTCACACTTTCACCTTTTAAAGTACCACCCCTTCCAATTCAATTGATCCTGTGTCCTCTATGCATACATATATACACATATTCATATATGTATTCATACACATATATACCCTACCATATGGACATAGGGAATACATTTGTATTCCCTTCACCTATCCTCATACTGAGACAAGTTCCATAAGTTATAATTATCATTTTTCCATGTTGACATGTAAATTGTTCAACTTTGATAAGTTCCTTATGAACTGTATTCCATGTTTACCTTCTCATGCTTCTTGTATTTGAATGTCAAATTTTCTATTCAGTTCTGGTTTTGTTAGCAAGAATCCTCAAAAATCCTCCACCTCGTTGAATGACCATATTTTTCCCTGAAACGTTATACTTAAATTCGCTGGGTAGGTGATTCTTGGTTTTAATCCTAGATCCCTTGATCTCCAGAATATCATATTTCAGTCTCTTTGATCCCTCCGTGTAGAAGCTGTCAGATCCTAGGTTGTTCTAATTGTGTTTCCACAGTATTCAAATTGTTTCTACTTGTCAGCTTGTAATATTTTCTCCTTGATCTGGGAACTCCAGAACCTAGCTATAACATTCCTAGGAGTTTTCTTTTTGGAATATTTTTCAAGAGGTGATTGGTGAATTCCTTCAAGTTCTGTTTTGCCTTCTGGTTCCAAAATATCAGGGCAATTTTCCTTGAGAATTTCTTGAAGGATGATTTTAGAAGGAAATATTCTCTTCAGAGAGCTTTGGAGATTCTTTTCCATCTGGCAAATTAGACTTTTTAAGGCATTCTTCTCCTTATTGGCTTTTTGGGCCTCTTTTGCCATTTGAATTAATGCATTTTAAGGTGTTATTTTCTTTGGTCAGGTTGTTGACTCTCTCTTCATGATTTTCTTGTATCATTCTCATTTCTTTTCCCAAATTTTCACCCACTTCACTCATTTCTTTTTCAAAACTCCTTCTTAACCTTAACAAGCCTTCTCTCCAGCTTGTAACCAGTCCATATTTTTCTTGGAAACTTTTGGTGCAGGAGTTCTAAGTGTGTTGTCTTCTGCCCATTACATGCTTTGATCCTTTTTGTCCCCAAAAAAGGATTCTAAAGTTGGATTTCTGTTCTTACTTTCCTTCCTTTGCCTGCTCATGTTGCTGATCAATTACTTGACTTTTTATCTCTGTGGAACTCTGCTTCTAGAGGAGAGCTCTTTGTCCAAAATCACAGGGGTTTACAGCTTCCAAAGGTATTAGAAGGCTGCTGCCACCCCCCAGCTTTGGCTCACTGAAAATGCACCCCAGGACCACCACCCAAGACCGTCATCCAGATCCAGGCAGCTTAAGGCAAGGTCACTTAGCCTCTGAATGATCGATTGGCCCCCATGCAATCTGCAAGCTAGGGTATTCTGAAGCAGCCATGTGGAAGAGGTTGCAGGGCTGCAGCTTCTGCCCCTTCCATTCCCTGGGGACAGTTCAGCCAGATCCTTTTCCCTGAATTTAGTCGAGTTCTGCTAACCTTTCACTTTGTTCTCATTTATTATGGCTTGATAATTCTGAAAATCACCACAGCTGCTGTTGATCCACTCTCTTTTAGACTCCAGCTGAAGTTTGCCTTGGTGGCCCCAGGGCCAACTGGTGGATTCAGGCCAGGCTGGTTTTGGCTCCCATTGTGCTGCGATGAGCCCTTCCTGTCCTGCCTGCCAAGCTGCCTTCAGTAGGAGATGTGCTTTTTTGCACTTTTTGAGTTCTGGAGCACTTAAATTTGTTTAGGGCCTATTTTATGGGTTTTGAGGTGGTTGTGAAGGAGCTGCAGTGTTTTCTTGCTTCTATGCCACCCTCTTGACTCTGCTCCCAATCAGATCATTTTGTTTCCAATTAATTTTTAGTCCATGTTTTCATAAGTCTTCGTTACATGTAATTTTTAATATATCATGATATGACAAGAATGTATTTAATATTTCTGTCTTTCTGAATTTTGGCTGTGACCTTTATGCTCTAGTATATTGTAAGGTTTTTTGTAGGTGTCATGTACTGCTGATAAAAAGGTATATTCCATTCCATCCCCATTCAGTTTTCTATAGAGGCTTATGATATCTATTTCTTTTTGGAAAACTTTATTCAACTCCTTAACTTATTTCTTGTTTACTTATTGATAGATTTGCCTAGTTCTGAGAGGGGGAGGTTCAGATCTTTTACTAGTATAATTTTCTGTCTATTTCTTCCTTTAATTCATTTGACTTTCCTAAGAATTTTGATTGTACCTTTTTGCAAGATGTATTTTCCTTGCTTATCCCTTTTAGATCTATTTTTGCTTTTGTTTTCTCCACAATCAGGATTCCTACCCCTGTTTTTTTGTTTCTTTCTTTGTTTTTTACTTCAACTGAAACATAATGTATACTGCTGCAGTCTCTTACCTTTACTCTGTGTGAGTCTTTCTGATTCAAATGTGGGTTTGTTTGTTTGTTTTGTGTAAATAATGTATTGTAGGATTCTGACTGGTTTTGTTTTTCCTTTTACTTGCAGCACTTTTGTTTTTTCCTTACACAATGATGTGTTGGGCATTAAAATTCTCAACTCTTAGGATGACTTTCGAATTTTAGTATTCTACTTAATCCACTCTGCTCTCTACTTCTATTTAATGGGAGAGTTCATCCCATTCACATTTACAGTTATGTTTAATTTATCTTTATCCTATTTTCTCCTGTTTATAGTTTTCTCTTTCCTTTGACCCTCTCTCTCCTTACCAGTGTTTTGCTTCTGACCACCATCTTCTTCAATCTACCCTCCCTTTTATCAGTTGCCCTCCTTTTTATTTTCCCTTTCCCCTATTGCCTCTGCCCTACCTTAAATATGCCTCCTCCCTTTTCCTTCCCCTTTCTTTTCCTACTTCTCTATCAGATAAGAGAAATTTCTATATCCAATTGAATGAACATTATTTTCCCTCTTTGAGCCAAATCTGATGAGAGTAAGGTTCAAACAATGCTTAGTCACCCTCCTCCCCTTCTTTACCTTAACTATAATAGGTTTTTTGCCACTTTCTGTGATGTAATTTATCTTATTTTATCTCTCCTATCCTCTTCTCAAAGTACACCTTATTTTTTTCATATGATCACATCAAAGTCAACTCATACCCATGCCCTCTTTCTATTTATGTCCTTTCTAACTGCCCTAACAAAGAGACAGTTCTCAAGAGTTACAAGTACCACCAAATTTAACCTTATAGAATAACATGATTTTTTTCCTTTCCTGTTTACCTTTTTGTGTTTCTTTTCAGTCCTATATTTGAAGATTAAATTTTCTTTTCTTTTCTCTTCTCTTCATCAGGAATGTTTTCACTTCCCCTGTATAGATTTGATGTCTATTATTTCTCTGAAAGATTAGTCTCAGTTTTCTGGTAGCTGATTCTTGATTGTAGTCCTAGCTTCTTTGCCCTTTGGAATATCATACTCTAAGTCCCCCTATCTTTTAACATAGAAGTTGCTAAGTCTTGTGTAATCCTGGTTGTGACACCACAATAATTGTATTGTTTTTTTTCTGGCTGCTTGCAGTATTTTCCCCTTGAACTGATAATTCTAGAATTTGGCTACAATATTCCTTGCATCCCCCTTTTGGGGATCACTTTCAGGAGGTGACCTTGGATCCTTTCAATGACTATTTTACTCTTTGGTTATAGGATATCAGGGTAGTTTTACTCAACACTTTCTTAAATTATGCTGTCAAGGGCTCTTTTTTGATCATGGCTTTCAGGTAGTCCAATAATTCTTAAGTTATCTGTTATGGATCCATTTTCCAGGTCACTTTTATTTCCAATGAAATATTTTACACTTTATTCTATTGTTTAATTCTTCTGCTTTTTTGAGTGATTCTTGATGTCTAATAGAATCATTAACTTCCACTTGTCCAATTGTAATTTTTAAGGAGTTCTTTTACCTCTTTTTTCTTTTTGGCCAATTCTACTTTTTAAGGAGTTGTTTTCTTCAGTGAATGTTTTTCCATTTGGCCAAATTTGTGAAGAATTTTTTTATCTTTTTCTCAAGCTGTTGATTCTCTCTTGTGTACATTTAATTTCTTTTCCCAATTTTTCTTTCACCTCTCTTTTTTGAGAGGCATCTTAAGCTTGGAAATGTTTAACTCCATCTTTTTTTTTAATTTTCTTTAACTCTAGAATCTGTTTAGAGACTTGATTTAATATTGTTTTTAAGCAAAACTGGGGAGAGCTCAGGGAACTTCTGGGCTTTTCTCCACCATCTTAGCTTTACCTCTCAGCTCTGTTTTCTTACATGAAGTCATTCTATTTCAAGAATATCATGATATCTTATCAAAAATGTTATCTTCACTTGACACAATTTTATGATTTATGTAATTGTAATGTCCACTCATGATGTCTTCTCACAAGACACCTAGTATCACAATTAGAGCATACAATGCTATATGATTCTTTTTTGGTAGAATTTGTAAGTTAAAGAATTTTCTTTCCTCATTTGGTTGGAATTTCAATTTTCTCTAATAATAGCTAATTGGAAAATGTTGAACTCTTCACAAAAGATCAACCAAATATAAGCTCTTAGTTACACATTTGGGGCAGAGATTGGACTTACGGTTCATTTAATAAATGAAATATTTTATATAAATACAAGTCAGCCTTTGCAATGTATGATCTTAAAGAGTTGTCTAGAACATTGTGTTATGTGACTTGACCAAAATCACAGATATCAGGTCATATGCAGAACTTATACCCAATTTTTCTGGCTTTATTTTTGTCTCTATCTACTAAGTTATACAGCCTCTTATGCCACAACTGGAAAGTGATAAACCCTACATTCTGTAACTCTTTTTTCCCTAAATATATCTCAATGGAAATTTGTCATAAATTCTTTCTTCTAATAAGACAGGGGTTGTTAACCATTTTTTTGTGTCATTCATTACTTTGACATTCTGAAGATATGTTGGGTCATTTCTCAGAATAATATTTTTGAATCATTGAAGAAAATGATAAATTTTGGTAAGAGGTTAATAAAAATAAAGATATATTTTCTCATCCAAATTCACAGACAACCTGATTTTTTTCCTTTGGATTTCAGATCAACAACTTCAGAAATATAATGACCAAACTCCCTGGTAGTTTTAATTAATATTTTTCTTGAGGGCTTTTGGTGCAGGAGCTTTGACTTTGTTATCTTCTGGTTGTATTTTATGATCTTCTTTGTCATAAAAGTAAGATTCCACAGTCTGACGTTTTTAGACTGTTTGCTCATCTTCCCAGCCAAATACTTGGTTTTCTAACTCTTTGTCTGGGTAGGACACTGCTTCCAGTTGGGGCAGGGGTGGGTGTGGGTGGGGGTATACTATCCCAGGCTTCAGTTTTTTATCAGCTACCTGATCCCCCACCATGTGTGGACCCAGACCTCTGGAAGCAGCTGCTACTAATGCTGCTGTTGCTGCTGCCACCACTGCAACCACCTCCACCACCTTGGGGCTGAGGCTGTAGCCCAGCCAGACCACACTCCTCTTTCAACAAGGTCCCACACAGTTTTCCCACTGACCTATGCTATTTTTCCATGTTTGTGGTTTGAGAACAATGTAAATCACAACTGCCAGTGATTCAATCCCCTGAGCCCTTTTCTGGCCCTGTCTGTACTCGCATGGCCTGCTCCCAGCCTGGTATAATATACTCTTCCTGTCAACCTTTCATGTTGTCTTGGGCTTGAGATTTGCTTTATTCTTTCATTTTGTGGTTCTATAGCTCTAGAATTTGTTTAGAGTTAATTTTTACAGGTATTTTGAAGAGTTTGAGAGAGGGCTCAGGCAAGTCCCTGGTCTTACTCTGCCATCTTGGCTCCACACCCCCTGGCAGTTTTAGTAGCAAGAATTGGAATCCCTTTACCAATGGAAGACTCCCTGTTGTTTAAGGTGGACAGAATACTTTAATTATTCCAAATTTACTCTCTAGGAAAGTACATTGAGTTATGTAAATCCCTTCAAATTTTCAGCTACTAACATTAACACCAGTTCCCAAGTGTAACTGCCCTTTCAGTATCTCTTCAGGCATTCACCCTCGGAATACTACAGTTTTCCTTAGTCAGTTATACGCATATATTATCTATCTGTTTATCTTAGAGAGGAGAAACATGGGATGGAAAGAATTCCTTATTTCTGGTGAGGGTAAGACCATCTGTCTAGGTACTTATTTTCATAATCTTACCATCATTTTCTATCCTTCCCTTTCATTCCTCTACCCTATTCAACCGATCTTCAAATTTTGTCAATTGTATCTCCACATTATCTCTTGTATTCCTTTCTCTATATTTATATAGTCATGGAACTAGTTCAGGCTCTCATTTTCTGTCTCCATAAATATTTTAACAGACTCTTAATTTATCCCCCTGCCTTTAGTTTCTCTGCTTTTTTATATCTTCCACACTGCTATCATATTCTTAATACAACATTTTATCCTAATCAGAAATTTTTAATGGCTCCATGTTACCTCTGGGATAAAATACAAAACCCTCATTTTGACCTATAAGTCCTTCACAATTTTTCTCTCATCTTTCTTTCATATCTTGTTTTTTATCATGGTCCCTTGCTCACTTTTTGATTATAGCCATATTGATCTACTAACTGTATTTTTGTTCTTGACACTGCATCTCTTCAATTAGATTTTATTATGATTGTGCCCATTCTTGGAATGTCCTTCCTCTTTAAATCCATATATTTCTTCAAAGCTTACCTCATACATAATATTTTCCTGATTTTCCTATCAATCATTGAAACAACCCTCCCCCTTACTTGTCTTAATTTTGCATATATATTTTCAAATTTGGCCAACAGGATGTATCTTTATTGCAGGTACTTGTGAAATGGCTTCCCTGCCTCAAATTGCTCCCTATTCCTATTTAAAATCACATAGCACCTAAAGTGAGTTGTTTTAAGCACAGAAATCACTGTCACTTCTCTACTAAATAAATTTCAATGCGTCCTTATTGTCTTTATGACAGAATTATAAATTCTCCTATTAAAGCTCTTCACAACCAGGCCCCAATTTTCCTTTATAACCTCATTAAACATTGCTGTATACAACAATGCAACCAAACTGGCATTGTCTCTAAGTCTTTGCAATGGGTCTACCCAGTTCCTAGAATACATTCTCACAACCTAAACTCTTAAATTCCATTTCTTCCTTCAAGGTATAGCCCAAACACCACTTTTTACAACCCACTAAAATCTGAGCAATCTGTCTCTAACTGTACTTTAAAAAAATTCCATTTACCCCATATATACTCTGTTTATACACATAACATGTGTGTATTGTCTTCCCTAATAAAATATAAACTACTTAGAAATAATTCTTTTTCCTTCTTCTGCTCTCTTCATTTTATCTCCTTCTCTCCTCCGCTCTTTTTCTCTTGAATTTCCAAACAACAAACAATAGTAAATGGTAAGCCATTACATGAATATCAATTATTAATTTTAGTCTCAGATATGGACTGGAAGCAGTGAAATTGTTATTTTTTTCTTGAAGGTAAACACAGGGCATTATTCATCTTTTTATCTTATTCAGTGTGTAACACTGCTACCTTGCATAGCATAAACAAGGTCATTTAATAAACTTTTTTGAATTAATGAATTATCTAACCCACATGAAGATTTTTCTTTATAAAGATAATTGAGAGAAGTGTAAATACAATATTTAAAGTATGTATATTTTAGTATCCACAGGCAGTTCCAGCAAGCTTCAGAACAATGATAGTATATTAAAAATTTGTGTTTCATGCTCTTCTCTGGTTTTCATTCATTCCTATGGAGTAATGTTTTTTAATAGGTATTTCAAAATGAAGATTTAGTATATTTAATTTTTTATTGTCCAGGTTTGTCATTTCATGGGCTCAGAAATTTCTGTTACATTTAAGTGACTTGTAAATAGTCATACAGTCAGTATATTTCAGAAGCAGGACTTGAATTCCTTGCCTGGCAAGATTGCCTTGCCTGGCAGGCTAGCCTTCTAACCCTAGTCACACAATACCACTGTCTCTCCCATATATTGATTATAGAAATAATACTTATATATATTCAGACACAATAATCTAAAACTACCCTTGATAGTTTTTGTTCATGTTTCAAACAACTATATGCCTAGGCTAGTAAGGGGTTTTCACCAATTTCTTTGAAATCCAAGACTTTGAAAAGTAATTGTAACTCATGAAGATGTGTAAGACAAAGGCTAGGCTTGATAGCCTCCAAGATATGAAAAGCCAATGATGTCCTAGGTTACTCATCATTATATATAGAAACATATTTATCACTTTTACCTTGAGAAAGAAAAAAGGATCAAATTGTACTTAACAGGAAAACTGTATTATTTTTAAAGAGAACCTTGAGGTTAGAAAATTGTAAAAATAAAATCTTTTAAGGAAAATTGGTGTAATAACCAAAATTCATGCATATATATTGACTTAGGAGATTGCATAATAAAATGAAAGAAATTTCACTAAATTAGGCCTAATATTATGCAAACAAACTAATGCTTTAAATTACTCCATTCCTTTATTTCTACTATGGCAAAATAGTTCAGTTACAATGCATATAGACTTTCTTTTAAAGACTTTTGCATGAGTTAAAACTTCCAAAAGCAATTTCCAGGATAGCAAGCTTAGGTACTGGCAGTTGAGATTTATTTCAATGCAATTTCACACCATGATTTTGAGTTTACATTATGTGTGGGACACTGTGCTACTTGTTGTGGGGCATTCAGATATGAAAGCTATACCCTGAAGATTAAAGAAAGATAATAATGTATGTACATAAATAATTCACTGAAAGACCAAAGAGCTATAGTTCAAAAGAGTGTATGCTTCTTGAGGTCAGAGTATATTTTATTTTTATTTTTTGTAAATCCTCAGAAACTAACAGGCACAAATTCTGAATTTTTAAATCTTTGTTGAATGGAATTTGGATTGAAAAGAAAGCTAAAAATGTGTAGAAACATAAACCAATATGGGGTAGATAGGTCGGGTGAAAGATTAGGGTGGTTTTACAGAAGTGGAAGTTGAGTTGGAACTTGAAGGATACATAGGGTTTAAGAACAGAAATGGTGGAGAAAATTGATTCCAAGGAAGCTGAATAGAATAACAAGCAAAAGGAAAGGATAAAAACATTAAATGTCTTAGGGAAATACATTTTTTTGTTTTATTTGAGTTAAAGAATCAAGAGAAATAAGTAGATTTGCAACTCAGTTTTCTCAGATATGAAATAGATCCTTTGAGAATAATTTTCTTTCAATCATTCAGTTTAAATATAGTTTTAAAAATTTGTGAAGATACATATCTTTTCTGAAAAGAAGTTGGTTTTGATGTATCACAATAATATTTAATTCCTGGAAGCATAGAAGCATTTACTAACAAACATACTGGGATATTGATGACATTTTATGTGATAAGAAAATAGCACATGGTGCAATGGAAAGATCATTAACATTGGAGAAAGAAGACTAACGTTGAAAATCTCATCCCTGTATCTTTGCAATCTTTGTCAAGTTAAGCTGATAGATCTCCCTATGCTCACCTTTCCAAATATCTTAAATGAAAGGATTGGACTAGATGAATTTTGAGATCCTTAGTATCTCTAGATGCATAAAACTATGACTCCCTAAGTTTATCAAAGCATATCAATAATAGTGTATTCAATTGTAATGGATAGGTGAGGGTTTGATTTCAAAATAGTTAAAAATTGAAGATGGTATCTTGAATGAATAAATTCATTAAACACTTATGTGAAAGCACCAGATGGTAATTTAAAAAAAAGTTAAGTATCTCTTCTGACAAGTAATTAATATTCTAATGAAGGAGACAACACATATAGAAAATTTCAGCTTCAAGATAGATGGGAAGTTTGTGTGATCCTTAGGGTACAGCAACAAATGGCATGGTTTATGTGTGTGTCTATGTGTATGTGTGTTTCTAAAAATATTTTCAATGATAAAGATGTAATTTTCTGAAATTGATTTTTTTATCAGTACCTAGGACGTTGGTGGCAAGAAATTTCTGTGGGGAGAGTCTTCAGTAGCTATGACTGTAGGCCTTGTAGGATTAGCTGCTAGATAACATCTTCACAGGAATTGCTTCTCAGGATGATGAATGTTAGAAATGGACTAGACGAAAGACTGGTCATCCTGGGATGGGATACTGTCACTCAAAAGACCTTTAAGCTTGCCTAACTATTGGTAGTAGTTGGTTAAGGGTGGGTTTAATAATTGTGAGTAAGACTGGCCCTTTTTCACAGCTATCTTTCCCAAACTCATGGCTCTACTGGTGAGTCAGACTAGCTTTCTAAGGGGAGGAAAATGGGGGTGGGATAGGCAGCATCATTATTTCCAATTCCCTTTGGTTTGGTTTGTTAGGCTATTTCCTTGGGAGTCTGAAGAAATGTGGTTGTAGTAGTAGATTCACCTAGCATATGCTGCCTACTGCTTCCCCATCAAAACATATGACCCAGTAATGATGCTAGAGATTATACTATATAAAGACTGGAAGAAACTATAATTGTTTAAATTGAAGAGGAGATTATGGAAGCATGGTAGCTCTTTTAAAGTATTTGTCATATGAAATAAGTATTATATGTGTTTCACTTGATGTTAAAAAAGAATTAGAAAGAGATCAACAGAAATTCCAGAGAGGCAGATTCAGATTCCAAATGAGGAAAAGCATGTTGATGTTTAGAATAAAATGCATTATACTACAAGGCAGTAGGCTTCTTAGAAATCTTCAAGTTCAAGTGGAAGGCAATTTATAAAGTATATTTTAGATGTAATTCCTATTCAGATTTGCTTTAACTTCTAAGGTATATTGAAACTTTGAGATTCTTTACTTTTTTTTTCTTCTGATGATTTGACAATTAAAATAAAAAACAAATTGAGAGCTAGATTACTTGGGGCTTTGAACATTTACAATGATTCATGGTTAAATTAATATTCCTTAAAATTGGAAGTCAATACCTTTGTGTATGAATGACCAAAAAGAAATTACATTAAGGCCCTGTCATAGATAACAGAGCTATATAACAATGTATACGGACTTTTTTATGGGTATTCAAAAATTTTTGTTAAAAATTTCCTTATTGGGGGGTGAGCTAAGATGGCGGAAAGGAAGCAGTAGCTTTTCCACGGTCTTGAATAATTCTGTCACTAAAGGGTAAAAAGCGAATTTAAATGGATTTCAGAGTGACAGAACCAGGGACATGAGCCAAAATGGTGGCATAGAAACAGCAAAGTTTCACAGTTCCCACACAGCCACCCTAAATACCCATGAAATATGACTCTAAACAAATTTTTGGGCTCCAAAGCTCTCCAAAATACAGAAAACACAAATCTCGCTGAAGGCAGCTCAAAAGATGGGGATCATCACAGCAGGCTGGGAGCCACACCCGGCCCAATCCAAAACCCAGGCCACGCCCCATGGCAGTCAGGTGAAGCCACAGCAGAGTCTACAGGAGAGCAGATCTATGGCACTGGAGGCACAGTTTCCGCATTTATAAGGCCAGAAGGAAAAAGGCTAAGAGAAAGGTCAGTGGAGTTTGCTAAATTTGGGGAAGAAAAGCGTTTTGGTCAAACTGCTCCCAGGGCAAGGAAGCAGCAGGAGGTGGCTATGGCATCAGGAATGGCTGAAAGCAGCAACTGCTCCCACTGGGCTGCTTCAGAGCTCCTGGTCTGCAGATAGCAGGGGGGCTGAGGCAAACAATCAGGGCCAAGGGCTCTTGCATTGAGTGGCCTGGATATGGATCATGGTCTTGAGTGGTGGTCCTATGGTGCCCTTTCAGTGAGCCAAAGCTGGGGGGAGGGCTGCAGCACTCCCTAATAGTTCTGGCAGCTGTGAAAATGCCCGCAATTTGAGACAGAACTTCCCCCTCCCCGGAAGAAGAGTTCCACAGAGCTAAAAAATCAAGCAATTAATTGACTGGCCAACATGAGGAAAAGGAAGCAAAGTAAGACCAGCAATAAAACTCTAGAATCCTCTTTTGTGGACAAAAAGGATCAAAGCATGGATCAGGAGGAAGACAACACAGTCAGAACTCCCACACCAAATGCTTCCAAGAAATATAAAGATTGCTTACAACCCATAGATCAACTTAAAAAGGACTTAGAAAACCAAATAAGAGAAGTGGAGAAAAAATTGGAAAGAGAAAGGAGAATGATGCGAGAAAATCACAAATAGAGAGTCAACAACCTGACTGAAGAAAACAACACCTTAAAGAACAAAATAACCCAAATGGCAAAAGAAACCTAAAAAGCCAATGAGGAGAAGAATGTCTTAAAAAGTTGAATTTGCCTGATGGAAAAAAGTCTCAAAAGCATTCTGAAGAGAATAATTCCTTCAGAATTAGAGTGGAGCAAGTGGAAGGTAATGACTTTATGAGAAACCAAGATACTATTACACAGTTACATAAAAATGAAAAAAAAAGAAAGCAATGTGAAATATTGCTGTGGCTAGCAAGTCTGGGCCTAACTACCAGCTGAGTGAAATAAAGGGACAGAGAGAGAGAGAGCTTCTAGCTGAAATAAGAAAGGGATAGAGAGATGGGGATATATTCCCTAGTCTGTTTATTGAAGACCTATTTCATACAGAGCCAAAGATACATGGAAGATACAAGGTTTATATACTCTTAGCAGAATGCAAGGAACCA